>BSBK01002401.1:872500-1505000 GCA_027943335.1 Chamaecyparis obtusa
AGGATTTTCTCCATGGTGGAGATTCCACCATAGAGATTTATCACCACATATTTGATTATTCTCATCAAACAGATTGTTGTTACCAACAAGATGTCTTACTCTATCCCAAGACTTCCAAAGTGACTTAAAAATATTAGATCTTGCAACTCTAATCTCAAATTTTCCCACCAGTAGATCATTGATGTGTAGACCTCTCTAAGAGGAGGCTCTCATGGGGGTATCTCTTGCAATATTATTCTTGATTAGTACTTTCCAAGGTTCTTCTCCTTGAGAATCCTTTAATATCCACTTGATGATAGCTAGAGTGACACCTTGAGTCCTCAAGTCCTTCAAACTAAAACCACCCAGCTCTTTACTCATTGTACACCACATCCACCTAACTACATGATACTTCTTAAACCCTCTTCCATCAGACCATTAAAATTCCCTGATTTTATTTTACAAATAATTGATTTGGGCCCTATTGAAGATCCATGTGGAAGCATAGTATATTGTATAGGAAGAAATAATTCTCTGACACACCTGAAACCTCTCAGCTAAAGAGAGGTTTTATTTATCCCATTTAGCCAACTTCTTATCAATCTTTTGTTTGATCCATTCCCAAATTTCCTTAAGGTTTGGATCAAACAAAAATGGAATACCAAGGTATCTAACCAAGTGAGTAGGTCCTCCCTAAGCTAAGGAAATTTTTTTTGGTCTTTGGTGACTCATCAGGGAAGTACTTTAACTTTCCATGTATCCTCGTCGGGGTTCGGAAAAAAAAGCTTGCATAAAAATGGATTAGGGTTAGAGATTTTATGATGTATGATTTTAGTAGCTTATTGTGGTGGTAGTGAGTTGTAAGGGATTGTGGATTATAATTAGATTGTAATCATCGGATAATAAGAATATTGGACTCGTTGTTGGTGGACATAGCCCATGGATTGGGTAAAGCACGTTAAATATTTGTGTCTTGTGTTCTCTTTTGTTTGGTTTATTATTTTATGATATTGGTTATATTTGCATGTAACTATTATTTATGTCTTGTTAATCCTAACAAGTAGTATCAAAGAGAGGTTGTTTTTTAGTTATCTTCTGCAAGAAGGTCTCACGATTTAGTGGGAGTCTCACAGTTGAGTGGGAGCAATGGTAGACGAGGGTGAGATAAAGATTAAGAATTTTAATGGGCAAAAATTTCAGTTATGGAAAATGCAAATGGAGTACTATCTCCATTAGATGGATCTATGGTGTCCATTGAATGGAAAATCCAAGAAACTGACAACAATGAGTGATGAGGATTGGGATATTTTAGATAGGAAGGCACTTGGTCGTATTTGTTATGCCTAACACAATTGGTGGCATTCAATATTACATAAGAAAAGAGGACTGATGATTTGATGGAAACCCTAGCGAAGTTATATGAAAAGCCTTCTGCTTCAAATAAGGTATTTATTATGAAGCGTCTATTTAATATGAAAATGTTAGATGTCATGCCCAAAATATGAGAAAAACACACCAATCAAAAAAATTTAGACTAAAAATAAAGTTATCCATGATATCCAAATAGTTGTAGTTAAATACATATTTTAAAGGAGTACATAACTTGAATAAGTCTAAGGGCAATCATGACTAAAGTTGACTTGGTCAACCTCCCTCAAGTTATCAGTTTTCTAAAATGAAGTATTGCACTAATGGCTGTAGGAATCCCTAGTGTTATACCAATGTCAGTAGGAATCCTTGGTGTTATACTAATGGCTGGAAGAATCCCTAGTGTTATACTAATGGCTGCAGGAATTCCTAGTGTTATATTAATGGTTGAAGGAATCCCTGGTGTTATAATTATGGCTGCAGGAATTCCTAGTATTATACTAATGGTTGTAGGAATTCCCTAGTGTTATACTAATGGCTGCAGAAATCCTTGATGTTATACAAATAGTTGTAAGATTCCCTGGTGTTATTCTAACGACTGCAGGAATCTCTGGTGTTATCTAATGGTTGCAGGAATCCCTGGTGTTATACTAATGGCTATAGTAAATCCTTGGAGTGATTAGTTGACTGGGTTTGACTTACTAAACCTTAAAGTTTCATTCACAAAATCTAGGCTTTAATTTAAGTGTCTAATTGTTTAAACCTAAAAAACTGTACAAGAGTTTAGAAATATTAAATATAATTTAATTAACTTTAATAAACTTACAAATTCTATATAATGATAGATTCCAATTAAGTAATAATCGTTTAAAAATTAATACATATTAACAAAATTAATACATATATGTGGTCAATGAGTAGCCATATATATTTGCAGTTGGAATGCATAATTTGATTCCATGAATATGTGGCAGCAGGGCCCTATATACATCTCCCATTTAATGATTTGTGAGATAGAGATAGACTAGTTAAGTAAATTGCAGATTGAAACAAATGTTACTTGCTTTATTACTCAGAGATATTCCATTTCAGTAATTCCATGACAAATGGATTTCATAATGGTCCTTTAAACCTAAGTTTAGGACTAGTAGTCTCTATTATTACTTCATGCTTTTCTTCCTAGCAATATGCTTCAGGTACAAGATATAGCTTATATGCAGATTTGAATACCGAGGTAATCTATTATCTTGAAGTATATATATATATATATATATATATATATATATATATATATATATATATATATATATATATATATATATATATATATATATATATATATATATATATATTGGCTTCAGGAAAGAGATTATCTTGGTGCTCTTATGTTTAGTGCTCTTGTGTTATGGTGCTCTTTTTCTCTGGTGCTCTCATGGCATGTGCCCTCTTTTCTATGAAGATGCTGCTAATTTAAGGTTCTGGTTTAATAGCATAATTTTAATGGTGTTATATCTAAAAGAACTAATAGATATGTTTATGGATGATTCTATGTGAGCCCCGAAACAAGGCCATGATAACAGGGATATGGATATTGCTCTATATTTATACTGACTTTTTAATGATTTTTAGATTAATTTAGATTCATTCAGTCAAACTGGCAAATTCAGTCAATTTAGCTAAAGTGGATAATTCATATTTTATAAGCAGGGTTAATATCATATTTCTTATAAAGAATAGGATATGGGATTATCACAGGTTTAAAATTTGGTATCCAAAGTAGTGTACTTTTCATAAGAGTATGATGTTAGTATTATTAGATATAGTCCAGGAATAAGATCAGCTAGGTTTACAGTACGCTTATAACTGGGTGGTACATGCACAGGTATCTTCTTTTAAGAAAATAATTCTAATAATAGGCTCCACTTGACAAGTATTTTCTTACCAGTAGCCCATAGAATTTTTGATTAGTAACAAATAATATTATGAATATACTAACAAGGATCTTAGCCAGAAGTTTAGTTATTTCAGGTAATAAAGGTTCAAGAGTCATTTTGAGGAGCTAACGTTTGGGAGGGATAATGACTGTGGAAGTAGCCCATGTGTCAGACACACTGCTTCTCACAAGAGTAATCAAGATTGACATCATAAGAAATGAATCGAACAAAAACAAAAAGCACAAAACCTAGAAGGAAGGTCTTCCAACCCCGCATAATGGACAAGAAAATAACAATTCGAGACTCACTTCAGACAAGATATAGAATAGCTTCTTATGAAATTTGTAATAGATAATTACTATCATGGATCTGGTCTTGGACGGTATGCCCTCCTAAATTATTATGTATCAGAATCCGGACTACGGTCCCAGGCAAGGTTGGAGGTTTTCTCAACCTCGCTCTTTCCTACTAGCGCCTGCACTGAGTGGGATTTCTTTGTATCATTGGTTTTATGGTTAATAAAATTATTGGCTTAGGCCTTTTACCAATAAAAATAAATTTAAAAAATCTAAAAATGCAATCAAATCCAAAAATCCAAGACACTAAAGTAAATCTAATCATTCCCTTAAAGTCAAAAATTACAACTAAGAGAAAAATCCTAGAAATTACCTTTCTAGACCCAAAGTCAATTTTTGCAACTTAAGAAAATCTAGAAACTTCCTTTTAAGAACCAAAGTCCATTTTTCCTACTAAATATTAATGAGCAAAAATCAATCCTTATCTAATCAATAAAGACAACTAAAAATGGATTTGATAAAAATTTGAGATCGATAAAGCTAAATTCTATAAATATCCAAATTTCTAAAAATCTAAATTCTATATTTCATTTTCTCATCTCTTCTCTTTTATTTTCTTACAAGTTTTTCTGCAGGATGGAGTTTTGAATCTCTTCATTAATGAAGTCTACCTGAGGTTGCATGGAGGATAATTTTTAGTTTTTAGCATAACAATCTGCTCCCCAATTTATTTCATCTTATTTGTCTTTAAAAATAGTCTCTATTTTTATTCTATTTGTTGGTTTAGTTTTAGTTTTATTGTTGTCTTTGTCTCTTTCTTTTAAAAATTCTTTCTCTGCCATAGCCTCTGAATTTGTTGATTTAAAATATAAAATGAACCAATTTATTTTATGTTTTATACAATAACAACAATTGTTATATTATTGTAGATGTATACTTTATTTTTTTAGATTTAAATAATTGTTATTATTCAATTTTTAAAATAGTAATTAATGTTTTTGGCTATGTTTCAAATTTTTTGCTAAAAAATATTGTCAATGTTCTACAAAATAATACTTATTTTTGTTGTTGTCTCTAAAGTGGGGTTGTGATCCCCAACAATGGGTCACAGTCCCCTTGAGGGTTACGGCCTATTGTTAAGGGCACAATCCTCTTCTTAGAGGCTGCAGGCTCTCATAGCATTTGGGGAGAGGGACAGGTATAGCCCAGCTCCCCGTCCCCCCCAAATTTTCTATAAGGTTTAATTTTTATATAATATATTTTAATCATATATAAAACCGTTGTAATAAAATTTCAAGTTCACAGTTTAAAATCTGATTTAATATCATTTTAATATATATAAATAAAATATGAACAAGAGAAGATTTGCCCAATATTTTTTATGAGAATATAAGGGAATAATAATGTAATTTATAAATATAACATAATTATGTTTAAATAATCTAGGAAAATATACATACCTTTATATGTGCATCAAAATAATATTTTTTTAAAATGAGAACTAATTTGGTAAGTTATAAAATTAGTTTCCTCATCATTTTATGAACTTTAATTTTAATCTATTTAGAAATGGATAATAAATCCATTAACCCATTAATCCTTTTCTATTGTGTGTTACGAAAAAGATGCCAATTAATTATTTTCACTTGAAGCATGAAGTTTATTCAAATATAAATTAAGTTTCCTAACTTTTCCATTTAAATGAATATTCAATAAACTAACTTGGAAAGAAAAACTTAAAGAATGAATTTCTAAAGCTTTCCTGTAGCTTAGCATTTTTATAGTTTTAAAAAAAGATACTAGGAAACTTAAATATTAAATTTGGCTAAGATCAAACATTAAGTCCTATTGAGGATGATAATTTGCAACAAAATTTATTTCAAGTAATGAACATAATTGCCTATTTTCATATATTTATAATAACAACTTTTACAACTTCTATCCTTTGAAAACTATAATAGAAGAAAATTTCCTTACATATTTGTTTAGAAAGTTACAAGATATTCATGAAGCTAAGAGATAGAATTTTTTTTACATAATAGGGAAAACCCTTAAACTACATCCAAGTTCCCATCATATGCTCCAAGAAAGAACTTGCAAAAGAATCTAGTTGACCATGGAGGCTCACCTCTCAACCTAGACCATTTCATGGTCACCCCCAAGCTAGGGGAACAAAGTTTGAAACAAGAAATACACAATCCTAGCCATATGAACAAAACAAGGACAAGGGAGAAATTGCCCAAACCCAAGGTATTTACAAGGCCTTCAAAAGACTTGAAATATTAGGGGTGAAGATGACTTGCCACATGAGGAGAAGCCAAACATATAACAAAAGAATATAATTAGAATAGGCCACACATGGGCTCAACATTCCCTTACCACAACACTTTGACATACTTAGAATAATAGACTCCAACCATCAAATTGCTCTTATGACCCCCAAAATGCCCTTATGCATGGTTGGCATCTTCAAGACTTACACACCCATGTTCATCCATCCATACATTGGAGACTCTCCACTACATGGGTAGCCTCTACCTTCACCCCTTCAAGGGTACTCTTCCCTCCCAAGGGTGAGTCTGGCTTGAACAAACCCATAACAAATCAAGAACAAAATAAAATACATGCTTTAACAAAAAACCTCCATGGAAACCCATGGATTTGAAACAAAATTACATAAACTCTATTAATGGATTCCTCAAACTTTCTATGAGTAATAAAAATCTACCCTAAGCTATTCAATAAGGACACCAACCTCAAGTCCAAGCTTAAGGCAATAATGAAGTTGAGATGATTATTTCCCCTTTATGTTATCTTCCTCTTCCAAATCTAGGATTCTTTAAGAATAGAGAGTGGTTGAACAACTTAGGCAAAATCCTAAAGCCTCCCTAAAAGGGCCTCCTACTCAACCACTAACCTTACAACCATAAATGAAAATGTACCTTTACCATAATTACTCCAAATATCTTCCTCCGTTCATAAATGAGGTTTGAAGACTAAATAGAGTTGAGAAGATGACTTGCCCAAATTCTCAAAACTCCTAACTCGGATCTTGACTTTAGGGGTACTTTCCAAGGTTCGTTTATGATTATAGAACCTTCTAGTGACCAAAATTTAACCCCTAACCCTAATTATATAAGGTGAGGCAGTTAACTTTGAACCCAATTGCCCTCTAGAAGCTTCCTAGACCCTCCAAAATCTTACTTGAATTTAACCTACGAGTTTATCCATCATTGACCCATATGGAAACTTCCTACACCCTAGGTAATCATGGGGACTCTACAAGTTAACTCTCTAGTAGGTGTCATACTTATCCTAGCTAAAAGGGTTAGTCATGCCAACACCTCATACACCCATGTGTCAAGTGACACGACATAAATTCCAACCCATTCACACATAGCATGACTAACATAAAATAATTAACTTTGATTTAAATAAAACATTCATTAATTTAATTTTACAAATAAAAACACAAGACAATGAGGTTCGTGTCTCTTTATTAGATGATTCCTTGGCTTTATAGTTTTTAACATAGTTTCACTCTTTGTTCTCCATAGTTAGAACCATGGTCAATCTCTGACACACTCATTTGCAAACACCAGTACGTCTAATAACATAACAAAGTAAATAACATAAATCCACACACATCAACAAGAATTTATATTTATGTATTCCTCGTAACATAATCTATTATCTGCATTTGATCCCAATGTGCATAACATATATCTTTAAGTCAATTGCATCATAATCATCTCATATATCCAAAATATTGCATCATCAAATCATAAGCCTAACATAGGTGCATCATGATCAAATATAAAGCATCAAATAAGTGTTTTAAACAACATAATCAAGATGTAGAATATACATAGCATAGGATTCATCAATTCTAAAAAATAATAACATGTCCAAGTATCTCAAAATCAATATCAATTGAAAAGTATGAATATAAATCAAATCTAAACTATAACCACCAGGGTAGGCCTCACATCCACCCCCTCTAGACATGAACATCCTCCTAGAGTTCATTAAAGAGGTGGGGATACTGAGATCTCATCTAAACTGCATCCAACCATGAGGTTGTCACCTCATCATAGCAATCCCACTAGACCCTAACCTGGTCCAACTCTCTACCTCGAAGGGCTAGGGTTTGTCATGCCAAGATACAAATGGGATCCAAAGCCAACTACCCATCTGACTCCACCTGCAACGCATCTCAATCGATAACATAAGACTCATCATAGATATACTTCCTAAAAAATGAAACATGAAACACATCATGGATGTGTGATAGGATAGGTGGCAAGGCTAGATGGTAGGCTATTGGTCCTATCCTCTCTAGGATCTCAAAAGGTCCAACAAATCGAGGTGAAAGCTTAGATCCCTTTCCGAAATGGATTAGACTCTTATGCAGACACACTCTCAAAAAGACTCTATCTCCAACCAAGTATGATCGATCTATCCTCTTCGCATATGTATAATTCTTCTGCCTATCATGTACCTCTCTAAGACATTGCCTAATTAAGGTCACCTACTGCTCCATATCTCTAACTAACTCTAGACCAATGGAAAATCTATCCTTGATCCTATCCCAACTCAATGGTGTCTCTCATGGTCTACCATAAAGAGCCTAATAAGGAGGCATACCCAATGACATATGATGCCCATTATTGTAGGAAAACTCAACTAGGTGTAGGTACTCCTCCCATCGGGTTTGATGATCCATCACATGCATGCATAACATGTCCTCTAACATCTAATTGACCCTCTCGGTCTTTCCATCTATCTCAAGATGAAAGTTTGTACTAAAATTGAGTCTACTTCCCATCTCTATTTGCATTTCTCTTCAAAATGATGACGTGAAAAGAGAATCTATATCAGAGTTGATCTTACGAGGTATGCCACAAAGTCTGACAATATTTGGCAAGAAAACCTATTTCATAGCTGGTGCGATGAAGGTAGTATACATGGATGAGAAGTGTTCCACCTTGGTCAGCTTGTCAACCATTACCATGATGGCATCATGGTGGCATGATGATGTAGGAAGACCAACAATAAAATCCATAGAAATGGTGTCCCACTTCCACTCAGGTACATCATGGAGCTGTAGGAGATCACCAAGATGGAGATGCTCCAACTTTACCCTCTGACACTCTAGGCACTTAGCTACCAACTCTATGATCTATAATCTCATGCCTGGCCAATGATAAAGCTACCTCAAATCAGCATGCATTTTCTTAACTCCAAGATGCAATGTATAAGGGGCGCTATGGGCCTCTAGCATAAAAAACTCACACAATCCCCTGGAAGAAGGTACATAAATGGATCCTCTATGATGTAAGATTCCATCAGACTCTAAATAATAATCTAAGTTCTTCCCTTCAAGGGGTCCCTGAGATCGAATCAACTCACAAATCTCTGCATACATCTCATCCTCATGTAAGTGATGAAGAATGCGATCTCTCAAATATGTGCTAGAAGACATAGAATAAAGCTCATGTCATCTCCTAATCAAGGAATATGTGATAATGTTCTCTTTCCCCTTGATTTAATGAACATTAAAATCATACTCACATAATAAATTCATCCATCTCCTCTATCTAGCATTAAGGTTCAAATGTGAGAATATATACTGCAAGCTCTGATGATCTAAATGAAGCTCAAATCAATGTCCTAAGAGGAAATGTTTACATCATACTAAGGCATGCACCATTTCTATGAGATCAAGGTCATGGGTGGGGTAGTTAATCTCATTAGTCTTTAGTTTCCTATACTTATAGGTAATAGCTCGACCACCTTGCTTAAGGACTGCCCCTAGGCCATCCAAAGATGCATCCATGCAAACCAAAAAATATGTTGAAGGATGTGGTATTGCAAGGATAGGTGCACTGCTGAGTGCCTTTGTGAGCTCCTAGAAAGCTCTCTAGTACTTCTCCATCCATTCAAACTTCTTCCCATTTCACTAAAGAGAAGTGATAGGGTGTGATACCTGATAAAATACCTCAACAAACTGCCTATAGTAACCGGCTAGACCCATGAAACTCCTAAGCTCAATCACAGTGGTAGGTGCTGGCCAATTCATAATAGCCTCTATCTTTGATGGATCCACTAAGATCCCATCACTAAATATCACATGACCAAGGTACTTGGCCTCTTGTCTAAGAAATGCACACTTGAAAAGCTTCCAAACAACTGATTCTCTCTCAAATATTACAATACCTATCTTAGGTTTTCTTCGTGCTCCCTCTCATCCATTGAAAAAATTAGAATATCATCATAGAAAAATACTACAAACTTATCAAGGAAGGTATGAAACACTCTATTCATGAGGCTCATGAATATAGTTGGAGCATTTTTAAGACCGAATGGAATCATGGTGATCTCATAGTGACCATATCTAGCGAGAAATGCGGTCTTGTGAATATCACTATCCACAATCCTCAACTGGTGGTACCCTAATTTAAGATCTATCTTTGAGAACACTTAGGTACCTTGGAGTTGATCAAACAAATCATTGATCCTAGGAAGTGGATACTGATTCTTGATGGTGACTTTATTCAACTATTAGTAATCCATGCACAACCTAAGAGATTCATCCTTCTTCTTCATGAAGATCACTGGTGTACCCCAAGGAGACACACTAGGGAAAATGTGCCCTTTCTCCAATAATTCCTCAAGCTGAATCTTGAGCTCATTAATCTCAGTCATGGTCATCCTATAAGGTTCTCTGGAAATTTGTTCGGATCTTTCCACAAGATCAATATGAAAATCAACTTCCCTACAAGGAGGCATACCGTGAAGCTCTGATGGAAAGACATCTGTAAACTCCTATAGAATTGGATGGTCATATAATGAGGGTTCTTCCTCTCCCTCATCATCTCTATCACTAATGGTGATAGCATATAACTGACATCCCTTCCACATACACCACTTAAGATGCATAGCGAAGATCATATAGAGAGATACAAGTCTCTAAATCCCTGTGATAACTATTTTAGTGCCATCATCATCCAAACATTCTACCCTCTTTTGATAGTAGTCTAACTTGGCTCTATGTGCATAAATCCATTCCATGCCAAGTGCTAAAACATAAGATCTAAGAGGGGTGATCCTGAGATCTTCTATGGTGGTCATTCTACCCACCTGAATTTGGAAATCTTTTAGAAATGAGGTAATGACTACTCTAGATCCTGAGGCTAACTCTACCTCCCATCTATCACTCTACCTAGTTTCCTCTAGCCTGCAACACTCCACTAAAAATGGAGAAATAAAGGAGTCAATGTCTCTTGAGTCAAATAGGATAGAGACACTACTACCTCTGATCATACCTGTGGCCTCAATAACTATATCTTGATGCTCTGTCTGGTGGTTAGCAACCACTACAAACACTCTATGGGACTTTCTCATATTTTTTACTGTAGGCTCTGACATCACTACTCACTAGCTACCTCCCTGAGGAAACTCTCGAGCTAAGTGTCCCATGGCGTCATAAGTGTAGCAAGGTCCTCGTAACTAAATCTGCACTCCCTAAGGCTTGTAGTACTGTTAACCTCTTATCCTATTGGACCTATTGTAACCACCCCTAGAGGATTGTTGAGTCTATGTGAGAGGTGTATAAGGTGTCTAGGGTCATTGGTCCTTCTTAGGACCCTACAACTGTCACTGCTTGGACTTAGAGCCCTGTTGTCCCTGTGGTGCCCTCTGTCACTAGTTCTGCTAAGGCTTTTGTTGCTGCTGAGGCTGTGGGGCTCTAAATATCCCTAATGAGTTCCTCTAATTACCCTTGTTAGGGGATTTTTGATAACCAGATGACTAAGGTGTGGTATTATGATTCTGAGACCTATCATAAGATCCCCTCTTAATATCCTCAACTATCATGACTGTCTCAACTGTATAGCATAGATCTATTGGTGGTTTAATGTGCACCATGCCAGATATAATGTGGTTCAATCCCTTGATAAAGTGATTGACTTGAAGCTTCTCATCCTTCATGTATTCTACATAAGGGAGGACTTTGAGGAACTTACTCTCACACTAAGCCACAAAGAATCCTCGTTGTTGAAGATCGTGAAAATTGTCTATACGACGCTACCTAAAATTATCTGATAGGTATCTAGTCTAAAACCTCTCCAAGAAGGTCTCCCAAGTAAGGGGTCAATGAAAAAGTGACCCTTGAACTCCCCCTATCTCCACCATGGAGAGGTTGTTCCTCTCAAAATATGTATCACTATGTGCTCCTTAAGATTACTTACATAGGGTTGTAATCCAAAGCACCTCCCTAGGCTTAGAAGCCAAGACTTGGCCTCCATCCCATTAGTAGAACTTAGAAAAAGTGGTGGATTGAGTCGTAAGAACTCTTTGATCTGATCTCGTGCATCCTGGGGTGCTCTCTCAACCACTTGAGCCACTAAATCTGGTGGAGACTCTGACCCATGAATAGACTCAATTTCATGCTCTACCTATCTCTCTGCAAATCTCAGAGGAGGACTCCTACTATGCTCTCTGGCTAACACCCTATGATCCTCAACATCTTGGTGTTATTCTTGTTGAGCTACAGGAGGCATCCTATCTAGGAAGATCCCAGTTAGATTCTGTAATGATAATAAAATAGCCTAGTTTGGATCTCGAGGTGGTTTGAGAGGGAGATTTTGATTCCCTCTAGGAACTTCTTCCTCTTGCCTAAACTCCTCATGATTTGAAGGGGTATGCCTATGACCTCATCCATGTGCATGAGCCTAGTAATTAACTGGCAGCATCCTACAAAATTAAAAGGTTTAATGTTTAGATGTAGTGGTTTAGGCTCCCAAAGTTTGAAACATGGCTCTAATACCAAGATGCCATGCCCAAAATATGAGCAAAACACACAAATCAAAAAATTTCAAACTGACAAAAAAGTTATCCATGATATCACAATAGTTGTATTTATATTTAAAGGAGTACATAACTCAAATAAGTCTAAGGGGTATCATGACCAAAGTTGACTTGGTCAACCTCCCTCAAGTTATCAGTTTTCTAAAATGAAGTATTACACTAATGGCTACAGGAACCTTTGGTGTTATAGTAATGGCTGCAAGAATCCTTGGTGTTATACTAATGGCTACAAGAATCCCTAGTGTTATACTATAGGTTGTAAGAATCCCTAGTGTTATACTAATGACTGCATGAATCTTTGTTATTATACTAATAGTTGTAGGAATCCCTGGTGTTATACTAATGGTTGTACGAATCCCTGGTATTATACTAATGGTTGCAGGAATCCCTGGTGTTATACTAATAGCTACATGAATTCTTGGTGTTATACTAATGGCTGGAGGAATTCCTAGAGTTATTAGTTAACTAGGTTTGACTTACTAAACCTTAAAGTTTCATTCACAAAATCTAGGCTTTAATTTAAGTGTCTAATTGTTTAAACCTAGAAAACTGTGCAAGGTTTATAAATATAATTTAATTCACTTTAATAAACTTACAGATTTAAAAATCTTAATTAAAGCCAATAAAAAGAATGATGCCCAAAAATAATTAATATGCTATAGTCTCAACTATTAAATTTAATCATTTATCAAAATGATTAAATTTGAAAGGAAACATAATAGCTTAAAGACTATGAGGATCGCTTAATTATTATGGATAATAGGCGTATTAATAATAACACTAAAGTCTTCTAACTATCATAGTCACTTAATAATTTAATAAATAACTATACCTTTAATTACTATCAAAAATATTAAATTTATTTTAATTTAATCTATCCATATAATGATAGATTCCAGATAAATAAATGAATACATATTAACAAAATATCTAAAAAGGCAATCAAATCCAAAAATGCAAGTCACTAAAGTAAATCTAATCCTTCCCTTAAAGTCAAAAATTACAACTAAGAGAAAAATCTTAGAAATTACCTTATTAGACCTAAAGTGGGTCTGTGATCCCGAGCTGGGTCACAGTCCCCTTCAGGGTTGCGGCCCATTGCTAATGGCACAATCCTCTTCTTAGAGGCTACAACCTCTTCTAGCGTTTGGGGAGAGGGTCAAGTAGAGCCCAGCTCCCCGTCCCCCCCAAATTTGCTATAAGGTTTAATTTTTATATAATATATTTTAATCATATATAAAACTGTAGTAATAAAATTTCAAGTTCATAGTTTAAAATCTGATTTAATATCATTTTAATATATATATAAATAAAAAGCATCAAAATAATAATTCTTTTTTAATGACAACTAATTTGTTAAGTTATAAAATTAGTTTCCTCGTCATTTTATGAACTTTAATTTTAATCTATTTAGAAATGGGTAATAAATCCATTAATCCATAAATCCTTTTCTACTGTGCATTAAGAAAAATATGCCAATTAATTATATTCACATGAAGCATGAAATTTATTCAAATATAAATTAAGTTTCTTAACTTTTCCATTTAAATCAATAGTTAATAAACTAACTTGGAAAGAAAAACTTAAAGAATGAATTTCTAAAGCTTTCCTGCAACTTAGCATTTTTATAATTTAAAAAAAAAGATACTAGGAAACTTAAATATTAAATTTGGCTAAGATCTTACATTAAGTCCTATTGAGGACGATAATTTACAACAAAATTTATTTCAAGTAATGAACATAATTGCCTCTTTCCATATATTTATAATAACAACTTTTACAACTTCCATCCTTTAAGAACTATAATAGAAGCCAATTTCCTTACATATCTTTTATGAAAGTTACAAAATATTCATAAAGCTAAGAGATACAACTTTTTTTACACAATAGGGAAAACCCTTAAACTGCATCCAAGTTCCCATCATATGCTCTAGGAAAGAACCTGCATGAGAATCTAGTTGATCACGGAGGCTCACCTTCTAACCTAGAACATTTCATGGTCACCCTCGAGCTAGGAGAACAAAGTTTGAAATGGGAAATACACAATCATAGCCATATGAATAAAACAAGCACAAGGGAGAAATTACCCAAACCCAAGGTATTTACAAGGCCTTCAAAAGACCTGAAATATTAGGGGTGAAGAGGACTTACCGTGCAAGAGGAGAAGCCAAACATATAACAAAAGAATACAAGCTAAATAGGCCACACATGGGCTCAACATTCCCTTACCACAACCCTTCCACATACTTAGAACCATGGCCTCCAGTCATCAAACTACCCTTATCATCCCCAAAAATCCCTTAGGCATGTTTGGCATAATGAGGACTTACACACCCATGTTCATCCTTCCACACATGGGAGACTCTGCACTACATGGGCAGCCTCTACCTTCACCCCTTCAAGGTTACTCTTCCCTCCCAAGGGTGAGTGTGCCTTGAACAAACCCATAAAAAATCAAGAACAAAATAAAATGCATGCTTTAACAAAGAGTCTCCATTGAAACCCATGCAGCTAAAACAAAAATACATAAAATCCATTAATGGATTCCTCAAGCTTTCTATGCATAATAAAAAACTACTCTAAGCTATTCAATAAGGAAACTGACCTCAAGTCTAAGCTTAAGGCAATAATGAAGTTGAGATTAGCATTTCCCCTTTATGCTAGCAAAGCCTCCCTAAAAGGGCCTCCTACTCAACCACTAACCTTACAACCATAAATGCAAAAGTACCTTTACCATAACTCCTCCAAATATCTTCCTCCCCTCACAAATGAGGTTTGAAGACTAAATAGAGTTGAGAAGATGGCTTGCCCAAATACTTAAAACTCCTAACTCGGATGTTGACTTTAGACATACTTTACAAGGTTCATTTATGAGTCTAGAACCTTCTAGTGACCAAAATTTAACCCCTAACCCTAAGTATACCAAGTGGGGTAGTTAAATTTGATCCCAACTGCCCTCTAGAAGCTTCGCGGACCCTCCAAAATCTCACTTGAAGTTAACCTATGAGTTTATCCATCCTTGACCCATCTAGAAACTTCCTACACCCTAGGTAAACATAGAGACTCTACAAGTTAACTCTCTAGTAGGTGTCATACTTATCCTAGATAAAAGGGTTAGTCATGCTAACACCTCATACACCCATGTGTCAAGTGACACAACATAAATTTTAATCCATTCATACATAGCATGACTAACATAAAATAATTAACTTTAATTTAAATATAACATTCAAAAATTTACTTTTACAAATAAAAACACAAGACATTAAGGTTCATGTCTCTTTATTAGATAGAACCTTGGCTTTACATTTTTTAACATAGATTCACTCTTTGTTCCCCGCATTTAGCACCATGGTCAATCTCATACACACTCATTTGCAAACATCAATAGGTCCAATAAAACAACAAAGTAAATAAAATAAATCCACACACAACAATAAGCATTTATATTTACATATTCCTCGTAACACAATCCATTATCTACATTTGATCCCAATGTGCATAGCATGTATCTTTAAATCAATTCCATCATAATCATCTCATATATCTAAAATACTACATCATCAAATCATAAGCCTAACATAGGTGCATCATGATCAAATATAAAGCATCAAATAAGTTTTCCAAACAACATAACAAGATACAAAATATACATAGATCACTTGGGATTATACTTAGATGCCTCATAAAAGAACATGCACAATAGTGACATTTAGTTCTTCCATGTGTTGAATATGCTTATAATAATTTAATCAATAGAAGCATTGGTAAAAACCCATTTGAGGTGGTTTATAGAATGAAGCAGAGAGGAGTCTTTGAAATTAGAGATTTGAATGGAATGGAGAGGAGTGTCGAAGGAGAGGAATTTGTAGCAGCCATGAAGGTATCCATGAACAAGTTAAAGAGAATCTCAAGAAGAGTGGTGAAAAGAATAAGAAACATGCAAATTTAAAGTGTATAATAGGAAACGGTGAGAATTGTTAGGATGTAGATTACTCACCAAATCAATGGGGGATATTATACATTGGAATAAAAAACCCTTGCTAACAAGATAGATCTAGTAAGTACAACCTAGAGAATTAGGGTACCAAATTGAGCTCGATGCCTTATAGAACTAGATTTGATTGATTCCAATAAGACATGCTAAATGATAGGTAAATCTCAAAGATAAATCTGATCTATAAAATTAAATGCCAAGAAATAGGGATAATAATGTGTGAACCTGAAAAAGGAAAGAGGAAGATTTCACTTTGAACATAATTTTTCTAACTGTTGGAGTCCCAAAATTTTTTGGTTTTCATATCTAACAGCCTGGAATCTACAACTGTATGAATTCAAAGATTTTTATCTGGAAGAGGCCAAGGCCAACCCAAGTCAGTCATTTTCTAGATAAGGCCGACCCAAATCAGCCTAGTCCATAAAATTTTTGGAATTCAGAATAGAAAGGATCTAGAAAAATCAGATTACAGTGTTTTCAGATATGTACTTGTACCTGCACTTTTATAACTTGCAAATATAGAAAATGTGTGTATGGGTGGCTATATAGGGGGTTTCCTTAGTCAACCCCTCATTTTGGTAATTACCACCTCCATGGATAATTGTTAGAATATGTAAAGTGTGATGTGCTCATGAATCTAGAGTATGTCTAGAATGCTAATGAGCTAGAATGCCAACATAAATGCCTATATCTAATCCTATGTGTGATAGATTCAAAGCCTAGCATGTAAATGAAAAAAATGTGCAATTGAATGCATGTAAATGTAAGCATGTAAACATGAAGTGTCAATGCATAGATCTAAAAATAACAAGGAAATCATACCAAGCCCCCAAGGGAAAAATTACTCTTAGCCATCCTCACAATCCAGTTGAAACTCCATGATATAAAAAATGATATCTTAGATGCTTAATTTGAAGTTGTAGATGCTTGATTTGGATGCTTGAATGATTCTTCAATAGCTAACCCTTGCTTCAATAGATGTCATTGAACTAGGGCTTCCATCTTGCAATTTCTTGTTGTAATCAAATTGGGGTTTTCACCTTGCACTTGAATCCATATGCTAAAATGAAGCAATTATGTTCCTTTTATAGTGATTTTGGGAGTCATAATTAAAAAACTGACCATAGATCTTGAAACCTTTCAAATCCATCGTGATGGACCCATGTCCTCAATTTGGGATCAATCTCCTAGGGCAAGGTCGAGTTAGGTCAACCTTGTCCAAGACAAGACCAACATGGAGGACTTTGGTTAATCCTAAGAGAGGGGTCATTGTTAATCCAATAGTTTGAGGTTTAAAAATTTAGGTGATTCTGATAATGGGATTGAAATTCAAGGCCAAAAAGGGTGAAATATTGCCTAGGGTAGAGAATGAATTTTGTGATTTGAGGAAAATAGAGGAGGATGCATATAAATTAGATCCTCCCTCAATATTTGCACAAGTTAGCGATAAAAGAGGACTCAAATTTGAATTAGGTATGCATTAAGTGCAATTATGAAGACCTAAACAATTATTAAATTATAGAGCACACAAGTGCTTACAATTTAGGATGGTACAAAAAGAAGATATGTCCAGTTCAAGGTAGGAGATATAGTGCTGGCACACTTGAAGAAAGAAAGACTACCTAAGGGGAAGTACACCAAGTTGTAGATGAAGAAGATGAGTCATGTAGAGTGGTCCACAAATTTGGGGCTAATACTCATGAGATATAAATCCCTCATGGAGTGGCTATCTAACCAATTATTATTATTATTGACCTCTATTGTTTTAAAGGATCCATGATTATAGGTGAAGATGCAAGCTCCATAAGAGAGATCCAGATGAAGATTGGGTGAAGGACCTACCTCCAAATGAACCATTGAAGCTTGAGTGCATATTGGATACCAAGGAAGTCAAAAGAACAAGGCCCAAAGTGTACAATTAATACCCAATGAAGTGACAAGGCCTTCCTAATAAAGATGCAATATGGATGATAGAGAGGACATTAAGAAACATGGAGCAATAGTTCAAGGCCTGATCTCAAAAGAGACTTGAGATTTTTGTTCACCCCAGGAATATGGTTTAAGAGCACCTAGTGCATTTGTGCCTCCATGAGACCATTTTGGAAAAAATACTTTTCTTTTTTGTTTTGGTCATAGAATTGGGTATTTTATATCATTTTTTATTTGGTCAGGTCAATCTAGAGTCTTAGGATGTCATTTGTAAAAAGTTGCACTAAAGTTGCAAAAGTTTTCATGATAATGGACAAGTATTAGTTTTTAGTTAATTAAAATTCAAATGGAAGTTGTAACCATTGGAGATGATGGATAATCATGTAAACAACTTGTTTCATCAACCAAGGAAGGATTGTATGTGATTTAGATGGTAAAAGCAATAAAAGTATCTCTGATTTTTTATGTTTTTTCAATGTTCTCATTGTTTTAGAGATTTGTACAGCCGTGTATAGCCCAAAATTGATGTGAAACCTATTTGGTAGGATGATCCTCTAAATATTATTTCATTTTCATCTAGTTTGGTCCATTTTCATTGATATTTGTGGAAGTTAGAGTGGTTTTACCAAAACCAATCTTGAAACCCTAGGTGTGAGGGTTTGAATAATAGAAATATGTTAAGACCCATTTCACCATTTAATTTTTTTATAAATTAGTGGAATAGAGGTTATTTGGATTTATTTTATGTTCCATAAGTTTTTATATGTAGGGGATTGTGCTAGAGGCCATTTTGGTGATGTCCTAGCCTAATATATTCATGTATTAGGTTTTTATTACATAGGTAGACTAAGGGTTTGATAAAGAGGTGATTTGATGAGAGTTCCAAGTGTTGGAAATTGTGGATTCAAACCATATGTGACATATCTAAGTTTTAGGAATGAAGTTTGGAAGTCCAATGTGAAGGAATCCAATAGTTGCTTTATAAAAGTACCTAATTAGGCCTATATGTTGATTACTAGTCAGTTAGTAGAGGATATTCTCCAATGTAACCCTATCCAAACCTTAGATATGTTATTAAAATACAAAAAGGGTGTCTCAAAATACTTTTTATTTTAGCCTAAGAGGTTTGCACAAGAAGTTATACCTTGATAACCCTATTTGGAGGGCTACTAGGAAGACTAGGCCTAGGAAGTGAAAACTCACCATAAAGGAGTTTGAAACTTACATTAGATGTTTGGAAACCTTCAAAGTTATGAAATATGGTATCAAATAGGTCATATCCACCTCTGCTCCACATTAGTGCAACTTCATTCTAGAATACTAAGTAGCAACATCAACAACTTTAATTTAAAGATTGTAACATTGTAATCAAGCTCTTAATATAATTAAATATAATAGATTGCACCCAACAAGCGTTTGGTCTATGTTTGGTTTTTCTTTTGTATCTAGATCAATTACTTTGATCTAGATCATTTTATTAATATGACTATTTTTTGTGTAATTTTATAGCTTTTGTGATGTTAGCATAAGTGGATGGATAATGTGATCATGTTTTACACGCTTCCCATTTTTTGCATTGTTTATGTTGATGTTACATTATACTTTGTGGTGGATAAAAATCTAAAGTGTTGTAAAAGATTTGCATCTGGCTTATCACCTTAGACTAGATTTATTTATTTTTGTTTTCTTTTTCTCTTTTCATCTCCTTGCAAACAATAAAGAGTAGAATTCTAAAATATCAAAGGTTGTTTTGTGGAAAGCAAACCAATCCTCCATTTTGAGAACTTCCCGTAAAGTTATTTTTCTTAAGTGCAACCTTTTGAGGTCAACAATTCCTTGATTTAAATTATGAAATTATACGATGAAATTTGTCATCATCATTGAAAATAGCTCATATGGTGCATTATCTAGCTAGCAAGGCACCATATGAATTATGATATGCTGAAACTACTATTGTTAGCTATTTCACAATTTTGGGTAGCAAGTGTTTTATCAAAAGATATGATGGCACAAAGAAATTTGATGCTAGAAGTGATGAAGGAATCTTCCTTAGGTATTCCACTAAAAGAAAAGTATATAGATGTTACAATTTGAGAACTAAGAAAATTATTGAGAGTGTGAATGTGAGAATTGATGAAAGGTTTCAACTAAAATAAATAACATGTGAATTCAATCCTTATGATCCAGATTGGGAAAGGTTTAAAAAGGAGATATTTCAGAGCAATCAAAATCAACGTCAAATAGGGCAAGGTCAAGAATAAGTACAAGAATGATTTAAGAGGGTTTGTTACCAGGAAGTGACACATATATGAATATGAGTGAGACATAAGTTCTCAAGACACCTAAGTATGTTGCGAATAATCATCCATAGGATTTGATCATTGGAGACAAGAGTACAAGTACTAGGACAAGGTCACAGTTTAGAAATACAATCCATTTGACCTTGTAGGTTGAGCCAAGGACACTTGATGAGGCTTTCAATGATGATTATTGGATTAAGGCAATGAGAGAAGAATTGGATCAAATTGAGAAAAAAAAAAACACTTGGGAACTAGTCTCATGACGTAAAGACAATAATGTCATTGGCAAAAAGTGGGTTTTCAGAAACAAAATGAATGAAGATGGGGTTGTAATTAGGAATAAAGCTAGATTAGTGTGTATATTCACAACAAGAAGGAAATGATGTTGAGGAGACCTTTGCACTAGTTGTGAGGATAGAGGTTGTTAGGTTATTCTTGGCCTATGCTGCACATAAATATTTTAAGGTATACCAGATGGATGTCAAGTCTGCAATCCTAAATGGTGATTTGGAAGAAGTTTACATTGAGCAGCCATATGGGTTTCCTTTAATAGATGATAGAGATATGGTTTGTAGATTGAAGAAAAAATTGTATGGATTGAAGCAAGCTCTAAGGGATTGGTATGAAAGATTGTACAGGTATTTACTACATCTTTGTTTCAAGAAGGGTAGTGCAGATAGTAACTTGTATCTAAGATACAATAATGAGGGTACTTTGATAATAGAAGTGTTTGTTGATGACATTATCTTTGGGGGTAATGATGCTATGAGTAATAAGTTTGAAGAAGAAATGAAAGGTGACTTTGAGATTTCAATGATAGGGGAGATGAAATTCTTCCTAAGATTACAAAAAAATCAAAATAAAGATGGGATTTTCATATCACAAACAAAGTATCTAAAAGAGTTGCTGAAAATTTTTAGCATGGATGAGAGTAAACTAGTTGGAACTCCTATGGTAATAGGGAGTAAGTTATCCATTTCATATGAGGAAATGAATGTACCTCAGACATATTAGAAATCAATGATTGGAGGGCTTCACTATCTAACACACACTGGGCCTGATATTGCTAATGCAGTTGAAATTGTTGCTAGGTTCTAGGCAAATCCAAAGGAGACACATCTTTCAGTAGTAAAAATGATATTCAGATACATCAAGGGCACAATTGACCTAGCAATATGGTATGATAGGTCAGATAACTTAGCATTGAATGGTTACACTGATCTAGATTGGGCAGGATGTGTACATGACAGGAAAAACACTACTGGAGGATCCTTTTTATCATCAGATGTACCATCATTGGCATAATAACATTCTTTATCCTTGATGTATTTCCCATATTTAGGCTTATGCTTAGGAACTCTAGTTGGACATCTAGAAGTGAAATGACCAATCTTACTACAATTAAAGCATCTTATGGGTAACTTTCCTTCAAACTTACCTTGGGCCTTTCTTTCTTTTCTTGTGATCAATGCTAACACCTTCTCATCGACACTATTTTCAAAATTTTCAATCTCTTCCCATTATCAACATAATATCCTAACTCTTTTTTGTACTTACTTATTTTGTTGGCCTCTACAAAACTTGTTCTTCCATCTCTATTTTTGTTGACTATTGCCTTGAAAGTTGTCTCTACCTTAAGTAAGAAATCCTTAAGCTCTACGGTCTCAAATATAGTTAGTTCAGATACTAAAATTTCCCTTGTGAAACCTTTGGTCAATCGTATGATCTCCTCTATGGAATTCACTTTACTTTTGTATGTTGGTATCAAAGATCTAAGAATCTTTTCAATGACCTCTTCCTCAACGTAAGTTCCTCCATTTTTCTTGATTCCTATTACACATTATGTAACCCTTCAAACAAACATCCTGACTATTTCATTCTTTCATTTGACGTATCTCCATCCTTGCTCTCCAATTCTGATGTTTGGCTCCTTTAGTGTATGTATCTCCTTCATACTATGCTAACAACCTTTCCCATTTACCACGTTTCTTGTATAGATCTCTAATCTTAGAGAATTCACAATCATTGAAACATCTTCTTTTCCTCATCACTCATGGCAAGGTCTTCCAACTCATCTTCAGTCTTGAGTCTTGTGTCTTTCTTGGTTATCATCCAATAATCCAAGCCCAAACAAAACAAATGAGTCTTCATCTTGTCCTTCCATGCATCAAACTTGGGACTTTCTTTCTTGAAGTAAGACATCCTGGATCTTTTGAATTAAGACATCTTGGATCTATTCTTCAAGTGGCCAAGCTTTCTCTCCGAGGACCAGTAGTGCTTTTTTATTGATAGTTGTAATAACCCCCAAAGAGGACGCATGTATGGAGTGGGTCCCTCAAAATTTGTCATCAACTAATGACCACTACAAGATGGTCATGAGATCTATAGGCCACGATGCTTTTTGGGCTGAATTTTGGAAAACACCTTCCCTTTATTAATGTGCAGTAGAATGAAGACACGTGACATGAGTTACTTATGATTTAGAATGGGATTAAATGTTTTTATAGTTTCCACATATATGTCTACAACAAATTGAGTGGAAATGATGTCTTTTATTATGACAAAAGTAGTGGGGTCCATGGCACCCATCATCAAAAGTTAACAGTTGTTGGATGAACTTTAGATTAAGGGCCCACTGATCTTTTTGAGCTGATTTGAGATAGGACCTCCTCATTTTGGAAAAGATCTCTAGAAAGAGAGATTATAATGTGTGTCCAGAGTGGGGCCCTCAATATTCATCATTGACTAAAGAACATTGCAAGATGGCCATGAGATCTACAACCCATGATGTATTTCAGGCCAAATTTTGAAAAAATACCTCCTTTTAGAATGTGCATCAGAATGAAGGTGCGTGGCTTGAGTTACTTATTTATTCTAGTTTAAATTTTTAGCACCCAAATTATGTTGTGCGCCTCTACCCTTGTGGTTTTGGAGGGATTTCAAGTTGGTTAGAGTTGTCATCTCATGTATTGGATCAGTAGAATACGTCTCTCTGGGTGGGGTTAGTTCTCTAAGCTTCTTCCTTGGACTATTTCTATCTTTTTCTATTGTATTTGGGAAAGGATACTGGGTTTTCTTTCTGGTTATTTCCCAGTTGAGCCCTTGAACTAGTTTTTATATCTATATATTAATAAAATATTAGTGGTTCACCCACTTTTAATTTTTTTTTTTAAAGATGAAATTCAATAATTTTATAATAGGTTTTTTTTAATAGATAATAGACTTATGCATTTAATATGGTTATTATCATAATTTTTTTACATGCAGCCCCATTCAAAGTGCAGGCACCGGGCGAAAAGAATGCAAAAGAAAACCCCTGGTATAGCCCAAGAGGAATCATCTTGATTATGATTTTATAATAGTTTTGTTGAAAGGAATATCTAATCTAATTATTTGTTACATCATATATATACATATTGACACTGATAAAATTAGGTAAAGGATTAAACAATTTTCAAATAATTAATTGTACTAATTGTTAAATGCACAAGACAAATGAGAGGGGGATTGTATCAGCTATCCCTAAAACTCATAAATATTCTCTTAAATTAGATCCACAAAAATTTATCTTAATCCTTAATCATAAAATAATGTAAACATGAAAGAAAAGTGAAAAACAAGAACTACCATACATAATGAAACACCAGATTTATGTGGAAAATCTTGTTAAGGAGAAAACCATAGAGAAGATTAAATTCTAAATTATATAAACACATGTTACAGTGACACTAATTAAGGTGAGTTTTGGAAAGAATGTTCACTATAAGAAAATTCACACTGCCAAATGACACAGTACCCAAAAGAAGGTTCAATATCGAAGGGATCACTACCCAGATGAAGAAGAATAAAAGAGAAAGATGGAAACCACTAATTCACCTTTGGAACTTGACTTAAAGATTGTTGATACTTTTTCTCACTACTTCTGGTAGCCAACACATGAAAATCCACATTGCATATCACAATGCTTCGCACCAACTCATATTCATGCATATAGCCTAAAGATAAATCATCTTTCACAAATCCTCATTGTGCATGCACACACTCCCTCAATAATTCATCCTTATACCATCCTTACACTTACAAAAACCTTCCAAGTTTGGCTAAGCATCTTAACCAAACATGATTCAAATTAAGTCAATACTTGAGCATTCCAATAGTTGAAAGGAATCAAGAGAAGACCACATCACATCTTAGCTCACCAAAGAATACATACATGTTACTCTTCAATTTATATTCACCAGAGCTTTATTTAAAAGTGTAAACAACTTAGGTCAGCCAAACCTAGGTAAGCACCATCGAACTTTGAACATATGCCTCCAAAAAAAAATTATGCCATTTTAATTGAGCAAAGATACAAACATTATAAGTGCAATTCCAAATCCACAATGCCAGAAACTAACAAGCGGACAAATGCAAAGCATGCATTTCTGATAGGAAACTCTACTAAACATTATCACACACTAGTGAACACCAATTCATCTGAATTGCAATTTGAAGCACACAATGTCAAATCCAATATCTCTAAACATTTCTTAACAACATATCTAAATCATATGAATATATTTGCAATAGAGAAGGAATGAAGAGCATACATCTCCATGGAGAGCTTGACAACATTAGTAATAACCAGTCAATAATGACAACATAAACATGTTGACATCAACGAGAACATTAGTAACTCATCCAACTTCTCACTTTTCTCAAACCTACAACACTAATAACCAGGTAGATAGGAACTTTTGATCTGACATGTAAAAGTTTGTATGTGTTGCCTATGGAAGAGATAATTTTTCCATGGAAGGACTTAAATTTCTTCCATGTGATTGTAATCATCTAAAATTGGTCTAATAAAACCTAAGCCCCTTTTCTCGATCAAATTACCTCAAAATAAATCATAAATCTCAAAGACATATTTATTAGACATAATTGTGAAAAGTAACCCTAAAAATCTCCTTTTCATAATTAAATAAAAAAAAAAAATCTTATATCAAGTTTATACTATGATCTAATTTCTAGAGCTTGCATATTTATTTAATTTCTATAACATTAATTTTAATATAAAATTTCTACACTTTTATTAAAAGAACACATTCACATGTGTAAACATACTTAATCTTGATTAATTAGAAATTAAAAGGGATTTGTGCTTTGGAAATTGTTATTTTATCATTTCTTACCTAACATCTCTTTTGCCTCTTAATCCTCACCACTCATCTCTACCTAACCTTGCATCTCCTTCACTCTCCTTTTGCCTCTTAATCTCAATCATGCATTCTATTGTCTCTTAATCTCTACCCTCCATTCTTGAGGCAATTCCTTTAAAATGAAGCTCTTCCTTGACTCAAGGGTTTAATCTTAATCTTGAATCTTAGCTTCTTGCATTCTAACTTTCTTGCATTCTTAGCATAATCTTACAATGAGACCTTCCAGACAATCATATTTACACTGCCTTGTTTTCCATGCTTTCAGTACTTATTTTACAGACACACCTGACTATTTGGAACACTTGTGTATTTAAGGATCTGTTGAATCCTTTACTATATGTTTGGTACCTGATTATGTAATTAGGGTACACTCGAGATACTTTATGTTTTGATTCAGTTTCAGTTATGATTATGTTACATATGATGTTATATCATGTTTAAAACTATTGCGATGAAAAGTTGGTTTAAGAAATCGAAGTTATGCTTAGTTGATTCATTTACAGACATAGCTTTTATACCATGCAATATTGATGATGTATTGTGTTTATATCACTTTGATTCGACCTACTGATGAGTGCAATGAGTGTGCAGGATAAGTTGACTATGGATCTAAATGCAGGGATCTAGTATTGGAACCTATGTTTAAACCATGCATTCCAAGGTCCTCTTTGTATAAAGAAACGTGGACCTCATTGTATAGTCTTTTATTTGTAAATGTGGTTTGCATGTGTGTATTTAATTTAGTTAATGTCCATGTAAATTAGCCATGTCATGTGTTTTAATAAATGTGCCAAATTTAGAAAATTGTGGCTTATGTGTTGGCATGGTTAGTATTTTATATTTGATTGGGTCAAGGGCTTGACTAGGGTGTAACCTTAGGGTAGGATCATCTAACCTAGGGTTGGCAAGTTTCTAGAAGTCAACCAAGTCTTGAAATATGTGGGTAAACTTTAGGTGGAGTTTAGGAGGGTCATTTGGGCTCCCATAGGTTAACTGGGGTCAATTTTAGCTACTCAGGTTGGTACCTTAGGGGTTAGGGGTCATTTTTAGCCCATTAAGAGCCTTAAAACTCATTTATGACTCCCCTAAAGTCAATATTTCCAAGTTGGTCGAAATTGAAGAGTTGTGAGGTTTTGGTTAACTTCCCTCTTCTTCCCAAACTTGCATTCAACTCCATTTATGGTGAAGGAAGGCAAGTGGGAATGGGGGAATGAAAGTTTCTTCCTGTCTTCTGATTGGATCCTAGATTTTAGGAGTTTGGCCTATTTAGGGAAAGCTTGGAGAAGGGTTTAGTTGTTCACCCACTCTCTAGATTTGGAGACCATTCTTTTTGGAAGGAGCTCAGGAGAAGGCTAGCTTTGGAAGGAGTTCAAGTTTTCAAACTTTCAACTTGCTTGGAGTAAGGTTGGTCCTTGTGTTATTATTTTTATTCTTTCATGCTTGTGTTTGAGATTGGAGCTCCATTAATGGAGTCCATGGCTTTTTATGGTTCATGTTTTAAAAAAATTTTTTTGTAAAAATGTTATTTTTACTTTGTACATTGGTTTTGGGATGGGATTCTTCAAGGCTTACTCACCCTAGGGAGGGTGGAGTAACCTTGAAGGGGGTCGAAGGAAGAATACCCAGGTTGTGCAGAGTCTCCCATGTGTGGAGTGATAAAAACATGGGGTTTCATGATACCCATGATGCCAAGTATGGCCTCTGGGCACCTGGGGGGGCATAAGGAGATTAGATCGCATCTTCTTGAAGATGGTCATCCCAAGTCCATGTGTGGCTTGGAAAATTTGTATCTTATTGTGGCTTCTCCACCTGGTAGTCCACCTCTACCCTATTTTGAGGAGGCCTCTTGAAGGTCTTCCTCTTGTAAAAAAAAACTCTGTTGGAAATATTGTTTGCATGTCTTTGTGTCTTGCTTATTGTCTTCGTAGGTGAGTGTATGTATGTACCCTATTCCAAATTTGATCCCCTAGCTCGGGGGTGGCGATGAAATGGCTTAGGTTGGGAGGTGAGGCTCCGTGGTCAACCTCGCACTTATAGGAACCCCGCTGGATGTAGGGCTTGTAGAAATTGTGGGCTTAAAGAAAGTCTCAGTTTGATTCTTGTTGAAATTATTCATTTCATGTATAAGTAAAAAAATGGAATCAGGGATTTCTTGTAATTTTTAAATGATGGAAATTTGTAATACATTTGAAGGATTGGAAAATGGGAAAAATTTTGAGTTTTGTTAATATGAATCATTATGGAAAAATAAAGTGTAATACTTCCATTAAAGTTATATGCGGATAAATTATTTGGAATATTTGTGAGATATGAGAATTAAATGGTCATTTAAATTTTGTTTACTATTAGATTCCATTAACAAATTAAACAATATATTGAAGTATTAAGGTTTACGGAATTATATAATGTGCTTAATATTTTCACAATCTTACCTTGTTCAATAACTTTAAAAAAAAAAATTTATAAGCATGTGAGATTTTACTCCTAAATTTATCTTTTTGTACTTAGAATATTTTGTAGAATTATCAAAAAAATATAAATGTTTAAAATTAAATTTTGATTGCTTCATTGCATTTAGCATTAATTATAGAAGCCTTAACCCCCTAACCATTGTGTGGTGGCCGAGGGCGGCACTCAATGTCACCCCTCTCCACCCCACTTCCGTCGCGCTCCCCTTCCACTCCCGCCCGGCTCGAAACGCTGCCGCCGCCACAACACCCTCCTCCTTTCCTTCCGTTGCTGCCGCTGTGCACAGAGCGCGTGCGAGCAGCTCCTCCACCACCTTCCACCACCTCCTGCGCACGAAAACTGTTGTCGTTCGGCCGTGTAATAATATATGCAGTGAGGGGAGGTTATGAAATAAATTTCTTTTTTTATGTTTCCTTTGGCCTTAGATTTTATATTCATGTGTATTTTATATTGACTTTAGTTTTCTCTTTTGAAAATAGTTTATTTTATTTTATTTTATTAGTTTCCTTTGTATTTAAGTTAGTTGTTATTCTTTTTAAATAAAAGCTAATGTTTATAAATCTCTTTTATTGATTAAAATGGAGGTTTAAATTATAATGTTAGACATAAAATAATGTTATTTAATTAGTTTATGCTAAAGGAAAATATTCTTTTAAATTCCTTATTGAATACTAGTGTTTTATGTATATTGATAAACATGGTAAATTTTAAAAAAAAATTAGATTGTACTTTATTTAGATTAACTCATTTTAAAATTGAGTAGATTTATTTTATTGAGGGTTTATTAATAGTTTACCCATTATCTATTCAGATGTTAGCGATT
Organism: Chamaecyparis obtusa; assembly: GCA_027943335.1. NCBI lineage: Eukaryota > Viridiplantae > Streptophyta > Pinopsida > Cupressales > Cupressaceae > Chamaecyparis > Chamaecyparis obtusa. The sequence goes on from BSBK01002401.1 coordinate 901,671, forward strand.
AATCTCTTATCATCCTTAGGCCTCATCTAGGGACTTAAGGACCTCTTTAGACTTGAAGGTGAACTTTCATGCATAGTTGACTTTTTGGTCAACCCTAGTCAAACCTAAGACAAGTGTCTCAGTTTGTGTGCACAAACCCTTCCAGATTATTCTTATACCTTAATTAAGTTTTAGAAAGCTATTTTGCACAGTTAACCTCCTCAATCAAACATAGTCAAACCTTGGACATCACCTCGGTTTGCATGCATTAAATCTTATCCTGACTTGTCTTAGACTTAGTAGAATCCTTCTAGGGCATATCTAGGTATGGTTGACTTTTTGGTCAAACTTAGTCAAACCTTGGACATTACCTCAGTTTGTGTGCCCAAGTATTCCTGAGAGATTTTTGTATCCCTTTTAGCTTAGTTGTATGTACTTCGGTGCATGGTTGACTTTTAGTCAATTATCTCATTTTGCGTGTTGGTCGGAGCTAGTAGTCTTAGGAACCCTATAGAATAGTTAGAAGTTGTTTCGATGAAGTTTGACTTATGGTCAAACTTGGTCAACCATCCATGGTTTGACTCTTAGAGTCTTTTTAGACACTACGATACTTCTAGTCATCTGTTTTCTCTCTGCACCATTTTGTGTGCATGTAGAGACTTGTGCCAGATAGTGTTTCACTTCTTGGTTGTGAGAGTGTGTTTGTAGTAGTTGGTTAGTAGGTTTTAGCAAATTTTTTAGTTGTGTTTTGCCCAACTTTTGGGCATGACATTTTGGTATTAGAGCATAGTTTAGTTAACTTGGGGAACCTAACCCGCTTTGTAGTTGCTAAAATTTTATCTTGTTATGTGTGTAGAATGCCTCCACTCACCCAATTAGCTCATAGGTGTGGACGTGGATGTAGGTGTGTCTCTTTATCTCGAGAAGAGGTACAACCAGAGGTATAGGTTCGAGAGGAGAACCAGGCTCCACCTCCCGAACCACCTCCCAATGCGAATGTTGAATTACTTCAGGCCTTTTAGAATCTTGCAGGGCTCATTCTTGATTGTATGCCTCCAGTTGTACCCTAGAATGTACAATAGGGTATAGAAGGATGTGGGTCCTTAGCTAGGGAACACAGTAGGAGTCCTCCTTCTAGATTTGCAAAGGTTCAAGTCGAGCCAAAGGTTGGTTCCATCAGGGGACCAAAGCCTCCACCCAAAGATGAGGATCGTATATATGAGAGACCACCTCTTGATGCAGGTGATCAGATTAGAGAGTTGCTTTGACTTACCCCTCCATATTTTGTGAGATCTATCAAGGTTACAGAGGCTAAATCTTGTCTTATAAGCCTTGGACGGTGTTTTGGATTGCACCCTTATGGGAGTAATCTTAAGACATGTATGATAGTTCATCTATTGAGAGGGACAACCTCCACATGGTGGAGATAGGAGGAATTCAAAGGCCACATTGTTATGGATACTCTCACTTAGGAAACCTTCTTGGAAAGGTTTAGGGCCAGATATCTGTCAGAGTAGTTCTGACAATGTCGTATAGACAAATTTCATGATCTTCAGTAGTGAGGACTTACAATGGCTCAATATGAGAGAAAATTCCTCAAGCTCCTCCCTTATGTAGAGTATATGAAGGATGAGAAACTTTAGGTTAATCTCTTTATCAAGGGATTGAACCACACCTTATACGGCATGGTACACATGATACCACCAAGAGACTTGCACTACACTGTTGAGAGAGCAGTCATAGCTGAGGAGATTAATAGAGGATCTCAGAACCGTAACTCCACACATCAGTCTTTTGGATATCAAAAACCCCCTTGGAAGGGTAATCACAGGAACAATTCAAGGAATTTTAAGGCCCCACAACCTCAACAATAGAAATAGCAGTCCCAACAGAGTTAGGCACTGAAGCCACCTTAGGGACAATAGGGCTCAAATCCCAAGTAGTGAAACTATCAGGGTCCTAAGAAGGGACAAAAATCCCAAGCCCCTTATACACCCCCAACACAGTTGCATCGGCCCTATAAAGGGGGATATAGTGAGTCTACTTAGATAGGAGGATCACTGTAGACTAGACCTCAAGGCATTTAGGTTTAGAATCAAGGACCGTGTTATACTTGTGGTGCCATGGGGCACATATCTAGGGAATGCCCTCAGAAGGGCAATCAGTGGGAAGTAATGTCTGAACCTACAAGTGGAGACATGAGCCAGTCCCATAGAGTGTTTACACCAGTTGACAACCGGCAAGCAAAGCATCCAGCTATAGTCATTGAGGCATCAAGTATGATCAGAGGTAGTGCAGTTTCTATCCTTTTTTATACTGGAGCTACTAACTCTTTTGTTTCTCCATTGGTCATGGAGCGTTGCGGGTTAGTGGCAGCTAGGCAGGATGTTAGGTGGGAAGTTGAGTTAGCTTCAGGAGCTAGAGTATCAATTACCTCTTTGGTTAGGGAGTGGTTGATTCAGTTTGGTGGTTTAACCACCTAAGAAGACCTCAGAGTTAGACCTCTTGGATCGTACGAACTAGTTCTTGGCATGGATTGGCTTTATGATCACAAGGCCAAGCTAGATTGTCGTAAGAAGTTGATCACATGTTTGGATAATGATGGCAATGCTACTGTGATATTTGGAGTCCAGAGGCCCGTATCCCTTTGTATGATCTCCTCTATGCAGCTTAAGCGGAGCATGCAAAAGGGATGCCAGATGTTTTCTATCACCATCATTGATAGGGAAGATGAAGTAGAGTAGGAAACCTCATTGGATGACCATCGCATACTGCAAGAGTTTTCAAATGTGTTTCCTTTGAAGCTACCTAGTATGCCACTCGAAAGGGTAGTAGAATTTCATATAGATCTTGTACCAAGAGCACAACCAGTGTCCAAAGAACCTTACAGGATGATCACTAATGAGCTTAATGAGCTCAAGTTACAACTTGAGGAACTTTTAGAGAAACAACACATTCATCCTAGTGTTTCTCCTTGGGGTGCACCTTTGATCTTCATGAATAAGAAGGATGGATCTCTTAGGTTGTGTATGGATTACTGACAGCTGAACAAGGTAACAATTAAGAATCGGTACCCACTTCCTAGGATCGATGACCTGTTTGATCAGCTTCAAGGTGCTAGAGTGTTCTCCAAGATCGACCTTAAGTTAGGGTATCACCAGTTGAGGATAGTGGATTGTGATATCTACAAGACCACATTCTGCACTAGATATGGCCACTATGAGTTCACCATGGTTCCATTCGGTCTTAAAAATGCTCTAGTTGTATCCATGAGTCTTATGAATTGAGTATTTTGCACTTTCCTTGAAAAGTTTGTAGTGGTATTCCTTGACGATATCTTAATCTATTCGAAGGATGAGAGAGAGCATGAAGAGCACTTGAGACAAATTTTGCGGTGCCTTAGAGATAATTAGCTTTATGCAAACTTGTCGAAATGTGCCTTCTTCAGATCAGAGGTCAAGTATTTGGGCCATGTAATATCTGGCAATGGGATCTCAGTAGACCCATCGAAGATCAAAGCCATTATGAATTGGCCAACACCTACCTCAGTGACTGAAGTGTGGAGTTTCATGGGTTTAGCCGGTTATTACACATGATTTGTTGAAGGATTCTCTTGAGTAGCACACCCTATTACTTATCTTTAGTGAAATGGAAAGAAGTTTGAGTGGACTAAGAAGTGTTAATGAGCTTTCCAGGAGCTCAAGAGTGCATTGACCAGTACACCCATTCTTGTTGTGCCAGAGCCTTCAGCAGAGTTTGTAGTTTGCACAAATGCTTCCTTAGATGGTTTAGGGGTAGTTCTTATGCAAGATGGGCGAGCTATAGCCTATGAGTCTAGGAAACTAAAGACTCACAAGCTCAACTATCCTACCCATGATCTCTAACTTGCAGTAGTAGTGCATACTTTAGTGAGATGGTGACACTTCCTCTTAGGACATCTATTTGAGCTTCATTCGGATCATCAAAGTCTACTGTACATCTTCACTCAGGTAAACCTTAATGCTAGGCAATGAAGATGGATGGAGTTCTTGTGTGAATATGATTTTGATGTTCACTACATCAAAGGGAAAGAGAATGTTGTTGCAGATGCTTTGAGTAGGAGACGGCATGAGCTTTCTTCTATGTCCACAGGCACAGATTTGAGAGATCACATTCTTCATCATTTGCATGATGATGAGTTATATACAGAAGTAAGTGAGTTGATATGGTCTCAGAGACCCCTTGAAGGGAAATATGTAGATTATTCCTTGGAGTCAGAGGGACTCTTACATCATAGAGGCCACATCTACATACCTTCTTCCAAAGGATTGCAAGAGTTTTTCATAATAGAGGCCCATAGAGCCCCTTATGTAGGACATCCCGGAGTGAAGAAGATGCATGTTGATTTGAGGAAGTTATATCATTGGCCAGGCATGAGGATGCAGATTATTGAATTGGTTGCTAGGTGCCTAGAATGCCAGAGGGTGAAGGTGGAACACCAACATCTAGGTGGTCTACTTCAGCCTCATGAGATACTAGTATGGAAGTGGAACACCATATCTATGGACTTTATTGTTTGTCTACCTATGTCATCTCACCGTCATGATGCCATCATGGTGATAGTTGACAAGTTGACCAAGGTGGCTCATTTTTTACCAGTGTGGCTCATTTTTCACCAGTGCATACTACCTTTACTGCACCATTAGTGGTATAGGTGTTCTTGCAAGATATTGTTAGACTACATGATGTACCTCGTAAGATCATCTTAGATAGAGATTCTCTCTTCACTTCATCCTTTTGGAGAGAATTACAGGCAACATTGGGCACTAGGATCAATTTCAGTATGGCCTATCACCCTGAGATAGATGGACAAACTGAGAGGGTCAATCAGGTGTTAGAGGACATGCTTGCATGTATGTTATGGACCATCAGACCTGGTGGGAGGAATACCTACACTTACTGGAGTTTACCTATAACAATGGGCATCATACATCCTTGGGTATGCCTCTGTACTAGGCTCTCTATGGTAGACCTTGCAGGACACCACTCAGTTGGGATAGGATCAAGGACATAGTTTCCATTGGTTCCAAGTTAGTTAGAGATATAGAGCAGCAGGTGACCTTGATTAGGAAGCATCTTGGAGAGGCTTAGGATAGACATAAGAAGTATGCTGATGCGAAGAGGATCTATCGAGCTTACTTAGTAGGAGACAGGGTCTTTTTGAGAGTACGACCACATAAGAGTCCAATCCATTTTGGAAAGGGCTCTAAGATAGCACCTTGTTTTGTTGGACCTTTTGAGATCCTTGAGAGGATAGGACCAATTGTTTACCATTTAGCTTTTCCACTTAGCCTCTCATGCATCCATGATGTGTTTCATGTTTCAGTTTTGTGAAAGTATGTTTATGATGAGTCTCATGTGATAGATTGGGATGCCTTGTAGGTAGAGTCAAACAGGCAGTTGGCATTGGAGCCCATTCGTATTTTAGCCCAATGGACCCTGGCACTTCAAGGCAGGGCGCTAGACCAGGTTAGGGTCTAGTAGGATTGTTATGATGAGGTCATAGCTTCATGGGAGGATGTAGCACAGATGAGATCATAGTACCCTCACCTCTTTGATGAACTCTAGGAGGAGGTTCATTCCTAGAGGGGGTGGATGTGAAACCTTCCAAAAAGTCATATTTACACTGCCTTGTTTTCCATGCTTTTAGTACTTATTTTATAGACACACCTGACTATTTGGGACACTTATGTATTTAAGGATCTGTTGAATCCTATACTATATGTTCGGTACCTGATTATGTAATTAGGGTACACTTGAGATACTTTATGTTTTGATTCAGTTTCAGTTATGATTATGTTACATATGATGTTATATCATGTTTAGAACTATTGCGATGAAAAGTTGGTTTATGAAAATGAAGTTATGCTTAGTTGATTCATTTACAGACATAGCTTTTACACCATGTATTATTGATGATGTATTTTGTTTATATCACATTGATTGGACCTATTGATGTGTGCAATGAGTGTGCAAGATAAGTTGACCATGGATCTAAATGCGAGGATCTAGTATTGGAACCTATGTTTATACCATGCATTCCAAGGTCCTCTTTGTATAAAGAAACGTGGACCTCATTGTATAGTCTTTTATTTGTAAATGTGGTTTGCATGTGTGTATTTAATTTAGTTAATGTCCATGTAAATTAGCCATGTCATTTGTTTTAATAAATGTGCCAAATTTGGAAAATTGTGGCTTATGTGTTGGCATGGTTAGTATTTTATATTTGATTGGATCAAGGGCTTGACTAGGGTGTAACCTTAGGGTAGGATCAGCTAACCTAGGGTTGGGAAGTTTCTTGAAGTCAACCAAGTCTTGAAATCCGTGGGTAAACTTTAGGTGGAGTTTAGGAGGGTCATTTGGGCTCTCATTGGTTAATTGGGGTCAATTTTAGGTACCCAGGTTGGTACCTTAGGGGTTAGGGGTCATTTTTAGCCCATTAAGAGCCTTAAAACTCATTTATGATTCCCCTAAAGTCAAGATTTCCAAGTTGGTCGAAATTGAAGAGTAGTGAGGTAAGTGGGAAGGAGGGAATGGAAGTTTCTTCATCTCTTCTAATTGGATCCTAGATTTTAGGAGTTTGGCCTATTTAGGGAAAGCTTGGAGAAGGGTTTAGTTGTTCACCCACTCTCTAGATTTGGAGACCATTCTTTTTGGAAGGAGCTTAGGAGAAGGCTAGCTTTGGAAGGAGTTCAAGTTTTTAAACTTTCAACTTTCTTGGAGTAAGGTTGGTCCTTGTGTTATTCATTTTGTTTTTTCATGCTTGTGTTTGAGATTGGAGCTCCATTAATGGAGTCCATGGCTTTTTATGGTTCATGTTTTAAAATTTATTTTTTGTAAAAATGTTGTTTTTACTTTGTGAATTGGTTTTGGGATGAGATTCTTCAAGGATTACTCACCCCAGGGAGGGTGGAGTAACCTTGAAGGGGGTAGTAGGAAGAAGACCCAGGTTGTGTAGAGTCTCCCATGTGTGGAGTGATAAAACATGGGGTTTCATGATACCCATGATGCCAAGTATGGCCTCCGGGCACCTTGGGGGGCATAAGGAGATTAGACCGCATCTTATTGAAGATGGTCATCCCAAGTCCATGTGTGGCTTGGGAAATTTGTTTCTTACTATGGATTCTTCACCTATTTCAAGGAGGCCTCTTGGAGGTCTTCCTCTTGTAAAAAAAAGATTCTGTTGGGAATATTGTTTGCATGTCTTTGTGTCTTGCTTATTGTCTTCGTGGGTGAGTGTTTGTATGTACCTTATTCCAAATTGGATCCCCTAGCTCAAGGGTGGCCATGAAATGGCCTAGGTTTGGAGGTGAGTCTCCATGGTCAACCTCGCACTTACAGGAACCCCGCTGGATGCAGGGCTTGTAGAAATTGTGGGCTTAAAGAAAGTCTCAGTTTGATTCTTGTTGAAATTATTCATTTCACGTGTAAGTTAAAAAATAGAATCAGGGATTTCTTGTAATTTTTAAACGATGGAAATTTGTAATACATTTGAAGGATTGGAACATGGGAAGAATTCTAAGTTTTTTTAATATGAATCATTATGGAAAAATAAAGTTTGATACTTCCATTAAAGTTATATATGGATAAATTATTTGGAATATTTGTGAGATATGAAAATTAAATGTTCATTTAAATTTTGTTTACTATTAGATTCCATTAACAAATTAAACAATATATTGCAGTATGAAGGTTTACGAAATTATATAATGTGCTTAATATTTTCATAATCTTACCTTGTGCAATAACTTCAAAAAAAAATTTATAAGCATGTGAGATTTTACTCCTAAATTTATCTTCCCCACCCCACTATCATCGCGCTCTCCTTCCACTCCTGCCCGACTCGAAACGCCGCCGCCACCACAACACCCTCCTCCTTCCCTTCCGCCACTGCCACAGTGCACAGAGCACGTGCAAGTAGCTCCTCCACCACCTTCCACCGCCTCCTGCACATGAATTCCGCTGCCTTTCGGCCATGTAATAATATATACAGTGAGGGTGGGGGGGTTATGAGTTAAGTTTTCTTTTTTTTTTAATGTTTCCTTTAGCCTTAGATTTTATATTCATGCGTTTGATTTTTGCAGAGATTAGCGGGCCTAGGGTTTTTAAAAGTATTTGAAGAATGTTCTTTCATTTTGAATGGTAATTACTAAAAGTTCAAAACGAAATTGTTTTTTTGGTGGTTTGTTAGATTAACGCTTTTATTTATTTATTGTTATTTTAGAATTTTTATATGCTATGTTTAGATTAAGTTTAAACGAAAAGTTTTTAGGGTATGTTTATATCCTTTAAAGATATTTCAATTTTATATGTTTTAATTAAGAGTAAGTTTATTTCATTAATTTCGTTTAATTACGAAAACCAATTTATAATTTTATTTTTATTTATTTTTATTATTTAAAAATTATTTGATCAAGAGTTTAAAGTTTTAATAAAGGCATTATATAAATCGGGTTTGATTTTAGTTACTTTAGTTCTCTTTTAAAAATAGTTTATACAAGGATTAAATACTTTATTATAGCATTTATTAGATTTATTTAATTTAATTAGTTGTTATTCTTTTTAAATAAAAGCTAATGTTTATAAATCTCTTTTATTGATTAAAATGGAGGTTTAAATTATAATGTTAGACGTATAATAATGTTATTTAATTAGTTTATGCTAAAGGCAAATATTCTTTTAAATTCCTTATTGAATACTAGTGTTTTATGTATATTGATAAACCTGGTAAATTTTTAAAAAAATTCAGATTGTACTTTATTTAGATTAACTCATTTTAAAATTGAGTAGATTTATTTTATTAAGGGTTTATTAATAGTTTACCCATTATCTATTCAGATGTTAGCGATTAATCTCTTATCATCCTTGGGCCTCATCTAGGGACTTAAGGACCTCTTTAGACTTGAAGGCCGACTTTCGTACATAGTTGACTTTTTGGTCAACTCTAGTCAAACCTAAGACAAGTGTCTCGATTTGCATGCACAAACCCTTCCAGATTATTCTTAAACCTTAATTAAGTTTTAGAAAGCCATTTTGCATAGTTGACCTCCTCGGTCAAACATAGTCAAACTTTGGACATCACCTCAGTTTGCATGCATTAATCTTATCCTGACTTGTCTTAGACTTAGTAGAATCCTTGTAGGGCATATTTGGGTATGGTTGACTTTTTGGTCAAACTTAGTCAAACCTTGGACATCACCTCAGTTTGTGTGCCCAAGTATTCTTGAGAGCTTTTTGTATCCCTTTTAGCTCAGTTGCATGTACTTCAGTGCATGGTTGACTTTTGGTCAACTCTAGTTGACTTTTAGTCAACCATCTCATTTTGCAGCCGGTCAGAGCTAGTAGTCTTAGGAACCCTATAGAATAGTTAGAAGTTGTTTCGATGAAGTTTGACTTATGGTAAAACTTGGTCAACCATCCATGGTTTGACCCTTAGAGTGTTTTTAGACACTACGATACTTCCAGTCATCTATTTTCTCTCTGCACCATTTTGCGTGCATATAGAGACTTGTGCTAGTTAGTGTTTCATTTCTTGGTTGTGAGAGTGTGTTTGTAGTAGTTGGTTAGTAGGTTTTAGAAAATTTTGTAGTTGTGTTTTGCCCAACTTTTGGGCATGACACTTACTAATTTTAATTATTTGCTTCTAGTTTCTCTCACTTCTTAGCTTAGCTTCATTTCTTAGAACTAACCTTGCATGGTTAATCTAGTTTCTTTCTTGCATTCTCATTCTAGAACACTAGTTGCTTGCATCCATTCTAACTTAATCTCTCATTCTTAGCTTCTTGTATTCTAGTTTCATCTTTAGCTTGCATTTACACTTGAATCTTCCATTTTGGAGTAGTAAAGTCACTAATCCTTATGTCAATCTGATGAGAATTCAAACAAGGATTAAACTTGCTTCAACTAGGAAGCTATAAGCCGCCTCTTGAGAATTCCTTCTTCATGGATTCTTTCAAGTGTAATGATTTATATAAGTGTGTCACACTTTGATCACACATTTTTGGCACCCATCGTGGGGCTAGACATTCATTTTTAGCTCTATTTCTTACATTTTAAGTTCTTTGTTGTCGTAGGTTCATGACTTTTGTTTTGTAGGCCAAAAAATCGTACAACATTCCAGAATATACCAAGATGATATTTCTTAATACTGCCATGCGAACTTTCTCCTTTTCTGGAATATCATCTCATTTTTCTGGGGTATATCATCTACCTTTTGCCAGAATATTGTATTGCTTCTTTGTAGTCTATCATACTATTCTAGAATATCATGTGCTTCCCAGAAGTCTATTGTATGATTTTCCTGGCAGACTCTGAAGTGTCATCCAGATTCAATTGTCGTCATAGTCTAAGTTTTATCCTAGCTGGCTTGCATTTTTTTGTATTTTTGGGTTTTCTAGTTTTTTGACAACAACTAACAAGTGGTTTTGTAGAGTTATTGCTTTCATTTGCATATTTTTCGTGCCCTAACTTATGGTTTTGTAAGATTTCCTTTCCATAGAGATCAACACTTTCATTACTACTAATGTCTTGTGATGTAGGACACTTGTCAAAGACTCAATCATGAAACTACTAAATCTATTTGTTGTAGGTTGCCTTGGAGATACAAAGCAACATTTTGCTTGCTTACATTTGGTTTTCTAGGCACGTAGTTTAATTAGAAGGCTTTTTGTCTTGTGATTAGTTGATTAGTAGGAGAGTATGTTCTTTTCCTTTTGGAAAATCAGAAATCTTGACCTGTTTAGTTGATCACTTGCAAAGAGTCTTGGGTAATTGAACATGTGTTTGGTGTGGTTCGGAGACACTATGGAGTAGGAGAGTATGCTATTTTCCTTATGGAAAATCAGAAATATAGACCTCTACTAGCTATCATTTTCTTTTCTTGCATTTACCTTTAGAGGGTTTTCCAAGAGAGCAATATTTTGGGAATGACCCAAGTGGAAAACAAGCAAACCCAGCTAACTTCATCCCACTATAATGAAAAGCTTCCTTCAATCTAAAGAGAGGGAAGACTTGGCTACTTATACTTCTAATGTTTTATCATGTGTAGGGCCTAGTTGCGTAAAACTTGCTAAGAAAGATGATACTTAAATGGGTGCTTGTAGGGCCTCCATGGTCCCAATCTTGTTTACAAGAGACTACAGGGGGAGTACATCCAACTTGTATAGGGATGAGAGGTCTCAATCTTTCTTACAAGACAATACATTTTGAGTTCTTATAGGGTCAAGAGGTCTTAATTTTTCTTTTGAAACTACAAGGTGTAGTCATGAATGAAGATCCTTATTAAACACCTTCGGACTTAGAGGCTAACCTCTTGGTTGTGTGACTTCCTTTGTGCAAGAATTGATCCAAGTGGATTTACCCAGATCACCTTAAGATACTCACCATATGTACTCCCTTGGATGAAAATCCATGACAAATCCAACATCACTTTGTGTGAGTCAAAGGAGTATCAAGTTGTGGGAAAAGGTTGGAACACTTCCCTTTTGACCTTAGGTAGTTTTTCTTGATGTTCTTTCATGTGCTAAGACTTGTGGAAACTTTTGGAACATACACTTGATACATTGCTATACCTTGTTAGACTTCACAAATGCTTTTATCCTCAAGGTTTCTTTATCCCTTGTTGGATTGTTTGAATACTATTTCTTGTTCACACTATTTTCTTTCAAACCTTGCCTAAAACTTGTTGATCAACTATTGCTATCCTTTGATCTTCTTGATATTTGGTATACTCCAACATGCTAGGAATTTCCTTTAGTTGAAAAAGACTACTTAGATCTCTTGCTTACACTCTTGGCTAGTAGATTGTTCACTTGTCCATCTTCTTTATGTTATCTCTCTTGGATTCTTTTATCTTATCTTTGATTGTTCACAAGTGTTGTACATAGGGTGCTCTACTCGCAACTTGGACATCTTGTGGCAAGTTATCTTTTCTCTCTTTTATGTTATCTCACTTTGGACAAGTGAACACTTTTCTTATCTAGTTTGAATACCAAGTCATTCTAAGTCATCCTATTTGGCTCTTGACATACTCTTTTCATGCCAGTTACAACTAGATCTTAGATCCACCAAGGAAAGCAATCCGAAGTGAATTTTGACAACTCACCTAAAGGAGAACTTGAACCTTGGGGTTTTAAGCCCTTTGTTAATAATTTTAGTAACTCTACCCTATCCTCGCCTAAGTTGGAAGATAGTATTCTTATACTCAAACTATGGAAGATCAAAACAAAAGAATTGAAGAATTCTTAAAACAATTTGGAAAGAAACATTTTGGGCAAGAGAATCAAGAATAGCTTTATCATCACAACTCTAGACATGGCTCATAACATGCCTCTCAATACACTCAACATGTTTCACATGGTTCACAAAGTGGTGATTTAGACATTGAGCTAACCAAGGAAGAAATAGTACAATTTCAACAAGATAAACATTTGCAAAGACTTATGAAGTTGACCTTGAATCAAGACAAGGACAAATACTTCATGGACTTAGCTTCACAAGGAGTTAGGTTAGCTCACAACTTTGATGTTGAAAATTTGATCAAGAAAGAAGAACCATCTAAAATGGAGATTGTGAAGAAACAGTTGGAAGAGATGATGAAACAAGTATTATGCTTGAAAGAGGAAAAAGAACAACCTACAACACCTTTTTCACTTGAGGCTATATGCTCATTTCCTTTTGACAAGGATCTATACATGCCTCTTTTTCCTCAAAAAGTTGAATTTCCTAAATATGACAAGTATGATTGTAATGGAGATCCTCGTGATCACATTAGAGAGTTGCATGATAAATATGGAATTCTTGCATGAACCCACCTATCTTATGAGACTCTTTCCTAGGAGTCTTAGTGGGAAATCTATGGAGTGGTTCACTAAACTAACTCCTCCACCTAAGTCATTTGACCAACTAGTGCATAGATTCATTCAAAAATACTCTTACAATATTCAACATGTTATTACCATGTTCGATCTCTGCAACATCAAACAACATCAAGGTGAACCCTTTATGACATTTCTTCAATGATGGAGGAAGCTTTATTCACACTATCCTTGGAAGATTTATGAGACTAAAAAAATTGACATATTCATTAACTCGTTGGTTCCTTAAATGAACTATGCATTACAAATGCAAACACATGCTTCCTTTGATAAATTGGTTGAATCATCTCTACGCATAGAGGATGTAGTTGTTCATAAGGAAAAAATTACTCTTTAGTATAAAGAACACAAATCCTCTGAAGAGCACATGATTATACTGAGAGGGGGGGGGGTGAATTAGTATAATAACCCTTTTTAAATTTAAATGCTTTTATTCAAAGATAACTTCAATTACACAAATAAACAATTATGCACATGAACACAATATTTACGTGGAAACCCAATATGGGAGAAAACCACAAAATAATTTTCTTTTATATAATATTGTTCTTTTACAATGTTTTGTAGGCACCAACCTACTAGAGGCTCCAACCCCTATGTTTATGAGCACCGACTCACTGGAAGCACCAACTCCCACACTTCACAGGCACCGACCTACTAGAAGCATCGACTCCCACCACTGTCTTTGTGAGCACCAACCCATTGCATATAAATTTTTCTTCCACCTTGGAAATGTTGCTATCTTCAACTGATGATGGACATTACAATCTCTTCATACAAGTCTATTCTTAATTTCTTCATATAATTTTGCCTTGAATGTACTTATACTTTTCTCAAATCTGCACTTTTATTCTTTCATATCTGCACCTATTATATCTCTATTTGTTTATATGATATATCTTTATCATATTGTTATACACTGAATTTGCACCTCTGATCTCAAGCTCTCGTAGTCTTGATAATCCAGTATAACACGAGAATCATCTCAAGGTTGTGGGACCTTTTTCTAACCAAGATGAGACCTCTAGGTTCTAGGCTGGTTCCTCTTGCATAATCACCCTAATTTTTTCTCAGATAGGAAAGTAAACTTTTGAGGGAAAGGGATAGAAGGAGTGCATGAAAGGGAAATGACTGAAAGCAAATCTATCCTACTAGGTGATGCACCGAATCTAGGGTTTGGATCTCAGTATAGAGGGATGAAACTAGTGAAAGACTTAGGTCTAGTAGATTACAACTCAATGAATAGGCCTGCATAAATATTTTATAGAGGGGTCTGCAGTAAAGGAATACTATGTAGGGAAAATGGAATTTCTCAAGACAGCAGTACTCCTAAAGAGTCAGACACAGACTATAACTTGCAGACAAACATTCATCTCTGCAATTGGGTATAGGAATGAGACAGATTGCCAGGGGTGGAAGTATGCCCACAAAAGCATTTGAATTAGATCATTCATAAACATACACATGAATTGCAGAAAGAAAGAGGAATCAGGAAACTTCAGATATCATTGAAAACATGCATACACTTTGATCCAATAAGAGATAATCTACACAAGAAAACATAGGGACATAAAAATATCACAAAATGCTTTGCAATATCTGAACAATCAATGAAAATTTAACAATTGCAGAAAGCCAAAAGGGTAGGAAAATGCCACAAATTGCTCTCTGAGAAAGAAACCTTCTTTTTACAATTGCTGGATTCCCCCTCACTACAGGCTCCAAAAAAACATTATATACAAACTCAACTGCATGTAGGTAGGAGTCAAAATTAACCAGGGTTACATAAATCTGCATAAAATAATCAACCCTAAAACCAGTCACTTTTGATCATAAATATTCATCTTGAAAATATCACAACGGATCAGATATATCTTCTTTGCGTGCCCATGCTTGTACTGATCCTGCTCGTAGACAAAAGACCTCAATCCATCTACCTCCCTGCAAGCCCACTGAGCCATGAATGCTCAAAATCTGATCAAATACTAGAAAGGACCCAACACGGTGGCCTAAAATCTCTACAAAATCTCCCAACTGCAACCACCTCTGAAAATATCAATTTCTAGCTACCCGCACTTGCAAACATTTCCCTCAGAAGAAAGCCTGCAAAAATAGGCCGCACCGCTTAAAAATATCATTGGTCGCATGATCGCATGAGCTAAAAAAACCTCATGTGATCATGCAACAAGCCTTTGAAAACCTACCTCCTAGTCATGTAAGACACCTCGGGCTCACTCTCCCTTTGGTCGCCAAGTCGCTTTAACCTTTTTTAACCTCGGGCTCCACTTAGCGACCACACAAAACATGCTAACCGCGCAACCACACTCTTGCCAAGTCTAGAAACCTGCTAAAACATATCTATGAACATGCGAACAAAGAAACCCCTTAAAAACTTGCCTCTACTGCCGCATAGACACCCGCGCTCAAGATTGCACTATAAACTTAACCCCTGGCTTCACCCCGGGTTCACCTTCTCTTTAGTCACAGAGTCACATGATGTCTTCCTTAACCCCGAGTCTATTCAGTGACTATATGAAATCCTTTAACTGTGCACTTGCTTTACCAACCTTGAGCCTACCTACAAGTTGAGATTCTAATCTAACAGCGGGCGCAAGATCTCATGGGGTCGAAAGATCCCATGAGATCTTACAACCACCATAGATCTCTTTTCCACCACCACCAAACTGTAACCCGGACCCATAGACCATTGCATCAGATGGACCCATGATAGAATACCCCCAAAAAACTATAAGGATCCAACGGCAGTCGCATGATCGCATGGGATCGAAAGATCCCATGCGAACATGCGACCACTGTAGATCTTGAACTATAGGGCCCATGTGATACCTTCGGCCCACCGCAAACCGAAGACGTCACCACCCAGCGAGCCAATGGGAAGCAGACATGCCATCACCCAAGGTCCCACCACGGAGGCTTCCAAAGTCCCTACTGACCGCTTGTCACATGGTCACATGTGGTTAGGAAGTCGCATGCGATCATGCAACTAGCATGAAACTATTATGCCGACCACCTGCCTGAACTCCATCGCAATCGCTAACGGCTTGTCGCATGGTCGCATGGGATTGAAAGATTCCATGCGATCATGCGACCAGTAGGAAGATGCTACCCGATGACTGAACATGTCACCACTGAAACCATTGATGGTTTGTCACATGGTCGCATGGGCTCGAAAGAGCCTATGCGATCATGCGACCAACCGTAAGATTTTAGCCACTGACCTCCAGATGAATCTTTTGAACATTGATCCTTGCTGATACCGCATCAACGGTTGTCATATGATCTCATGGGATTGGAAGATCCCATGTGATCATGCGATAGTCATTGGATCTTCACTACACTGGCATGGCTTTGAGGAACTGGGACCCGCCTGTCAGAGTTGCGCACTTAGGGTCGAAAACACAGAAGGTTTTCAAATCGGAGGTCGAAAACACAGAGAGTTTTTGACACTAAACACTTAAGAAAGATGTCAATGCTGAAGAAGTGTGAAGTGCGAAAGGCCAAAAACAACTGAGGTTTTCTCTTGAAGGTTGAAAACATTCTGGGATTTTAGAGCGAAGGTCGAAAACACACTGAGTTTTCGACACCTGAGCACTTCTTTGGAAAATAGGACCGTGGCCAAAAATGAATAACAGAGAATTTTTGGGTAACATTTTTGGCGACCTCTGTGGGATGTCAGCCTGCTAGACATTTAGACCAATTGCCTTGAAGCAATCCATTGGGCATAGGAGTGATCCTGAGCACAAAAACCTGGTGGAGAGACAAAACTGAACCAAAAGATAGACCTGTGTGCATGCACTTCTTGGGAAACAAGAACTAACCTAGAAAGCAGGGAAAGAAAGAAAGAAACATAATTACAAGAATTTACAAGAAGGACCTATAGAGAGGGATTAACCTCAAAGCAAGGTTTCAAGTGGAAACCATTCACTAAGATCAGTAGGGCATCTCCTTCAAGGGTTGAAAGCTGAAAAGTGTTAGATCCTCTGTACTTTGTTATAACAAATGGTCCACCCCAAAAGGAATCAAACTTTGTGTGCTTGCCAAGTTTTGAGCTGAACTCATCCCATTTGAGAACTACATCTCCAACCTTGAAGTTTCTGACCCTGGCTCTTTTATCAAAGCTTCTCTTTGTTTGACTCTGATGGAATGCCATATCTTGCATTGATTTATCTCTAATCTCTTCTAGCTCCATCAACTGGGCATATCTGATTTGCATATGATCACTTTCTTCAAACAAGGCATACTAAGTGGCCAAGTCCAAAGCTAGTAATTCAATTGAAATAGATAACTTAGCCTCTCTACCATACACCAACATGTATGGGGAATTACTAATGATTTTCTTTGGAGTAATTCTATCTAACCACAAGGTTGATCTCAATTTAGTATGCCAGTCCCTCTGACTGTCTTGCAGGGTCTTTTTGATTATTCTAATCAAATTCTTATTTGTTGATTCTGCCAAACCATTCCCTTGAGGATAGTAATTGGAAATTGTATTCAGATAGATGCCCTTCTTGACTACCCACTCTGAGACTTTGAGGCCTGTAAATGCTAATGCATTATCTAAAACTATAGAATCTGGAATGCCAAATCTATGAATGATGTCATCATAAAAACTTAAAACAACACTCTCATTAGCTTCTTTTAAAGCAACTGCCTCTATCCACCTAGTGAAATAATTAGTTGCAGTGATTATCCACTTGTGTCTTGCACTAGATGGAGGGTTAATCATGCCAATGAAATCTATACCCACTTTATGAAGGGCTGCTCTATTTTGACTAGCTGTAGGGGTAGAGTTGCAAATCTTTCTTTCCCTACAAAAATAGCACATTTGACGCATCTTCTAACATAATCATGACTATCTTTGAAGATAGATGGCCAATAGTATCCAGCCCTCATGATCTTAAAATTTGTAGTCCTAGGAGAGAAATGGCCACCAGAAGCTCCATCATGAAACTCAAATAAGACATCTGCAACCCTTTCTGAATCTATGCATCTTAGAAGGACACCATTGTGATTCTTTCTGAAAAGAATTTCATCTATCAGCACAAAAGGAATAGATTGTAACCTGTAATACCTCCTTTTTGCTGAATCTAGGCCTGCAGGATATTGTCCTATCTTCAAATAATTGATCATATTAGGCAACCAGCTAGTTGCCTTGGCTTTCTCTCCTATAGAATGCACCACCAGAGATGCATCTATGTATTCTAATTTCTTTGAACTTCCATCTTCTGCTAGATGCTCACAAAGACCTCTTCCTCTAACTAGCTTGGTAGTCTGAATATCTATGTCATATTCCATCACCTTAGTGATCCAACCAGCTCTTTTTTCATTTAGGTCCTTAGAAAACAAAAATTCTTTGACACTTGGATGAGTAACCATCAAATGCACCTTGCTATGGGTCAAAAAATGTCTGAATTTTTTGAGGCTCTTTACCACAGCAAGAACATGTTTTTCTACAAAAGAGTATCTTTGTTCATACTCTTCTAAACCTTTGCTAAAGAAAGCAATAGGTTGCTCCAATCCTTCAACATTTTCTTGAGTCAACATTGTAGATATAGCATCATGACCCCCATAAGCATAAAGGATAAAATCCTTACTAAAATTTGGGTTTAGGAGAGCAGGAGCTTCTGTTAAGGCTTCTTTAATAGCTTGGAAGTTAACTTTTCCTTCTTTGGTCCAACTAAAGGTTGAACCTTTCCTCAACATGGCTGTCAAAGGCTTGAGTAACTCTACAATGTTAGGCAAGAATCTCCTAACAAAGTTAATCTTTCCTATGAAAGATTGGAGTCCTTTCTTGTGATGTGGTAATGGTAGTTCTAAGATGGCTGCAATTCTCTCAGGGTCCACTGTGATTCCCTCTTTGGATACTACATATCCCAATAGTTTTCCTTCATGAACTGTAAACACACATTTCTTGGGATTAAGGGATATCCCAAATTCTCTGCATCTTTCAAAAATCTACCTCAAATGTCTGATGTGGTCTACTACATGCTTTGAGTAGACAGTTATGTCATCTAGGTAGACCAGCACAAACTTGTACATGAGGCCCTTAAAGGCCATATCCATTGCCTTTTGAAATGTAGCACCTACATTTGACAAACCAAAGGGCATCTTCTGATATGCCATGGTTCCCCACTTGGTTGTAAATGTAGTCTTATATTGATCCTCTTCTTTCACTAAGATTTGATTGTATCCTGAATAGCCATCCAACAATGAGAATCTCTTGGATCTAGAGATACATTTTAGAATTTGTTCCATAGAGGGTAGTGGATGGCGATCTTTTAATGAGGCTCTGTTAGAATCCCTAAAATCAACACATAACCTCAGCTCCCCATTCTTCTTCCTGACAGGAACAAGGTTGGAAACCCAACTAGTATGTTTGATGGGGTAGATGATGCCACTTTCTATTAGTTTGAGTACTTCCTTATGCATAAGTGGTTCAAGCTTGGGATTAACAGGCCTTTGCTTTTGCCTTACTAGTTTAGCATTAGGCTCCAATTCAATAGTGTGTTGAGAAATGGTAGGATCAAAACCCTTGAGGTCTCCATACCCCCATGCAAAAATATCATTGAATTCTTTGAATAATTTAGTGTAAGCTTTCTTTTTTGAATTAGTGTTTACTTTTCCAAATTGTAGGCTCTTACCTGGTTCCAACTCTAATTCAGCACAATGTTCTTGTTGGACTACCAGGCCAGCTTTATTTTTCTTGACTTCATCATCCTTGTTAAAGATAGTCTCTAAGGTGACAAGACCTTTAGGCATCTTATTAGATCTAAGTTGTATCACTTGATCACCATAGTTCTATGATAACCTCTTTTGATTGTGCCTTGAAAAGACATCTTCTTCAAACAAGAACTGCAGAATTTGTTCATCATTATCAAACACTTGCCAAATAATATTATTATCAGGAATTGAAGGTCTGACAATAATCTTGATGTGTTGTTGATCTGTTTCTTTTGAAATGCTATTGGGGATGTCAAATTGAGATCCAATAGCAGCTAACCTATCATCATTTTGATTTAATTTTCTAGGGACAACAACGATATTGAAAGCATGGAAATCTTCAATTGCATCCAAAACTCTATGTTTGTATGCTTTCATGACATCATTTTTGGTTGCACTCATCCCTCTTACTTGGCTGACAACAAGTTCACTGTCACCATATACTTTTAACGCTTTAAGCCCTCTTTTTCTACCCCATTCTAGTCCATTAACCAGACTTTCATACTCTGCAGTGTTGTTGGTGCAAGAAAAACTAAATCTAAAGGTAGTATAATACCTTTCTCCTTTGGGGGACACCAGTATAGCACCTCCACTAGAACCATGTCTACTTCTAGCTCCATCAAAAAATAGCTCCCAGACCTGACTATTCCGATCATCTGAATCAGTGTATTCTTTGAGAAGGCTTGGTTCTATGGCTCCACTTTCTTGAATCAGATAACTCCCCAAACCAAAACTCCAGACAAGACTCTCTTGGATCTCTAAGGTTCTTTCATCTAGGAGAATATTAGGGATATTCTCTATTTTGGTGCTTGCTTCACTAATGGTTGGGAAATCATTGTCATCAAATATAGGACAATTAGTATTGATGGAATTAGAAACATATGGCTCTATATGATGTATTGCTAAGGCTTCTGATTTAATGGTGACTTTGGTACCATACCTTGTATGAAAGAGCATGTGAGACCAATCAAAAGAAAGATAACCTCCTATCTTGGTTGTGAACTCTCTTGAGAGACATATGGCAAACAATGCAGGGAGATCTATGATATATATGTCAAGGAGAATGGAAAAATTAGGACTAGCATGGAGAATTAGTCTAGTATCCTTGGCCACACCTATAGTACTGATTGAGGATCCATCAAGTTGTGTAACCTTCTTTTGGAAGGGTTCATATTTAAGTCCTAATTGATCAGCCACTTTCTTGGGCATTACAGTGCTAGTAGCTGCACTATCTACCATACAATTATGCACTAAAGATTTCCCAATAATTAAAGATACGTAAAAGGGAGGTGGCTTTAAATTCCTACCTTGCATGGTATTGGCCTTGGAGTTGCTAGTTGGAGTCTCCTTTTCTTGATCAGTGTTGACCAACACTGGTTTTGCAGTTTCTTTTGCAGGTTGAGGATTTGCTACCTCTCTTATGGCCTTCTCCAAAATTTTAGGTTGTCTTGGAATGGACAAAGAGTCCCACATAGACATGGTGACATTCACCTTCTTCATGTTGTCTACAATATTATAAGGTGCCATAGTGTGTATTCTTTGTTGTGCTTTTATTATGATGGGTTCTGCCTCTTTTGGAACTTGGCCTTCTTTGCTTGTGACGACAAGGGCCTCCTTGGATGTGATAGGGGAAACTTGCTATAGTGGCTCTATAGATGTAGTGGCCTTAGTACCAGAATCTTCTCTCTCCATGTCTTGGGCTCTCCTCTTTGCTCTTGTGTAGGCAACAAAAGCAACTTCATCATTGAATCCATTGAAATCCAGTTGCTCCCAATTGAAAAGAGCAGTCTCATTCTCTTGTGTTTCTTGTTGAGGAGTTGTCCCACTAGAAGGAGCTTCTGCTTGAGCTTGTGAAGCATTTTGAACCATTAGTGCTTGGTTCATCCATCCATTAGAACACATAGCCTGATTGTGGGACTAATTGCAAGGGAAACACCATTCATTATCCATGGCCATATTGTTTTGACTAGGAACCATATCCCTGACTAGATTTACAGAATTAAGAGGTGCAGGGTTATATGGTTGGAATGGTCTTTGATTAAAATTTTGTCTTTTCCCTTGATAGCCTCCTTGGTATGGTGGCCTATTTTGTTGATAAGGTTGTCCTTGATTTTGGTATTGCTGATTAGGACTTTGGCCTTGTGATTGAAAGGGTGGCCTGATGCCTTGGTTTTGTTTCTTCAAGTTTGTGACCTCTTTGGTTAGAGTCTGCAGCAAGTTTGCCATTTCTTGTATACTAATTTGCTGACTACTCTTCACCTCTTGCAACCCTTAGGAGAAATTTGTTGCAGCATGTTCCTGACCACTGGTACTAGCTTGAGGTGCTGATATTGTGGGAATAGGGGTAAATGGGGGTACTTGTGCAGGTGCAATGGGCTGAAGACTAGGGAAGATAGGCATGGGAGGCCTCCTCTGTATCATGCCTACTTGGATCAAACAATTTTCAGCCCTGACAGTAGTGTCAAAGGCTTGGGATAAAGTGGTACCACCCATAGACTAGATCATGATAGAAATTTGTTTATTTAGACTTTGCAAGTAGTACAGGAAGGCATGGTTAGCTGATGGCCTTACAGAGACTGGGATTCTATTCCATGTTTTAAGGAATCTACTATTATAATCTATCATTTTCTCTTGAGGGTCTCTCTTTATAGTTGTTAATTGCTCAACCAGAGATAAATTATCTGATTTATCCTCAAAATGCTTGCTTAATGCATCCCCTAATTCATCCCATGAAGTAATAGAACCAATAGTTAAAGTTCTAAACCACTCTAGAGCCTTACCTTTCAGAGATGTCGCTAATAATTTGGTGGCCACATCCTCTTGAGTAATGTTGTGTATGCTACAAATGGTGGTCACATCTCTTATGTGCTCAAAGGCTGTTGTCTATCCCTCCCCTGTGAAATTAGGTATACTCTTTAATGCCACCAAGGGCACATCATGATGCACTACAAAATTTAATGGGCTCCCCTAATTGAAAGGTGCAAAGGTAAAATTTCTAGCCATTGTAGGAGGTGTAACCTGAAGATTAACAACTATATGAGCTGTATTTGCTAGATTTGGATCTTCTTCTTCTTCTAGATTTCTGGTCAGAGATCTGCCTCTTCTTCTAAAATAAAAGAGGAAAGGTCTCCTCTCTGAAGTATCAGGAAGTGTAAATTGGACTCTTCTTGTAGGAGATTCTCTCTGAGTTGACCTGCCTTTGTAGCTTCTTTTCAAGGGAAACTCTAAAAATTCAGTAGGCTTTGAGCTTCTAGCCTCGATCTTTCTCATAAACCTTAAACAAGGTCGGCCTGAATCTTTGAAACCAGTGGAGTCGCCAGATATACTTGATAGAACAACCTCTAAAGGTCTGTATTATGCAATTTGTATATCAGAGATGACACAATCTTCAACAGATGAACTTCTTTACTATCCCACCGGGTGTGCCAAAAATGTTATACACTAAATTTGCACCTCTGATCTCAAGCTCTCATAGTCTTGATAATCCAGTATAACATGGGAATAATCTCAAAGTTGTGGGACCTTTTGCTAACTGAGATGAGACCTCTAAATTCAAGGTTGGTTCCTCTTAGATAATCACCCTGATTTTCTCTTAGACAAGAAAGTAAACTTTTGAGGGAAAGGGATAGAAGGAGTGCATGAAAGGGAAATGACTGAAAGCAAATCTATCCTACTAGGTGATGCACCGAATCTAGGGTTTGGATCTCAGTATAGAGGGATGAAACTAGTGAAAGACTTAGGTCTAGTAGATTACAACTCAATGAATAGGCCTGCATAAATATTTTATAGAGGGGTCTGCAGTAAAGGAATACTATGCAGGGAAAAGGGAATTTCTCCAGACACCAGTACTCCTAAAGAGTCAGACACAGACTATAACTTGCAGAAAAACATTCATCTCTGCAATTGGGTATAGGAATGAGACAGATTGCCAGGGGTGGAAGTATGCCCACAAAAGAATTTGAATTAGATCATTCATAAACATACACATGAATTGTAGAAAGAAAGAGGAATCAAGAAACCTGAGATATCATTGAAAACATGCATACACTTTGATCCAATAAGAGATAATCTACACAAGAAAACATAGGGACATAAAAATATCACAGAACGCTTTGCAATATCTGAACAATCAATGAAAATTTAACAATTACAGAAAGCCAAAAGGGTAGGAAAATGCCACAAATTGCTCTTTGAGAAAGAAACCTTCTTTTTACAATTGCTGGATTCCCCCTCACTATAGGCTCCAAAAAAACATTATATACAAACTCAACTGCATGCAGGTAGGAGTCAAAATTAACCAGGGTTACATAAATCTGCATAAAATAATCCACCCTAAAACCAGTCGCTTTTGATCATAAATATTCATCTTGAAAATATCACAATAGATCAGATATATCTTCTTTGCGTGCCCATGCCTGTACTGATCCTGCTTGTAGACAAAAGACCTCAATCCATCTACCTCCCTGCAAGCCCACTGAGCCATGAATGCTCAAAATCTAATCAGATACTAGAAATGACCCAACACGGTGGCCTAAAATCTCTACAAAATCTCCCAACTGCAACCACCTCTGAAAACATCAATTTCTAGCTACCCGCACTTGCAAACATTTCCCTCAGAAGAAAGCCCGCGAAAACAGGCCGCACCGCTTAAAAATATCATTAGTCGCATGATCGCATGAGCTAAAAAAACCTCATGCGATCATGCAACAAGCCTTTGAAAACCTACCTCCTGGTCACATAAGACACCTCGGGCTCACTCTCCCTTTGGTCGCCAAGTCGCTTTAACCTTTTTTAACCTCGGGCTCCACTCAGCGACCATGTGAAACATGCTAACCATGCAACCATGCTCTTGCCAAGTCTAGAAGCCTGCTAAAACATATCCACGAACATGCGAACAAAGAAACCCCTTAAAAACTTGCCTCTGCTGCCGCACAAACACCCGGGCTAAAGATTTCACTGCAAACTTAACCCCTGGCTTCACCCCGGGTTCACCTTCTCTTTAGTCACAGAGTCGCATGATGTCTTCCTTAATCCCGGGTCTATTCAGTGACTACACAAAATCCTTTAACCGCACACTTGCTTTACCAACCCTGAGCCTACCTACAAGCTGAGATTCTAATCTAATGGCAGGCACAAGATCTCATGGGGTCAGAAGATCCCATGAGATCTTACGACCACCGTAGATCTCTTTTCCACCACCACCAAACTGTAACCTGGACCCATAGACCATTGCATCGAATGGACCCATGATAGAATGCCCCCAAAAAACTAGAAGGATCCAATGGTAGTCGCATGATCACATGGGATTGGAAGATCCCATGTGAACATATGACCACCATAGATCTTGAATCTACGGGGCCCATGTGATACCTTCAGCCCACCACAAACCAGACACATCACCACCCAGTGAGCCAATGGGAAGCGGACATGCCATCACCCAAGGTCCTACCATGGAGGTTGTCAAAGTCCCTTCTGATCGCTTGTCGCATGGTCACATGCAGTTAGGAAGCCGCATGTGATCATGCGACCAGCATGAAACTATTATGCTGACCACCTGCCTGAACTCCATCGCAACCGCTAACGGCTTGTCACATGGTCGCATGGGATTGAAAGATCCCATGCAATCATGCGACCAATAGGAAGATGCTACCCGATGACTGAACACGTCACCACTGAAACCATTGATGGTTTGTCACATGATCGCATGGGCTCGAAAGAGCCTATGTGATCATGCAACCAACCGTAAGATTTTAGCCACTGACCGCCAGATGAATCTTTTGACCACCAATCCTTGCTGATACCACATCAATGGTTATTGTATGATCTCATGGGATCAGAATATCCCATGCGATCATGCGACAGCCGTTGGATCTTCATACACTGGCACAGCTTTGAGGAACTGGGACCCGCCTGTAAGAGTTGCGCACTTAGGGTCAAAAACACAGAAGGTTTTCAAATCGGAGGTCAAAAACACAGAGAGTTTTCGACACTGAACACTTAAGAAAGATGTCAATGCTGAAGAAGTGCGAAGCGCAGAAGGTCAGAAACAACTAAGGTTTTCGCTTGAAGGTCGAAAACATCCTGGGCTTTCAGAGCGAAGGTCAAAAACACACTGAGTTTTCGACACCTGAGCACTTCTTTGGAAAATAGGACCACGGCCAAAAATGAATAACAAGGAATTTTTGGGTAACACATATCTCACACATATTCTATTTTACTTACTCTTTTCTTTAATATCCCTGATATAGCTTTCCACTATACATTTTCTTTCTCAACACACATTCTTACTCATTCGTACATATCTCTTACTGCTCTTCTTCTCCCCTTTATTAATTACTGACTTACATCTATTTTCAAAATAAGACTGAATATATATATTCATATTTTTAAATGAAACATTATGTCCTTTTAAAATTATGCCTTTTCATATATTAAAAGGTGTCTCTTAAAATAAATTAATCTTCCTTTTAATAAAACTTCAATAATCTCTTATTGCCGACTATTACTATTACTAACTATATCAAATATTTTAATCTTTAAAAATTTGATATCTTTGATATTTTTATTTGCTGTTCTCTATACTTTGAAAACCGTTGTGCATATATTTTTAAACCTTCGATGAATATACATCAACCTTCACCATTTGTAGAATATAACTTTACGACATCCTCTACATATAATGTTTTGACACTGCATTAATTTAAGAACCTTCGATAATGACATATTATGTTCTTACATATCATATAAGCCAACACCTGAAGATTATTTTCTATTTGTATTCAAACCTTCGATAATATAATATTGATGTATAACTAATGTGATGACATACATGCCTGTATATAACTTTTGATAGAACATATACTTTGAAAAATGTCAACCGCTGTTGCGTATAAACCTCTATTTATTTGCCATATGATATCTCTGAGTCATACATATTGGTTCAACGGGATCACAAACATCTTATCAGATATGTCATATTGTATGTATCTTGTATCTTCCTATCGCTGTGTCTTTTATTGCTATAATATTGTTGAATACATATTTCATGTATGTTCTTTGTTCTCTGGTATATGTATGTTCTCTATTCTCTATTATATGTACGTATGGATGCATACATGTCTTTTGTATGTCTTTGCCTTTCATATCAATATGTCTGTATCAATAATATATATGTTGTTTGAATACGATGATGTCTGTACAATAATATATATGCTATCTGAATATCTTACATTTTATCGCATGTATATGCTGAATATGTGCAACGTATACATCTATATATTGTTATACACATATTATATGTATCTCTAATTATACTTGAACATAACCCAGTATTATGAATTGATATGGAAGTCGACCATATTCATATTCCTATATAAATTTGGAATTAAAGCACTTTTTATATCAACTTTTGATAATGAAACAAAATTATATTCTTCAAACTTCTGTCTATCAACCGCTTTGTATTGGTCATACACTTGGATTATGAAGTAGATTTATCTTCATTGTCTTGGATGCTAATAAAGGAGGCAACTTACTATCTTGGTCTGCCCATGCCAATATCAAATTGTAATCTAATTTTGTTAATGACCTTGTCCATACTCTCTTGACAACACTTTCCAATCATCTATATATATTCTTATTTGACAGACAACATCCAATGATGACAAATCTTACACATTCTAAAAATACATTGTCTAATTGATAACAATGACCAAACCATCTTCTACTATCTTTATAACATCTAATCTTGTGATCAAACATGTTAAGAACAAGGAATCTCTCTTTGTTACTTTCTTCTTTCCTAGATGTCACCTGACTTCTGTGTTCAACACTACTCACTATTTATGTATGCTGAATATATATTGCCTATTCATATCCATTCATGTTCATTGCATATGCTTTTGATTTTAACATCAATGACAATATGATATATGCTATATGGTATAGTATTCTTTTTTACATCAATGACAATTTTCCATCATCCTCTTCTAAGGAAAAGCACAAGTGTTGGAACAAAACCAAAGATGTTGTCAATGGTGGAATTGTAGGGACAACCTCAGTATCTTCTATTGGTAAGCCTAAAGAACTAGCTTTCAACTTGACTACTTCTAGTAAGAGTGCTCAAACAGGATCTAAAACTAAAACCAATCATGATAGGCCTTGGATCTCTCGGCCTAAGAGAGACTTTACTCCTCTCATATAATCACTTGAGAGTGCTTTGAAGACACTTTTAGCCAACAAGATCATTAATTTTCCTAATAACTCTAAGCCATATGATCCTGACATAAAACCTAAATGGTGGAATGACAACCACTACTATGATTATCATCACAAAAAAGGTCACATGACTACCAACTATGTGAAGCTTAAGAATCTCATCCAAGATCTTATTGATAATGGGATAATTGTGGTTGATTCTCCCCAAACAAAAAATTATTATAAGGCTTTCAAGGTGCCCTTACCTAAGTATGAGAAAGGGGAATCTTCTAAGGCAAAAGATTACAAGGTTGGTTACACCTACACTAATAATGACAATGTGATCAACATTCTTGAGTCCTCTGAGCATGTTATTAATGTCATCAAAGCCAAAGATGAGACTTAGGTTGAGTCATCTAACATAATAACCCATTCTCAAAGAAAAGTCCCTCTACAAGAGGAAGGATCATCTTCCTCCTCTACTACCAAACAAATGACTCAAGTGTCTAAACCTTCTACCTCATCTGCACCACATGATTACAATCTAGTTGACCAACTTTAGTGCATGTCAACTTAGATTTCAATTCTTGAACTGTTGAACATCTCTCCTACTCATAGAGAGATTCTTGATCAAGCCCTTCTCATGGCTAATGTACCTAAAGACCTAGACATAGGCAAGTTCCATTCCATGGTTGGTCACATCACTTCCCCTCATTACCTAACTTTTTCTAAAAATAATGACAAATCTATTAGTCATCCCCATAGTCAACCCCTCCACATCACAGTCACTATCCAAAAGTATAGAGTAAAATGTGTGTTGATAGATGGAGGCACGGGTTTGAATATCATCACTTATAATTTGGTTAAATATCTTGGTTTCTATGAGCATGCTATCAATCCTTGGTGCAAGATAACAATTAAGGCATATGATGAAGAGGAACATTCTTTTAAAGGCATGGTAGTCTTTCCCATCTAAGTAGATCTTATTCAGTGAGACATCATTTATCAAATCTTTGATCTTCCTTTGGCATATAACATACTTTTGAGTCACCCATGAATCCATGAAATGCAAGCAATCCCTCTACATATCATCGATGTATCAAGTTTCCTCTTGATGGAATTGAGGTCATTATTCCTACTGACTTTGTTTCGACATGCAACAATCTTAAACAAGAAGAGAAAACTCCTGCAACTACCACTAGTACTTCTATCACTCTTTTTTCTCAACACATTATTGAATCTGCTCATATACATCAAAACTAGGGGCCATCTACTTCTACTCAAGTTGATCAAGAAAACTATGGGTACATCAGACCTCATCCTACGACAACTATATGGAATTTAGGAAGGTCTCGGATTGAGATGGTTCTTGTCCATACATTTTTGGAATAAATGGCTACTAGAGAAAAAGAAGACATATATAGTTATAGGGCTAGGTCATCTAGGTTAGATTCATAAAATAATTCTCTAAACTCCTCTAACTCTTCTAGGATTACTCATGATTGACAACACTTTATGGAGGATAACTTTCTAGACCTATTTGAGACATTCATGAATGATGAGGATGATGTTGGTGTCTTTGCACTTGAACCTATTGAACCTTTATCCTTCATCCCTCCTGACTGGAACCTTTTTGAATCCATCCAACTCATATCATCTGACCCTACACATTCACTAGTCTATCACCCAAATACTATTGAACCTTCTCCCTCTTCCACCAAGGCAATGAGTGGAAGAACGATGGTGGAGGATATCAAGTACCTCGGTCACATAAAAATAAATAAAAAGAACAAATCATCTAATGGTGAAAACCACTCTGTGGCTGTGTCAGATTCTAAAAGAGTAAAAATAAATGGCATATCCAATGGTGAAAACCTCTCTAAAGCACCTAAGGATGGGATTCTTGATATTCTCCTCATACATTTTCAAGAAATATTGTCAGCGCTTATTATCACTACCGAGTCTCCTGATACATCTTTATATTTTGATGTCTCCTTTACACAACAAGTTGCTAATGTTGATATCTTTCTCATCTCTCTACAAAGCTATAACATTCCTAAAGCATACAAAATTATCTTTTCCTACATGAACAATATAGCTAAATTTTAAGGGCTAGCTAATATTCTCAAACTAGCTATTAAATGGAAAATTAAAGAGTTTCATGTTTATGGTTACTTTCGACTGGTGATCAACAAAATTAGTAATAGATATAAAACCAAAGATAAAAAAATAATGTTATCATACAAACAATTGGTAGATGATCTAAAGAAATGCATTATAATTTTTCAATATTTGTCACACACAAAGAACACAACACCAGATGTCATGGCTCCCTTAGCCTCAATACTACAACTTAAATGGCATCAATACCGCTATGACTTCCTGGTGGAAGAATTTCCATCTCCTGCCTATGACACACCTAACATTATTTGCATCCTTATTGCCTCTACTCCTCACTACCATCACAATTAAACTACCCCTTCAATCCTCTTTAACCATAAAATCCAAAGTGCATCTTAGTATCTCCTTATCACTAATGACTTGTTCAAGAGAAGTTTAGACGGTACCTTCCTTAGGTGTCTAGAACATGAGAAATATGAAAAATTGTTACGAGAGGTTCATGGGGGTATTCGTGGATCTTACTAGAATGAACTTCCTTTGGCTAAGCTACCTTCACTCAGGGTGTCTCTACAAGGAAACTTCTAACTCAACTGGTAGGGTCCATTTATCATCACTGCATCATATGGTTCTGGAGATTATCAGTTGTTTACTCCAAAAAGGTGTTGTTCTTAAAGATCCTATCAATGCTCTTCACTTGAAGATACTCTATAGCTAGGCATTCTTCTTCCTGTACAACAACTTATGATCCTAAAAAAATCCTAAAAATTGTAAAAAATCTTGGAAAAATCCTTAAAATTGTAAAAGTCCTGAAAAATGATCATCCTAGTAAAAACCTGGAAATTGGCACCTTGATGTATCTCAAAAAAATCAAATATTCAAAAAAAAAATCATGCCTTGGTGAAAACCTAGAAATAGGTGTCTTGATAGTAAAGATAAAATAATCCCAAGTGGTGAAAATCTGACAAACATGCATCACTTGTAGCTAGTGCTCCATCTATCAATGCATGGCTGAGCTCTCGTGCTTTCATTGACCTGATCACTTTTCTATCTCAGTCTTCATCTCCTTATGCCATCATGGGATGGAATTAGTCTTAGTATTGTCCTCAGTTCTTATGTGTCACCTAGGGGAAATCATATGCCTATCTGACCTATCAATGCTTTACCACTTGATCGACTTCTTGGACTTTACTGGATTTGGTTATCATTCCTTCTCAATGGACACTTGCAACTGACACACTTGGTGTTTCTCGACACCCCAACCTCCAACATTTCTTAGCACTACCAATCTAGACATCACTTTGTTTCTCAACACATATCAGATCTTGCACTCTTCAGCGCACTTGCACTCTAACACAAGCAAAAAGGTGTTTCCTTAATACCCAGCACACCTTACATCCTAGAAAATTGAAATTGTCTGAGATATGCTGAACTATTTTCTTGTGTAGTGTCTGTTACCATTGATTTCTACTTGCTATCTCTTATAAGGTCACTTGATGATGTCTATTTGACTAGAGATTCACGACTGGGGTAGAACATGTTTTTTTTTAAATTTCTACTTGTGGTGTGATTGCAATGACCCTAAGTGGTATAATATACTCGGTGTCTATGGTAAGATCCTCCATTATGATTAGAACTTCACACATAAGTCAACCCTCTTTATTTGGACTCTTAGGTGAGGTTGGAATTATCTCCTTATTTTTTTCTTATGTGTAGCACGTACGATGACACTCTCGGTTATCTTGGAAGCTTGTGCCTCAATACGAATGTTATCTTACAACATTAACTGGAAACCATGTTCAGGTCATCTTGACTCTTGTGCCTTGATGCTTATGTGTGTTTCCTACATTTTATCTGATAAGGTTGTATTATTATCTGAGGATGCCAACTGTGAATCATCATCCTTGATCCTGATTTTCTTTTCGAGATTGAAATTGAAATTGAAATTATCAAACACAGTTGGATGTTGACGCTATCACTTCCTGCTCACTTTCACCTTCTTTCTGCCTCATTTCCATTTCGATCTCGTGGGGGCATGACAATATAGAAAATTTTTCTAAATCAAATCTCCTAATCTGTCAATATAGCAATTGAACCAAATCTTTATTGATCAAGTCAATCAGTGACTAAGAATCATCACTTGGGGCATCTCAACTTGATATTCTCCACATCTCTTTCTAAAAGATTGTTCTCATCACTTTATATCAGTTCACTCAGATAGACATCTATCTAATCTCTTGGGGCATATCATTCTGGTATTGTCTCTCAATCTGATGACTGGATCCTTCAGTCCTTGTTGAAGTTGGTTATCTCAAACTCTCTAGGGTATTTAATGTTTTGGTATTGCCTCTAAATCTAGTGATTAGCTTCTTCAGTTCTTGTCAAAGTTGGTTATCTCGATCTCTTTGGACATATATCCAGTTGCATCTCTTCATATCAGGCTAGATACTCTTGTCTTTCTCATCATCCTTCACTTGATCTTGTATGAAACTGATATCCTTGATCTCTTATCAGTCTTCGTACAATCCAATTCAAATTTGATACTTTGTTTGAAATATAATCTTTGACTCAATGTGTTCCCAGATCACTCACACATTAGTCAAAGAGGGGAAAAATGTAATCACCTAAAATTGGTCTAGTAAAACCTAAGCCCCTTTTCTCGATCAAATTGCCTCAAAATAAATCATAAATCTCAAAGGCATATTTACTAGACATAATTGTGTAAAGTAACCCTGAAAATCCCCTTTGCATAATTAAATAAAAAATCTTATATCAAGCTTATAATATGGTCTAATTTCTAGAGCTTGCATATTTATTTAATTGCTATAACATTGTTTTTAATATAAAGTTTCTACACTTTTATTAAAAAAATGCATTCACATGTGTGTGTTAGAATAACTAAGAGGGGGGTGAATCAGTTAAATCAATTATCCAATAGTCCCAATTACAAAATGTATCACTTAAAAAATTTTTAGCAAATATTTGCAGCTCAGTAACATCAAATGCTAAACTGTCTGTGCCTCTACCGATTACCAGTTAATTACTCACAGTGATTACCAACCAAATCAAATATGCAACATGTAAAATATGATAACCAAAAAATCACCACATAAACACATAACACAATGATTTAACATGGAAACCATGTTAAGGGAAAAAACCACCTCGGACCGGTAACCCAAAATATTTTTCACTCTTCTGAAGTGAGCTCGGTGAAGAGCCAACCCTATTAAAGGTTACAAAACACACTATAAGGTGTGAGCTTGTTAGAGTATTTAAGACTAACAGTTATTGTCCAACCAACATTCACTATGGAGTTGACAGGATAACAATGTACATTCTATGAATGACATAGGGCAATCATAAGACAGTTAAGTCCACTTGGTTAAGAGATTTTTCTATTACAATGGTTAAACTAAAACAATAGGTGATCTGATTACAATACAACTTGATTTTACAGATGTTCAAATCTATTCTAAGCCCATACAAATCCTCTGATCAATATTTCAATTCAGTTCTTCAATATTCAATAACTTACTGTCTCTCGGTAATAGCTCTCTGACGCTCGGTTAACTCTGTAGTTTGGTTCTCCTTCAACCTGTCTGATCAAGCATGCATGAAACTGTATTCATGTGATATCTTTGTAGTCTCCTTCTTCTGACATCCATTTCAATAATGAAACTAGTGTCTCTTATATAGACAAGTAAACTATTTTCTTTTCATCCATTAGATTTTTCCGCTTAATCTCCTTCATTGATTTTTTCGCTTAAACCTTCCTCGCCAAATGTTTCAATAACTCGTTTCAATTCCATCCTTTAGATCTTCTTCAAATTTTGTTAGTCATTGATCTCATAACAAACTTTATCTTCAACCTCGTAATCATAACACTTTACAGCTCATCAATTTCTGTCAGCTAAACTAAACATTTAGTTCTTTTATGCATACTCGGTTAACAAAGAAATGCATCAGTGAACACAAGCTCGGTTGATACTGTCACTCGGTATACACTACACTAGCTCAGTGTATACTGAAATCCTTCATTTACCTACCACACTACTTTGTAACATTTTTCTTCTAACTTCATAACAAATTAATGCAACATAATCAAGTCAACCATATGAAGTCATAGACTCATCAATAAGTTACCCAAAGTATTCCTTATCCTCATCTATCATATCCATCTTCCTCCATGTAGATATCTTAGTTCTCCATCTTTTCTCTCCTCTTTACAGATGTTTAGATAGTTGCAACTATCATGTTAAGTACTGTCAAAACTAGTTGACATCAATGACAACATAATGACCGATTCAATTATCTTACATGTCAATTCAGTACTCGGTGATCTCTAATCATTGATCTTCAAGTCATTCAGGTACTCAATCAGTTGTAGTTCATCAATCTCTCCCTTTAGCATTGATGGAAACTCAAGCAATATGAAATATACCATACACATACCAAACATGTATTCTACAACTATGTAAGCAAATGTTGTATCTCAGTAAGCTCTCCCTAGCTTGATATTTAATATGTTCAATGACTATGTTACATGACTGCATTGCAAGTGTAGACTTTCCTCTACAGATTTGATCTTTGCAGCTCTCAGATTATCTCTCCCTTAGATAGATGTCCCATTGATCTCCTCAATTTTTCATATTGCTTATCTCTCCCTTTGAAAATAATACCAAAGAAAAACATAAAACATACAGCTCTGCAATAGCCAAGTGACTCTTTGTTATTCAGTGCAGATAATGTATCTCGGTATACTGATATACAAATCTTTGTTCTAGTTCCTCAAATCTTTCACAGCCTTAGACAGAGTCCAAAGTGTGAACTATGTTGCATCAACATGAATGATCTTCTGATAAGATTAGGCTGATACAACCTCCAGATCACATTAGTGATCGGTAGACAAGGGACGGACCCCAAGTCTAGTCCTCAAGTATTCAAAAATGTCCTTCGGTAGAGGCTTGGTAAAAATATCAGCAAGTTGCTCTTTTGATGCAACATATTCCAATTTAACTTGTTTCTCCTGTACTTGTTCTCTTAAGTAGTGATAGTTAATAGAAATATGCTTGGTCTTTGAGTGCATTATAGGATTCTTAGAAATGTTTATTGCACTTGTGTTGTCACAATATATAATCACTGGCTCTGTGATTACTTCATTCATCCCTTCCAACACTTGCTTGATGTAAGAAATGTTTGAACAGTTTGTAGCAGCAACAACATATTCTGATTCAGCAGTAGACTAAGAAATACACGGTTGTTTCTTACTTGTCCAAGTAACAAGTCTTTCACTAAAGAAAAATGCTCCTCCAGTTGTACTCTTTCTATCATCTATATTTCCATCCCAATCTGCATCGGTGTAGACTCTTAGTTCAAAATTGCCTTCCTTAGGATACCATAATCCATATTCCTCATTTTTCTTCAGGTATCTCAAGATTCTTTTTACTACAATCATATGTGAATCCTTTGGATTGGGAGAAAATCTGACAACAATCCCTATTGCATGTGCAATGTCTGGCCTATTATGTACTACATACATCAATTTACTAATCATAGATCGGTAAAATGTCTAGTTTACCTCTATGGATTCATCATCTTTAGTCAATTTGCAGCCTATGACCATCGGTGATCCAACTGGTTTAGCATCTTCCATGCCAAATGTTCTCAATACTTCCTTTATGTACTTTGATTGTGTGATGAATATTCCATCATTCTACTAAATAACCTACAAGCCTAGAAAGAACTTAATCTCTCCAAACATAGACATTTCAAATTCTTTTCTCATCTCATCAGCAAATTATTTACAGATATGATCTTGTCCTCCAAAAAATATATCATCTACAAATATTTTAGAAATCAAAATAGAGTCATCAGACTCTCCTTTCATATACAAATTGTTGCTTTCACTAGTTCTAACAAATCCAATACTTAACAAATAAGTATGTAGGCTTTCATACTAGGCTCTTAGTGCTTTCTTTAGACCTTATAAAGATTTGTGTAGTCTACATACCATGTCTTTCTTATCTGGATCAACAAACCCTTCTAGTTGTTCTATGTAGTCCTCATCTTCTAGTATCACATTCAGAAAAGTAGACTTAACATCCATTTGATAGACTTTAAACTTCTTATGTGCAGCATATGAAAGTAACATGTAAACTCCTTCTAGTCTAGCAATAGGTGCAAAAGTTTCACCATAATCTATACCTTCCTCCTATTTATATCCCTTACAAACAAGTCTAGCTTTGTTCCTTGTAACTTCTCCATTCTCATTTAGCTTATTTCCGAAAATCCATTTAGTACCGATAAACTTCTTATCTTTTGTCCTAGGTACTAAACTCCATGTCTTGTTTTTCTATAATTGTTCTATCTCTTCATTCATTGCATTTATCCATTCTTCATTTTCTAGTGCAACCTTAACATTTTTTGGTTCAAACTCACAAACTAAGTATGTACCTTGTCTTAACTTACTTCTTGTCAACATGCTAGCTTGCTTGTCCCCAATGATTTGGTTCTCAAGATGATGTCTTCTGACAAATCTTTCCAGCACTTGATCTCTTCTGTATTGTTCATCCTGTTCAGGTTCATTTCCTTTCTCAGTAGCTCCTTCCTGATTCTCAGTTTCCCTTGGTTGTTCCTCAGTGTTCTCTTCCTTATGCTCATTTGACTCAGCCTATGGCTTTGGTAGGTTCTCTGGATGTTCAATGTAAGTGAATCTACCATAGTCTTCTGGCTCTGTAGTACTTTCTTCACCATTTTTATCATCGAATTCATCAACTTTGACATTAGCACTTTAAATCATCTTATTAGTAACTTTATTCAGACACTTATAAGCTTTTCTTTTAGTAGAATATCCAATAAATATCCCTTAATCCCCTTTAGAGTCAAACTTTCCATTTCTATCATCTTTTAGAATAAAACATTTGCTACCAAAATTTTTGAAGTAACTTACAGTCAGTTTGTGACCAAACCATAACTCGTAGGGTGTTTTGTTTGTGTCCTTCAATTGTACTCGATTTAGAACATATATAGCTATGCTAACTGTCTCTCTCTAGTATGTCTAAGAAAAATTCTTTTCTATCATCAGTGTCCTTGCGCAATGAACAATTGATCTATTCCTCCTTTCAGCAATCCCATTCTGCTGAGGTGTTCTTGAAGCAAAAACCTATCTTTTTATGCCATGCTCATTACAATAGTTAGTGAATTCATTAGAAATAAACTCACCACCTCTGTCAGATCTCAAGTATTTTAGTTCTTTCCCAGTTTCTTTTTCTACTTTAGCTTTGTACCATTTAAACATCTTAAATGCCTCAGATTTATCTTTTAAAAACATTACAGTCATCAATCTAGTATAATCATCAACAAACAGAATGAAGTATCTATCTCCATAGTAGCTTTGTGTTCTCATGGGACCACATAGGTTGGTGTGAACTAGCTCCAAAATTCTCTTTGTTGAATAGTCTTTACTCTTAAAACTAGATTTTGTCACCTTACCTTTTTGACATTGACAACACATAACATGATCAGGCTTTGCTAGGCTAGGCAGACCTCTAACGTTTTTCTTTCTACTAATTTTAATCATGTTATCAAAGTTTACATGACATAACCTTTTATGCCACAACCATGCATCCTCATTTTTCATCATTAAACATGAAGACTTAGCATTGTCAAGATAAAACAAGTTACCTTTGGATTGTGCTCCTATTCCAACACGTTTTCCTCCATCATCAAATATATTTACCTTCTTGCTCTCAAAAGCTACTCAGTGACCTGAATTGTTAAGTTGTGCCACACTTAGAAAATTTTAATTTAGTCCTTTTACCCAATAAACATTATCACATTTGATTTTATCATTTATCAGTAAAGATCCTTTTCCTCTAAGCATACATGGTGTATCATTACCCATTTTTACCGATCCTCCATTATATTGCTCAAGATAATCAAAATTTTCTTCATCACCAGTCATGTGATGTGTACAACCACTATCAATGATCCATGTATCATTTTTACTTACTTTAGAAATGAGTTCTATCTCTACGTACCTTTCTTCTTCCTCAAAATTATCCTTCATGAAAACAAATACTACTTCAACATCTTCATCAGTGTCGGTATCAGTATCATTCTCTTCAACAATGTAACATACCTTTTTTCCCTAATCATTGTTGTCACGGTTATCCCTATTGTAGTGTTGGTAACTTCTATTGTTTCTCCTCCCATAGCTTCTTTCACCAGATCGATCTTTGTTTCTATCATCTTCTTTCCTATTTGGGCATCTAGCAGCAATATGACCAACTTCTTTGTAATTAAAACATGTTAAAGGCAATTTACCCTTATATCTACCTTTACCTTTAGGTAATCTCTTGGCCTTAAGAGCTTCAAGTTCATCAAGCTCATCATCAATATTACTGTCACTATTATCCCTATTATGTCTACTGCTAGACTTACTGATCTTCAGAGAAGACGTAAAAGCAGATTCAACAAATGGTACAACACTATTATCAAAGTTGTTAGCTTACCAATCAAGTTATCAAGAGTAAGAGTACTACCAGGTATAGACCTCATTTCATGTATTACAGATATTCTGATTGCATAAGCAGGCAATAAGATTCTCATAATTTTACTTACCATTGTATCTTCTTTAATGACACCACCAGATCCTCAGATAGCATTAATTACCTCCTTGATGTGATTTGTATATTGCGCAATGTTCTCTCCTTTCATTTTCATATCATCAAATCTCCCTCTTAAACTTTCAGCTCTAGCTCTTTTCACATTTGCATCTCCACCATAAATTTGAGCAAGTTTATCCCACATTTCCTTTGAAGTAAGGCAATCCTTGACATCTTCAAATTCGGCATCGGATAGAGCAGCAAAAATCTCCATCATAGTAATATTATGCTCATGTCTATCTCTCAATTGATCAAGAGTCAAAGATCTTGTAGGTGGTGCTAAGTAGACATTATCCAATTGGGTGAGGGCAGAATTCCCACTTCCAGATATATGAAGTCTCATTCAGCTTTGCCATATTGTAAAGTTGTCCTTGTTCAACTTTGTCACTTCCCTCTTATACATTTTTGTGATCTTTCTGCTAAAGTCCTTAAAACTCTGTTCCAAGCAACCAATGTGCTCTAATACCAATTGTTAGAATAACTGAGAGGGGGGGTGAATCAGTTAGATCAATTATCCAGTAGTCCCAATTACAAAATGTATCACTTAAAACAAATTTAGCAAATATCTGTAGCTTGGTAACATCAAATACTAAACTATCTATACCTTTACCGATCACTAGTTAATTACACACAGTGATTACCGACCAAATCAAATATGCAACATGTAAAATATGATGACCAAACAATGACCACATAAACACATAACACAAAGATTTAACGTGGAAACCCTATTAAGGGAAAAAACCACCTGGGATAGGTAACCCAAAATATTTTTCACTCTTCTAAAGTGAGCTCAGTGAAGAGCCAACCCTATTAAAAGTTACAAAACACACTGTAAGGTGTGGCCTTGTTAGAGGATTTAAGACTAACAGTTATCGTCCAACCAGCATTCACTATGGGGTTGACAAGATAACAATGTACATTCTATGAATGACATAGGGCAATCATAAGATGGTTAAGTCCACTCGGTTAAGAGATTTTTCTATTACAATGGTTAAACTGAAATAGTAGGTGATCTGATTACAATACAACTTGATTTTGTAGATGTTCAGTTCTATTCTAAGCCCATACAAATCCTCTGATCAATATTTCAATTCAATTTTTCAATATTCTATAACTTACTGTCTCTCGATAATAAGTTTCTGACGCCTGGTTAACTCTGCAGTTTGGTTCTTCTTCAACCAGTCTGATCAGGCATTCATGAAACTATATTCACGCGATATCTCTGCAGTCTCCTTCTTTCAACATCCATTTCAATAATGAAACTAGTGTCTCTTATATAGACAAGTAAACCATTTTCTTTTCATCCATTAGATTTTTCCGCTTAATCTCCTTCGTTGATTTTTCTGCTTAAACCTTCCTCAGCAGATGTGTCAATAACTCATTTCAATTCCATCCTTTATATCTTATTTGAATTTTGTTAGCCATTGATCTCATAACAAAACTTTATCTTCAACCTCGTAATCATAACACTTTACAGCTCATCAATTTCTGTCGGCTAAACTAAACATTTAGTTCTTTTATCCATACTTGGTTAACAAAGAAATGTGTCGGTGAACACAAGTTCAGTTGATATTGTCGCTCAGTATACACTACAGTAGCTCAGTGTATACTGAAATCCTTCATTTACCTACCACACTACTTTGTAACATTTTTCTTCCAACTTCATAACAGATTAATGCAACATAATCAAGTCAACCATATGAAGTCATAAACTCATCAATAAGCTACCCAAAGTATTCCTTATCCTCATCTATCATATCCATCTTCCTCCCTGTAGATATCTCAGTTCTTCATCTTTTCTCTCCTCTTTACAGATGTTTAGATATTTTCAACTATCATGATAAGTATTCTCAAAACTAGTTGACATCAATGAAAACATAATGACTTATTCAATTATCTTACATATCAATTTAGTACTCAGTGATCTCTAATCACTAATCTTCAAGTCATTCAGATACTCAATTAGTTGTAGTTCATCAGTGTGTACATACTTAATCTTGATTAATTATCAATTAAAAGAGATTTGTGCTTTCAAAATTACTATTTTGTCTTATCTTACCTAACATCTCTTTTACCTCTTAATCCTCACCACTTATCTCTACCTAACCTTGCATCTCCTTCACTCTCCTTTTGCCTCTTAATCTCAATCACTCATTTTATTGCCTCTTAATCTCTACCCTCTATTCTTGATGCAATTCCTTTAAAGGAAGCTCTTCCTTGATTCAAGGGCCTAATCTTAATCTTGCATCTTAGCTTCTTGCATTCTAACTTTCTTGCATTAGTAGCATAATCTTACTAATTATAATTCTTATCTTCTAGTTCCTCCCATTTCTTATATTAGCTTCATTTCTTAGAACTAACCTTGCATGGTTAATCTAGTTTCTTTCTTGCATTCTCATTCTAGAATACTAGTTGCTTGCATCCATTCTAGCTTAATCTCTCATTCTTAGCTTCTTTCATTCCAGTTTTATCTTTAGCTTGAATTTGCACTTGAATCTTCCATTTTGGAGTAGTCAAGTCACTAATCCTTATGCCAATTTGATGAGCATTCAAACAAGGATTAAACTCGCTTCAACTAGGAAGCTATAAGATGCCTCTTGAGAATTCCTTATTCATGGATTCCCTCAAGTGTAATGGTTTATAGAAGTGTGTCACACTTTGATCACATAGTGATTACCTCAAACTCAACAAACAAAATGAAATAACTCAACCTTGAAATCTGAACGGTGGGCCAAAAAATCAATAGAGCTATTTGAGGATTTATGTAAAATTTAGTCCCTAGCTAACTTAAATAGTTAAATCTTTGTGGTAGAAGATGACAAATTAAATAATTAATGAAATGAATGACACTAATTTTCAAGTATGAAAAATGGTACATCTCATGGAGAGGGTCTTAAAAAGATTAGGGTCCTAAAAATATTAGGACTATAAATATATTGGTCCTGTGTAAGGGTACAAGGGAATTCAGGCATGAGAAGAATGGGATGACAAGGAAGGGTGCCATATTGGGTCTATAAAAAAAAACTCATTATTTTGATGTTATGAGGGATAATATGCTTCTATTGTATTCTTTCATTCTCTGAGAAAGGGCATCACATTTTTGGAGGCCCTATTTCATCGCTACAAAAGAAATGACTCATATCATGAAGAACAAGGTATAAACATAATTTTTTTAACTTTTCTTCAATCACCAATTTCCTTTATTTATTAAATAATCATAGTCCCTAATCATCTCTAATCTTCTCTATTTCTTTCCTAATCGATCCTCGTCAATCCTAGCCATTGATTTTCTCTTACTAGTGTTAATTAAATAATTCTATTATTTAATTAATTGGTCATTGCCTAATATACTAATTAATTTTGATTAATTAGCTAACATTCTTTTGTCTCTTATAATTAAATAATTTTAATTATTTAACTATCTAATTATCCTACTATGGTTGGATAAATCATTTTGATTTATTCCCCTATTCATGTAAAATATATAAATTTTTACTTATCGTGCCTTTGTAAGAAAAATAAATAATGTTATTATTTTATATTCTTTTAATTATTCCTCCTTTGGTCAAAATAATGAATAAATAGTTATTTACTTCATGCTTTCTCATGAAAAAAATGATCTCAATTATTTATTCTCATTTTCCTAATCACATTCCCACTT
This sequence comes from Chamaecyparis obtusa, assembly GCA_027943335.1. Classification (NCBI taxonomy): domain Eukaryota; kingdom Viridiplantae; phylum Streptophyta; class Pinopsida; order Cupressales; family Cupressaceae; genus Chamaecyparis; species Chamaecyparis obtusa. The sequence goes on from BSBK01002401.1 coordinate 943,952, forward strand.
TCTAATAGTCGTAGCCACTTGTCATCGGGTTCCTTCTAACCTTTACTCCATTATCCCCATATCTTTGGCAAAATTTTCCTATGCAATCCCATTTGTTCATCCTTTCTACGTTGAATTCGATCTCGAATGTCTATTTTATCCTCTCTAAATCTATGAATTTGAATCCTCTCCTTTATCTCTTCTGTAACCACTATTAGTTGAGCTCTTCTCTTAGCGAACTTTTGTGCTTGCATATTTATGAGGGACGTATTATCAAAGTTCGAAGAAGAGTTGAGGAATGTGAAAATCTTTAGGGGAGTTTTTGATTAATGTTTACGTAGTTGATGATTTCATGCTTATGGTTTTATTTTTTTTATGCTCATATTTCCCTATTTATCATGTGTAGGATATAAATGCTATCGTGTTGAATCTTTGTATGAGGACATTCTTGTTAATTTAATGCTCTCATGTTTGTTAACTACCATTTTTACGTTCTTTGTAGGATAGAAGAGACTTGGTTTGATTCAAGGGTTTAGTGTTACCATAGGAGGATCATAGCATTCAAATGTATAGGTCTACATAAGATATGAAAACTTTTCAACTTAATCTTTGTCTAATTTGAATTAATTGTATGGTAAAATGTATTTAATTGTGTAGAAGATCTTCACCAAATGCCTACTCTGGAAAGAAATATCCTAAAGTTACGACAAACTCAAATAGGGTTGACAAAATGCCTGCTCCAATTACAAGTTTTGTTTGAAACACCAGGGTTAATTCATGCAAGAACTTTTTGTTGACATGAAATTTATTTTTAAGTTCTAAATATTATTAAGTTATTTTTTTAAGTTAACAGGGGTTAAGGTTGCAAGGTGTTTTCTAATCCATTTTCCACTATTTGGCTATTTTTCCTCAAAGTTTTCAAATAATAGATCCCCCATTTTAAGAAAATTTTCAAAGTTTACATAAAGTATTTGTAGGGATACAAATTTTATTGGCAATAGCAAAGAAGGGTATTATATAGGTATGGTCCCATAGATAGGGGCTTCCTAATTTTTTTTATTGGGTGTTGTTGAGAATTTTTAGGATTATTGTAAATTCAGCGGTCCCATAAATTTTTTAAAATAGTTTAAGCTCCTAAATTTACGGAAGATGGTGGTCCCATGAATTTTAATAATATAAATCAATATAATTATAAAAAATAAATTCATGGGAATTTGTAAACCCCATTTGATTGAGAAGTGGCAGAGTAGAACTTAATTTGGTTGGGCAATTTCTAGCCTCGCCCTAGTTGCACCTCCTGAAATTTCCAAACTAAAAAATAGGAGCTGTTATTGTTGAGGAAAAAATTCTATTTAATTTTGTAGCATTTTTGTTTGCTTCATGGGACTCCTTACTCCTTAAAAATAGATCTCAAAGCCCCCCATGTGACTACCTAGTATGGGACAAAAACCTCTATCATGAAAGGGCATTTAATCTCTTGACCATTGTTATGTTGAGGTCATTCATAGAGTAAGACAATACACAACTATTGAATGAGAAAGGATTGCATTATTCCATCTTCACCTTTCAAGATGAATCTAACTGAAGGATTTAATTTAGCACACAATCATTATGTCATTAAACATTTATTTCCTACATGGGAAGCATTTTGTACTAAGTTTTAGGATTACCAACATTTTATACTTGAAAGTTATCTTCCATTCCTTAAGATTTTCCCTATTTGACCACCTTTTAGAGAATAGTGATTTTTTAAATTTATGTTTGGTAGGCTATGCATTAAAGAGGAAAACACTATTTTGGGAGTGTGGTCAATACCAATTCAATTTTTTTAAAATATTTTGCTAGCATCCGTTCACAAAACTACATCTAAGAAGAAGGTGATCCACCAACTCTTCCTCTCCTTTGCATACAACACATCTTGAGGGGTCATTAATATCCCATTTCTATAATGCAATCCAAGCAAAAAAAAATTCTTGTTGACCTTGGATTGACAATAGTTATGGAAACATAAGTGAATGGACCAATTTTCCTTTTTAATTGCACTACAACCTCAATTTGAATATTTATTATGTAAACAATATTTTTCATGATTTATCGAATAATATAATACTTTATGAGTTCAATAATTTAATTTTGAATCAACTTGATTATAATGAATGTCTCATACATTAATTATTATACATTTATATATATTGACACCAATAAAATAAATAGAACACATCTTGAAGACCATGAAATTTTAATTATATAATTAATATTTTACATTATTTATGAAATAATATGATAATTTATTGCAATTCAATTTCACAATTTTGAATCAGTTTCATTGAAAGGAATATCTGATCCAATTTTTATTAAATCATATATTTTTCTAAATAATTAGTTGAACTATTAATCCAGCAAGCTAAACCAGTATAGTTTGTCATTTAGATGTCCAAATTTAACACTAAATCAGGTTCTCCGACTGTTTAAAATTTTGACCATTTGAAATTTGAAAATTATATAACCGTTAACATGTTTAAACAATATTTCTCTGTAGTTTGTAATATTTAAATAAACATTCGCGGTTTGTTCAGTTGTTTGCTTCATACCAATTCAAAAAGACCATGCTCGCCCAATCATAGGCATAATTTAGAATTAATAGAAATGGAGGAGGATGAAGACATCACCGAGGAGTAGAAGAGAAGACTTCCATCCATTTCTTCAACAAGATGGACAAGGTATTGCAATTTTTTGTGGGTTATAAGTAATTTGTTCAATTTTGGGCCTTTTTTGTTTTGATTTTTTTATTGGTTATTTCAAATCCTCGTTGTGCATGGATTGTAATGGTAGTTAAAGAATTCTTTGGGGTTGTGTCATTGTGACATATTGGATCTAGGAGCGTCGTGTACTCTTAGCACTTTCATGACATGGCATCATTGAATTTTCTTAGCATTTTCTTGGAGCTGACATCATTGAAAACAAAAAGTTTTTCTACGATTTCATGGCTCCTAGGAGAATTTTATGACCTTGACACTAATGTAGGTAAGAACTTACCATTTCAGTGAAAATTTATACTTTAATTTTGTGTGTTGATGATTTTCCCTAAACTATTGTTTAACTTTGTTGGGTCAATTTCCCTTGTGGGGTAACCTTTAAAGGATACAATGATCTCCTGTAGAAATATCTTTACTGTTATAAATTACCCTGGATCTGCACTCTATTTTTTTCCAACTTTTCTCTACTTTTCCATGAGTTGTCGAATTGCATGAGTTATTTTACCCAATTTTACTCTCTTCTTGAGTTATTTTACAGTACTTTGGAAGTCAAATTTCTATCGTTAACAACATTTTCTTTTGTTTTTTACATGCATCACATATAAATTTGTATGTGCTCCCCTAGAAATCATTCAAAACTAATCAAAAATCAAAACTTTTTTTTTAAGTGTGTAAAATAGAGTTAAGTTTCTAGAAAACCAAATTGTTTCAAGATTCGACGAACGAGCCAAAATCTAAACCCAAAATACTACACATTGGTTTTTGACAAAAATTAGACATAGTCACAAAATAAATTAGAGATTAAAATCTTCACACAATTAAAGTTTAAAATAAATTATATGGTAAATAGATAACTGAGAGATCTAGAATATCATGTTGCCTAATTTTGTCGTTATTGAACCATGTGCAAACTTGATTGGGAGCACACACCAAAAAATGTGATGTTTTGGAATGTTTGTTTTAAATCACATCTTAGACCTATTTGAATTATCCAAGCCTTTGGGTTGGATCTCTAGGTAAAATCAAAGCCTTACGCTTAGTGGATCCCAATGGAGTTAATAGGGTGTACAACCTATGTAAAACATTGTATTTAAAATATTGCATTGAGCATGACTAAGCCACTTGAAGTGTTTTACATAGGGTGTATGTCCTATGAGAGAGAGAGAGGCCATGAAAAGGGTAGAGAGAGAGAAGGGGGAGAGAGATCATTTGTAATAAGGGACTATAGAGGGTTTGTATTACAAAATTATAAGAGTTTGAACATTACACCTTTGATAACAATATTAATTTGTCAAGTTAGGCCTGAATGCATTGCACACCCCTTACATAATTCAAATTCCTCAGGAAATCATAGAAAATAGAAGATTTATTTCCATCTAGTCCATGCCTAGTGCACTTCTTTTTGTCTGACAAATTATTACAGGTCTTCCACCTATTACAAGATCAAAACCTCCAATTCAGTTATTCATTTCATCAATTCTTTCTACTATCAAATTCTTCACATACCCCACCTTAATTAGTTGAACCTTTTGATGTGGTTTTTCTACCTTCTTCTTAGGACCCTTTAGTACATCAAGAATACATCTTAGGGGTCCTAAAGGGTCCAAAGGGCTCTAAAGGGGTCCTAGGACACACTAATGTGTCCTAGGACCTCTTAAGAACATTTACAACACCTTAGGACCCCTTACCATACATTAGTCTATGGTAAGAGATCTTAGGACCCCTTAGTAACCCTTACAACCCCTTAAGACCTCTTACCATACATTTATGTATGGTAAGGGGTCCTAAGGGGTCCTATGACACATTACTGTATCTTAAGACCCCTTATGACCCCTTAGAACCATTTAGGATCCATAAGAATATATCTTAGGGGTCCTAATGGGTCGTAAGAGATCTTAAGCGGTCCTCAGACATATTAATTATTAGAAAATACAATTGGAACAACTGTTATATTGTCATTAATGTCAAACCTTAACTGGTAAGATAGTTGCTATCTAGGAGAGTACCATATCTATTGATGAAGAGGATGAGGAGATAACAAGAGAACCTAAGGAAAGGTTGGTAATTTATATGTAAAACGTGTTGACATTATTAATGAGAACATTTAATGCATGGTAAATCATTTTCTTATGGATTCAAAGAGAAGTTTGAAGATGTATCTAGAAGGAAAATAAGGAGAACATAATGATGGAAGGATTCATTGAATCTGACCTAAACATAAGATCTACAAAGGAGATTAAGCAGAAAACAATTTATCTACCTGATCAAGGAGGTCTAAGATTAACCTAATTGTGAGGTTACATAGTATGAGAAGAGGTTGATGTTATTGAATGAAAAGTCTAAGAAGAAGGCTAAAGGTGAAGTTGTGAAGGAGCTGAATAGAGTTGCGATTTCTTAAAGAGAATTTTGAGAAAATCAGAGATGGAGATGGAAATGAATGTCAATCAGTAAATCAACATATGTGTGAAGTGGATCTATATTTGCAAAGTGAGTTGTATATTTTTTAGATCAGAACCTACAGTTACTTTCTAACCATTGTGTTAGTCTAAATCATTTAATCAAGGTTGATTGAACAAACATTTTGTATAAATCCTTTAATCAACGTGACATTCTGGAATGTTCTTAAGCCCTCTAACAAAGCCACTCTTAACAGGGTGATTAAATCCTTTAACCAGGTCACACCTAATAGTGTGTATTGTAAACCTTTAACAAGGTTGCATTTTCATAGAGCTCACTTCAGAAGAATGAAAATTAGTAACATGTTATAAGTGGTTTTTCCCAAATTGGGTTTCCACTATAAATCCTAGTGTTATACTTGTGTGAATGATTTTTATGTGAATGATGTTGAAATTTTTATATTCTGCAAGTTATTTACTTTAGGATAGTGGACTGCAAGTGTTATGTTATTGGTATATGCTATAGAGACCGAGTTGAAAGTTGATTAGATCTGAGATTGTTGAAGAGATAGAAAGTTGAATTGGTACATTTGGACCTGAGAACAACTAATTCACCCCCCCTCTCTGTTGTTCTAAAATCATTCTAACAATTGGTATTAGAGTTGTTGGTGCTTGTAGAGAAAAAAATTAAAGGTACTTGAAGCTAAATATCAAGATGTACAAAAAGGAGGTACCGAAGTTGGACAAGGAGAACTTCCTTGCATGGAAAATTTTGATGAAATTGCATCTAGATTGTATTGCTGATTCGGTGTAATACTATGTGGAAAATGAGTATGTAATTCATGTTGCACATCTGACTACCGAGGAGATGAAAGAAAAACAAGAACACAATCAGGAAATGTTGGAGATTGCATCTGGCCTAAGCTATCCTAAATTTGAAGACATCAAGGACTATACTAATGCAAATAAAATGTGGGACACTCTAGCGGCTATCTATGGTGGAGACACAAATGTACTAAGAGCCAAATCTAAAAGCTTGAGAGGTAAGTTTAATGAAATAAAAATGCAAGATGGTGAGAATATTGATCAGTATTGTGGTAGAATTAAGGAAGTAGTGAATGATATTAGAGGACCTAATAGAATCATTGATGATGATACTATTATCAGTAAAGTATTGAGAACCTTTCTTCCTATCTATGCCATTATAATTTATCTAATACAAGAATCAAGATGTAACCCTGGTAATTTTCTAACTCTGGAAAGTCTTGTTGGAAAGCTTATTGCTTTTGAGTTGTCTAATTATGATAACTTCATTGTTCATAATGTTGTTCATCTTTATTCAAGTCTCAAATGGTTCTTCATAAGCCTAAGAGAGAAAAAGAAAAATATGTGAAAAGTGACAGTGATAGTGACACTTCTGATGAAGATCTAGATGACCTTGAGGCACTTATGGCTAGAAGGCTAAAGAGAGGAAAAGGAAACTATAAAGGTAAACTTCCTATTATCTATTTTTCATGTAACAAAGATGGCCATATTGCAGCAAGATGCCATGATAGGATTGACAAAGATGAGAAAAGGGAAAACAAGTACAAAGATAAGAGAAATGATAGAGATCACCAAAGGTACAGAGACTATAGAGATAAAGGAAAGAAATCTTGCTATATTGCTGAAGAGGAAATTGATAGTAAAACTAGAGAATCTGATGAATGTAATATAGAAGTTGTTTATGTTTCTATGAAAGATGATTTTGATGAAGATGAGAAAATTGCACTTATTTCATATGTTAGTAAAGGTGATAAATGGATTATTGATAGTGGTTTCTCACATTACATGACTAGTGATAAAAGTAAGTTTAAAATCTTACAAAGGTAGAAGTGTTAATTTTAGTAATGATGCACCATGTCCTATGAAAGGAAAATGATCAATAAGATTTATTGATAAGATTAGATGTGATAATTCTTATTGGGTTGAAGATCTTAATTATAATTTATTGAGTGTGGCATAGTTGAATAGTACTAGTTACCAAGTGGAATTTCATTAGAGAAAGGCTAAAATATTTGATGCTACTAGTGAAATAATTAGAATTGGAGAATAAACAAGAGATAACTTATTCTACCTAGACCTATCTGAAGAAACATGTTTGTTTGCACAATATGATGATGTATGGTTATGGCATAAGAGGTTGTGTCATGTAAACTTTGACAGTTTGGTAAGTATCAGTAAGTTGAAGAAAGTTAGAGGTTTACCAAGATTGAAGAAACCTGATAATGTGATATTTAAACAGTGTCAGTTGGGAAAAATGACAAAGTCTAGTTTTAAGAGAAAGACATATACTTCTGACAATATTTTGGAATTGGTTCATATTGACCTTTGTGGAGCTATGGGTGTACAAAGTTACTATGGTGATAAGTATTTCATTCTATTTGTTGATGACTAATCTAGGATGATGACTATAATTTTTTTGAAGGAAAAATCTGATGCATTTCAGTTGTTTAAGTGGTATTTGACAAAAGTTGGAAAAGAAACTGGTAAAAGCTTAAAATGTTTGAGATCTAACAAAGGAGAATTTATATAAAATGAGTTCAATTTGTTTTTCAATGATAGAGGAATAAAGAGACAGATATCTACACCTAGGACACTCATAGAATGGTATAACAGAAAGGAAACATAGATCAATTATGGATTGCACCAAAACACAGATGATTGAGAAGAATGTTGCACAAAATTTTTGGAGAGAAGTTGTAAGTACAGTTGTTTATACCTTGAATCAAGAACAAATCAAGAAAGGTAAAAATGCTACACCTTTTGACTTATGGCATGGTTATGCACCTAATGTGAAATATTTTAGAGTCTTTAGGAGTAAATTCTATATATTGAAAGGCAATAAAAATGGAAAATTGGATGCTAAAAGTGATGAAGGAATATTCCTTGGATATTCCACTAAGAGTAAGGCTTACAAGTGTTTTAATTCTAACACCAACAAAATTATGGAAAGTGAAAATGTTAGAGTTGATGAATATGCAAATAAGAATGAATTTGATTGCAAGTGAGAGCCTAGAGATTACAGATCTTTTGTATACATGGAAGGAAAGGCTAGAAGTGTACCTAAACCAAATCTTTTGGTGAATCATATGATATTTATGCGGTGTTGCCATCAATGCCAAAGAGGGAGATTAGTGGAAACTATAATTAGAATAATTTTTATATTGTCATTGATGTCAAACCTTAACTGGTAAGATAGTTACTATCTAGAAGAGTACCATATCTATTGATGAAAAGGATGAGGAGATAACAAGAGAACCTAAGGAAAGGTTGAGTAATGTGATACTTCAATGGGTACTTGATTAGTTGGCACATTGACAAGGTAATGTGTTGTTTACATAGTGAAGAAGAAAGACTAGAAACATAGGCTTGACTGAGAAAAAGTGAAGAAATCTAGTTTAAGTTGAGTGATGATGTTAGTGTCAACCGAGCACTAGTATATGCTGAGAAAATCTAGTGTTGACCAAACATCAGTAATTTTTGAGTGATATATAATTTCCAAGAAAGAAAATGTTAGCGATGACTGAGATACACAGTATTGATCGAGGAGATGAACACAATATTGACTGAGTGTCAGTAATTTACATTTGGAGAAAGAATTGAGAATCCCAGCTGACATAGTTAAATTCTTGGGATATATAAAACATGTTGACATTATTAATGAATGATATAAAACATTTAATGCATGGTAAATCATTTTCTTATGGATTCAAAGAGAAGTTTGAATATGTATCTAGAAGGAAAAGAAGGGGAACATAATGATGGAAGGATTTGATGAATCTGACCTAAACCTAAGATCTATGGAGGAGATTAAGCGGAAAAAGATTGATATACCCGATCAAGGAGGTATAAGATTAACCTAATTGTGAGGCTACATAGTATGAGAAGAGGTTGATGTTATTGACTGATAAGTCTAAGAAAAAGGCTAAAGGTGAAGTTGTGAAGGATCTGAATAGAGTTGTGATTGCTTGAAGTGAATTCAAAGCAAATCAGAGATGGAGATGGAAATGAATGTCAATTAGTAAATCAACATATGTGTGAAGTGGATCTGTATTTGCAAAGTGAGTTGTATATTTTTCAGATCAAAACCTACTGTTACTTTCTAACCATTGTATCAGTCTAAATCCTTTAATCAAAGTTGACCTAACAGTCATTTTGTATAAATCCTTTAATCAAGGTGACATTCTAATGGAATGTTCTTAAGCCCTCTAATAAGGCCACTCTTAACAAGGTGATAAATCCTTTAACTAGGTCACACATAATGGTGTGTATTGTAAACCTTTAACAGGGTTGGCTTTTCACAAAGCTCACTTTAGAAGAGTGAAAATCAGTAACATGTTACAAGTGGTTTTTCCCAAATTGAGTTTGCACTATATATCCTAGTGTTATACTTGTGTGAATGATTTTGATGTGAATGATGTTGAAAGTTTTATATTCTGCAAGTTATTTACTTTAGGACAGTGGACTGCAAGTTTTATGTTATTGGTATATGCTAAAGAGACTGAGTTGAAATTTGATTAGATTTGAGATTGTTTAAGAGCTAGAAAGTTGTATTGGCACATTTGGACTTGAGAACAACTGATTCAACCCCCCTCTCTATTGTTCTAAAATCATTCAAATATTAATGTGTTCTAAGACCTCTCAACAACCTTTATAAACTTGAATATGTATATTAAGGGGTCCTAAGACCTCTTATGACCCCTTAGGGCCTATAAACATTAATTTTCACATCTCCGCAAAGTATCCTTTCAACTACCTACATTATTTATTCTTTGTGGTGATTATGTGAGTAGCAATGCTCATCCTTCCACTTGTTATCTTGGGGTGTATCTTAGAGTTAATTGTCATCCCTTTGGGTTTATCTTAGACCATATTCTTATTTTTCTTGTCTCTAGAAGCTTCCTAGACCCTCTAAAATATTACTTGAAGTTAACCTACAAGTTTATCCATCCTTGACCCATCTATTAGGTTGTTCAATGTAGACTTCCTCTTCAAGAATTCCATTCTGAAATGTAGATTTAACATCTATGTGATAAACTTTTAATCTCTTGTAGTTAGCATATGCAAGTAATATTCTTACGCCTTCTAATCTAGCAACATGGGAAAATGTTTCACCATAGTCAATACCTTCTTGTGCATACCCTTTGCATACCAATCTTTCTTTGTTTCTTATCACATCTCTTTTCTTATTGAGTTTGTTTCTAAAAATCCACTTTATTCCAATTACATTATTTTCTTTGGGTCTTGGTACCAGTGACCAAGTATTATTCTTTTCAATATGATCAATTTCTATTTTCATAGAATTTATCCAATCTTCATTCTCTAGTGCATCTTTGACTAGTCTTGATGCAGGAGCATCCTGGGTGTAAGAGCAATCTTGCATCACCAAAAAATGTTTCTAATTTCTTTTCAATAAGGGCTATCTTGTGCAAAGCTTGTATTTTTGGAAATTTACTATTTTTAGTAAGTTTTTTGTTTGAGCTCAGAATGATCTATTTTATTCCCTGGAAGTTCACTTCGATCATATTAGCCTGCCAGCAAAGTTTCATTTCCAGATCAAGTCTAGTTTTGAATATATTGAAAATTTATGGTATTGGAAATAGGGTACAGAAACTTTGAACTCAATTTTGAAGGCTTTAGAGGCCTCTAATGAGGTTGAAACTTCAACTAACTAAAGCTTACACTAGTCAAGTGTAGTATAGAACTTCGCGCCCTTTCTGAAATGGGGTCATAATAGTCAATCGGTTCAATGGATGATGACTTATGGTCTCCAAAAGTTGGGTCACCTGAAATGGAAGAAAATGAATTTCCTTCAAATTTCTTTTTTTGAGTTCCGAAAGTTGTTTTGAGCCAACTCTGATGTAATAAAATGAAAATAAAAATAATTCTAGGGTTGGTTGGCCTTAAGGGCTAAAATTTCTAGAAACTTCTCAGACGTTGGAAATTGCCTATATAAGGAAGACCCATAGTGTTGTTTAAGATAGTTCTGGGTAATGATTCGAGCTTTTTTCTATAAAATATTGTAAGGAAAATGCCCATGTGGCTTTACATATTGTAATTCTAAAAAAATTTAATTCTACACTTGTAGAGATAATAAGACGCCCATATTCTATTCTTGCAAATTATTGTTGTTTCTTTATTTTTGTTATGTGTTTGTGGTATCAAGGGGAGCACCCTTCATCAAGTCTAGGCTCAAATTTAGAAATCAAAGAAGTGTTATCTTTTAAATTACTTCTTGTCAAGACTCTTGCATTCTTGTCTCCAATTATTCTACTCAGTGAGTGGTGTCTTCTCACATATTTTTTCTAATATAGGTTTGGCAAATTGATCATCAGTATCTTTATCTCTTGGTGGAGGCTCATCTTTCTCATCAATTCCTTCTTATTGTTGCTTGGTTGTATCAACCAAATTACCATCTTGCATATAGAAAAAAATTTTGTAATCCTCAGGTTCCTTTTTTCTATCCTCTTCATTCCTTTGTACAAATTTATCAATCCTCACATTTGCACTTTCAATAATTTTGTTAGTATCTTTTATCAAATATTTATATGCTTTACTTTTTGATGAATAATTAAGGAATATACCTTCATCTCCTTTCGAGTCAAACTTTCCATTCCTAGCATCTTTTAGTATATAACACTTCCAAAAAATTTGAACTGACTTACATTCGGTGTGTGTTCAAACCATTGTTCATAGGGTGTCTTGTTTATACTCTCTTCAAATGTATTTAGTTTAGAGTATAGACTGCAGTACTTATGGCTTCTCTCCAAAATGTTTGTGCAACTTTCTTGTCAATCAACAACATTCTAGCATAGTCAACAATATATCTCTTTCTTCTCTCAGCTATCTCATCTTGTTGTGGAGTCCTCGATGCAGACATTTGTCTCTTGATTCCATGCTCATTGCCGAAGACAGTAAATTCATTGGAGATAAATTTACCTCTATCTGAGATTTTTTTACTTTAGTTGTTTTCCTATTTCTTTTTCAACTCTTTCTTTATACCAACATTTCAAATGCATTAGATATTTTTTGAGAAACATAACAGTCATCATTCTTGAATAATCATCAACAAAAAAAACAAGTATCAATCTCAATAATAGCTTTGACCTTTCATTGGTCCACAAAGGCCAATATGAACCAATTCTAAAATACCATTCGTAGAATAAGATTTTCTTAGAAAACTTGACTTGGTCATCTTACCAATTTGACATTGTTTGCACATCACATTATTAGGTTTGTTAAATTTTGGCAAACCTCTTACTCTAGTTTTCTTACTCTGGTTTTCTTACTCACTTTGATCAAGTTATCAAAATTTACATGACACGGTCTCTTATGCCATAACTATACATCTTCATTTTTGATAAAAAAGAAAGTCTTTGCATCAGTATCAAGATAAAATAAATTACCTCTTGATTGTCCTCCAGTTCTAATTAGATCTCCATCAGCACCATAGATCTTCACTTTTCTATTCTAAAATTCCAATTGGTGGCTAGTATTGTTCAGTTGTGCAACACTCAATAGATTTAGTTCAATCCTCTCACCCAATATGCATCATTGCATTTCATCTTCTCATTCAACACAATAGATCCTTTACCTTTCATAGGACATAGAGCATCATTGTCAAATCTAACAAATCCTCCATCATATTCTTCTAGGTTCTCAAATTTTTCAATGTCACCAGTCATATGGTGTAAACAACCACTATCAATAATCAAGGGTTAGATTTACTTACATGAGACACCAGTGCTTTCTCATCTCCAAACTTTTCTTCATCTGAGTCTTCTTTTATTGCAACAAAGACAACTTCATATTATTTGTCAATATCATCAGATTTATCATCAGTTACACCTTCCTCAGCTAGGAAACAAGATTTTTTACCTTTATCCTTAAAATCTCTGAATCTTTGGTGTTGGTTGTCTCTTTTATCAATCTTATTGTTTATGTCATTATTAGGACATCTAGATGCAATATGTCCAATCTTATTACATTAATTGAAATATTTTAATGGTAACTTTTATTTGTACTTTCCTTTACCTCTAGGCAGTTGGTTAGCCAACACTGCTTCCAACTCTTCTTATTCTCTTTCTTCAGTCAAGATAATGTCATACTCTTTTCCATGTGAATTATTGTGATCTTATTTATTGCCCTAGAATCTGTACACATCCTCCATTCTCCATTCTTCTTTGGTGCTAATACCACTGGTACAGCACAGGGACTCAGACTCTCACGGATCAATCTTTTCTGTAACAGTTCATGTACTTGTCTATTCAACTCCTCACTTTCTGTAGGTGTCATTCTGTGTGCTGCCTTATTTGGAAAACTCGATCCTGGGATCAAGTCCATCTGATGACTGATCTTCCTGACTGGTGGTAATCCATCAGGCACGTTATCGGATACAATATCCTAAAACTCATTCAACAAATCTGCAACTTCTACAGGAACATCTTCTACTTCCTCTTTACCAGCTTTTTGAATTAAAGAAAAACATACATGCTCATGCCTCATACCATCTAAGAAATTTCTTCCATCAAAAAAAGTTATCCTTGCATTACCACATACCTTTTCTTCGGTCTCCTTCAATGGTTTTAGCTTATGTCGCACTCCATCCTTTGTTAGGGAATAGGTATTCACACGACCATCATGTACAGCACATTTGTCAAACTGCCATGGTCTACCCAACAACATATGACATGCATCCATAGATATGATATCACGCAATACCTCATCTTGGTATCCGCTAACCTTGAACTTTACTAGGCATTGTTCATTAACCATGACTTGTGGTCATCTTATACCCAGGCAATCCGATATGGATGTAGGTGTTTCTGTCTCTTGAGCTTCAACTTTGTCACCATCTCTTCTGACACCAAATTGTCAGTGCTTCCACTATCAATGATCACATCACAACATTTACCTTCACACTTGCACCTGGTGCAAAACAGGCTCCTCCTTCGCTCAGGTTCATTCTCACCACTCAACAGGACTCTTCTGTTAATCAACATTTCTCCTCTTTCAGCATCTTCAGAATTTGATGATCTGGCATCTTCATCTACATGTGCAACTCTGGCCTGGCTTTCATTTCTCCTGTCTATTCTGCCTTGGCGCTGAGGACATTCAAATGCCCTATGACCTTCTCCATAGTGAAAACATGTTCCACGGAAGCCTCCTCTTCCAGATCCTTGTCCTCTTCCTCTTCCTCTCTGATCTCTATTACTCTGATCTTGAAAATGATTGGAATTATTTCCTATCTGATTCTAACTGCTACTAGCCTCATCCTTCTTTTTCGGATCTTCATTTCGGCCACCATATGACCGTCTGCCAGATCTTCCACCACAACCTCTTCAATTTTGTCTGCTCTCAAACTTCTTGTTCAGCTTTTCCTCAACTTTTAGGGCAAACTGGTGTGCCTCCTCAATACTGTTCATTCGAACCAGATTCAACTCCTCCTGAATGCTTGGCCTTAACCCATTAAGGTATCGGGCAACTTTCTCCTTATCAGCTTTTGCATGGCCTGTTTTGATGAGGAGTCGATAGAACTCCTCTGTATACTCCTGAACAGATCTTCCTGCTTGCTTCAAACTTTGCATTTTCTTTAGTAGGTCAAGCTCATAATCAATAGGAATGAACTGTCGCTTCAATTTATCCACCATCTGATCCCATCTTGTGATTTTATCTTTCCCTCTTCTATTTCGCTCCAATTGAATTTCTTGCCACCAGATCTTCGCATGACCTTTCAGTCTGGCCTTCGCAAATTTGACCCTATCAAGATACTCAACATCTTCATACTCAAAATACTCCTCACATTCATTGATCTAGTTGATCAATTCCTCTGGGTTAAGATTTCTAGAAAATGTAGGAACCTCAATCTTAGGTCTTTTCCCAATCTTGGAAATCACCCGAAAAAGTCTTTCTTCCTCCTGGTTCACAATTTCAGCTTCTCCTTCTTGATATTCTTCTTCGGTTTCATCCTCGCTTTCATCTCTGACATTAAGATTCATTCCTTTGTGAATCTCTTCTTGCGATGCTCACACTTGTCTCTGCAGCTCTCTAACCTCAGCTATTACAACACCAGCTCTTCCACCACGTTCCCTTCGTGGAGGCATTTTTGAGATGCACGCTGAAACCCTAGCCACGGTCCTGGTGCAAACTGCCTCACAGTCGGTGATCTGTTTACACACTCAAGAACTCCTACTCTGATACCACTTGATGAAGGGTGCTCCCCTTAATACCACAACCACATAAGAGAAATAGAGAAACAACAACAACAATATGCAAGAACAGAAAATTGGCTTCTTATTATCTCCACAAATGTGGAATTACAAACTTTCAAAATTACAATATGCAAAGCCACATGGGCATTCTCTTACAATATTCTATAGGACAAAGCCTCGAATCAATACCCAGATCTACTACCCAGAACTATTCTGAACTCCTAAGACAATAATACAACATTCCTTATATAGGCAATTTTCCACCACCTGGGAAGGTTCCAGAATTTTAGCCAATAAGGCCGACCAAACTTAGAATTATTTTATTTTACATTTTATTACGTCATAGTCAGCTCAAGATAACCTTTGAAACCCGAATAGAAATTTTGAAGAAAATTATTTTCTGCCATTTTGGGTGGCCCAACTTCCGAAGACCATAAGTCATCACCAGTTGACCCGATCAGCTATTATAACCCCATTTTGGAAATGCCACGAAGCGCTCTATAGGCTTGACCCATGCAATCGCCCGTTACCCAAATTTTTAACCTCATCTGGGGCCTCTAAAGCCTTCAAAACTAAGTCCAAAGTTTCTGTACCCTGCTGCCAATACCGAAAATCTTCAATATCTTCCAACATACACTTGATCTGGAAATGAAACTTTACTGACAGACTTATATGACCAAAATGAACCTCCAAGAAAGAAATTAGATCACTCTGAGCACAGATGAAAATTACCAAAAATAGTAACTTTCCATAAATAGCAGCTCTGCACAGGATAGCCCTTATTGAATTCAAAAATAGAAATATTTTTGGGTGATGCAAGATTGCTTTTACACCCAGGATGCTCCTGCATCAGACACTGAGGGTAATTTGAGAAGTGACCCTGTCACGACTCAGGTGTGTAGAGGAAAACCAAGACAGCTAACCTCCTCCTTTGTCAGCCATGATGAATCTTCAACAGGTCATCCTTTCCACTTGACCAGATATTCTTCGTATGTCCTGTTCCTTATGCTTCTACCAACACGACTGTCCAGTATATCTTCGATCTCCTTAGTGTCTGAACTAGTTGCTGGAATACTCCACTATGCTGCTGTGATCTCATCTTCAACACCTCCTTCATGATACTCTGTCAGATCTAAAATGTTAAACACTGGTGAAATATTTAGCTCAGTAGGCAATTCTACCTCATATGCATTTCCTGAATCATGTTTCTTCAGTATCCTACATGGTCCAAACTTCTTTATTTTCAGCTTGTTATATGTACCAACTGGAAACCGCTCCTTCCGCAAATGAACCATGACTTCATCACCAACCTGAAATTCCTTATACCTCCTTTTCTCATCTGCCTTAGCCTTATACTATGCATTCATCTTGGTAATATACTTCCTCACCTCCTCATGGATGTTCTTCAAGTGTTCTACAAAATCCTCAGCTTCAGCACTACTTATTTCTCCTTTATCTATCTTCCTCAATTCAGATGCATTTCTTGGACTACTTCCATATACAATCTGAAATGGTGATTTACCAGTGCTCCTATTGACAGAATTATTGTATGCAAATTTTGCCTGTGGTAAAATCAAATCCCATCTTGTTGGCTTATCTCCAACCAAGCATCTCAGCAGATTTCCCAAACTTCTATTCACCACCTCTGTCTGTCCATCAGTCTGTGGATGATGTGATGAGATGAACTTCAAATCTATCTTCAACTTCTTCCACAATGTCCGCCAAAAATATCCAACAAACTTAGTGTCTCGATCTGAAACTATGGTCTTTGGCAAGCCATGTAGTCTCACCACTTCTCTGAAAAATAATTCTGCTACATGAACAGCATCATTAGTCTTCTTGCAGGGAATGAAATGTGTCATCTTTGAAAATCTGTCAACCACCACAAAAATTGAATCATGTCCCCGCTGTGTCCTCGGTAAACCAAGAACAAAGTCCATATTGATATCCTTCCAAGGCTTCTCTGGTACAGGTAATGGCTGATACAACCCTGTATTCTACCTCACTCCTTTCGCCATCTGACATACTCGGCAACTCTGTACAAACTTCTTCACATCTTGCTACAACTCTGGCCAATAATAATTCTCACTAACCAAACCAAGGTTTTTATCATGACCAAAATGTCCAGCCAATCCTCCGCTATGCTTCTCCTTGATGAGATTCTTCCTCATAGAACTTTGTGGAATGCACAACTGACTCCCTCTGAATAGCATATCATCCTGGATGATGAAATCCAACCATTTCATCCTGTCTAGAGTAACAGGTTCTGTATAAGCTTTCCAAGCTTCACCAAAATCAGGATCCTTTGGATATAAATTCTTGAGTTCCTTGAACCCAACCACTTCAATCTGCATTTCTGTCAGCAATAGTTGCCTTCTGCTAAGAGCATCTGCAACCCTATTAGACTTTCCACTCCTGTGTTTCAAAACAAATGTATAACTCTGCAAAAACTCAACCCACTTCAAATGCCTTTGATTCAATTTTTCTTGACTATTCAAATATTACAAAGCTTGATGATCAGTATACAAAACAAACTCCTTAGGAAGCAGATAGTGCCTCCACTTTTTCAATGCCTGAACTATAGCATAAAATTCCTGATCATAAACAGAATGTTTTCTCTTGGCATCATTTAATTTGTCACTGAAATAAGCAACAGGTTTACCTTCTTGGCTCATAACAGCTCCTATTGCAGTACCACTAGCATCACAATCTACTTGAAACACCTTATTAAAATCTGGAAGTGCTAAAACAGGTTGTTCTGTAACTTTTTGTTTCAACAATTGAAAATTGTTTTCTACCCCATTAGTCCACTTAAACTCTTTTCTATCCCCTCTCATTGTTTCAGTCAAGGGTCCACAAATATTGCTAAAATTTCTGATAAACTTTCTGTAAAAGCTAGCTAGACCATGAAAAGATCTTACCTCAGTAGCACTCCTTGGAGTAGGCCATTCAAGGATAGCCTGTACCTTCTCTGGGTCCATTTTTAGACCTTCTATTGAGACTACAAATCTCAAATACACTAACTCTTTCTTCACAAAACTGCACTTCTTCAAGTTAATCAACAATTTCTCATCTCTCAATTTCTCAAACACCATACGAATATGCATCATATGTTCCTCCAATGTCTTGCTAAAAATCAAAATATCATCTAGGTAAACAATGACAAACTTACTCAGAAATTCTTTCAGAACCTCGTTCATGAGCCGCATGAAAGTGCT
Organism: Chamaecyparis obtusa; assembly: GCA_027943335.1. Classification (NCBI taxonomy): domain Eukaryota; kingdom Viridiplantae; phylum Streptophyta; class Pinopsida; order Cupressales; family Cupressaceae; genus Chamaecyparis; species Chamaecyparis obtusa. Next base: position 962,554 of record BSBK01002401.1, read on the forward strand.
CGGTGCATTGGTTAGCCCAAAAGGCATGACTAACCACTCATATAGTCCTTCCTTTGTCTTGAAGGTAGTCTTCCATTCATCTCCTTCTCTGATCCGAATCTGATGATATCCACTCTTCAGATCTATCTTTGAGAAATACACAGCTCCACTCAAACAGTCCATAATATCATCCATTCGTGGCAATGGAAACCTATACTTGATTATAATCTTATTTATTTCCCTAGAATCTATACACATCCTCCATTATCCATTCTTCTTTGGTGCTAATACCACTGGTACAGCACAGAGACTCAGACTCTCACGGATCAATCCTTTCTGTAACAGTTCATGTACTTGTCTATTCAACTCTTCACTTTCTGCAGGTGTCATTCTGTGTGCTGCCTTATTCGGCAAACTCGCTCCTGGGATCAAGTCCATCTTATGACTGATCTTCCTGATTGGCGGTAATCCATCAGGCACATTATCAGATACAATATCTTGAAACTCATTCAACAAATCTGCAACTTCTACAGGAACATCTTCTACTTCCTCTTTACCAGCTTTTGGAATTAAAGCAAAACATACATGCTCATGCCACATACCATTTAGGAAATTTCTTCCATCAACAAAAGTTATCCTTGCATTACCACATACTTTTTCTTTGGTCTCCTTCAATGGTTTTAGCTTATGTCGCACTCCATCCTTTGTCAGGGAATAGGTATTTGCACGACCATCATGTACAACACATCTGTCAAACTGCCATGGTCTACCCAACAACATATGACATGCATCCATAGATATGATATCACACAATACCTCATCTTGTTATCCGCCAACCTTGAACTTTACTAGGCATTGTTCATTGACCATGACCTTGTGGTCATCCTATACCCAGGCAATCCGATATGGATGTGGGTGTTTCTATCTCTTGAGCTTCAACTTTGTCACCATCTTTTCTGACACCAAATTGTCAGTGCTTCCACTATCAATGATCACATCACAACATTTACCTTCACACTTGCACCTGGTGCAAAACAGGCTCCTCCTTTACTCAGGTTCATTCTCACCACTCAACAGGACTCTTCTGTTAATCAACATTTCTCCTCTTTCAGCATCTTTAGAATTTGATGATCTGGCATCTTCATCTACATGTGCAACTCTGGCCTGGCTTTCATTTCTCTTGTCTGTTCTGCCTTGGCGCTGAGGACATTCAAATACCCTATGACCTTCTTCTCCACAGTGAAAACATGTTCCACGGAAGCCTCCTCTTCCAGATCCTTGTCCTCTTCCTCTTCCTCTCTGATCTCTATTACTCTGATCCTGAAAATGATTGGAATTATTTCCTCTCTGATTCTGACTGCTACCGGCCTCATCCTTCTTTTTCAGATTTTCATTTCAGCCACCATATGACCATCCACAAGATCTTCCACCACGATCTCTTCCATTTTGTCTACTCTCAAACTTCTTGTTCAGCTTTTCCTCTACTTTTAGGGAAAACTAGTATGCCTCCTCAATACTGTTCATTCGAAACAGATTCAACTCCTCCTGAATGCTTGGCCTTAACCCATTAAGGTATCGGGCAATTTTCTCCTTATCAGCTTCTGCATGGCCTGTTCTGATGAGGAGTCAATAGAACTACTCTGTATACTCCTGAACAGATCTTCCTGCTTGCTTCAAACTTTGCATTTTCTTTAGTAGGTCAAGCTCATAATCAACAGGAATGAACTGTCGCTTCAATTTATCCACCATCCGATCCCATCTTGTGATTTTATCTTTCCCTCTTCTATTTCACTCCAATTGAATTTCTTGCCACCAGATCTTCGCATGACCTTTTAGTTTGGCCTTCGCAAATTTGACCCTATCAGGATCCTCAACATCTTCATACTCAAAATAATTCTCACATTCATTGATCCAGTCGATCAATTCCTCTGGGTTAAGATTTCCAGAAAATGTAGGAACCTCAATCTTAGGTCTTTTCCCAATCTTAGAAATCACCTGAAAAAGTCTTTCTTCCTCCTGGTTCACAATTTTAGCTTCTCCTTCTTGATATTCTTCTTCGGCTTCATCCTCGCTTTCATCTCTGACATTAAGATTCATTCCTCTATGAATCTCTTCTTGCAATGCTCGCACTTGTCTCTGCAGCTCTCTAACCTCAGGTGTTACAACACCAGCTCTTCCGTCACGTTCCCTTCGTGGAGGCATTTTCGTGATGCACGCTGAAACCCTAGCCACGGTCCTGGTGCAAACTGCCTCACAGTCGGCGATCTATTTACACACTCAAGAACTCTTACTCTGATACCACTTGATGAAGGGTGCTCCCCTTAATACCACAACCACATAAGAGAAATAGAGAAACAACAACAACAATATGCAAGAACAGAAAATTGGCTTCTTATTATCTCCACAAATGTGGAATTACAAACTTTCAGAATTACAATATGCAAAGCCACATGGGCATTCTCTTACAATATTTTGTAGGACAAAGCCTTGAATCAATACCCTGATCTACTACCCAGAACTATTCTGAACTCCTAAGACAATAATACAACATTCCTTATATAGGCAATTTTCCACCGCCTGGGAAGGTTCCAGAATTTTAGCCAATAAGGCTGACCAAACTTAGAATTATTTTATTTTACATTTTATTACATCATAGTCAGCTCAAGATAACCTTTGGAACCCGAACAGAAATTTTGAAGAAAATTATTTTCTGCCATTTTGGGTGGCCCAACTTCCGAAGACCATAAGTCATCACCAGTTGACCCGATCAGCTATTATAACCCCATTTCAGAAACGCCACGAAGTGCTCTATAGGCTTGACTCGTGCAAGCACCCATCACCCAAATTTTTGACCTCATCCGGGGCCTCTAAAGCCTTCAAAACTGAGTCCAAAGTTTCTGTACCCTGTTGCCAATACCGAAAATCTTCAATATCTTCCAACATACACTTGATCTGGAAATGAAACTTTACTGGCAGACTTATATGACCAAAATGAACCTCCAAGAAAGAAATTAGATCATTCTGAGCACAGATGAAAAATTACCAAAAATAGTAACTTTCCATAAATAGCAGCTCTGCAAAGGATAGCCCTTATTGAATTCAAAAATAGAAATATTTTTGGGTGATGCAAGATTGCTCTTACACCCAGGATGCTCCTACATCACATGTTCAGAAACTTTCCTTACTCAACTTAGATACTTCTCTCCTATACATCTTCATATCTTTTACTCAATTCTTTAAACTTATCTCTTTAGAGTACCTAGCTCTGATACCAATTGTTGGATTACAAAGAGGGGGGTGAATCAATAATTCTTGATCCCAAATACCTAAAATAATTTTTACTAATTAACTCAATAGTGACTCAGTAACAACACAATTCACTATTAACCGATAATAGTAAATAAACTATAGCAATTAGTAAATTATTCACAACATGCAACACCTGTATTTAACACAGAAACTCATCTTTGGGAAAACCACTATGATAATTGTCACCTACTAAGATAAATACTTTTCTAAAGTACATCTAGTTAAGAGCCAATCCGGTTAAAAATTACAATACACATTGTTAGGTGTGACTCAGTTAAGAGATTTACATCGAATCTATTAGCATCTTCACCTTGTTAGAAGTGACCTTGTTAGAGGGCTTAAAACACTCTTTGAAATGGTTTCCTTTTTCAAGGATTTTAATAAGACTATTAAGTCCACTATGTTAAGAGATTTCTCTATTACAAATGCTAATAAGAAATAGTAATAAAATTGACCTATAGATTTGCAACTATCTTTGCATATCTCTTCAATCTTCACTTCAATTCTTCATCATCCACTAGCATCAACACTTCAACAAATCTTTATTTTCCCACTAAAAATCTATTTGTTCCTTCTTCTCTATAATAGTCGGTAATGCTTCAACTATTCAGATTTTCTAGCTAATTACCCATACAAGATCATCCTTTATATAGATAATTTTTGCTTCTTAATCTCATCTATTACATTTTCCTTTAGATAATCTTCACCATTCATTCTATTATACTTGAAATCAGATTTCGATAACATTTCCTTTTCCCCTGGGAGCTTGAACTTTTCTTGAAACTCGTTCCTTCCTTTTTGCCACTTAGATCTTGTCATAGATATATTCTTCTTGAATTTTTATAACCGTGTATCTTTGAAACTAACTTTCCTCATCATCATGATCATCCAACTCATCATAGCTAATCATTAAATGTTGATTTAATCCATATTTAATAACTTTTCCTTTCTTAGTGTTCTTCCTTTGAATTTCGGTTAACTACTCAGTGCCTAAAACTTTCTTTGTTATTCGATGCCTTGAATTCCTTTCCCTTTATCAAGTGACCTTTCCTTTTTCATTTACCTTACCGATTGACTTTACCTGCTCAGTAGAAAAAACAACTTATCTTACTAAGTTTTCAAATATTCAGTATTATGTTTTTACCAGTTGACATAATCATATGTCAAGTGAAAAAATATTATATCATCATAATCTAATCATTGTTTGATCTATATCAGTTGCCCATTTAAGTTCTACAACTTCTGATTTCTTCTTCTCCTTAACTCATTCAACGTATATCATTACCAAATGATATGGAAACATAATATAAATTAGAAATCAATTACTTGACATCAATGACAAGACAATAACATATATAACCTTTCTTCTATCATCATGTTGATGCAGGAGCATCTTAGGTCTTGAGCAATCTTGCATCACCAAAAAAATATTTATTATTTCCTGTACCAGTTTGATGTTTATTTTGTCACCAATGTTGTTGTTGGTTTCTTGCCTTGCAAAGTTAATGTAGTGATGTGGACCTAATCTTGAGCATTCTCCTAAGGGCGCACATCCTAACTCATTTGGATCTGGAAGTTATTGCAATTTTCCTCGAACATCAATTTTCTACCAGTTTCGCTCATGAAACATGTGGTATGTCATCTTGCATGGTTTTGTATGGGGAAATTAGATCTTGCATGGTTGGAGATCTATTCTTGGGTCATGTGTAGACCTAAATGCAACTTCACATCATGTTTTTTTATTTCTAGCTTTAGTTTTGGTTTCTCCTCCTAAGTGGACCTATATTGTAATTAAATGCCTAACTGGCCAACTTGTGGCTTTAATGGCTATATATTTGGAGCTTAGGTTGTTTATTGGCAGTGTGTAGATGGTAGAAGGATAGTAGTAGAAGTAGAAGAGAAGATAACATGCGAGCTAAGACTCTTAATTCATAATTATCTTTGTATAAGGCCGAAACCCCAAAGGCCTCATAGTCGGGCATGTTGAAGGATTAATATAATTGTACCAGTGTCATGACCAATTGCTTGTCTCATATCCATTGTGTTTTTCACATATTTCATGTGGTTTTTGTTAGAAATTTGGCTAAAGTGAGTACATAGATGTTGTCATTATGGCAACATATGATCCACATGAAGATCACATAGGTCTGAGAGCAAGTATAGCAGAGTGCATTGCAAATTTAGCTAAGTGTAAGATAATGTTTTCACCAGTGCACCAGGATATAGTTTTTGTTTGCGACATTGACTGGAGTAAGTTCAGTGCTTGCACACTTGAAGATAGACTCTATGATGACTAGTGATAACCCATCTCAAAGTGCAAGTCAATACGACATGTATGGAATTAGTTATGACAGTTTTATCGAAGACAGTGTTAAGCCGACGGGACAGAATATGAAGGAAAAATTGGTAAAAAGTTAAGGGATTATTTTGTTTATCAAAATAATGACTTAACAATATAAAGGGATGAAATCCTAGATGTTAACTCTTGGATAAAGATATATGGAATTTGACCATGTAAAGTTATTATCTTTAATAACTTGTATATATGTAATATGTAATTGCAAGAAGAAGATAGGAGTGTAATGAGATGAAAAAGATTGTAATGATATAATGTGAATGTAAGAGCAGCTAAAAGAGATTGATGCAAGCAGCATAAGGTTATATACCTTAATCCATTTTTGTAATAAGTACACATTGTACATTACTTGTTTGGGCAGTGGACTCATCTGGTAATCAGAATTTGTATTGACAACTCCTAACAGGGTTGAGGCTTCTAATAAGGCCTATAGTCCCTTAATCAGGACTGATACACTATATTCTTGTAATAGACTCCTAACAGGGTCAACATCCTTAACAAGATACTTTTGATTAGTGGATCTTTGTGGGTACCATCCCCACCGGGGTTTTCCCTTGGCCAGGGTTTCCTCGAGAACATATCATGTGTTATGAGTTCTTTATTTCCATTGCTATGCATATTGTTTAGCTTCTTATGGTATGCATGTATAAAGATAATCGGTTATATCCATAATTGGGCAAAAGATAAAGTTTTTAGAATACTGATTCAACCCCCCCCCTCTCAGTATTCCCTATTTCTAACAGTTTTTATATTTCTTCTATGTGTAACTCACATTTTGGGATTGATAAGACTGTGAAATTAATTTTAGAGAGATACTTTTGGCCACAGATTTATAGAGATGTACAAAGAATGGTTAGAGGTTGTAGAATTTGTCAAGAAGTAAAAGAAACTAGTCAGAATTTGGGATTGTATACACCTTTGCCTGTACCTAATAGACCTTGGAAAGATGTGAGTATGGACTTTGTTCTTGGATTTCCTAGAACTCAAAGAGGTAATGATTCTATTTTAGTAGTGGTTGACAGATTTTCTAAGATGGCTCATTTCATACCTTGTAAGAAGACATCTGATGCATTACATGTAGCCGAATTATTCTTCAAGGAAGTGGTAAGATTGCATGGGTTGCCTAAATATATTATTTCAGACAAAGATACTAAGTTTACTGGTTACTTTTGGAGAACACTTTGGAAAAAGATGAATATAGAGTTGAAGTTTAGTTCTACATTTCACCATCAGATAGATGGATAGACTGAAGTCGTGAACAGAAGTTTGGGAAACTTGTTGAGATGTTTAGTTGGAGATAATCCTGCTAATTGGGATTTAGTTTTGGCACAAGCAGAGTTTGCATATAATAATTATGTGAATAGAAGTACTAAGAGGACACCATTTGAGATTGTTACTGGATTTCATCTTAAGGGAACCACAAAGTTGAGAGATTTACCTACTGAGACCAAAAGAATTGTTGAAGCTGCAGATTTTGCAATATACATGAGAAATTTTCATGATGAAGTTAAAAATAATTTGGAGGACAGTAATATGAAATATAAATAGAGATCAGACAAGAGGAGATATAAATCTTTTGAAGTTGGATATGAGGTTATGATTCATTTGAAGGAGAATATATTTCTAGTTGGTACCTACAACAAGCTGAAAATGAAGAAATTTGGACCTTGTAAGATTCTAAAGAAGTTTGATAGTGGAAATGTTTATGAAGTGGAAATACTAGAGCACATGGTTATATCACCTACATTCAACATTACTAATATCTTTGAGTACTTTGAATCAAATGATGAGACTGAAGATGATCTGAATTATCCTAAGAAGAATAAAGACAACATTGAGAATATCTTGAATAACAGAGTAAGCAAGAGTACAAGAGGAAAAGACTACATGGAATATCTTATTCAGTGGAAAGATAAGCCAGTTGAAGACAGTTCATGGATTACACAAGTTGAGTTGGATCTTTATGATTTAGGTTAGAGTATAAGTAGTGCCTGATGTGGACATTAGTTTATTTTTTACCCCAAATGTCTGATGCAGGAGCATCTTGGGTCTTGAGCAATCTTGCATCACCAAAAAAATATTTCCTATTTCCTGTACCAGTCTGATGTTTGTTTTGTCGCTGATGTTGCTATTGGTTTCTTTCCTTACAAAGTTAATGCAGTGATGTGGAACTAATCTTGAGCAGTCTCCTAAGGGCACACATCCTAATTCATTTGTATCTGGAAGTTATCACAATTTTCCTTAGGCATCAATTTTCTACCAGTTTCACTCATGAAACGTGTGGTATTTTGTCTTGTGTGGTTCCGTATAGGGAAATTGGATCTTACGTGGTTGAGGATCTATTCTTGGGACATGTGTGGACCTAAATGCAACTTCATATCATGTTTTGTTATTCCTAGCATTAGTTTTGGTTTCTCCTCCTAAGTGGACCTATATTGTAATTAAATACCTGACTAGCCAACTTGTGGCTTTGTTGGCTATATATTTGGAGCTTAGGTTGTTTAGTTGATAGTGTGAAAGAGGTAGTTGATTACATACATCATTGAAGAGAAGATAATATATGAGATGAGACTCTGAATTCATAATTCTCTTTATATAAGGTCAAAACCCAGAAAGCCTCACAACCAGGCATGTTGAAAGACTTAATATAATTGCATCATTATTGTGACCAATTTCTTGTCTCATATTCATTATGTTTTCACTAATTTCATGTGGTTTTTATATTTCTTTCATGTGTAACTCTTTGTAGGGCATGTTTGTGGGTTTAAGCAGTCTCAATTATCTCTAATTCTACCTTCACCTTCCCTGCCCTTGCATCCATGTAGTCCTCTTAACTTGGTCGGTCTTCATCATCAGCTCCATCAAATAATCAATCCTTAACATTACTATCAGTTATAGTAACATACTCTATCAAATCAACATGCATTCAATCACCATCCCTCAACATGTCAAACTAGTATTTATTATATCATCACTTCTCAATCATCTAATGGATAATTAATTTAATCATAACTCACCAATACATCGAATCATCGAGCCAATCAAATCTATCTTACAACAATCTCTCTTATAGCAAAGAGAATTTGAATATTATTATAAATTGGTATGATGTATTAGTTCTTAAAATAAATAACAGAATGGGTCTTATTTATGATTTATTGCTTATAAATAATGTGTATGAATATGATATTTTTATGTCACCTTTTATTTGGAGAATACATGCAATAATGTGTAACTCTTATATGTTTACCATAGTCAATCATAGTAGGGATAATAAGTGAATACAAGGAGGGAAAATTTGTTGTGAGGTCTTCTTCTAAGCACACCAACTCATGGTGCGATGAATAGTCTCGTGAGGCCAAGGAGGCACAAGGATTCCCTATCATTGGGATGAGAAAGGAAGGACACTCTAGACACCCTATTGCAGTTTCATCAAACTCTTACCTTGGTTGTCCATTATGTTAATGAGCTCTAATCATGGGAGGGAGTATAAGCATGATGTTTTGGGAACCCTATCTTGAACCCAATTTATAGAGGTATTTTCATATCAAACTTTGTGATTAAGTAAAAATATTTATGTATTTTGATATAATAATTAAAGTATCAAGTTCTACTAGTAGAGTTGAATAAAGTGTTGAAATTGTAATTGAAAGGTCTTGAGATCTAATTTTGATGTTGATACATTTTGTCCATTCATTAACAAGGTGTAAATAAGACTAAGTGGCATGTAAACATTTGTAGCATAGGTTAATTATGACTTGAGAGTCATTTCTCACATTGAGTATGGTCATGGATTCAAAATTCACAATGGTTTACAATGAAGTTTATGAATTTTTTGACAGAGTGCAAGCATTGTGTTGAAAAATTGGATGAAAAATTGAACTCAAATTTTGTTGACTAGCTCTAAAGAATTGGTGACTTCTGTATGATTTACAATCATGAGATAAGTGATTTGGTGTAATATCTCATTTTTAAAATAGGATTTAGTAATAAACAATAATAATAACTTTAAAATTTAAGAAAACAAAAATATAAAAGAACAAAATTAAAATATAACATAATTAAAAATAAGTTAATGAAAGGTCAAAAGACATGAAGTGGAAGGTTATAACTCTCTCAAACATGAGATACAAAAAGGGAGAAGATTACTTCATTTGAATGGGGAGAGAGGAAGGAAGAAAAAAGGAAAGGTGTGATTTAAGAAAAAATTAATAGAAAAAAAGAAATGAAAAAAAAAATAAAGAGGTTACTTTTAAAAAGGAAAAGTTATGAAAGGTTACGACACACGCAAATGACATAAATGGTGATGGGTGTTGACTCTTTTGAAGGGTGGCAATTGTGAAAGGTTGTGATGATTGTAAAGAACATATATGATGAAGAGGTGTGACTCTCCCCCACATTGGAAAATATAAAAGGATAATGTTTCATTTTAAGAGGACATTCAAATGAAATCAATGTGGGGTATACTATATTATTCACAAATGAAACAATGAAAAGTGGTGACTCAATTCTTCTTTTTGTTAACTCAAAGGTATCTCTATGTATCATCTCAATACCCAACCTGTCTTACATTGGTCTTACATATTGCCAAGTTGGGGTTCAAGAAGAGGTGAATTGAGACAAAACTAGCCTTTTAAGAATTAATGGAAGAAAAAATGGAATAAGAAAAAAAAAGAAAAAAAAAAGTGACTCATTCAAAAGAAAAAGTTATAAAAAGTTGTGACACTCACAAAAGACAAAAACTAATGAAGAGTTGTAATTCTTTCAAAAGGTGACAATTTTGAATGGTTGTGATGATTACAAAAGGAAGATATGATGAAGAGGTGTGACTCCCCATGATATTAGAAGATATAAAGGGGGGAAGATTTCATTTTAGGAGGACATTCAAGTGAAATCAATGTGGAGTATAATATATTATTCACAAAGGCGACAATGAAAAGTGCTGACATAATTCTTTTTTTGTTAACTCAAATGTATCTAATTTGTGACTCAACCCAGTGCCCAACCTGTCTTTCCTTACTCTTACTTATTTCCAAGTTGGGGTTCGTGAATAGGTGAGATGATGTAAAACTAGCTCTCTAAAAATTAATGGGAGTGAAAATAGAATAAGAAAAAAAATAACTGACTTCTTCAAAAGGCAAAATTATGAAAGGTTATGACACTCGCAAATGACAGATATGGTGAAAGATTGTGACTCTTTTGAAATGTGACAATTATAAAAGGTAGTGACAATTGCAAAGGGAAAATATGGTGAAGAGATGTGACTCTTCCCCACATTGGAAGATACAAAGGGGAGAAGGTTTCAATTTATGAGGACATTAAAATGAAATCAATGTGTGGTATAATATATTATTAAAAAATACAACAATAAAAAGTGGTGAGTCGATTCTTTTTTTTAATTTAGAGATATCTTTATGAATAAGCTCAGTACCCAACCTACCTTACCTTCATCTTACATCTTGCCAATTTGGGGTTCAGAAAGGGGTGAGTTGAAGAGACAAGCTCTCAAAGGATTAATGCAATAGAAAAATGAATAAGAAAAATAAGTGACTCCTCCAAAAGAAAAAGTTATGAAAGGTTGTAACACTCGCAAAGGACAATAATGGTGAAAGGTTGTGACTATTTCAAAAAGTGGCAATTGTGAGAAGTTGTCACTCTTTTTAAAAGAAGATATGGTGAAGAGATGTAACTATTCCCCACATTAGAAGATACAAAAAGGAGAATGTTTCATTTTACGAGGACATTCAAACAAAATCAATGTAAGGTTTAATATATTATTCACAAAAGCAAATAATAAAAATTGGTGACTTAATTTTTTTTTTTGTTAACTAGATATCCCTATGACTCAGCTCAATGTCTAACCTACCTTACCTTAGTCTTACATATTGTCAAGTTGGGGTTCAAGAACGGGTAAGCTGAGGTAATACTAGCCCTCTAAGAATTAACAAAAGAAAAAAATGAATAAAAAATTTTAAGAAAAGTGACTTCATCAAAAAGAGAAGTTATGAAAAGTTATATCACCAACAAATGATAGCAATAGTGGAAGGGTTGTGACTCTTTTGAAGGGTGACGATTGTGAAAGTTTGTGATGATTGCAAATGGTAGACACAATGAAGAGATGTGACTCTCTCTATATTGGAAGATACAAAGGGGAGAAGGTTCCAATTTATGACATTCAAGTGAAATAAATGTGGGGTATAATAAATTATTCAAAAACATAAAAATAAAAAGTGGTGATTCAATTTTTTTTGGTTAACTCAGAAGTATCCTTGTGACTTGGCCCAATGCCCAACCTACCTTACCTTGGTCTTACATATTGCCAAGTTGGGGTTCAGAAAGGGGTTAGTTGAGGCAAGACTATCCCTCTAAGGATTAATGTAATAGAAAAAGGAATAAGATGAAAAATAAGAAAGTGAGTCATTCAAAATAAAAAGTTGTGAAATATTGTGACATTCACAAATGACAAAAATGGTGAAAATTTGTGGCTCTTTTGAAGAGTGAAAATTGTGAAAGGTTGTGACTTTTTTTTTAAAAAGATATGATTAATAGATGCAACACTCCCTCACATTGGAAGATACAAAAAGGAGAAGGTTTCAATTTATGAGGATATTCAAATGAAATTAATGTGGTATAATATATTATTCAAAAAGACAACAATGAAAAGTGGTGAGACAATTTTTTTTTAATTCAGAGGTATCTCTATTAATTAGTTCAGTGCCCAACCTGCCTTACCTTGGTCTTACATCTTGCCAAGTTGGGGTTTAGAAAGGGGTGAGTTGAAGAGAGACTATCCCTCTAAGAATTAATGGAATATAAAAATGAATAAAAAAAATAAGGAAGTGACTCCTTCAGAAGGAAAAGTTATGAAATGTTGTAACAATCACAAAAGATAATAATGGTTAAGGGTTGTGACTATTTCAAGAAGTGGCAATTGTGAAAAGTTGTCACTCTTTCTAAGAGAAGATATGGTGAAAAAATGTAACTCTTCCCCACATTGGAAGATATAAAAAGGAGAATATTTCATTTTAGAAGGATATTCAAATGAAATCAATGTAAGGTATAATATATTATTCACAAAAGAAAATAATAAAAATTGGTGACTCAATTATTTTTTTTGTTAACTCACAAATATCCCTATGACTCAGCTCAATACCCAACCTACCTTACCTTGGTTTACATATATCCAAGTTGGGGTTCAAGAAGGGGTGAGCTGAGACAAAACTACCCTTCTAAGAATTAATATAAGAGAAAAATGAATTAAAAAAATTAAGAAAGTGACTCATTCAAAAGGTAAAATTATGAAAGGTTGTAACACTAACAAATAATAGAAATGGTGAAGGGTTGTGAATATATTGAAAGGTGACAATTTTGAAAGCTTGTGATGATTGCAAATGGTAGACACAGTGAAGAGATGTGACTCACCCCCACATTTGAAGATACACAAGGGAGAGGATTTCAATTTATGACATTCAACTAAAATCAATGTGGGCTATAATATATTATTTAAAAAGACAAATAAAAAGTGGTGATTCAATTTTTTTTGTTAATTTAGAGGTATCCTGGTGACTTGGTCCAATGCCCAACCTACCTTACCTTGATCTTACATATTGGCAAGTTGGAGTTCAGAAATGGGTGAGTTGAGGCAAAACTAGCCCTCTAAAGATTAATATAATTAAATAAAAAAAAATAAATAAATAAGGAAGTGAGTCATTCAAACGGAAAATTTGTGACATTCGCAAATGATAAAAATGATGAAAAGTTGTGACTCTTTCAAAGAGTGGCAATTGTAAAAGGTTGTGACTCTTTCTAAGAAAATATATGATGAAGAGATGCAACTCTCCCCCACATTGAAAGAAATGGAGGGGAGAAGGTTTCAATTTATGAGGACATTAAAATGAAATTAATGTGTGGTATAATATATTATTCTAAAATACAACAATAAAAAGTGGTGAGTCAATTTATTTTTTAATTCAGTGATATCTCTATGAATTAGCTTAGTATCCAACCTGTCTTACCTTGGTCTTACATCTTGCCAAGTTGGGGTTCAAAAATAGGTGAGTTGAGGAGATACTAGCCTTCTAAGGATTAATGGAAGAGAAAAAGGAATAAGAAAAAAATAAAGAAGTGACTCTTTAAAAAGAAAAAGTTATGAAAAGTTGTAACACTTACAAAGGACAATAATGGTGAAGGGTTGGGACTATTTTAAAAAGTGGCAATTGTGAAAATTTGTCACTCTTTCTAAGAAAAGATATGGTGAAGAGATGTAACTCTTCCCCCATATTGGAAGACATAAAGAGGAGAATGTTTCATTTTATGAGGACATTTAAATGAAATCAATGTGGGGTATAATATATTATTCACAAAAGAAAATAATAAAAAATGGTGACTCAATTCTTTTTTTTGTTAACTCATAGATATCCCTATGACCGAACTCAATGCTCAACCTACGTTAGTTTGGTCTTACATATTTTTAGATTGAGGTTCAAAAAAGGGTGAGTTGAGGAAAGACTAGCCCTCTAAGAATTAATCAAAGAGAAAACATTATAAAAAAAATTTAAGAAAGTGACTCTTTCAAAAGATAAAGTTATGAAAAGTTGTGACACCAAAAAATAATAGAAACGGTGAAGGGTTGTGATTCTTTAGAAGGGTGGCGATTGTGAAAGCTTGTGATGATTGCAAATGGTAAACATGATGAAGAGATATAACTCCACCCCACATTGTAAGATACAAGGGGAAGTGATGCAGAGCACACAGCGGTAAGATTAATGAACCCAAACCAACATCTATAATCCGATATCTCTTCTCACTTCACAAACAACTGAACTTAATTCATTGTATAACTAACTAAATCTGAGCAAAGAAATTCATATCTTTTCATATCTCAATGATGAGAATGTTCACAAATTCAAAATACTGAACCAACACCCCAAAAATTATTTCTTATTACCTTGCGGACTGTCAAAATGCCATAATGCCTTTAACATAAATCTTCACCACCTTTCATCTTTTCCTCATTGCTGAATACAGTGAATACAATCTCTGGTATCATTCATATTATCCTTGCTGCAAACATGTTCTCATGGTCTCCCTTAAATGTGACTCTCATCACATTCATTTATGCTATCCGGTGGCAGGAACCAATCCATCAATTTGTCGGTACCAAAATTTGACACCAGCAAGAATTCGGTGCATCGGTTTTTTATGAAAACTGTTTCACTATCTATCGTGAGGAACAATCAATGGATCAATCTTCAATGCCTCAAACACATATTCACTACACTATGAAATTCTTCCAACCAAGACCGATATCATCTGCTTGTTATGTTATTCACTAATAGATAACAAAACATTAGAAAACCCACTGCCAATAATCTATCAATCTTCAAAATAAAAATGATGAACTCCCAATGAACTTGTTATCAATACATTCATGTCGATCTTCAAACCCGATTTCAATTAACATTAAATTCTTTCCATACCAAATCATTGCCAATGCAAACAAAATTGGTTTCTTTTAAAAATCTGTTGATGTTCAATTCCTCCAACCGAATACAATAGACAATTAAACCTCTCAATAGGAAAACCCGATACCAAGACTATTAAGCTTTATTTCTGAAATTTGGTATCAATGTTTAAAACAAAGAACGCTACAATAAACCAATCATTCCCTTCTATGCCAAATATCATCATGGTATTCTCATATTAAAGACAAGTTCATTATGGAAACGCTGTGCATGATAGACTGTATATCGAATGAGCAAGTATGAATAGAGTAAACTACAAATTAGTAAATGAAACATTCACAAAACCTGAACCGTCAAAGAGACAATCGAATGTAGACACATAATATTATTTCATTCATCTTTTTATCACATTGGTTACATCGACTTCTCTTTTGCATCTCTTCTACTCTTCGCTGATTCTCCTATCTTACTACCCTATTCCCTTCACAACTTCTCCCCTATCGGTTCTTCATAGAGAACTTTCAAAACTGAATAACTAAATCCCCCAACTAATTGCTAACTTCTAACTGACTCTAATGACTGATTTGTAATTTGATGGATACTAAATAAACTAGTAATGAATCGTTGAGTACGATTTTACAAACCTTTTATTAATTAAAACTTAGACTCTTACATTTTATCCTTCGAAAACCCCAATTACATCAATAAGACATGAAATGGCTTGTCAAGCCATATTACAAGATAATTCAATAATCTAGAATTTGCAAAATATTTCTAATTGCCGGATGCCCCTACATTAGGAAGAATGTTTCAATTTAGAACATTCAAATGAAATCAATGTGGGGTATAATATATTATTCAAAAAGATAATAATAAAAAATGATGATTCAATTTTATTTGATAACTCATAGGTATCCTCGTGACTTGGTCCAATGTCTAACCTACCTTACCTTGGTTTTACATATTGCCAAGTTGGGGTTCAGAAAGGGATGAGTTGAGGCAAGACTAGCCCTCTAAGCATTAATGTAATAGAAAAAGGATTAAGCGGAAAATAAGGAAGTGAGTTATTCAGAAAGATAAAGTTATAAAAGGTTGTGACATTCGCAAAGAACACAAAATGGTGAAGAGTTGTGACTCTTTCAAAAAATGGTAATTATGAAACGTTGTGACTCTGTATTATAAAAAAAAAAATGATGAAAAGATGCGACTCTCCCCTACATTGGAAGATACAAATGGGAGAATGTGTCAATTTACAAAGACATTAAAATGAAATCAATGTATGGTATAATATATTATTCTAAAAGACAATAATGAAAAGTGGTGAGTCAATTCCTCTTTTTTTTTTTAATTTAGAGGTATCTCTATGAATAAGCCCAGTGTCCAACGTGTCTTACTTTGGTCTTACATCTTGCCAAGTTGGGGTTTAGAAAGGGGTGAGTTGTGTAGAGACTACCCCTTTAAAGATTAATAGAAGAGAAAAAATAATAAGAAAAAAATAAGGAGGTGAATCTTTAAAAAAATGTGTTATGAAAGGTTATGACACTCGCAGAGGACAATAATGGTGAAAGGTTGTAACTCTTTCAAAAAGTGGCAATTATTAAAAGTTGTCACTCTTTCTAAGAGAAGATACGATGAATAGATGTAACTCTTGCCTACATTGGAAAATACACAGAGGAGAATATTTCACAGATATTTATATGATTCTGCTCAATTTCCAACCTACCTTACTTTGATATTACATATTCTCAAGTTGGGGTTTGAGAAGGGGTGAGTTGAGGTAAGACTAGCTTTATAAGAATTAATGGAAGATAAAAAAGAATAAAAAAATATTAAGAAAGTGATTACTTCAAAAAACAAAGTTATAAAAGGTTGTGACACCAAAAAATAATAGAAATAGTGAAAGGTTGTGACTATTTTGAAGGGTGACAATTGTGAAAGCTTGTGACAATTGAAAATGGTAGACATGATGAAGAGATGTAACTCTCTCCCACATTAGAAGATATAAAAAGGATAAGGTTTCAATTTATGACATTCAAGTGAAATCAAAGTGGGGTATAATATATTTTTCAAAAATGCAAAAATAAAAAAGTGGTGATTCATTTTTTTTGTTAACTCAGAGGTATCCTCGTGACTTGGCCCAATACCTAACCTACCTTACCTTGGTCTTATATATTGCCAAGTTTAAGTTCAAGAAGGGGTGAGTTGAAGCAAGACTAGCCCTCTAATTATTAATGTAATAGAAAAAATAATAAGAAGAAAATAAAGAAGTGAGACATTCAAAAGAAAAAAGTTATGAAAAGTTGTGACATTCGTAAATGACAAACATGGTGAAGAGTTGTGACTCTTTCGAAGAGTGACAATTGTGAAAGGTGAATCTTTCTAAGAAAAGATATGATGAAGAGATGTGACTCTCCCTCACATTGAAAGATACAAAGTGGAGAATGTTTCAATTTACAAGGACATTAAAATAAAATCAATGAATGGTATAACATATTATTCAAAAATACAATGATGAAAAGTGGTGATTCAATTCTTTTTTTTAATTCAGAGGTATCCTTATGAATTAGCTCAGTGCTCAACCTATCTTACATTGGTCTTACTTCTTGCCAATTTGATTTTCATAAAGGGGTGAGTTGAGGAGAGACTAGCCCTCTAAAAATTAATGAAAAAGAAAAAAGAATAAAAAATAAATAAGAAAGTGACTTCTTCAAAAGAAAAATTTATGAAAGGTTGTAACACTCACAAAGGACAATAATGGTGAAGGGTTCTAACTCTTTCAAAAAGTGAAAATTGTGAAAAGTTGTCACTCTTTTCTAAGAGAAGATATGGTAAAGTGATATAACTCTTCCCCACATTGGAAGATACAAAGAGGAGAATGTTTGGAGCTTAGGTTGTTTAGTTGATAATGCCAAGGAGGTAGTTGAGTAGATACATCATTGAACATAAGATAATATGCAAGATGAGTCTCTGAATTCATAATTCCCTTTGTATAAGGCCGAAATCTGAAAAGTCTCACAACCGAGCATGTTGAAAGACTTAATATAATTGCACTAGTATTGTGACCAGTTGCTTGTCTCATATCCATTGTGTTTTCACTAATTTCATGTGGTTTTTATATTTCTTTCATGTAACTCTTCGCAGGACATGTTTGTGGGTTTAAGAAGTCTCAATTATCTCTGTTATTGCCTTCACCTTCCCTGCCCTTGTGTCACATGTAGTCCTCTTAACTTGGTTAGTATTCATCATCATCTCCATCACATAATCAATCTTCAACATTACTATCAATTATAGTAACATACTCTATCAAATCAACATGCATTCAATCACCATCCATCAACATGTCAAACTAGCATTTATTATATCATCACTTCTCAATCATCTAATTGATAATTATTTAATCATAACTCACCAATACATCGAATCATCAAGCCAATCAAATCTATCTTACAAAAATCTCTCTTATAGCAAAGAGAATTTGAATATTATTATAAATTGGTATGATGTATTAGTTCTTAAAATAAATAACATAATGGGTCTTATTTATGATTTATTGCTTATGAATAATGGTCTTATTTATGATTTCTTTCTTATAAATAATGTGTATGAATATGATATTTTTGTCACCTTTTATTTGGAGAATACATGCAATAATGTGTAACTCTTATATGTTTACCATAGTCAATCATAGTAGGGATAATAAGTGAATACAAGGAGGGAAAATTTGTTGTGAAACCATCTTCTAAGCACACCAACTCATGGCGAGATGAATAGTCCCATAAGGCCAAGGAGGCACAAGGATTCCCTACCCTTGGGATCAGAAAGGAAGGACGCTCCAGACATCCTATTGTAATTTCATCAAACTCTTACCTTGGTTGTCCATTATGTTAATGAGCTCTAATCATAGGAGGGAGGATAAGCATGATGTTTTGGGAACCATAGCTTTAACCCAATTTATAGAGGTATTTTCATACTGAACTTTTTGATTAAATAAAAATGTTTATGTATTCTTATATAATTAAAGTATCAAGTCATACTAGTAGAGTTGAATAAAGTGTTGAAATTGTAATTGAAAGGTCTTGAGATCTAATTTTAATGTTGATACATTTTTTCCATTCATTAACAAGATGTAAATAAGACTAAGTGGCATGTAAACATTTGTAGCATAGATTACTTATGACTTTGGAGCCATTTATCACATTGAAGATGGTCATGGACTCAAAATTCACAATGGTTTACAATGAATTTTATGACAGGCTACAAGCATTGTGTTGAAAAATTAGATGAAAAATTGAACTCAAGTTTTGATGACTAGCTCTAAAGAATTGGTGACTTATATATGATTAACAATCATGAGATAAGTGATTTGGTGTAATATTTCATTTTTAAAATAGGATTTAGTAATAAACAATAATAATAACTTTAAATTTTAAGAAAACAAAAATATAAAAGAACAAAATTAAAATATAACATAATTAAAAATAAGTTAATGAAAGGTCAAAAGACATGAAGTGGAAGGTTATGACTTCCTCAAACATGAGATACAAAAAAGGAGAATATTACTTTATTTGAATAGGGAGAGAGGAAGGAAGAAAAAAGGAAAGGTGTGATTTAAGAAAAAAATAATAATAAAAAAAGAAATGAAAAGAAAAATAAAAAAGTAACTTTTCAAAATGAAAAGTTATGAAACGTTGAGACACTCACAAATGACATAAATGGTGATGGGTGTTGACTCTTTCAAAGGGTGGCAATTGTGAAAAGTTTTAACGATTGTAAAGAACAGATATGATGAATAGATGTGACATTCAAATGAAAATCAATGAAGGGTATAATATATTATTCACAAATAAAATAATAAAAAGTAGTGACTCAATTATTGTTTTTGTTAACTCAAAGGTATCTCTACATATCATCTCAATACCCAACATGTCTTACATTGGTCTTACATATTTCCAAGTTGGGGTTCAAGAAGGGGCGAATTGAGACAAAACTAACCCTTTAAAAATTAATGGAAGAGAAAATGGAATAAGAAAAAAAAAGGAAGTGACTCATTCAAAAAAAAAGTTATAAAAAGTCGTGACACTCACAAAAGACAAAAACTAGTGAAGAGTTGTAATTCTTTCGAAAGGTGACAATTGTGAACGGTTGTGATGATTGCAAAATTATGAAAAGTTTTGACACTCACAAATAACAGATATGGTGAAAGGTTGTGACTTTTTTGAAATGTGACAATTATAAAAAGTAGTGACAATTGCAAAAGGAAAACATGGTGAAGAGATGTGACTCTTCTCCACATTGAAAGATACAAAGAGGAGAAGGTTTCAATTTACGAGGACATTAAAATGAAATCAATGTGGGGTATGATATATTATTCAAAAATAAAACAATGAAAAGTGGTGAGTCGATTCTTTTTTTAATTTAGAGATATTTTTATGAATTGGCTCAGTGTCCAACCTACCTTACATTAGTCTTACATCTTGCCAAATTGAGGTTCAAAAAGGGGTGAGTTGAAGATACAAGCCCTCTAAGAATTAATGCAATAGAAAAATAAATAAGAAAAACAAGTGACTCCTTCAAAAGGAAAAGTTATAAAAGGTTGTAACACTCACAAAGGATAATAATGGTGAAAGGTTGTGACTATTTCAAAAAGTGGCAATTGTGAGAAGTTGTCACTCTTTCTAAGAGAAGATATGGTAAAGAGATGTAACTTTTATCCACATTAGAAAATACAAAGAGGAGAATGTTTTATTTTATGATGACAATCAAACAAAATCAATGTAAGGTTTAATATATTATTCACAAAAGCAAATAATAAAAATTGGTGACTTAATTCTTTTTTTTTGTTAACTCACAGATATCCCTATGACTCATCTCAATGTCCAACCTACCTTACCTTGATCTTACATATTGCCAAGTTGGGGTTCAAGAGCAGGTGAGCTGAGGTAATACTAGCCCTCTAAGAATTAATAGAAAAGAAAAAAAAATATTTTTTTTTAAGAAAAATGACCATCAAAATAAGAAGTTATGAAAAGTTATAACACCAAAAAATAATAGAAACAGTGAAAAGTTGTGACTCTTTTGAAGGGTGGAGATTGTGAAAGTTTGTGACGACTACAAATGGTAGAAACAATGAAGAGATGTGACTCTCTCTATATTAGAAGATACAAAGGGGAGAAGGTTCCAATTTATGACATTCAAGTGAAATAAATGTGGGGTATGATATATTATTCAAAAACACAAAAATAAAAAGTGGTGATTCAATTTTTTTTTGTTAACCCGGAGGTATCCTTATAACTTGGCCCAATGCCCAACCTACCTTACCTTGGTCTTACATATTACCAAGTTGGGGTTCAGAAAAGAGTTAGTTGAGGCAATACTATTCCTCTAAGGATTAATATAATAGAAAAAAGAATAAGAAAAAAAATAAGGAAGTGAGTCATTCAAAAAGAAAAGTTGTGAAAAGTTGTGACATTCGCAAATGACAAAAAAGGTGAAAAGTTGTGGCTCTTTCAAAAAGTGGAAATTGTGAAAGGTTGTGACTCTTTCTAACAAAAGATATGATGAAGAGATGCGACACTCCCTCACATTGGAAGATACAAAGGGGAGAAGGTTTCAATTTACAAGGACATTAAAATGAAATTAATGTTATATAATATATTATTTAAAAAGACAACAATGAAAAGTGGTGAGTCAATTTTTTTTTTAATTCAAAGGTATCTCTATGAATTAGTTCAGTACCTAGCTTGCCTTACATTGGTCTTACATCTTGTCAAGTTGGGGTTCAGAAAGGGGTGAGTTGAAGAGAGACTATCCCTCTAAAAATTAATGGAATAGAAAAATGAATTAAAAAAAATAAAGAAGTGACTCTTTCAAAAGGAAAAGTTATGAAAAGTTGTAACACTCACAAAAGGTAATAATGGTTAAGGATTGTAACTATTTCAAAAAGTGGCAATTGTGAAAAGTTATCACTCTTTCTAAAAGAAGATATAGTGAAAAAATGTACCTCTTCCCCACATTGGAAGATATAAAAAGGAGAATGTTTCATTTTAGAAGGACATTCAAATAAAATCAATGTAAGGTATAATATATTATTCACAAAAGAAAATAATAAAAATTGGTGACTCAATTCTTTTTTTTGTTAACTCACAAATATCTCTATGACTCAGTTCAAAACCCAACCTACCTTACTTTGGTTTCACATATATCCAAGTTGGGGTTCAAGAAGGGGTGAGTTGAGAGAAGACTACCCATCTAAAAATTAATATAAGAGAAAAATGAATTAAAAAAATTAAGAAAGTAACTCATTCAAAAGGTAAAGTTATGAAAAGTTGTAACACTGACAAATAAAAGAAATGGTGAATAGTTGTGAATATTTTGAAAGGTGACAATTTTGAAAATTTTTGACAATTACAAATGGTAGACACAGTGAAGAGATGTGACTCCCCCCCACATTTGAAGATACACAAGGGGGAGGGTTTCAATTTATGGCATTCAACTGAAATCAATGTGGGCTATAATATATTATTCAAAAAGATAAATAAAAAGTGGTGATTCAATTCTTTTTGTTAACTTAGAGGTATTCTTGTGATTTGGCCCGATGCCCAACCTACCTTACCTTAGTCTTACATATTGGCAACTTAGAGTTCAGGAAGGGGTGAGTTGAGGCAAAACTAACCCTCTAAAGATTAATAATAAAAAAAAGAATAAGAAGAAAATAAGGAAGTGATTCATTCAAATGGAAAAGTTGTGACATTTGCAAGTGATAAAAATGGTAAAAAATTGTGACTCTTTCGAAAAGTGGCAATTGTAAAAGGTTGTGACTCTTTCTAAGAAAAAATATGATGAAGAGATGTAATTCTCTCTCACATTGGAAGATACAAAGAGGAGAAGGTTTCAATTTACGATGACATTAAAATGAAATTAATGTGTGGTATAATATATTATTCTAAAATACAACAAAAAGTGGTGAGTCAATTTTATTTTTTTTAATTCAGTGATATCTCTATGAATTAGCTCAGTATCCAACCTGTCTTATCTTGGTCTTACATCTTGCCAAGTTGGGGTTAAAAAATGGGTGAGTCGAGGAGAAACTAGCCCTCTAAGACTTAATGGAAGAGAAAAAAGAATTAAAAAAATAAAAGTGACTCCTTAAAAATAAAAATTTATGAAAGGTTGTAACACTCGCAAATGACAATAATGGTGAAGGGTTGTGACTATTTCAAAAAGTGGTAATTGTGAAAATTTGTCACTCTTTCTAAAAAAAGATATGGTGAATAGATGTAACTCTTCCCCCTTATTAAAAGATATAAAGAGGAGAATGTTTCATTTTAGGAGGACATTTAAATGAAATCAATGTGGGTTATAATATATTATTCACAAAAGAAAATAATTAAAAGTGGTGACTCAATTCTTTTTTTAGTTAACTCACAGATATCCCTATGACCTAACTCAATGTTCAACCTACGTTACTTTGGTTTTACATATTTTCAAATTGAGGCTCAAAAAGGGGTGAGTTGAGGCAAGATTAGCCCTCTAAAAATTAATGGAAGAGAAAAAATTATTAAAAAATTAAGAAAGTGACTCTTTTAAAAGACAAGGTTATGAAAGTTGTCACACTGACAAATAATAGAAACGGTGAAGGGTTGTGATTCTTCAAAAGGGTGGTGATTGTGAAAGCTTGTGATGATTGCAAATGGTTGACATGATGAAGAGATGTGACTCCACCCCATGTTATAAGATACAAGGGGGAGAAGGTTTCAATTTAGGACATTCAAGTGAAATCAATGTGGGGTATAATATATTATTCAAAAAGGCAATAATAAAAATTGGTGATTCAATTTTATTTATTAACTCATAGGTATCCTCATGACTTGGTCTAGTTCCTAACCTACTTTACCTTGGTCTTACATATTGCCAAGTTGGGGTTCAGGAAGGGATGAGTTGAGGCAAGACTAGCCCTCTAAGCATTAATGTAATAGAAAAAGGATTAAGCGGAAAATAAGGAAGTAGGTTATTCAAAAAGAAAAAGTTATGAAAGGTTGTGATATTCACAAAGGACACAAAATGGTGAAGAGTTGTGACTCTTTCTAAAAGTAAAAATTATGAAAGGTTGTCTCTTTATAAAAAAAAAATATGATGAAGAGATGCGACTCTCCCCCACATTGGAAGATACAAATGGGAGAATATTTCAATTTACGAGGACATTAAAATAAAATCAATGTACGGTATAATATATTATTCTAAAAGACAACAATGAAAAGTGGTGAGTCAATTCTTTTTTTTTTAATTCAAAGATATCTCTATAAATTAGCTCAGTGCCCAACCTGTCTTACTTTGATCTTACATCTTACCAAGTTGGGGTTCAGAAAGGGGTGAGTTGAAGAGAGACTAACCCTTTAAGGATTAATAAAAAAAGAAAAAAGAATAAAAAAAAATAAGGAGGTGAATCCTTCAAAAAAAATTTATGAAAAGATGTGACACTCATAGAGGACAATAATTGTGAAGGGTTGTAACTCTTTCAAAAAATGGCAATTATTAAAAATTGTCACTCAAATGTTTGCTTGTGTTAACTCACAAATATACCTATGACTCAACTCAATGTCCAACCTACCTTACCTTTGTCTTACATATTTTCAAGTTGGGGTGAGCTGAGGCAAAACTAACCCTCTAAAAATTAATGAAAAATGAAAAAGAATAAAAGAAAATTAAGAAAGTGACTCCTTAAAAAAAAAAAGTTATGAAATATTGTGACATTGACAAATAATAGAAATGGTGAAGGGTTGTGACTATTTTGAAGGGTGGTGATTGTGAAACTTTGTGATGATTGCAAATGGTAGACAGGATGAAGAGATGTGACTTTCCCCCACATTGTAAAATACAAAGGGGAGAAGGTTTCAATTTAAGACATTCAAGTGAAATCAATGTGGGTTATAATATATTATTTTTTATTTTTATTTTAAAATGGTGATTCAAATTTATTTGTTAACTCAGAGGTATCCTCGTGATTTGGCCCAATGCCCAACCTACCTTACCTTGGTCTTACATATTGCTAAGTTGGGGTTCAGGAAAGGATGAGTTCAGGCAAGACTAGCCCTTTAAGGGTTAATATAATAGAAAAAGGAATAAGAAGAAAAATAAGAAACTAATTCATTCAAAAAGAAAAGTTATGAAAGGTTGTGACATTCGTAAAGGACAAAAATGGTGAAGAGTTGTGACTCTTTCCAAGAGTAGCAATTGTGTAAGATTGTGACTCTTTCTAAGAAAAGATATGATGAAGAGATGCGACTCTCCCCACATTGGAAGATACAAAGGGAGAAGCTTTCAATTTACGAGGACATTAAAATGAAATTAATGTGTGGTATAATATATTATTCAAAAAGACAACAATAAAAAGTGGTGAGTCAATTCTTTTTTTTAATTCAAAGGTATTTCTATGAATTAGCTTAGTGTCTAACCTGTCTCACCTTGGTCTTACATCTTGCCAAGTTGGGGTTAATAAAGGGGTGAGTTGAGAAAAGACTAGTCTTCTAAAGGTTAATGCAATAGAAAAAAGAATAAAAAATAAATAAGAGACTCTTTCAAAAGAGAAAAATTATGAAAGGTTGTAACACTCACAAAGAACTATAATGGTGAAAGGTTGTGACTATTTTAAAAAGTGGCGATTGTGAAAAGTTGTCACTTTTTTTAAGAGAAGATATGGTGAAAAGATGTAACTATTCCCCACATTGGAAAATATAAAGAAGAGAATGTTTAATTTAGGAGGATATTCAAATAAAATCAATGTAAGGTATAATATATTATTCACAAAGGAAATAATGAAAAGTAGTGACTCAATTATTATTTTTTGTTAACTCACAAATATCCATATGACTATGCCCAATGCCCAACCTACCTTACTTTGGTATTACATATTCTCAAGTTGGGGTTCGAGAAGGGGTGAGTTGAGGTAAGACTAGCCTTATAAGAATTAATGGAAGATAAAAAAGAATAAAAAATATTAAGAAAGTGACTATTTCAAAAGACAAAGTTATGAAAGGTTGTGACACCAAAAAATAATAGAAATAGTGAAAGCTTGTGACAATTGAAAATGGTAGAAATGATGAAGAGATGTAACTCTCTCCTACATTGGAAGATATAAAAAGGATAAGGTTTCAATTTATGACATTCAAGTGAAATCAATGTGGGGTATAATATATTAATAAAAAATGCAAAAATAAAAAGTGGTGATTCATTTTTTTTGTTAACTTAGAAGTATCATCGTGACTTGGCCCAATGCCTAACCTACCTTACCTTGGTCTTACATATTGCCAAGTTGGGGTTCAGAAAGGAGTGGGTTGAAGCAAGACTAGCTCTTTAATGATTTATGTAATACAAAAAAGAATAAGAAGAAAATAAGGAAGCAGTGAAAAGTTGTAACTCTTTCGAAGAGTGACAATTGTGAAAGGTTGTGAATCTTTATAAGAAAATATATGATGAAGAGATGTGACTCTTCCTTACATTGGAAGATACAAAGTGGAGAATGTTTCAATTTACAAGGACATTAAAATGAAATCAATGAGTGGTATAATATATTATTCAAAAATACAATGATGAAAAGTGGTGAGTCAATTCTTTTTTTTAATTCAAAAGTATCCTTATGAATTAGCTCAGTGCCTAACCTATCTTAGCCCGGTCTTACTTCTTTCCAAGTTGGCATTCATAAAGGGGTGAGTTGAGGAGAGAGACTAGCCCTCTAAGAATTAATGAAAGAGAAAAATGAATAAGAAATAAATAAGGAAGTGACTCCTTCAAAAGAAAAAGTTATGAAAGGTTGTGACACTCACAAAAGACAATAATGGTGAAGAGATGTAACTCTTCCCCACATTGGAAGATACAAAAAGGAGAATGTTTTATTTTAAGGACATTCAAACAAAATCAATGTAAAGTATAATATATTATTTACAAAAGCAAATAATGAAAAGTGGTGACTCAATTGTTTTTTTGTTAACTTACAAATGTCCCTATGACTCAGCTCAATGCTCAACCTACCTTACCTTGGTCTTACATATTGCCAAGTTGGGGTTCAAGAAAGAGTGAGCTGAGGCAAGACTAGCCATCTAAGAATTAATAGAAAAGAAAAAATAATATAAAAAATTAAGAAAGTAACTCCTTCAAAAGGCAAAGTTATGAAAGATTATGACACTGGCAAATAATAGAAACAGTGAGGGGTTGTGACTCTTTTGAAGGGTGGCGATTGTGAAAGCTTGTGAGGATTACAAATGGTAGACATGATGAAGAGATGTGAGTTTACCCTAGATTGGAAAATACCAAAGGGAGAAGGCTTCAATTTAGGACATTCAAGTGAAATCAATGTGGGGTATAATATATTATTCAAAAAGACAAAAGTAAAAAGTGGTGATTCAATTTTTTTTATTAACTCAAAAGTATCCTCATGACTTGGCCCAATGTGCAACCTACCTTACATTGGTCTTACATATTGTCAAGTTAGGGTTCAAGAAGGGATTAGTTGAGGTAAAACTAGCCCTCTAAAGATTAATGTAATAGAAAAAGGAATAAGAAAAAAATAAGAAAGTGAGTCATTCAAAAAGAAAAGTTATGAAAGGTTGTGACATTTGCAAATGACAAAAATGGTGAATAGTTGTGACTCTTTTGAAGAGTGACAATTGTGAAAAGTTGTGATTCTTTCTAAAAAAAAGATATGATGAAGAGATACGACTCTCCTTTATATTGGAAGATACAAAGGGGGGAAGGTTTCATTTTAGAATGACATTGATATGAAATGTGGGGTATTATATATTATTCAAAAAGAAAACAATGAAATGTGGTGACTCAATTCATTTTTTTGTTAACATAGAGGTATCCCTATGACTTAGTAGGGGGCCTCCCAAGTAACCATATAAAAAAATGTCTTGGGGCTCACAAAACACACATTCCCACAAGATAGAAACAAAGGATCTTGCCTCCTACCTATACCCAGTGAAGGTTGGCCTCCCAGCATCCAACCTACCTTACCTTGGTCTTACATGTTACTAAATTGGGGTTTAAAAATGTGAGTGAGGAAAAAATAGTTTTCTAAAAATTAATGGAAGAGAAAAATGAATAATTTTAAAGAAAATAAGGAAGTGACTCCTTCAAAAGACAAAGTTATGAAATATTGTGATGCTCACAAATGAAAAAAATGGTAAAGGGTTCTGACTTTTTGAAGGGTGGCAATTATGAAAGGTTGTCACTATAAGATATTTTTTGAATAATCAATATATCTGATAACTGCTAACATCCCCCTTCAAGATTCATGACATGGTTTAACAACCTCCTATGTCTTCTTTAAGTCTATAGGTTGTATTGGGCATTAGCAAGTCGATCTTTTGGTGCAATGACAACTGTTAGTTGTAACAAGTGGTATAAGAGATTGGTCACATGTTTGAATCCCCTCAGATGATGCTGAGGGGGGATTGTTTGACTAACCTCCAATGTCCCCCTTTGAGATTTGTAACATGATTTAACATCTTTTTGTTTCTTCTATAAGTCTAGTGGTTGTATGAGACATTAATAGATCAATCTTTTGGTGCAACGACAACTACTAGTTATAACATAAGTATTAGTTCTTATAATAAATAGTTTAGTGGGCCTTATTTATGATTTCTTACTTATGAATAATAGTCATATTTATAATTTTTTTCTTATAAATAATGTGTATGAATATGATATTATTATGTCAACCTTTATTTAGAGAAAGCATGTAATAATGTGTAACTCTTATATGTTTACCGTAGTCAATCATGGTAGGGGTAATAACGGAATACAAGGAGGGAGAAATTATTTTGAGGCCTCCTAAGCATGAGGCCATGGGGGTGTAAGGATGTCCTATCCTTGGGCTTAGAAAGGAAGGATGCTTAAGACACTCTATTGTAGTTTCCTCAAACTCTTACATTGGTCATCCATTATGTTAATGAGCTCTAACCATAGGAGGGAGGCTAAGTGTGATGTGTAGGGAACCCTGGAAAACATTGACATGTTTGGTGCATTACTTTAGTGGGATTATGAAGAGTTAATTCTCAACTATGGGCATAATGTTTTTTATATTAGAGTAGAGCAATAAAATCTTGATGGATATTTTCACAACATTGGAAACTTAGCCAACTATATTCAAAGGCTCTATCAACTTGTATCCAAGAGAGTTAAGGGGGTAGTAGAGGTAGTACTTGCAGTCATGGTGCAACATAGAGCTTTCAACAGGTGTTCATTTTGGTAAAACACAGTGGAAATAATAAATTAATAAAGCGGGTCTATTTATTTAACCTAGCCTTCTAGATGTTTCTTGGAGATCTTTGTAAGGTGGTTGGCTGGGTGAAGTAAATTGTCATCAAATATTTGGAATTTCATTGTTGCTTTTGTTGAAGGCATGCTAGTTAAAGGAGTGTGCAGTTCTAGTGGTGAGACTATCTACCCTAGTCTCTGGTTGGAAATCACATTTTAGATATTCCACTTTGTACCTATTGGAGATTATACAAATTTGTGAAGTATTCATTCGAAGAAAAATTTGTAGAAATAAGATATTCATGTCTGTGGTCATTTATATTTTGAGATTCTTGACTTGGTAAAATATAAGTTTATTTTGAAATATAATATTATTGTCACCGGTATCTATTGTTCATGTTATCTTTGGATATTTTGATATATATCGTATGCTTTATATGTTGTGATTTACTTGATATTATTTCTATTATTATTGAGACTTAATGTGCAAAGATAGGAAAATATTGTGCAACGGCTCAATATATCATCATGGGCTGAATTAATATTTATATAGTTGGAAGATAAATATATTGATGGTGTGATATTACCTAATGGATTTAATATGATTAGGAAATATATAAAGTCAATGGTTAATTGAGAATGTTGGGCGTAGTATTTTGTGTTGGACCCAACATCCACAAATCAAAGGTTATAACCAGGATTAAGGGACGACATCAAATATTCATGTTTCTGACATTAGAAAGCAAAAATTTAAAGATAAATATTTGTATCGACTTTAATTAAGTATGGGGAAGATAAAATTGTGATTTCTTTATCAATACGACAATAGTATTGGGTGAAGATGTTTCTTGGTCATATCTCAATATTGGCGTGAACATTCATGTGTCATGAGCTCCTATTGAGGGGTCAACTTGCATATTTTATGGTAACCAATATAATAGTGTATACTTAGTGCAGATTCAACAATATTGATAATTTGGCTTTGCTTATGATGGATATTCCCACCATTTGTAATTTGCTAGCTTAAGCCCTTGAAGAAATCACTACCAAGGCACAAAGAGTCCCTTTGTTGTGCAGGAAATAAAGCATTTTCTTGGTGTCTACTACCATATTGTGACTTCATTCTTGTCATTAATGGGAGGAGGTTGATTATTCTATCACTCTAATGTTTGGAGATAAATATTTATAATGTTTGTGCAAAAGTTGTATTGGTGGTTTGATATTTGTAGCATTGAATCTCATCTCAATGAGTATAACAAAATAGAATATGGTTATCAATTGCTTTGATATCAATAGGTAACTTATTGCCACAAGATACTTAAAATTGGCATGAATATTGGGTGGACTTTTCTTGTGCTGCTACATGTGGCAGACAAGGGATTTTATAGATTCTTCTTGAACTAAACAAAACTATACAGAGATTCTTCATGGCCAACTGAGTGTATCTCCATAAAAAATCACTATTATAGTTAAATTATAGAGAAGGTGGTGGAAGGGTCAATATTTTTTGATTCTTTGGTGCTGAGTGAACTCATATACTAAGGAACATACATTCATATGACCTATAGTAAGGGATCTATAAGCATATAAGTTCTAATTGTGAACAACACCATTAGAGGAGTTTGAAATGAACTACAACCAACAACTCATATTTGGTAAAGGGCAGAGCTAGATGAGATTGTGGTTGCTACCATACCTTTCCAAGTGTTGTTACGATTTCAGAGGGATAGAGAAAATACTTGCTCTTGTTATTCTATTAACAAATTAAGGAATGGTTTTTGTCTCAAAATGAATGTGTGGAAGGATATAATTATTAGCATTTAGTCAATGTTTGTTTTTTGAGCATCAAGTCAATCCATTTCCCCTGCATCGATGAAACAAAACATTTTAAAATATCAATTAAGCCACTTTGAAAACATCACTATGTTGGCAAGTTGACTTTACTAGAATATATGACTAAGTTTTGTGTTGTCATTATGGAAACAAAGTCATATGAAGTTTTGATAGTCAACGCACTAACTTGGAAGATCATAATTCAGCTAAGTATGGAAGACAGAGCAGACAGTGAAGCACCTGATGATAAGAGCATCAACACACATGTGTATGATCAAGTTTTGGTATGTGCCCTTGGATATAATCTTTTGAGTATGTTATTATGCTAAGTCTAAGAACACATGATCATATATGATAGTATTGAGAAGTTACAACAAGTCTAAGTGACACTAGCAGTTAAGCAATAGAGCATGTAGCCAATAGATAGTTTTTTTATTAGCATATATCATTTTGGTTTGTAAAGGCTATGTGCCTATTGTAATAGTGACCTAAACATGTTATTATAATTGTATGTAAACACACTTGAGCCAATTAACTTAGAAGTGTTGTATGTGTTAGATTTTACGCTAACACAGTATTTAGTTTTGGTTGCGCCCATTTAGCATGTATATATATGACATGCACTTTTGTATTTAAAAGATATAGAGTATGGAAGAGATATAGAAGAGTATAAATATGAGAGTTTAGTCAGTATGAGATAAAGCTCTAAAAGAAGTTAGAGAAATAGTGCACAAAAGGAACTAATCAGACAGTAGTGTCAAAGCAGCAGTTCACCCTTCTAGATATAGTGTGTATCTGATATCCAGGAGGTTGTAGCCTTCTTCATTGAGTAGTGAGCTCTGGGAGTGAGCCATCCACCCCTAACAAGGTTTGTTCTATCAAGAATCCTAACAGATTCATTGTATTTAGTATTGCAATGACTTCTCCTAACAAGGAAAAGGAACTCTAACAAGTTCATAAGACTAATATAATTATTTGTGGAAACTAATTCCCACCGGGGTTTTCCTCTGGCCAAGGTTTCCCTGTAAACATATCTTGTGTTATGTGTTATGTTTGATTGTCTCATTTTCTTTACTATTCATGATTTCAGTATTTAAGTAATTGGACTAAGCTTCAAGAAGCAAAAAAACATTAATATCAGTGATAAAGTAGTGGATGCATCCACAATGGACACACCTTCTACTTCTAGATAACTGACCCTCATGGTCATAGGGGGAGCTAGATAAGCTCTAGACCCCTGCACGGCTAGAATACTCACCCTTAGAGTATGCACCTTTGGTTTTAGTTATTTGGTTGCTAGTTGATGCAGTATGCAAGATCACACAGCCTGATTTACAGCAAGAACTAAGATTGGAATTCACTTTTGTCACCCATATTACGATGGCAAGCATTAATTGCATAAATTTGATTTATTAGTCACTAGAGATCTATTATCTTCACTTTTATATTCAAGATCAAGCCCTTGGAGAGCACAGGAGATCATAGTAGCAAGTATTGAAGGATTGAATTTTTTGCATCAGCAAAGAAGAGTTAAAGTTGTTATGGAACCCTAGCCCAGATGTGTCATTTCAAAAAACCCTTTGGAACCCTATTTAAGCATTAAAGAAAGTAAGTAATGGAAACTCCAGTAGTCTTTGATGTCACAAAAAGGAAGAGATATGTATTCAAAAAGAATCCATTCAAGTCAGTGTTAGATGATTTAGAAGGAGCATTTTCCAGAACTCCAATGGGAGTTATGCATATTGAAGATATTCATGCTTACATCTATTGTAAGGAGTCTGTAGGATTAGACAGGATAAGGTCACACATGGAATCAATGGTTAATCCAAACTTTTCATTCAAGGATGAATTCACGCACTTCACAAATAACCCTATCATAGAGTATATGACTACATATGAATTCTATGAGTCAGAATGGATCAAGATATTACTAAGCAAGATTCATCATGACTTATTTTGGATTGGTTAAGTCCCTTTTTGCATAACTACTGATCTCATTCATGAGATGACCAGACTTTCTAAGACCGGCGCTATTATTCCAATAGGTAAATATGTCAGAAAATAGGTTGAGCGGGCATGTAAGTCCAAGAGTGATAAGTGTGGCATGAATATTGAGCCCATTGAGGAGAGACATTAAACTCATGGCTATGATGCTTGGATACAAGTTCCAACATGCAAATAGAGTGAACAGTGTATCCACAACTATAATTCTAGCAGCTATAAGGATAGTAAAAGAGAATGGAGAGTTTAACCTCTATGAGATCATGTGCCCATAGTTGTTAGACAACATAAGAGCTATAAAACATGATAAGAGCAAAATATTCAGATTTGGTTCACTGATTATATACATGTACTTTCATATACTTGGTAAAGTTTCTAATCTCTATCTTAACAAGAGCATGCCTACATTGCCTCAAATTTCATTTAAGGCAACATCAAAGAGCACCTTAAAGGATTACATGGATTTGGAGATAAAAACATTCAGAATTAAGATGCAGAGAAGGTACAAGATACTTGAGAAGATAGTGGAGAAATACAAGGACAACATTTTCTTTATGGTAGAAATAAACTCTACTTGCATGGAAGCAGTTGAGCCTAGAACTAAGTATGAAGTTGGGTATGAAGTTGATGAGCACATTTTGGAAGGTTATGCACAAGTCCTCCTATCTGTGCCTAAGGATCCCAATGAACCTAGATGGGGAACTTATGAAGAGAAGACAAGATAAGTTGATTATTTCTTATACAGTGCTGTGACAAAGAGAGAAGCATCAAGGATTACCTCAAATATTCTAAAAATTCATGGTGTCACCCAAGAAGACTTAGAAAAAGCAACAAAAGCCAAGATTTCTATGCAACTTGAGAGTGCACCCTCATCTGAAGTCAAAATAGAAAAATCTAATGATCCAAAGGAGAATAAGAAAAAGACTGATGTCAGCACCTCAGTACCCACAACCACAGTTGATCTGGAGTCCACTCCACCTCCTGAGCCAAGCAAGGTGTCTATAAGGAAGAAGCAAATTGACGCAAGCCACCCATCCTCAAGAACAACCAGAAGCAAAGGAAAGAACACTCAAGCACCTCCTAAGGTAGGATTTAGACCAAATTTGGAAGTATTGAGAACTAGAGTTGTTGATGAAGGAAGGATGGATCAAATTGCAAAATTCTATGACAAGTATCATGAGACTAATAAGTCATAAACTCATTCTATGATTATCAAGCATATGATTAAGTTCAAAAGGTCAGTTTTGGAACTTAAAATAGTCATTCCTGATCATGTATGGAATATACTTGATTCTTTGAAAAGATAAGCTATTGAAGAGGATATGAGAATAAGAGAAAAGACATTGGATGACAACCTCACTGTTTGTTCACTAGAAGAGAAGATATTCTTGTTAGATTTGGTAAAGCCACATCTAAGAAAAAAAATTAGAACTCTACAGATAATGAACAAATATTATGAGTTGATTGTGAAGGAGACATATAAGGCATTTGAAAAAGTGTTTTTGGAAAGACACATGTACCCTCCTCCTACACCTGCAACCCAAGTTCCCTCAGAGCAAGAAAAAGAATCAAAGATCCCTAATGCACCTATGATAGGTCCATAGGATTCTTTGCCCAAAGTAACAGTACATATTGAAGCAATGGAGACAAAAGATGAAACTATTGTGATTGACAATGTTGAAATATCCATGGCGGCAATAGATAAAGATCTAGATAAGTTTGAAGAAGCCTTTGTGAGTACTGAAGAAGCTGAGATTCTATGTGGTGAAGACTCACATATGCAACAAGAAGAATTCCAAATTGAAGACTTAACAGGAAAAGAAGAAGAGAAGGAAGATGAAACCAAAGAAGAGCCTTCTATTGAAATCCCAGTAAAGGTAAAGAGTGAGATTATGGATGTGGTAAAGAGTGAGATTATGGATGTAAGTCAAAGCACACTCCTTACTCCTAAGTCATCCATATCATTGTTGTCAAGTTTGACTCATGATACAACAAGCTTAGACTCATGGGGAGAAGAAGATCTGATAAAGGTAAGTGTGTTGGCTATGGAGAAAGCCAAAGAAAAGCAAGTAATGAGGAATCCTCTATTTGTGGAATCAGTTAGCATACTAAATAATTTACTACCTGAGGATAAGAAAGTGATTAGTGTTCGCTCAATGGATGATGTTAGTAGGTTCATATCAAGCTTCAAAGGAAAACTTTTCAAGTCTAGAAGCCTCAGCATCAAAAATTGTAGAAGATAAATACAACAAGAAAAGGCTATATCATCTGATAGGCAATTTCTCACTTGACCTAAATTCTCTCAATATTGGTCAAGCAATGTTGAAAGAGAGTAGCAAAAGGAAGAAAGATAATAGCTGACTACATGAACAATGATAAACTCACCTCAGACCACTCTAAGAAGATTCGGGAAGTAGAATCTCTAATGGCGATAGTAAGAAAATTAGTGGAAGATCCCTCTCAAGACATAAAAATGTGCAATAATGTTTATCAAGGATAGATAGACAAAATAGAGAAGGCAGAAAAAGAGATTGCAAAGATAAGGGCTATACAAGCACAGCTAAGAAATGCACTAACACCCTCACTAGATGTATTGAATTAGAAAATCAAGAATATAGATGCTACAATTGTGACTTATGATCAAGGTCCCTGCACTGATTTAGAAAATATGGAGAAGCTCACATATGCAATATGCGCCATCTTCAGACAATTGATGCACTTAAGGTATTTTGGCAGCAAGCAATCAAAAACCTTCAGATTACATACCCTGATGTATTTTCTATGTAAGTACTTAAAGATTTTATTTTTTGAGCACCTTTGTCATTAATGTCAAAGGGGGAGTAGTATATATGGTATAAAGGAGATAGTAGTGTATAAAGAAGAAGATGATATGATGTGTGGTTTGATAGAAAAAAAAAATTGTAAGTAAAGTTTAGCAACTTCACCATATTCCTTTGTTGCCATTAATGACAAAGGGGGAGATTGTTGGCAAGTTGACTTTACTAGAATATATGACTAAGCTTTTTGTTTTCATTATGGCAACAAAGTCATATGAAGTTTTGATAGTCAGCACACTAACTTGGAAGATCATAATTTGGCTAAGTATGGAAGACAGAGCACACAGTAAAGCACCCAATGATCAGAGCATCGACGCACATGTGTATGATTGAGTTTTGGTATGTGCCCTTGGATATAAGGTTTTGAGTATGTTATTATGCTAAGTCTAAGAACACATGATCAGATATGATAGTATC
Source organism: Chamaecyparis obtusa (assembly GCA_027943335.1). Lineage (NCBI taxonomy): Eukaryota > Viridiplantae > Streptophyta > Pinopsida > Cupressales > Cupressaceae > Chamaecyparis > Chamaecyparis obtusa. The sequence continues at coordinate 999,003 of BSBK01002401.1, forward strand.
GAGAAGTTACAGCAAGTCTAAGTGACATTGACAGTTAAGCAACAGAGCAAAACAGAGCATGCAACCGACAGATAGTTTTTTTATTAGCGTATATCATTTTGGTTTGTAAAGGCTATGCACCTATTGTAATAGTGATCTAAACATGTTGTTATCATTATATGTAAACATGCTTGAACCAATTAACTTGGAAGCATTGTATGTGTAAGGTTTTAGGCCGACATAGTATTTAGTTTTGGTTGCACCCATTCAGCATGTATATATATGACATGTGCTTTTTTATTTAAAAGATATAGAGTATGGAAGAGATATAGAAGAGCATAAATATGTGAGTTCAGTGAGTATGAGATAAATCTCTAAAAGAAGTTAGAGCAATAGCGAACAAAAGGAATTGATCAGACAATAGTGTCAAAGCAGTCCACCCTTCCAAATATAATGTGTATCTAATATCTAGGAGGTTGTAGCCTTCTTAATTGAGTAGTGAGCTCTAGCAGTGAGCCATCCACCCCTAATAAGGTTTTTTCTATCAAGACTCCTAACAGAGTCATTGTATTCAGTATTGTAATGACTGCTCCTAATAGGGCAAAGGAACTCTAACAAGTTCATAAGACTAATACAATTATTCATGGGTGCTAATTCCCATCAGGGTTTTCCTCTGGTGAAGGTTTCCCCGTAAACATATCTTGTGTTATGTGTTATGGTTGATTGTCTCATTTTCTTTACTATTCATTTCAATATTTAAGTAATTGGGCTAAGTTTCAAGAAGCAAAAAAACATTAATTGTAGAACACTGATTCACCCCCCCCCCCCCCCCTCTCAGTGTTCCCATTCTTAACACACTCAAGGAAAATATTAGAAAATTATTGGTTCAAACCAGTCAGGGATATCGTAGTCTTTTAGAATACAATAAAATATGACATACTCAAATTTATTTCAAAACTTGATACTCATAAATATAATAAATTTAAGAGCATACCACCCACCCCCTATATTGGTTAAGTCATTTTCTATTCTCTATTAATATCCTAACAACAATACGCCAATAAGAAAGTCAAGTTATACACTCCTATGATATCTCTCTCTTGTTCAGGACCCTGATACAACATCAAATCCAAAGTTGTCTTTGAAGTGTACTGCTTCCAACATTGGTAAACATATCCAGGCACTCCACCTCATCTTGCCTCCACAAAAAGGTCAATAAGAAACCAAAACAAAGGATATAATTTGAGAAGTAAAACAATTTGTACTACTATGCTCAATTTTATAGAATATATCGAACAAGAGAATGATTTAGCAATAATACTGACTACAATGATGGCATTACTAGTATTAATCCATAAATATATTCCACTGCAAGACATTTACGACCAAGCATACATATGACAACTACCAAGGTAATAAATCCCTAATATTAATGCTCATAGACAAAATAAGATATCATGAAGCTCGCCATATGAGATTTTTCCATCATAAATGTTGATAAACTATACAAACTCTAATGCACACTAATAACAAGGTGCAAGATGGAGTTTTTACAATAATCTTCAATGATTATTAACTATCTCTAACTTGTTGATTGTATCTAAAAGTGTAAGAAAGACTACCTTGATATTATCCTCCCTTAGAATATGGAGAAACTGCATTCAGAAAAATGAAGAGAAACTTATTTTAATTGCAATAGTATAGCAATTAATTGTGAGTTTGTAAGCTCATTATGGTAAGTAATCCCTACAAAAATATATGGGTTGTCACACATAACACTCTTCTTTTACAAGAGAGAGTATATTTACATGTATTAAAAGAGAAGCTATTTATGTAACATTCATCGCTTTTATTAAAAAGGAGAAACATGTTCATATGACATTTTCCTTTTAAAACTTGTGATGCCTTGTAGCCACAAACAAACTTGTTGCTCTTCCACATGCAGTTGTTGTAATTGCAAAAGGAATAAGGAGAGAAACTAGATTTGTGGGGAACTCATCACACTCATACAACAATGTGGGATACATATTTCTCAAGTAAAAGCTAAATATAAAGGAAGGAGACAATTTGATACACCTATGCAAGTAGATGTTTGAAATAAATGATCATAAGCTCAAAAGCATTGAATATAGACCACATATGATCTTGCAGCCTATTGAAAAAGGTTCTATAGTAGATACTAAGGTCCAAAGAGACTTCATAAATACAATTCTAAAGATGTACAATATAGAGGTCACAATTATCCATCATAAGTGGAACAAATTTTCCACACTTGACAACTATGTAGAACAAACAAAGTTACATAGGGAGACTATGGCATAGAATGATGCATGACTATGGTTGTCTATCAAAACCCAATTTGAATTAGAAGACCATACTACAACATTGAATATAAGAATTCTATAAGTTATTCTTTTAAAGTTTAAACCCATGTTTTCCTACTCTAGTAAACCATAAAACATGAAAAAAAAACAATATCCTTCCATTCCCTACAAACACAAAGAGCAATATTTCTAGCAATATATGCTACAAACCATCAACCAATTCTATGCTTCAGAAAAAAAATGTCAGAAATAATACCTTCATCAAATTCTCAATAATCAACATGTTGTTCATAGCAATCAAGAGCACAACACAAAGATTAAATAATCTTGCTTGGCTCTGCAATGTCAAGAAAATAAAAACAATAAGGTGTAGGAAACAAAAAATATGGAATTTCAAAAATATATAATTCAATGAAGTTAAATCAAGATAAAAATATTAGATCATATGCCACATTTGGATGAACTTGCATGCACCTTGTCATTAGACACTAATAGGAACACCATAAAACTAAATCTATGGTCCCAAAGTTATGTTCTCATCATGCACCCACAACCTAATCCATAATTTGGTATTTTAGAGGTTAAATGAAATCATGTATCCAAAATATTAGTTTCAACATCGTAGAGATTAAAAAAATAGGTGTCTAATTAATGTAGAAGGAATATCACAACATGGAGTTGAAAGCATGGAAAACTACAAATTATATGTTCCTGTAGTTCTAGCATTATGATTTTAGGATCATAATGGCTAGAGATACTACGAAGTTTCACTAAGAATCTAAAATAAATGTTCAAGAGCACTCTAAATAGGGTGAATGAAGAAAATTCTCAAAATTCTCAAAATTCAAACCACTTCAAGTTGTGGCGATATCCAAGCATCAAGAACTATAGGCAATTGACTATAACTGATGATTAACGGAGTAACAAAATATTTTCATAAACTTGTCATATTTAACTTTTTAAGAGGTGGAAATTGATCAAGGAATCAAATATTTGTAGCATTTATTGTATAAGATTATCAAAAGGGTAGGATCCATTTGGATATGCTAAACCATACTTCCATCAATCTTGTTTGTTTAGATATAGTATCTCACATATGACACATAGTTGAATGTTATATTCTTCATTATCTTTTACTTTGATCATCTAAAGGATGAATTTCTTCCCCAATAGTTCACCCTCCATGCATCAAGCTAAAGGCATATTTTCAAGAACCCTTTATAGAAGAATAAAGAATGACCTCGATAGAAGCAACATATGAAGGATGAAGAACACCAAAATAATAAAATACTAGGAACATTAAATAGAAATTTTCTAATTTGTTGGTTCAGGTATAGATCTGGATATGAGAACCCAGTATGTGGGTACGTGCAATTTTTTTGGGGACTTATAGTAGGTTTGGGTATGTATGTGTGTATACACAAAAATAAAGAAATATATAGATCATACATCCATCTAGCATAGCTACCCATACCAGTGTTATCAAAATTTCTCACCCTATTGCATGACTATCTAGCCTTTTTTACTTGTACCAATGTGATCAAAGCCAACCTATCATATGACTATCGAGCCTTTGCTACTCATATCAATGCAATAAAACCTGCCTTATCATACGACTATCTAGCCTTCGCTACTCCTATCAGTGCAATCAACTGTAATGTCCCCAAATTGAGAAAACCTAATTTGTACCCAATTTTCTTAGATTGCAAGGGACCTTTTTCTATCTAATCCTTCAATTTTCTACTATCCTTTGTATATATGTCTAATAACATGAATACTTCAACTAATGGATGTAAATGGATATATGTGATGCAGGGGCATTCTAGGGTACTTGGTGAATCTTCATGGTGGTGTGTTATTTTGGTTTCATGGTACTTGGTTGCAACTTTAACCGACAGTCTTAGTTATTAAAGGGAGCTTGGTCACTGAAGGAACTCGGTGAAACTTCTTGTGCTCATTGGAACTTGTGCTCGGTGATGCCTATGTTGCTCGGTGTTTCTTGGCTTGGTCGATTGTTTCACTGATGCTCGATTGTTTCTCTGGCACTTAGTTGTTCAAGTTACCGACTGGAGTTCTTGGTGATCTGGTTGTTTGACTTGGTGCATTTATTATTGGTATTTTTTGTTGTATTCTCCTATGTAGATCTAGAGGTCGACATGGAGAATTAAATGTTTGTAAGGCTATTTGAGAGCCGACTATTGTTGCATTTAATATTTGTTTGTAATAGGAGCCGACTTGGCTTAGGAGTTAATTATGTCATCCAACCAACTTGTGGCTGAAGATTAGTATTTAAGGAGTGTTTGGGTAGTTGTTTAGGCAGGCAGAATGGGAGATCAGATTTGGGAGTGATTAGGATCCTGTGAGATCATGAAGATTAGATTGTTATCTAATAGTTTGTAATAGCAAAGCTAGTGGTTTGTTTGCTTGGAGACAAGGAGATTCCTTGGAGGCTTGCGAGCTCAAGTTCAGATCTACCTTAGTTTTTCTATTAGTTGCTAATTATTTTCAGAACTGGACTAGCTGGGGTTGGGGCTTGGATCTTGTTGATCTTGCAAAACTGTTTCTTGATTGTAATTGGCCATAACTCGGAAGACCTTATAGTTGGGCATGTTAATGAAAATTCAGTTGAAAACAATTGTCTTGTTGTCTTATTTTGCATTGTGGTGTTTGGCTTCTTGTGGGGACTATCCTTAATTGGATTCTCCTTACATGTCATGCGCCAGGTGGTATCAGAGCTTGAAGATCTTGAGTGTGTAAACCAATCTCCGGTTGAGGTTGTTTGCACCAGGACCTTGTTGGTGATTTGTTGCTTTGGGTTTTCAAAAATATTGAAGGATGCCTCTGAGAAGATTGGACCCTAGAGCGATTGCAGGTCTCTGTGATGTTGTGGAATCAAAGATTATAGAGAAGGTGAAATCTGATTTCAAATATGAGATGGAACTGATGAAGAATGTCATGATTGCTAAGGTCATGAGAGCTATTGCTGGTATGCCAAGGAATCTTGGTACTGATGATGGTTATGAGGAAGATATTGAAGACTTTGAAGCTACTAGATCTAGTGGAGATGACCGAAGAGACAGATATGGTGAAGACAGAACTAGTCAGTTACATAGATCTGGAGCTCGGTTAAGTACTAGTTACTGAATGGAAGTTTCTACTTTCTCTGGTACTTTAAAACCTGAGGACTTGATTGGATTGGTGAATTAGAAGATCTCTTTGATCTTGAATAAATTGAAGACCCTCTTCAAGTAAGATTGGCACAAACTAAGTTGAAAGGACATGCTACTCTTTGGTGGAAGGAATTACAAAGAGATGGAGAAGATGAATGTGAAATTAAGATCAATCAATGGAGGTTGATGGTGACTAAATTGAAAGCTAAGTTCATACCTACTGACTATGAGCTTGAATTGTTTAAGAAGTTGTGGAATCTGAAGCAAAAAGATTTAACTATGGAAGACTATACCGAGGAGTTCTATAAGTTGACTATTCAATCTGGACATAGAGAACTTGGTAAATAAAAAGTAGCTTGGTATGTGAATGGTTTGAGATTTAACATTTAGGATGAGCTTGGTATGGTGAAGATTGATTCTGTTGAAGATTCTTATCAATATGCTCTGAAGGCAGAAGATAAGTTGAAAAGGAGACAACATAGTAATTCCCCAGGGAAGGAGAAGATTGATCACTCGGTGAAGGATAAAATGACTGCTAAAGATGAACTGAAACCTATAGAACCGAAGAAGAAGACGGGTAGAGTTATCTTTAAGGGTACTTGTTATAATTGTGGTGAAGAAGGGCACCATTCTTTTGAGTGCACATAGAAAAAGCTTGATGGCCAACGGACTGCTATGGTAAATGAGAATATTCAAAATGAACTTGAATCCGAGAACTTTTTGGTTCATAGTACATTGCTCGGTACAAAGGAGGAACCTTGTCAGAGGAGTAACTTATTTAGAACTCAGTGCAAGTATAGAGGTAAAATTTGTGATGTAATTATTGATAGTGGTAGTACTGATAACCTTGTTGCTGAGGACATCATTCAAAAACTTGGTTTGAATAGAATGAAACATCCTCATCCTTATAGGATTGGCTGGTTGCAAAATGTTCAAGCTTTGGAAGTGAGGGAGCAGTGCTTTGTTTATTTTAATATTGGCCAATATAAGGATCTAGTATTGTGTGATATTGTGGAGATGAATAGTTTTCATATATTGCTCGGTAGACCTTGGCAATATGATTGCAAAGCTATGTATGATTGTGTCAAGAATGTGTTTACTGTTGAGAAGGATGAGAAGAAGTTTTCCCTGATGTCTTTGTTGGATACAACACTCGGTAAGAGAAGTCTGAGTATTGGTAGCCAAGTTGATTTGGTGGATCCTGAGAGGATGGATGACCAGTATGGAGAACACGCATGTGTGTTATCAAGGAAATACTTGAAAAGATAGAGGAAATTGAAGTGGAAGAGTATGCAAGCTGAAAATTTGGAGGACATGCATGTGAAGAACCAGTTTAGGGTTTATGTGCTGAATCTCGGAATATGTTCTTCCATCCTATGAGAACATCTTTTCAAACTTGGGGTGTCTGATGCAAGGGCATTCTAGGGTACTTGGTGAATCTGCATGGTGGTGTGTTGTTTTGGTTATGTGGTACTTGGTTGCAGCTTTAACCAATAGTCTCAGTTATTGAAGGGAGCTCGGTCCCTAAAGGAACTTGGTGAAACTTCTTATGCTCGATGATGCCTATGTTGCTCAGTGTGCTTGGCTTGGTCGGTTGTTTCACTGGTGCTCAGTTGTTTCTCTAGCACTTGGTTGTTCTTGATACAGAAGCATCCTAGGATTCTTGGCAATCTTGTATCAACCAAAAATATGTTTGTCTTTGATAGTAGATTATTGGTTTTGATCTTGGTTTGGTGGAGTTCTTGCTCGGTTTGGGAGTCCGATTGCTTAGTTTGTGTGGTTACCAGGGTGCTCAGTCTCTAAAGAACACTCGGTGATTGAAGGTGTCAGTTCACTAGAGCTTGGTAATAATTGTGTTGCTCGGTCATGATTGGCATGGTCGGTTGACTGGCGCTCGATTATTTCCTCTTTTGCTCGGTGTTCTTACTTACCGGCTGGATTATTTGGATGAATCGGCTTGGCCGACTGGTGCATTTAATTTGGGTCGTGCTCCTCAAGTTATGGATTGACCGTTGGATGTGTGGGGACCTAGATTTGGTGTGTTGCATTCTTCTTTGTAGATTTGATGACTATTGGGGCCATCTTTTGAAGAGTTTATTTATTTTGTAAGGCAATGTGAGAGCCAACTAATGTTTTAGCATTTAATATTTGTTTGTAGAGATATATTGTTTCATCATCTGACTTGTGGATGGGAATCAGTATTTATAGGATTCTTGGGTAGATGTTTGGGAGATCATATGGTTGGAAGGGAGGTTATTAGCCTGCGAGCTTAGGAGCAGGAAGATTGCTTGGAAGTTTGAGTACAAGTTTAGATCTTTCCTGGGTGCCTACTAGTGTGTTGACTATTGCAGACCTGGACTAGCTAGATGATGATGTTGGGGAAAATATTTGGATCTTGTGAGATCTTGCAGACTGTTTCTTACATTGTGCTTGGCTATAACTAGGAAGGCCTTACAGCCCAGCACATTGCATGTAATCGGTGTTTTCATGAATAAAAACTTCTGTTTCATTGTAGATCTGTTATTATTTTTTTGTATTTCTGCTACATATTGGTTTGGCTACAAGGTTGGTCAGTCCTTAATTGGATCCACCTGCCTTGACTACATTAGGTGGTATCAGAGAAAAGTTTATTCCTATTTGAGCAAAGTTTTTTCCTGTTGGAGCCGAGTGGATCTTGTGTTTCTAGATCTTGATTGGAAGATGCCTCTGAGGAGAAATCATGAGATCTCTGAAGAAGAAGAAACTACTGGTGAATTATGTCTTGATAATTTAAGGGTTTTGCAGAAACAAATGCAAGACCTACAAGAGGAATTGAGAAAGAAGAAGCCTACCTTGAAAGAGGATAGTGATGATGAATCTAAGGAAGATCATTTTGAAGAAGCTGTCGAAGAAGCTAGAGATTCTAAGGAGAATCAAATTCTGAAAGCTATGTCTAAGATTGGGAAGAGACCTAAGATTGAAGTTTCTACATTTGCTAGAAGCCTTAGGCCTGAAGAATTGATTGATTGGATCAATGAGATTGATGAATAATTTGAGTATGAAGAAATAGAAGATCCTGATAGGGTTAGATTTTCAAAGACTAAGTTGAAAGGTCATGCAAGTATCTGGTGGAGAGAAGTTCTGTTGGAAAGAGGTAGAAGAGGAAAAGAGAAGATCACTAAGTGGAACCGAATGGTTGACAAGTTGAAGAAGCAATTCATTCCAGTGGATTATGAATTGGAAATGTTCAAGAAGATGCAAGCTTTGAAGCAGACTAACAAATCGATACAGGAGTATACTGAGGAGTTTTATAGAATCCTGATTAGGACTGGTCATTCTGAAGCTGATAAAGAGAAAGTTGCTAGGTATGTCTATGGTTTGAGACCTAGTATTTAGGAAGACTTACTTACTGTGCAAATGACAACAATCGGTGATGCTTACCAGATGGCATTGAAGATTGAAGAGAAGCTGAATAGGAAGTATGAAAGAAAATAGAATAGTAGGAACTAAGGTGGTAAGACTGGTGAGACAATTGTTGAAAGTAATGTGACAGAGAATTCTAAGCCTGATGTTGGATCTAGCAATGGTCAAGTTACTAAGAATGCTGGACAGAGAGGAAGGTGGAAGAATGAGTTCACCAGCACTTGTTATAACTGTGGTGAAGCTGGTCATAGAAGTTGGTAGTGTCCTAAGAAAAGAGTTGCATTAGCTGATGAAGAATACATTGAGCATGTTCTTGAGAAAGGTGAATGTCTTGTCACTAGGAGATTGGCTACATGTGTCTCTGAACTAGTGTAGAGAAGGAATTTGTTCAAAACCAGATGCAAGTGCAAAGATAAGGTATGTAATGTTCTAGTTGATGGTGGTAGTTTTGAGAACTTTGTTTCAGAAGAAATGGTTAGTAAATTGAATTTGGAAAGGAGGAAGCTTCCTAATCCTTATGAGATTAGTTGGATACAAGATGTTTCTAAGGTTAGAGTTGAAGAGCAATGCTTGGTTAATTTCCATATTGGATCTTACCATGATGAGATATTATGTGATGTGTTGCCTATGGATGTCTGTCATCTATTGCTCGGTAGACCTTGGCAGTTTGACAGAAATGTTTTGTTTGATGGTTGTACTAACACTTATGTGGTTAGGCATGAAGGAGCTCAGCATAAGCTGATACCTTTACAAGAGACAGGGATTAAAGGATGTGGAGTTATCAGGTGTTGTCCTTGTGACAAACCTCAGGAGAACAAGGTGGAAGAACCTACTCCTATTGAGTCTAGTTTGAATGGGAAGAAGAAAGAGATATCAGAAGAGTTTATTGAGATTAAGAAGCAAATGGTTTTGCTGGTAGAGATGGTTCAGTAGATGGTGACATTTATGACATAGAGAGATGTAGATGATACTAAGTTGGTTGAAGAATCTAAGATGAATGAGCCTTATCGAGTTACTGATGTGGTTGATAGTGGTCGAAGTCAGTTGCTATCTGTTGTCGACTGGAGGAGTCAACAAAATGGAAGGCAAAAGGACTTTCTACATAAGACAGTGAATGAAGTGAAGACTACTTGGGATAAAGGACAAGAGGAGATATGGGTGAAGAACAGATTTGGCATACTTGTTTTGATTCCCTTGGGGCGTTCCTGATTTCCTTATAAGAAAATCTTTCTGACCTGGGGTGTCTGATGCAGGAGCATCCTAGGATTCTTGGCAATCCTGTATCAACCAAAAATATGTTTGTCTTTGATAGTAGATTATTGGTTTTGATCTTGGTTTGGTGGAGTTCTTGCTCAGTTTGGGAGTCTGGTTGCTCAGTTTGTGTGGTTACCGGGGTGCTCAGTCTCTGAAGAATGCTCGGTGACTGAAGGCGTCAATTCACTGGTGCTCGGTAATAACTATGTTTCTCGGTCATGCTTGGCATGGTCGGCTGACTGGCGCTTGATTATTTCCTCTTTTGCTCAGTGTTCTTACTTACCAACTAGATTATTTGGATGAATCGACTTGGCCGACTGGTGCATTTAATTTGGTTCATGCTCCTCGAGTTATGGATTGACCGTTGGATGTGTGGAGACCTAGATCTGGCGTGTTTCATTCTTCTTTATGGATCTAATGACTGTTGGGCCCATCTTTTGAAGAGTTTATTTATTTTGTAAGGCTATGTGAGCGCTGACTGATGTTTTAGCATTTAATATTTGTTTGTAGAGATTTATTGTTTCATCAGTCAACTTGTGCATGGGAATCAGTATTTATAGGATGCTTGGGTAGATGTTTAGGAGATCAGATAGTTGGAAGGGGGGTTAGTAGCCTGCGAGCTTAGGAGCAAGAAGATTTCTTGGAAGTTTGAGTACAAGTTTAGATCTTTCCTAGGTGCCTACCAGTGTGCTGACTGTTGCAGACCTAGACTAGCTGGATGCTAATGTTGGGAAAAAGATTTGGATCCTGTGAGATCTTGTAGACTATTACTTGCATTGTAATTGGTTGTAACCAGGAAGGCCTTATAGCCCGACACATTGCATGTAATCGGTGTTTTCATGAATAAAGACTTATGTTTCATTGTAGATTTGTTATTGTTTTTGTGTATTTCCACTACATATTGGTTTGGCTGCAAGGTCGGTCAGTCCTTAATTGGATCCACCCACCTTGACTGCATTAGTTCTAGTTTACCGACTAGATTTCTTGGTGATTTGGTTGGCTGACTTGATGCATTTAATATTTGTTTGTAATAGGAGCCGACTTGGCTTAGGAGTTAATTATGTCATCCAGCTGACTTGTGGCTAAAGATTAGTATTTAAGGAGTGTTTGGGTAGTTGTTTAGGTAGACAGAATGGGAGATCAGATTTGGGAGTGATTAGATCTAGATCATGTGAGATCTTGAAGATCAAATTGTTATCTGATAGTTTGTAATAGCAGAGCTAGTGGTTTGTTTGCTTGGAGACAAGGAAATTGCTTGGAGGCTTGCAAGCTCAAGTTCAGATCTGTCTTAGAGTTTTCATCAGTTGCTAATTGTTTTCAGAACTGGACTAGCTGGGACTGGGACTTGGATCTTGTTGATCTTGCAGAACTATTTCTTGATTGTAATTGGTTTTAACCCGAAAGGCCTTACAACTGGGCATGTTAATGAAAATTCAATTGAAAACAATTGTCTTGCTGTGTTATTCCACATTGTGGTGTTTTGCTGCTCGTGGGACTGTCCTTAATTGGATCCTCCTTACCTATTTTGCGTCAATATATAAGACTATTTATTCTATATCTCCAAATTTATAATATTATGGGAATGCCACTTTGGATGTTGAGCTAATAACCTATATAGAATTTTTATTATAGTTGTGACTATATGAATCTTATTATAAATATATAGTTTGCAAGATGTAATAATCGTTGCTTTTGATCCCTATAAATTTGATTCTTGTAATGATCCAATAATTTTTGCCTTTCTTAATGCTAGTTTTGGATCATTATATGATCGTCTTCCAATCAATGATGATTGCTATTACTAGTATTATTTACTTCTGCTACTAATATCTCTACTAAATGTATGTTTTCTTTGTTGTGGTGCTCCAATGTTTCCTATCTTTCTCTTTCTTTTCTCCTATTTGATTATTGATAATTCTCCTTTCATCCCATTTAATACCTTTTTCAGACTGCCTCCCCTCTCAAGGAAGGTTATTTATTTCTTATATGTGGTAGCTTGAAACAATGTCTCTACTTTCCAATGCTCACCCCTCCATTCGGGTCACATCTCTCAGGTTGCATCCATATTCACATTCTCTTACCCTTAGTCTACGATTTATAATAAAGTTTAGTTTACTTAATCACTCTTCCTATGGAATGAGTGGCGTCAACAACTCATCTTGATTTTAGAGGCATCGTACATTATGCAAAATCAATATTTTAGTTTTAATCCTTCATTATTATTAATAATATTAATTGATATATAGATTAATAGAATTACTTATATTAATAATTGATTAACAAATTTATTTATTTAGTAAGGTTATTATTTTTATTTTATTTTATTATTATATTTATTATTTATTTGTATTATTTGTTTATTTGTTTCAATATTATTTTCTATTTATAATATAATATAATTACATTATTTATCTATTTTTATATGTTAATATTATTGTTTATTAATTATAAGTTTTCTTTCATTATTATTCTTTATTTAATAAAATTCAATTATTTAACTATTATTTATTATTAAATCCTATTTCAAAATGGGGACATCACAATCAGGGTCTTAAATGGGGAACATGCCATCAATGTTTCTCTATCATATTACTATCTAGCCTTTTCTACTCATATCATTGAAAAAATAACCATATCATATGGCTATCTAGCATAACACAATTTGCTACCCATAATGGCATACCATTAGTGATCACTATCTTATCATTATCTCTTTCGTCTAGAATGCTTATCTACAACTTGCATGTTGGATGTGATCTTGCAAATATCCTTTCTTTTCCCTAGGAACTATGCAATTTAGGAACAATGCAAAGTGTTGGGTGCATTAAGGCCTTATTACATGTTAACCTAAATTTTTATTTTTCTTTGTCTTCATGTGCTCTTTTTCAAACTTGAAGACCTCAATCCTAATGAAATACTTCTATGTAGTCATATATCAAAAGTCTTTCAACTCTTATGGGTTTTGACACTAAATGATTGGATCTCCTCATCTCTACTTGCTTTTCTTGATGTTGTGGATATCATGTGTCACCTATTATGGGGTGACATTCCATGGAAACATTTAGCTAGGTTGACATGCCACAATGCCTCTTTTCTCCTTAGAATGCATCATGCTCCCCTCTGTGCAACACAGTCCATTCTCAGGGGGGCTATTATATCTTGTCATCTATATTAGAAGTTTTTTTGAAAATTTAAGAAATTTTAATCTTTTGTATCTACCTTCATGGGGGCCAATTCATATATTTATAATCTTTCACCCTAACATATGGTCATCTAGTTTTGCTACTCGTACATGCGTACCATCTAGCATTGTCGCCCATGCTAGCACTGTCAAAATCTCTCACCCTATCATACGACTACTTAGCCTTTCCTACTCATACCAACATGATAAAATTTGCCTTGCCATATGACCATCTAGTCTTGCTAATTGTATTGGTGCAATCAAAGTTGCACTATCATACGACTATCTAGCCTTTGTTACTCATATCGACACAACCAAAGTCACCCTATCATACGACTATCTATCCTTTGCTACTCATATCATCGAAATCAATATTGCCTTATCATATCACTATCTAGCATAACCCAATTTTCTACCCATACCAGCGTACTATTAGTGATCACTATCTTATCATTATCTCTTTCATCTAGCACGCTTGTCTACAAATTGCATGATAGATGATCTTGTGAATATCATGTATTTTCCCTAAGGGCAACTCCATGTGGAGAAAATATAAAATACACCTGGTGTAATTCTTCATTGCATAAAACCTCTAACTTAGCCAAAAATCCAAATTTCACACAAGCCTCCACATCATTCCATCTACCTTGCCACCTTCGCAATTCAAATTCTTGACCCCACAGATTGTTTGGCTCATGTTATGTGTGCACTACAAATACGTCCACATAACATACACTTGTCCCACAAATCTGCAAACATGAAAGTGTTGTTTTGTAGCGTAACACCTCTTTCCACAATCCACTGACATCGGAAATCATTTGGCCTCCTTAAAACTTCAAGAATTGGCTTCATTAGTCTCTTCTTTTATTTTGAGCTCTCTTCTTGGTGATTCAAACTTCTTCTTGGCTCTTGGAAATATTCTCCATCATTTATGGATGCCTTTCATAGCTCTTGAGCACTCTCACATTGGGATTCCACCACCTTCATCACTCACCAGCTCAACATTACCTTCATCCCAACAAACATTGGATTTGTGGTTTAAAAGAGGAGTTCTCTCACACTCACCTCATCTCATTTTGTTTAGTATATCATAGTATCTTGATCATTTCCTATTTATCTATTGTCATTTATCATTTGTTGATTATCCATAATCTATTTGTCTATCTTGGCTATCTGTGGATGTGGAAACACCAAAGCAGGGGTCTAACTATGCAAGATCTCTTAATCAGGCACCCCTAACTGATGCAGAGAGGTTTTCAATCATTCGCTCAACTCTGCATATCTCATTATACTCCAAGGCAAATGTTGATCAGAGACTCATAATCTTTTCAACTTCCAATCATATAACAACAATAACAATAATAAAGACTTAACAATATAATAACATTGGTTAAATGTTATGTTTCTCAACCGATTGCTGATTCACTAAGATTAGATAATTGCTACAGGACTTACGGCTTCTTCACGGACTATGGTTGGATTCTCCTTCACAGTGCGGATCTATTGAAACATGGACCGCCACTTTCTTTAATTCCAAATACCGAACATAAGGCATAAAGATCTTCAACCATCGAATTGGAATGAGCTTCGGTATCATCCCGTTTACTCTTTGTTGTAAACACAGTGCTCACAGGTTCTTCCACAAACATGCAGGTATATACACGAATGCCCTTCATCATTTGCCATTATCAAAAGTTATTAACACTAAATCATAAAGCTATCGAGTGTCGGCTGAATGCAAGAGATTCTGTGACTACAGCTTCAATATATCCCCAATACCATTGTATTCAGTCAGCATAATATCAGTAGACCGGTTCTTGAAAACCGTTACAAATTAAAACCCATTCAACAGGCGGGTTTCTTTTAAATCGATTCCCTGTCAAACAAAACCAGCATCCATCATCCCAAATCGGGATTGTTATACAACTTGGATCAAACACAAAAGAAACTTCTTAATGTCGACTTCCAGTAACGAACCAAATTGGTTTCAGTAAACTATTAACTTCCTTAGTAAAACCGATACCAAGAACTCATTCATGCTCAATCAAAACAAAGACCTTTGAAACCGAATGCATAAACAATAACATTTCAAATTCAACATAAATCCAAAGTTTAATCTATCTTGTATTGTCAGTTAGAGAATTTAAGAACAGAGAAACGTAAATAAGAAATTGAAGAACCGAAGTTCTTCAATAGTAAATTTAATTCCTTCTTTCATTTCTCTGTACTCCATTACATCTTTCTTTCTCTTTTCTCAATCCTCTGCATTCCATACCATCCTATATTACTCTCCTCTGTTCTTGGGTTTTGCGGTGGTCCCTTAGGCTGTCTGGCCTCGTGGACATCATTAAAATCATTCATTCATTCATTCATACCTTCTAAACCGACTCTTAAAATAGCTTAACTCTTCTAACGGTTCTCATCACGGATTAGAGTAGACATATAAGCTAAACTAGTAATGTATCGTGGAGTTAACAACAAAGTTGTCAACTTCACAATTACACAAACCTTTTATTTATTAAATCTAAACACTTACTTCTACCTGAATAACAACCATTAAAAATACTAAGACTCTACCCAACCCGTTACATCCAAATTGACACTAAATGGTTTATCAAGCCATATTACAATGTAAAAATAAGCATTTATAACGCATGTAGAGTCTGGATCTTTGAAATAATTGGAGTCCCGGAATGCGCCTACATCACTAACATTTTTCATTTTTCTCATATGTAGGTTTCAAAGGAGGAAGGAACAAGAGATCTGTGGATTCTTCTACCTCCAGGTTGTAATCTTTCTCTCTCCCTCTTGTGTTCTTTTGTGTCTAGAAAAGTTCATTCATACTTTCTCTTTCTCACAGTTACTCTAGATTTAATTTATGTTGGGTTATTTATTAGTCTTGCACCTTTCTATCTCAGTCTCTATGCCTTGTCTATGCAAGATGAATGCAGTTGAGTGAGTGTCCTGCATCTACATTGTAGTCCTAGACTCCCATAGGCATCTGGGATAGTGAGCTCACGAAGCCAGCTAGTTGGCCTTAACAATATGCTTTCTTGATTTTAGTAATCCTCGACCGGAAAAATGTCAGGTCAGATGCATCGACCACCGATGCGTTCCCCCGGGAAGATGGACACGGAGCAGCCAAGAAGAGGTTGTTTCCTTATTTTGTTTTCAAAATAACAAGGTTATAATGAAATTTACTATTAAATATATGGCTACATTAATTTGAATCTAAATTTTCAAATTCTCGACATACCAAACTATCCAAATGAAGAATTGGTTGTTGTGGTTTCTGGATGACGCCATCTCCAAGTCCTTGCACATTATGACTCCTATTATACTCCCACCACATTATGACTCCCAGTATACTCCTAGCATGTGCTTCAGAGCTCTCAGATGTTGTGGTTGTATATGCCCTGGTATATTGAAGCTAAAACATATACACTGTTTAACAATATGAAATGTGGATGCATACACAAGGCACACACACATTGTTTGACCATATGCCTAAAATAGATATTAACTCGTGGAATTGAATGATTGAAAGATACACACAATACAACTGTGTTGAAAAGGCCTTAGAAATATTTAAGAAAATGCAATTGGTGGGCATAAAGCCAGACTTCGCAAACTTTGCCAACATCCTCCCAACTTGTGCCAAAATGGGAGCTTTAGAACAAGGCATGAACGTCCATCAAAGCATAATAGAAAATGGAATTTCACCAAATGTTGTAGTTAATAAGTGTCCCAAGGGTTTGAATTAGTGGGTGCTTTGTAAACCATTTGAAAAGCCTAGAAATCTAGCAAGGGGTTGTGAAGAGGTGGGTGTTTTTAGAACCAATTCAAAAGCCTAAAAATCTAGCAAAATGTATTCAAGAGATAAAGTATTTGGACTCTGTTGTGTGATTATATCATACAAAGTGATGACAGTCATTTAAAGCCCCATGGACACTTATCTTTTTGAGGGATTTGCACCTATAGGTAGTTCTTCATGCTTTGAATGCAGGCTAAGAAATTGCAGCCATTGTGTGGGTCTCTGGCCTCCATGGGTTCTAATGGTGATAGAATTGAATTGTTGGGCTAAATTTAAACAAAAATCCATAATGAAAAACTGATTTGAATAATGGGCAATACTGAATTTGATAAAAGATAAAAGCCCAATTGAGAAAAATCAAAACTGTAAATAAATCTATGTTGATCAATTTTAGGATATTCATATTATGGGACATTGAGAGGTCTTACAATTCAAGTTCTATGACATTAGTTAGAACAAGCCTTTTTGTTTTCAGCTTCTCCCTTAAGAAAAATGAGGCTTCTTTCTTCAAATGAGAAAGATCCAGACTACCCATTGTAGATTTGATCCAAACTACTCTCTCTTACTGCTCATAGATATGGTTTAGCCTTTTAGGTATAGAAATGAGCAATATGTAGGGCAACAGACATACAAGTTCAAACAAATATCATTTTATTCACTTGTTCATGGCGGGTAACATAATGATCTTAAGACAACACAAACTCTTATATGTAGAGAATTGAATTTTTTGATTGATTATATCCAGAAAATATCAAATCTTGTTTGCCACAATATGTTGTTTCTTCTCTCCAGCAAAAAATGGGCAGTTGACAACTAGAGCATGTCTTCAAAAGGCACGTCTATATAGAAATTTGACAAAATTGAATCATTACCATCTCTCTCGGTCATGCAAAAATAGATAATGAGATGAACATAGATGCCAAATTGGTAGGTTTTATAATAATCAATTAAATATATATATATATATATATATATATATATATATATATATATATATATATATATATATATATATATATATATATATATATATATATATATATATATATATATAAGTATATTTATAAGAGATATTTTTCACAGCAAGTCAAACTAGGATATTGCTCACAAAATAATAAGAAGAGAGAAACTATTTACAAAAATTAGGTGTTTTCATTTTATTAGATATGAAGTGTTTGAAAGTTTCAAACCAAAGCAAATCCATTTTTATTTTTTTGACTTGTAGACAAGAAGCCAAGATTTTCAATACGTATCCATTTCAACTTTCTAAGATAGGAAAAATATTAAGATGAAATGTGCGCTTGTCTACCCTTAAAGACAAACGCAAGATCTAAAATTCAGGCCATATTGTTAGCTATTGGTGCTGATAAGAGAACCAAAGACCACAGTTTCTTGGGATGGATTATCTCCTTTACTACAGATTGAATTCATCAACATTCCCAACATAATTTATACAAACAAAATAGTTGATGAATGTATTGCATTTGCCTCTTTTAAAAACTCTTTATTTGAGTGAGATCTTTTAGTTTATAATCTTAAATATATTATTTATAAAGTTAATGTGATGATAGTCTTTCCAACAAATGGATGGTGATATAGTGGACAATCTCAAAGACAAAAGAATGTAGGGTGTAGAAAAAATGTAACAAAACTCTACAATAGCAAAAACTTTCCCCCTACAGCTGCTACTTCAATCTATTCATACTAGAGGAAATGTGGAAGACACGCAATTCCAAATGTGGAAGACGTGCACTAAAAATATATGCTCGTATATAATAGTCTTACACCTTAATTAATTTTCTCATATGAGGATTGACTACTATGGCATGAGTCTATTTTCTTGTGATACCTAATGTCTATTGATAGTACTTATGTTTGGATGATTGTAGTAGTGCTTGTAGCTTAAATTATTAAAAAATTAACACAGAATAGTGTTACTACAACCGCTTTTGATGGTGTGGCACAATGCTCACAGGCTCTTCCTACAAAGGAGCAGGGGTGTCATCAATGTTTAATTTTTTCTTTGTTATACGGAACGATCATGGGGAGAAATAGCATGCTTCATTTGTTGCATTGGAGAGTATTTTCATGTTTTGACAAAAAAAAAATTTCAATTATGATTTGATGGATATCCATGACCATTCTTAAAGCTCTCATTTTGGCACAAGGAGGGAGGACACTGGTATGGCTATCAATTTTGGCTCTAAACCTACTAGTTACATTTACTTTTTAAGTTTGTAAACAAACCTGATCACATCTCTTTTAGGCATTCTATCAAATAATTCATGTGCATTGTCTATGCTTCCATATTTTGGATGCATGTATCAGGTGGTTGTAACTACAATATGTGACAAATTCTTTGTCGTTCAATATCCAAATTCTATTCCAAAGCTCCCATTTTTCCAAGAAATGAGGGAACATGGTGGCTAAGCTAATAGAATTTTTCTTTACACCTGTAATTTGCATTTGCTTGAATGTCTCTGAAGCCTTTTTGACAAATCCATTTTAAGAGGTAGTGTGTGCTAGCTGAAGAGATTTATAACAGCTATTGTAGGAGGCTCAAGAGCAGGGGTACAATGCTCAAACATAGATTCTTGAAGAGGAAACACCCATTTGGTTCTTCTAAGGTCTCCTTAGAAATTAGTCATATTAGTCGCAGCAGCTCTACTATGTCCTACATGTTAAGGGGATAATTTTCTATGGTTTTTAATAGCAATTTGCATATATTGTTTTATCTGCATTGTACTGTATTGTTTGTATGGGTTTTGTATATAAAAAACGTGTCCATTCCTATTTATGTTCTTTATGGTTAGCCTCTAACAACAAACTTTTTAAAATATTTTTTAATCACATCATAGCATGGCATTTGCAAATACAACCATTCATTTGAAAATGATGATGCTACAAATTATGCTTATCTTAATTGCACAGAAAAGGATTCACATTTTTTAGCAAAAGATTTTAGTTTGAGAAATGTAATGGGCATGTCAATGTTTGATTTAAAGAAGGTGTAGAAAATAACATAATTGCCTCTCTTTTGGCAGTAGTCATTTCTATGTCTCTTATCATTTTCTGCTCTTATTTGCCCTCCTGTAATGATCATGATGGTGATGGGCAGAATTCTTGTGTTTTTTCTCTTATACACAACAAGATTAAGTTATTAGTCATATTTATACCCAAGAATGGTTGCAGTACACCAGATGTCAAGGAAGGGAAACAACATGAACTATGCTATGATTATAGTCTTAAATTTTTAGTTTACATTTCACTCTTTCCTCTATAAAACTACAAATCAAATCATCCTTTCTTCTCTAGCTACTGACCAAATATTCGCTAACATACCAGAAAGGGTAATCACAAGCACAATCATGGATTATGCAACTAAGCCTTGGAGAACCTAAATTATCTCTAGAAACTCCATCATAAGTATCCTAGAATAGGCAACCATATCTCCAAGGTCCTACAAACCTAAAGGAATCAATCCTCAAAGTCCCATTAAAAGGATTATTCTATTTTATCATTTTTAAACAACAATATTTCTATCAATTATAGATCAAAGATCATAATAGTGCAATATGTAAATGATTGAGTAGGTATATGATATTGAGACCAATCCAAACATGTTAAATAATGGTTAATAAATAATTTGGATCGAATCAAATAGCATATGGGTGGAGATTTACAAATTCACGCAAGAAATTCTGGAAGGGTGTAAAATAGATTTTGATCATCTTTCAGCATGATAAAAACTAGCACTTGCACCTGTCGGGTGTAAAATAGATTTTGATCATCTTTCATAAGGATGTTTATGAAAAATGTTTATTATTTAAAATAATTCAGAAGAAGAGGAGGAGGAGGAGGAGGAGAGAAGAGGAGAGAAGATGAGGAAGAGGAAGACAAGGAGGAAGATGAGGAGGATGAGGAAGAGGAAACAAAAGAAGATGAAGAAGAGGAAGTGGAAGAAGACGAAGAAGAAGAAGCAGAGGAAGAAGATGAAGAAGAGGAAGCG
Organism: Chamaecyparis obtusa; assembly: GCA_027943335.1. NCBI lineage: Eukaryota > Viridiplantae > Streptophyta > Pinopsida > Cupressales > Cupressaceae > Chamaecyparis > Chamaecyparis obtusa. The sequence goes on from BSBK01002401.1 coordinate 1,020,136, forward strand.
AAGGAGGCAGAAGAAGAAGAATCGGAAGAAGAAGAGGAAGAGGAAGAGGAGGAAGAGAGGAAGAGGAAGAGGAAGAGGAAGACGAGGAGGAGGAAGAAGAGGAAGATGAGGAGGAAGAGGAAGAGGAAGAATATGTACAAGGAGAGGGAGGAAAAGAGGATTTAAAATGAAAAGGACAAAGTATTTCTTTCTATCGGCTAACTATTGCACCTCTGTTAGGTATAAGTGCCAATGAATAAATGATTGAGGGATTCTAAATTGCAAAAAGTAAATGTTCACCGTCCCATTCACCAGATATATTCTTCAATTATGGACCTCCTTTCAAAATAGAATTGCTTTTCCATTCAATAATAATAGACAACCCCATTGTAAAATTAGATTTTATGGTAGGTGCTTTGAGATCCGGTTACTGCGGCCTCTAGACCTGCTATAGTCAGTCAAAGGGTTCATAAATGAAGGTGGAAATAGCTAGAGATCATAATTCAAGGCAATTTAGTAGGTAAACATTTTTGGATATTGGGAAGGTGAGAATGACATTGGATGTCTGCATTGAATTTTTCTCAGCTGAGATGGATATCACAGATTTTTCCTTTTTTTAGCATTAACTGTATTTTACCTGAGATTTTCAATAAATAGCCCTTTTGGTCTTGGCTTCCTTGTATCTATTTAGAGCTCAATTGCGATCTGTGAATTTGAGTCTTGCATATTTCTATCTATTTTTTGTGGGTGTGGTGAAAATTGTGGGTGTGGTGCTAACTGCAATTGTGGTAGTGGTTGTTGAGGGTAACAAATCTTCCGGGTCATAACTTCTGTTAATGGGGCTTTTGTTCGCTGTATGAATTCAGGGGAGAAAATTAAATAACTGGGAGATGTTCTTGTCAGCTAAGATATGAGGTTTGTTGTTTGCCTTATTTGTTACTAAAGTTGTATCCTTCTTATTCTATCACTAGAGTGTAGAATTTTAGGATTTGAAGGATAATCCCATTTAGAATATTCTCTCCTGAAGTTGCTTTGTTTCATTGATCAAATGCACCCATATACTAGGGACTGGATTATTATGTAGATGTCATGCTTTGAGTATAAATTGCATGACCTCATTTTAAGCTTGACTTAATTCTCTCTTGCTAGGAATAATGATAAGTTTGATAAGATCACTTCTAATTGTTAAGTATTTTGTAGATTCACACAACACCAAAGAAAATATTAGAAGTGTTGTACAGAAACCTTGTATTAATTGTCTATGTGGATCAGCTATGACTCAAAATTGGGAGTGCATATTGGCTCCTCTTTAGCTAATACATCATTGGTCCAAGTGTGGCGTATTTCCAACATATTCCTTTAAGCCACACTGTTGGTACTTGGGATTCTTAGCTTGGCTCTAATACAACATGAAGCAAAGACACAAACCTAGAAGCTTCCATTTGTTGTTGGAGTGTTCTACTAGTTGAACTTCTATGTTCTCCCTAACTCAAGTTTTAACAAAGGTAGTGATGAAGCGACACATTTTTTTTTTCAGATTTACAATTGAGATATAAAGTTATAATAAAGAAATCTAATTAACTTATTTTGTTCTCTTTGAATTTTTCTTTTAATTTATGTCCTACTATAGGTTAGTTTGAGTGTGGCTTATTTCCAACACCTCTTTTAAGCCACTAATTGTTAAGTATTTTGTAGATTCACACAACACAAAAGAAAATATTGGGAGTGTTGAACAAAAACCTTGTATCAATTATCTATGTGGATCAGTTGTGACTCAAAATTGGGAGTGCATATTGGCTCCTCTTTAGCTAATATATCATTGGTCCAAGTGTGACTTATTTCCAACATATTCCTTCAAGCCACACTATTGGTACTTGGGATTCTTAGCCTGGCTCTGTTACAACATGAGGCAAACACACAAACCTAGAAGCTTCTATTTGTTGCTGGAGTGCTCTAGTAGTTGAGCTTCTATGTTCTCCCTAATTCAAGTTTTAACAAAGGTAGTGATGAAGTAACACATTTTTTTTTAGATTTACAATTAAGATATAAAGTTATAATAAAGAAATCTAATTAACTTATTTTGTTCTCTTTGAATTTTTCTTTTAATTTATGTCATGTCGTAGGTTAGTTTGAGTGTGGCTTATTTCCAACACCTCTTTTAAGCCACTCTCCAGATGTTTAGGACTCCTACCCTGATTTTGACATCACATGTTGAGCTATAGCTCATATAGACATCACAAAATTTAGGAGGCAAAGGCCACTTTGAATGAGAAAGAAGGCCGCAGCATTGAAAATAGTTAACAATTATTTTGTTGTCCAAAATCTACCTATCTGGAATCATTGGAAGTAGGAGAGATGATGAAATTTTTTCACTATTGGAAGTTGCTGATTGAAAAGTCTGCCACAAATGAATTTAGGATCCTCACTCCTGAGTCATTATTTTGTGTTAATAAAAGTTATTGCAATTTATGTTGATAAATTATTTGAAGCTCTTGTCAATAAGAGATTATTGTTGGTAGCAATTGTTTGAAAGATCGGCCAAGATATTATTGGACATTTTGTAAAGAAGACTCTGCCTTAAGGTGAGGATTCAAGTAAGAGAATTAATAGCATGATGAGGAGAGTGATAATTGTAGATGCTGCAATGGAAGAATTTCATGCTAAAATTTTATAGGTTTATTAAAGTAAACTGGAGAAGTAAACCACACTAGCAACCATTGAAATGAGACAGTCAAAAGTTAAATAACTATCTCATGTTTTGAGACATAGATAAGGTTTGAGGAAAAGCATTTATGTTTCTTATTGGGTGATTAAAGATGATATAGATTCATGTTTCAGATTGCACTAGTAGTTGAAATAATTTAATCTACCGATTTCTTGCGTCGATGATCTCCCAATAATTAATCTTCTCTAACTTTGTCAACCATGAAATCTGAAGTGAACTGATTTACTCTTCTACAACTCTACTAATTTTCCTTAAGAACTGATTTGCCTATTCTATAACCCTACTAACTTTCCTTAAGCCTGTATTTTGTCGGCCATCTTAATATTTAAGTCCCCTGCCAACATACACAGTTTTCATATTCTTAATATATTTTACATGGAAATAAAAAATTCACAAGGGAGCGGAAAAAACTTAATAAATCCAATATTACATAGCAAGAATGCTATAGATCCAGGGTACAAATTTGAAAAGAAAAGGGAACTTATTTTAAAATATAAAATACAAACTTAAATTTAAATGGCAGGGATCTAAGTTCTACAGACATCAAGGCTTTCATGATAGTGCCCAATTTCCAAAACCCCAGGAAAAAGCATCTGAAAACTTCAGTGCCCAATTTCCAAAACCCTGGGAAAAAGCATCTAAAAACTTCAACACCCAATTTCCAAAACCCCAAGAAAATGCATCTCAAAACTTCAGTGCCCAACTTCCAAAACCCCAAGGAAATACATCTGAATCCTTTGTCCTAGATAGTTAAAGCAACATGCAGTAAAAAAATATGGCAATACAAATTGCCACCTGTGGTGTGCCCTAGTTGATTAAGCAAATTTGGGTAAAATAGAGAATCAAATTCTCCAATGCATTAAGTGTGATTTATGTAAAAAACAAAACCAAATGTTGTGAATGGCAGAAATTTGACTTCCCAAGTACTGTACAATAGCTCATTCAAGAAGAGATTAAAATTGGGTAAAATAACTCATGCAATTCGACAACTCATGGAAAAGCAAGGTAAAGTTGGAAAACAGCAGAGTAAGTTGCAATAGTAAAGATATTTCTACAGGCTACAAGAGATTGTTGTATCCTTTAAAGGTTACCCCACAAGGGAAATTGACCCAACAAATTTCTTACTTGCATTATCCACTTCAGCTGAACCAAGATGTGCATTCAGCTCCAAATCATGGGTCAAGGTCATGAAATTATAGCTCATATTGGCATTCAACGATCATCAAAGACTAGCATATTCTACTATAGATTTCAATGATGAGAATGTCAAACATGATTATGTTTCAGACACAACTAGTATACCAAGATCGTCAACAATAAAACAATTATGCTAGACATATTCATAGGCAATAAATAATCTCACTTTGAAAACATCTTCAAAACAGGGTAAATCACATAGCTATTAACAAGTACATGAAAATCCCTCTAAATGAAAACCATATTTAAAATAAGATAAATCTCAAATTTAAAATCTTAATTGTGGCAAAATGGGAATATCTCTAAACTGGGCATACCTTTTAGTAGGAAATCATTGTCTATGTTCTCCTATTTTGTTTTGATCAATCCACGTAGTAAATTAGCCTTCTTATTACAAACATCTCCATTCGACAAGAAACACTAACCTGCATTCAAAAGTTGATACATCAAAGATCATGCCCTTCATTATCAATCTTAATTGCTTAAGTGCATTCAAAATTTGATGACATACCTCAAGGACTAAATATATTCTAAGCCATCCATCAAAGCAACAAGTCTTCCCTCAAAGTGGACAAGCATTTCACCTCTATTCTTCCACTACACAAAAATTCCATGTAAAATAAGCCTTACACATAATGGGTTGAAAATTCTTCTATTACTAAATATTAGTCACTCCACATTTAATATCCTTACTAGCTAATGATTGCATGAAATGGACATGTAAGGCATTGTGTACCATAAATATTCTTGAGTCTTCTAAATTAGATTCATACAAGTCTGAGAAAAAGTTTCAAACCCCCATTGTGGAACATTTCAAAAAAAAATTGCAAATGGATTAAAAACATCTCTTTGAAATAATATTAACTCAAAATATACCTAATTATATTAGATCCAATAGATCTAACTAGACCATTTGAAAGAAGATTTATAATTCTTCTCTTTTCATTATCCCAAAAAATGCCCCATAAAATGCAAGAATGGTTTTTCACTAATTTTATATACAAGATCATTACTAAAAAGATAGATAGGGTATATATCATTATTGATGATGAATCATCAAAATTAAATTCATAAAACTCTAAGACAATTCCAAACCCATATTCTATAACATTTTAGTATTGTTGGAAAATGAATGAAAAAACTTCAAAATGCATCTGATTGCTAGAAAATTTAACCAATTGTTCTTTGTTTCGTCATGGAAAGTTCAAGCATGTATTAGATCAAGTTAGGAAGAGTGGTGAATTTTCCCTAGCTTGATATAGGGGAATGCAATTTTACTAGCTCAGTGTTTATTGTTTACCAATCTTCATTAAATTTCAATAGCTTGGTTATGGGAAATATTGGTGAGAATCTTCACTATTATTGTAAATTAAATTAAGAAAAGTAGTAACTTTTTCCACTATTAGCCACTGAAATCTTCTCTAATCTTGATATAGGGGAATGCATATGAATCATGATAATTAGATTCATAGAACTTTAAGACAATTCCATACCCATATTCTATAACATTTAAGTATTCTTGAAAAATGGATGAGAAAACCTCAAAATGCATCTGGTTGCTAGCAAATATTACCCATTATGCTTTATTTCATCAAGGAAAGATCAAGTTAAGAAGAGCAGTGAATTTTCCCTAGTCTAGATACAGGGAAATGTAATTTTATCGGCTTCGTGTTGTTTACCAATCATCAATAAATTTCAGTAGCTCGGTTATGGGAAATATTGATAAGAATCTTCATTATTATTGTAAATTAAATTAAGAAAGGGATAAATTTTTTAATATTAGCTTCTCAAATCTTCTCTACTCTTGATACATGTGAATGCAATCTACAGCTAAATGTCTACCAATCTTCAATCAACACATGCACATGGGTTCAAAATAAACTGGCAGCAATGCCAATCTTGGATGGAATGATTACATGAAAATGTTTGACTTTTAGTGCATCATTCCATGTGATCAAGGAGTCAAGCAATTTTACTAAGGAATTGGATGAATTTATTGGAAGAAGAGAAAATGTCAAGAAATCAGATGAGTATTTAGGGAAGTTCATATATGAATAATTTAAAGAAGAAATATTACAGTCCTATGTGTCAAGAGTAGTCGATTTTAGGTTGGAAACTATGACCTCTAAACCTGCATTATCTATTTTTAGTTGCAAGATTAAATAGTGCATAATTTATCTTTTTTAAAGATTAGTTTGATGTCTACTAATGGCCAATGTATGTTACTGAGACCCAATCATACAACTACTTGTTAGGAGAACTGAAAAATAGAAATGAAAAATCTCCAATCATGTTGAGGAACTTGGAGCATGAAAGAGAAGTAGAGATAAAATCCATCATGACAAGTTCACAAAATTAATTAAAGATATGTACACACAAATCCAAAGGATCTGCATCTTCAACTGCCTATAAAAATTAGAGTTATCTAAATGGTTAGAATAGGCAAAGGAAAGAAGCAAGCAGAGGTTGAAGAGCATTAGTGCAAGACACATTAGAAAGACCAAGGAACAAATTTGGTAAGATATGTGAAGAGGTGAAACAAACATACAAAGGGTCATCATGAGAATCCTTTCTTCTGAAACCTTCACTTTTTGTTTCCCCAAATCAGAAGCCAAGCCAGAATGCAGATGGAGAGGTAAGTGAGAGTGATATCAATCTTAGAAGATGTGAGATTTATGCTCAACACTTCTCTTCTAGAGGACTGTAGTGGTCTATGATTTGAAGAATTTGTAGAGGTATATCAATCCATTATAAACAATAAAAACTATAAAGAGAAAGGTGAATCATGGGATGTGGTGGATACAACAGTCTGATAAATTATGCTGATTTGATTTTAGGAGGAAATACACAGCAAAAATAGTGCAACTATCATTGAGAAAGAGCACTTTAAAAATGATTGGCTAGATAAATAACGACATGAGACACTTTCCAGAAACTCAGAAATAGAAAAGACCTATATCTTATCAGACAATAGGTTCAAAGAAAACAAAAAGACTTACCTCTCATTCATCAATGAGAATTTTTTGTACATGAACTGAAAATGGCACTTCAAACCATACAGTACAGATCAACAGATCAACATAGATGAAACTAATTGCATAGAATTTGACAAGATCTTTGTGTTGAGCTAAAAGAATTATCCATCATATTGCCATATAAATTTATATATGAAATTAAGCTTACAAAAGCATTTGCACTATCAAACCATATGTTATATGCTTAAAGAAGTCAAGAAAAGTTGTTGGGCTGAATTCTTTGAAAATAAAAACACTTATTTTCAGCAAAATATTAATAAACTATTTAATCCAGAAGCACAATTTGTTAATTCTTGAGTTGGTTTATATGATTGAAGGTTTTGCGTTTTCATTTTTATGTCACTCTTGAATTAATGTTCAATTTATATGCTAAATGTTTAGGAATTTAATTATTATTTCATCAAAAGGAGGAACTCATAAAATTTTAGACCAAAGAAATCTTAGAAATATCATATGATGAAAGATCACCTCTTCTATTAATGGTCTAGTAACGACAATATTAACATGTATTTGTTCAATACAATTCTGATTTTGACAATATTGGGTTTTGTGTTGTGCTGGATGAACAAATTTGGGTTCAAGGATTGTAAAAGCAGCACTAAAAAAAATGTTTTTAAAGTGCTCTTTCAGCTTCAATTGTCCACAAATGTGGAAACAGAGGAATAGGATTGTACAAGTTTGGACCAAATTAACGTCCATACAGTTTAGTAGTGTGGTTTAAAGATGAAATTAATGGAAGGAAGCAGGTAAAATGAGGGCATATTTGGAAATTCATTAGAAAGAAGTCAAGGGATGGTGTTAGATCTTGCATAGACAAGCAAGAGCTGCATTTGGAAATTCATTAGAAAGAAGTCAACTATCAAAATTCATTTGGAAATTTTGACTATTGGGATGAGGACAAAGAAATGGAAGGTCCTCAACTGCAAGTTTCACTCACTGACTAGCTACAAAGGATTATAAAACCACACATTGAGTCAACAAAAATCCAAATAATGAGATACTAAACAAACTAAAATAGAACAGGGAACATATCAAAGCATGAATCGACTTAGATTGAGTGAGAAAATATGAAATTCCACAAAAATTAAGAAAATGTAAATGGCGGGTTACGTTCCTTTTGTGTGTGCTAGAATGGGGCTTTGGCATTGTCACGAAACTGCTCTGGTTGGCATGAACATAGAAATAGGTAAGCACCAATAAGGGCAGGCGAACTGTTAGACAAATTAAGGGCCAAGGACTTGAAAACTGCCACCAACAAAGACAACCTAAGACCACTACTCCTATTGCTTGCAAAAGAGGGGGGTCCCCATTAGCAATGGGGCGATAGTGTGAAAACCTCACAATAGGAAGTTCATATGAATAATTTAAAGAAGAAATATTACGAGCCTATGTGTAAAGAGTAGTCGATTTTAGGTTGGAAACTGTGACCTCTAAACCCGCATTATTTGTTTTTAGTTGCAAGATTAAATAATGCATAATTTATCTTTTTTTAAGATTAGTTTGATGTCTACTAATGACCTATGTATGTTACTAAGACCCAATCATATAACTACTTGTTAGGAGAACTAAAAAATAGAAATGAAAAATCTTCAATCATGTTGAATAAATTGGAGCATGAAAAGAGAAGTAGAGATAACATCCATCATGACAAGTTCACAAAATTAATTAAAGATATGTACACACAAATCCAAAGGATCTAAATCTTCAACTACCTATAAAAATTAGAGTTATCTAAATGGTTAGAATAGGCAAAGGAAAGAAGCAAGCAGAGGTTGAGGAGCATTAGTGCAAGACACATTAGAAAGACCAAGGAACAAATTTGGTAACATCTGTGAAGAGGGGAAACAGACATACGGAGGGTCATCATGAGAATCCTTTCTTCTGAAACCTTCACTTTTTGTTTCCCCAAATTAGAAGCCAAGCTAGAATGCAGATGGAGAGGTGAGTGAGAGTGATATCAATCTTAGAAAAAGATGTGAGATTTATGCTCAACACTTCTCTTCTAGAGGACTGTAGTGGCCTATGATTTGAAGAATTTGTAGAGGTATATCAATCCTTTATAAACAATAAAAACTATAAAGAGAAAGGTGAATCATAGGATGTGGTGGATACAATAGTCTGATAAATTATGCTGATTTGATTTTAGGAGGAAATACACAGCAAAAATAGTGCAACTATCGTCGAGAAAGAGCACTTTAAAAATGATTGGCTAGATAAATAATGACATGAGACACTTTCCAGAAACTCAGAAATAAAAAAGACCTATATCTTATCAGACAATAGACTCAAAGAAAACAAAAAGACTTACCTCTCATTCATCAATGAGAATGAATGTCCATACAGTTTAGTGGTGTGGGTTTAAAGATGAAATTAATGGAAGGAAACAGGTAAAATGAGGGTATATTTGGAAATTCATTAGAAAGAATTTAGTGGTGTGGGTTTAAAGAATTAATGTCCATACAGTTTAGTGGTGTGGGTTTAAAGATGAAATTAATGGAAGGAAGCAGGTAAAATGAGGGCACGCGAACTGTCAGACAGATTAAGGGCATTGTTCGCATATCTCATGGAGTACAATGATTGCAGGATATGCGAACAGTGAATTTGTTAATAAGGATTAAGAGATTTTCAAGCATATGCAATCGGCAGGTTAACGCCAGATCCTTTGCCAGCTTGTTGCCTACCTATGTCAAAATGGAAGCCTTGAAACATTACATCCATCAAACATAGGAGCTAGGGAATTCTTGTCAATAATATAGTTGGAAATACCCTACAGAATTGCATCCTGAAAGTAGAGCCATGGTATTATGCAAAATGAGAAATCATAAATAAGACACCTTATAAATTATTTGGCGATTACTACAACAGGGATTCATAATGCAAATAGGGAGAAATATTAGGTATCTACGCACTCAAATGTAGATGCAGCAATTGCAAAACTAATGATGGAAACTACATCTCTGTCAAAATGAAAATATCCCTATACTAGGCATACCTCTAGGCAACCATTCATTGATGTTCTGCCATTTTATTTTGTTGAAGCCACAGAGTAAACTAGCCCTTTTATTACAAACATCTCCATTAGTCAAAAAACACACTAATCGAAGCTCATCTACATTCTCAACTCTCAACTCCTATTCTGGTATAGTTTCTTGTTCCTGAAAGAAGAGATAAAAAGGAATTATATTGAGATTGACCTAAATCTTTTACAATAGAGTAGACAAAGAGAAAGAAAGCAATTAATGTTGTGTTTACTCGCCTGAATAAAATTTATTCTTGAATGTCTCTTCTCCTTGGACCTCACGACCCCAGAATCCAATCGCCTTTGACTCCCTCCTCTGCCACTTCTTCCCCTGTTTCAATCCTTCCCTGCCACTATAGACAAGGTAAGAAAATCCATTCTCAGAAACCCAAATATTCTTTCCTGTTTGGCCATCCATTTGAAGCATACAATTGAATACCTGAGAAAACATTTTGAGACCGAAAGTCATACTCTACCTCTTCTAAAATTATGGATGAGCTTTCATGTCATTTAAAGACCTGCAGAGTATTTTCATAAATGGGCACATGCCACAGAGACAAAAACACTATTCTCTGCTAGGCCATAACCAGGTGCTAAAACTCCCTCTCCTGATCTTCACATTGTACTGATCACACTTATTCTGTGCATGAGCTTCACATCCAGAAGTGAATTGCAGAATACCCACTCAGTTGAGTTTCTGATTGACAAGTCTCAAACAGATTTGAAGTTCTTGAGGCCAATTCAGAGAACTCGGCAACCACAGGAAGGGACCGAAGTGGAAAAGCAGCATTCACTAGGACGAAAAAAGGAGCAATTCACAGACATGAGTACCAAGTCATGGAAAATGACAGCAGTGTCCTTGCTCAGTATCATCTTTCATCTCTCTCCAATTTATGCAGTTCAACTTCTCACGATTTTCCTCCAATGGTCGTAAAGGAAATCATAGATTTTGTTGAACAAGTGAAGGATCCAATATGTCACAATGACACAGTCCCAAAGAATTCTTTAACTGCCATTACAATCCAAGCACAACGAGGATTTGAAATAACCAATAAAAAAAATCAAAACCAAAAAGGTCCAAAATTGAACAAATTGCTTATAACCCACAAAAATTTAAGGATTTAGATGAGCAATTGCAATACCTTGTCCATCTCTGTCGAAGAAATGGATGGAAGTCTTCATCCTCTTATGTCTGTGATTGGGTGGATGACAACTGAACAAACCGCGAACGTTTATTTAAATATCACAAACTACGGAGAAAGCTCGTTTAAACACATTAACGGTTATATAATTTTCAAATTTCGAACGCTCAGAATTTTAAACAGTCGGAGAATCTAATTTAGTGCTAAATTTGGACAACGTCTAAACAGCAAACTATAACGGTTTAGCTTTTTGGATTAATAGCTCAACTAATTATTCAGAAAAATATGAAAATTTGATCAATATTCCTTTCAACGAAACTGATTCAAAATTGTGAAATTGAATTGCAATAAATTATCATATTATTTCATAAATTATGCAAAATATTATTTATATAATCAAAATTTAAACTGAGGAAGTCACAATAGAAAGGAAGATTGGCCCATTTATATTGGCCCATTTATTTATGTTAGTATAGTCATTGTGTATTGAAATTAAAGAAATGGGGTTTTCATGGTCTTCAAGATGTGGTCTATTTATTTTATTGGTGTCAATATATATAAATGTATAATAATTAATGTATGAGACATTCATTATAATAAAGTTGATTCAAAATTAAATTATTGAATTCATAAAGTATTATATTATTGGATAAATCATGAAAAATATGGTTTCCGTAATAAATATTCAAATTGAGGTTGTAGCAATCAAAAAGGAAAATTGGTCCATTCACTTATGTTTCCATAAGTATTGTCAATCCAAGGTCAACAAGATCTTTTTTTTCTTGAATTACATTATAGAATAAAATATTAATTTGGGATATATTAAAGAAATGGGATATTAATGACCCCTCAAGATGTGTTATATGCAAAGGAGAGGAAGAGTTGGTGGATCACCTTCTTCTTAGATGTAGTTTTGTGAAGGGATGCTAGCAAAAGATTTTGAAAAACTTGAATTGGTATTGACCACAGTCCCAAAATAGTGTTTTCCTCTTTAATGCCTAGCCTACCAAAACATAAATTTAAAAAATCACTATTCTCTAAAAGGTGGTCAAATAGGGAAAATCTTAAGGAATGGAAGATAACTTACAAGTATAAAATGTTGGTAATCCTAAAACTTAGTACAAAAAGCTTCCCATGTAAGAAATAAATGTTTAATGACATAACGATTGTGTGCTAAATTAAATCCTTCAGTTAGATTCATGTTGAAAGGTGAAGATGGAATAATGCATTCCTTTCTCATTCAATAGTTGTGTATTGTCCTACTCTATGAATGACCTCAACATAACAATGGTCAAGAGATTAAATGCCCTTTCATGATAGAGGTTGCTCTCCCATACTAGGTAGTCACATGGGGGGCTTTGATGTCTATTTTTAAGGAGCAAGGATTCCCATGAAGCAAACAAAAATTGCTACAAAATTAAATAGAATTTTTTCCTCAACAATAGCAACTCCTAGTTTTTAGTTTGGAAATTTCAGGAGGTGCAACTAGGGTGAGGCTAGAAATTGCCCAACCAAATTAAGTTCTACTATACCACTTCTCAATCAGATGGAGTTTACAAATTCCCATGAATTAATTTTTTATAATTATATTTATTTATATTATTAAAATTCATGGGACCACCATCTTCTATAAATTTAGGAGCTTAAACTATTTTGCAAAATTTATGGGACTGCCCAGTTTACAATAATCCTAAAAATTCTCAACAACACCCAATAAAAAAAATTAGGAAGCCCCTATCTATGGGACCATACCTATATAATACCCTTCTTCGCTATTGTCAATAAAATTTGTTTCCCGACAAATACTTTATGTAAACTTTGAGAAATTTCTTAAAATGAGAGATCTATTATTTGAAAACTTTGAGGAAAAATAGCCAAACGGTGGAAAATGGATTAGAAAACTCCTTGCAGCCTAAACCCCTTTTAACTAAAAAAAACAAGTTAATAAGATTTAGAACTTAAAAATAAATTTCATGTCAACAAGAAGAAGTTCTTGCATGAATTAACCCCGATGTTTCAAACAAAACTTCTAATTGGAGCAAGCATTTTATCAACCCTATTTGAGTTTGTCGTAACTTTAGGATATTTCTTTCTCGAGTAGGCATTTGGTGAAGATCTTCTACATAATTAACCACATTCTACCATACAATTAATTCAAATTAGACAAAGATTAGGTTGAAAATTTTCCATATCTTATGTAGACCTATACATTTGAATGCTATGATCTTCCCATGGTAACCACTAAACCCTTGAATCAAACCAAGTCTCTTCTATCCTACGAAGAACGTAAAAATGGGAGTTAACAAACATGAGAGCATCAAAGTAACAAGCATGTCCTCATACAAAGATTCAACATGATAGCATTTATATCCTAAGCATGATAAATAGGGACAAATGAGCATAACAACAATAAAACCATGAGCATGAAATCATCAACTACGTAAACATTAATCAAAAACTCACCTAAAGATCTTCATATTCCTCAACTCTTCTTCAAACTTTTATAATGTGGCCCTCATAAATATGCAAGCACAAAAGTTAGCTAAGAGAAGAGCTCAACTAATAGTGGTTAAAGAAGACAAAGGAGAGGGTTCAAATTTATAGATTTAGAGAGGATAAAATGGACATTCGAGATCGAATTCAACCCATAAGGGATGAACAAATGGGATTGCATAGGAAATTTTTGCCAAAGATATGGGGATAGTCGAGTAAAGGTTAGAAGGAATCTGATGACAAGTGGCTACAACTATTAGAAAGTGGGAATGTGACTAGGAAAATGGGAATAAATATTTGAGATCATTTTTTTCATGAGCAAGAACGAAGTAAATAACTATTTATTCATTATTTTGACCAGAGGAGGAATAATTAGAAGAATATAAAATAATAGCATTATTTATTTTTCTTACAAAGGCACGAATAAGTAAAATTTATGTATTTTACATGAATAGGGGAATAAATCAAAATGATTTATTCGGCCATAGTAGAATAATTAGATAGTTAAATAATTAAAATTATTTAATTATAACAGACAAAAGAATGTTAGCTAATTAATTGAAATTAATTAGTATATTAGGCAATGACCAATTAATTAAATAATAGAATTATTTAATTAACGTTAGTAAGGGAAAATGAATGGTTAGGATTGACGAGGATCAATTAGGAAAGAAATAGAGAAGATTAGAGATGATTAGGGACTGTGATTGTTTAATAAATATAGGAAATTGGTGATAGAAGAAAAGTCAAAAAAAAAATGTTTACACCTTATTCTTCATGAGGTGTCATTTCCTTTGTAGCGATGAAATAGGGCCTCCAAAATTGTGATGCCCTTTCTCAGAGAATGCAAGAATACAATAGAAGCATATTGTCCCTCATAACATCAAAATAATGAGCGTTGTTGATAGACCCAATATGTCACCCTTCCTTGTCATCCTATTCTTCTCATGCCTAAATACCCTTGTAACCTTACACAGGACCAATATATTTATAGTCCTAATCCCTTTAGGACCCTCTCCATGAGATGTACCATTTTTCGTACTTCAAAATTAGTGTCATTCATTTCATTTATTATTTAATTTGTCATCTTGTACCACAAAGATTTAACTATTTAAGTTAGCTAGGTACTGAATTTTACATAAATCCTCAAATAGCTCTATTGATTTTTTGGCCCTCCGTTCAGATTTCAAGGTTGAGTTATTTCATTTTATTTGTTGAGTTTGAGGTAATCATTGTGTGATCAAAGTGTGACACACTTCTATAAACCATTACGCTTGAGGGAATCCATGAATAAGGAATTCTCAAGAGGTGGTTTATAGCTTCCTAGTCAAAGCGAGGTTAATCCTTGTTTGAATGCTCATCAAATTGGCATAAGGATTAGTGACTTGACTACTGCAAAATGGAAGATTCAAGTGAAAATGCAAGCTAAAGATAAAACTAGAATGCAAGAAGCTAAGAATGAGAGATTAAGCTAGAATGGATGCAAGCAACTAGTATTCTAGAATGAGAATGCAAGAAAGAAACTAGATTAACAATGCAAGGTTAGTTTTAAGAAATAAAGCTAAGATAAGAAATGAGAGCAACTAGAAGATAAGAATTCTAATTAGTAAGATTATGCCAAGAATGAAAGAAAGTTAGAATGCAAGAAGCTAAGATGCAAGATTAAGATTAGGCCCTTGAATCAAGGAAGATCTTCCTTTTAAAGGAATTGCCTCAAGAATGGAGGGTAGAGATTAAGAGGCAATAGAATGAGTGATTGAGATTAAGAGAAAAAAGGAGAGTGAAGGAGATGCAAGGTTAGGTAGAGATAAGTGGTGAGGATTAAGAGGCAAAAGAGATGTTAGGTAAGATAAGACAAAATAGTAATTTTGAAAGCACAAATCCATTTTAATTGATAATTAATCAAGATTAAGTATGTGCACACATGTGACTGCATTTTTTTAATAAAAGTGTAGAAGCTTTATATTAAAAATAATGTTATAGCAATTAAATAAATATGCAAGCTCTAGAAACTAAACCATATTATAAGCTTGATATAAGATTTTTTATTTGATTATGCAAAGGGTATTTTAAAGGTTACTTTACACAATTATGTCTAGTAAATATGCCTTTGAGATTTATGATTTATTTTGAGGCAATTTGATCGAAAAGGGGCTTAGGTTTTACTAGACCAATTTTAGGTGATTACATTTTTCCCCTCTTTGACTAATGTGTGAGTGATCTGGGAACACATTGAGTCAAAGAGTAGATTTCAGATAAAGCATCGGCTCTAAATTGGATCGTACAAAGACCGATAAGAGATCAAGGATATCAGTTTCATACAAGATCAAGCAAAGGCTGATGAGAAAGAAATGAGTATCCAGCCTGATATGAAGTGATGCAACTGGATATTTGTCCAAAGAGATTGAGATAACCAACTTTAACAAGAACTTAAGAAGCAAATCACTAGATTTAGAGGCAATACCAGAACGTTAAATGCCCTAGAGAGTTTGAGATAACCAACTTTGACAAGGACTGAAGGAACCAATCATCAAATTGAGAGACAATACTAGAATGATATGCCCAAGAGATCAGATAGATGTCTGTCTGAGTGAACTGATATAAAGGGATGAGAACAATATTTCATAAAGAGATGTGGAGAATCTCAAGTTGAGATACCCCAAGTGATGATGTTTAGTCATTGATTGACTTGATCAATAAAGATTTGGTTTAATTGCTAGATTTTCATATTAGGAGATTTGATTTAGAAAAGTTTTCTATATTGTCATGCCCCCTCGGGATCGAAATGGAGATGATGGAGAAAGAAGGAAAAAGAAAGCAGGAAGTGATAGCGTCAGCGGTCAACTACATTTGATAATTTGAATTTTTATTTTGATCCTGAAAAGAAAATTAGGATCAAGGATGATGAATCATAGTTGGTAGCCTCAGATAAGAATATGACCTAATCAAATAAGATGTAGGAAACACACATAAGCATCAAGACACAAGAGCCGAGATGACCTGAACATGGTTTCCAATTAATGTTGTAAGATAACATATGTATCGAGGCACAAGCTTCTAAGATAACCAGGAGTATCTTTGTACATGCTACACATAAGAAACAAACAAGGAGATAATTCCAACCTCACCTAAGAGTCCAAATAAAGAGGGTCGAGGTATGTGCGATGTTCCAATCGTGATGGAGGCTCTTACCACAGACACCCAGTATATTATACCACTTAGGATCATTGAAATCACACCACAAGTAAAAATTTAAGAAAAAAACATGTTATGCCCCAGTCATGAATCTCTAGTCAAATAGATAGTGTCGAGTGACCTTAGAGGACATAGCATGTGGAAATTGATGGTAACAGACAATACACAAGAAAATAGTTTAGTGCATATCTCAAATAGCTTCAATTTTCTAGGATGTAAGGTGTGTTGGGTGTTAAGGAAACACCTTTGTGCTTGTGTCAAAGTGCAAGTGTGTTGAATAGTGCAAGATCTGATATGTGTTGAGAAACACAGTGATGTCTAGATTTGTAGTGTTAAGAAATGTTGGAGGTTAGGGTGTTGAGAAATACCAAGCAGTGTCAGTTGCAAGTGTCCATTGGGAAGGATTGATAACCAACTCTAGTTGAGTCCAAGAGGTCGGTCAAGTGGTAAAGTGTTGATAGCTCAAATAGGTGTACGATTGTCCCCAGGTGACATATAAGAACCAAGGAAAAGACTAAGAATAACTCCAGTCCATGATAGCATAAGGAGACAAAAAGAGAGAGATGTAAAAGATATCAGGCTGATGAAAGCACAAGAGCTCAGCCATGCATTGATAGATGGAGCACTAGTTACAAGTTTCACCTGTTTGCTAGGTTTTCACCACTTGGGATTATTTTATTTTTGCTACCAAGGCACTTGTTTCTAGGTTTTCACTAAGGCACAATTTTATTTTATTTTTGAATATTTGATTTTTTTGAGATACATCAAGGTGCCAATTTCCAAGTTTTCACCAAGATGATCATTTTTTAGGACTTTTACAATTTTTAGGATTTTTCCAAGATTTTTTACAATTTTTAGGATTGTTTTAGGATCATAAGTTGTTGTGTAGGAAGCAAAATGCCTATTTGTAGAGTATCTTTAAGTGAAGAGCATTGAGAGGCTCTTTAAGAACATCACCTTTTGGAGTAAACAATTGATAAGATCTAGAACCATATGATGTAGTGATGATAAATAGACCCAGCCAATTGGGCTCAAAGTTTCCTTGTAGAGACACCCTGAGTGAAGGTATCTTAGCCAAAGGAAGGTCATTCCAATAAGATCCACAAATACCCTCATGAACCTCTCATAACACTTTTTCAGATTTCTCGTGTTCTAGACACCTAAGGAAGGTACCGTCTAAACTTCTCTTGAACAAGTCATTAGTGATAATGAGATACTGAGATGCACTTTGGATTTTATGGTTAGAGAGGCTTGAAGGGGCAGTTTGATTGTGATGGTAGTAAGGAACAGAGGCAATAAGGATGTAGAGAATGTCAGGTGTGTCATAAGCATGAGGTGGGAATTCTTCCACCCGGAAAACATAGCAATATTGATGCCCTTTAAGTTGTAGTATTGAGGCTAAGGGATCCATGACATCTTGTGTTGTGCTCTTTGTGTGTGACAACCACTGGAAAGTGATAATGCATTTCTTTAGATCATCAACCAATTATTTATATGATAACATTTTTTTTATCTTTGGTTTGATATCCATTAGTAATTTTGTTGATCACCAACTAAAAGTCACCATAAAAATGAAGCTCTTTAATTTTCCATTTAATAGCTAGTTTGAGACTATTAGCTAGCCCTTCAAATTTAGCTATATTGTTCATGTAGGAAAAGATCATTTTGTATGATTCAGGAATGTTGTATCTTTGTAGGGAGATGAACAAGATATCAACATTATCACCTTGTTGGGTGAAAGAGCCATCAAAATATATAGATTTATCAAGAGACTCAGCAGTGATAATAAGCATTGACAATCATTCTTGAAAATGTATGAGGAGAATATCAAGCATCCCATCCTTAGGCACTTCAGAGAGATTCTCACCATTGGATATTCCATTTATTTTTACTCTTTTAGAATCTGACACTACCACAGAGTGGTTTTAACCGTTAGACCATTTGTTCTTTTTATTATTTTTATGTGACCGAGGTACTTGATATCCTCCACCATCATTCTGCCACTCATTTCACTAGTGGAAGAGGGAGAAGGGTCAATAGTATTTGGGTGATAGACTAGTGCATGGGTAGGGTCAGAGCATATGATTTGGATGGATTCAAAAAGGTTCTAGTCAAGAGGGATGAAGGATAAAGGTTCAACAAGTTCAAGTACAAAGACACCGACATCATCCTCATCATTCATGAATATCTCAAATAGGTCTAGAAATTTATCCTCCATAAAGCGTTGTCAATCACAAGTCATCCTAGAAGAGTTAGAGGATTTTAGAGAAATATTTTGTGAATCTAACCAAGACGACCTAGCCCTAGAACTATGTCCATCTTCTTTTTCTCGAGTATCCATTTTTTCTAAAAATGTACGGACATGAACCATCTCAATCTGAGACCTTCCTAAATTCCATTTAGCTATCGTAGGATGAGGTCTGATGTACCTATAGTTTTCTTGATCATATGAAGTAGAAGTAGATGGCCTAGAAGCCATAGGGATGATCTCTACAGGAGGATTAAAAGGATCTTTGTCATCTAGTTGTGCATGAGAATTAGAACTTTTTGCTCTTTCAAAATTTGTGACAGTAGCATATTTATGGACAACATCAACTTGAATCTCCATTGTAACATCTGATAGTGAGTCCCATTCATACTCATGTGAGTTTGTGTCACTATTCTGGTATTGTCTGATATAATCAATTAGAGTGATTTCAAGAGGGATATTTTCATCATCACCTTTATCTATCTCAAGAGGTGAGCCTTTAATAGGGCTTTATAGATGTCCAACAATAGTAGCTTGTGTAGTAGAAGTAGTATTAGTACCAACTGTAGTAGTATGAGTCAAGGATAGGCATAAACCTAGGCATGTCAATAGGTTGTCCCTAGTTTTGATGTATATGAGCAGAGTCAACAATGTGTTCAGAAGAAAGAGTGATAGCAGTACTATTGGTAGCAGTAGGAGTTTTCTCTACTTGTTTAAGATTGTTGCATGTGGAAATAGAGTCAAAAGGAATAATGACCTCAATTCCATCGTGAGGAAACTTGATACATCGATGATACGTAGAGGGGACTTCTTGCATTTCATGGATCCATGGGTGACCCAAAAGTATGTTATATGCTAAAGGAAGATCCAAGATTTGACAAATGACGTCCCGCTGAACAAGATCTACTTGGATGGGAAAGACTACCATGCCTTTAGAAGAATGTTACTCTTCATCATATGCCTTAATTTTTATCTTGTGTCAAGGATCGGTAACATGCTCATAGAAACCAAGAGCTTTAACCAAATTATAAGTGCTGATATTGAAACCTGCACCTCCATCTATCAACATGCATTTTACTCTATACTTATAGATAGTGACTTCGATGTGGAAGGTTTGACTATGGGGATGACTAATATATTTGTCATTATTTTCAAAAAAAGTTAGGTAATGAGGGGAAGTGATGTGACCAACCATGGACTGGAACTTTCCTATGTCGAGGTCTTTAGGTACATTATCCATGAGAAGGGCTTGATCAAGAATCTCTCTATGAGCAAGAGAGATGTTCAGCAGTTCAAGAATTGAAATCTAAGATGATGTGCGCTAGAGTTGGTCAACTACATCATAATCATGTGGTGCAGATGAGGTAGAAGGTTTAGACACTTGATTCGTTAGTTTGGTAGCAAAGGAGGAAGATGATCATGCCTCCTATAGAGGGACTTTGCTTTGAGAATATGTTATTGTGTTAGATGACTCAGCTTGAGTCTCATCTTTGGCTTTGATGACATTAATAGCATGCTTAGAGGACTCAATCATGTTGATCACATTGTCATTATTAGTGTAGGTGTATCCTACATTGTAATATTTTTCCTTAGAAGATTCCCCTTTCTCATACTTAGGTAAAGGCTCCTTGAAAGCCTTATGATCATTGTTTTTTTGGGGAGAATCAACCACAATTATTCCATTATCAATAAGATCTTGGATGATATTCTAAAGCTTCACATAGTTGGTAGTCATGTGACCTCTATTGCAATGATAATCATAGTAGTGGTTGTCATTCCACCATTTAGGTTTTACGCCAGGATCATATGGCTTAGAGTTATCAGGAAAAGTAATTATCTTGTTGGTTAAAAGTGTCTTCAAATCACTCTCAAGTGATTCTCTGAGAGGAGTAAAGTCTCTCTTAGGCCGAGAGATCTAGGGCCTATCACGATTGGTTTCAATTTTAGATACTGTTTGAGCGCTCTTGCTAGTAGTAGTCAAGTTGAAAGTTAGTTCTTTAGGCTTACCAATAGAAGATACCAAGGTTGTCCCCACAATTCAATCATTGAAAACATATTGGTTTTGTTCCAAAACTTGTGCTTGTCCTTAGAAGAAGATCTGTGTTCTTTATACTAAAGAGTAATTTTGCCCTTACGAACAATGAAATCCTTTATGTGTAAAGATGATTCAACCAATTTATCAAAGGAAGCATGTGTTTACATTTGTAATGCATAGGTCATTTTAGGAACCAAAGAGTTAATGAATATGTTGATCCTTTTTAGTCTCAAGAATCTGTTGAGGATAGCATGAATAAAGCTTCCTCCATCATTGAAGAAATGTCACAAAGGGTTCACCTTGACATTGTTTGATGTTGTAGAGATCCAACATGGTAATAGCATGTTGAATATTGTAAGAGTATTGTTGAATGATTGTATGCACTAGTTGGTCAAATGACTTAAGTGGAGGAGATAGTTTATTGAACCACTCCATAGCTTGCCCACTAAGACTCCTAGGAAAGAGTCTCATAAGATAGATGGGTTCATATAAGAATTCCATACTCAGTGTGCAACTCTCTAATGTGATCATGAGGATCTCCACTACCATCATACTTGTCATATTTAGGAAATTAAACTTTTTGAGGAAAAGGAGGCATGTATAGATCCTTGTCAAAAGGAAATAATCATATAGCCTCAAGTGAAAAAGGTGTTTTAGGTTTTCCTTTTTCCTCTTTCAAGCATAACACTTGTTTCATCATCTCTTCCAACTATTTCTTCACAACCTCCATTTTAGACGATTCTTCTTTCTTGATCAAATTGTCAACATCAAAATTCTGAGGAAACCTAACTCCTTTTGAGCCTAAGTATAAAATATTTTTTATTGTCTTGATTCAAGGTCAACTTCATAAGTCTTTGCAAATGTTTATCTTGTTGAAATTGCAAGATTTCTTCCTTTGTTAGCTCAATGTCTGAATCACCACTTTGTGAACCATGTGAAATATGTTGAGTGTATTGAGAGGCATATTATGAGCCATGTCTAGAGTTGTGATGATCAAACTGTGCTTGGTTCTCTTGTCCAAAATGTTTCTCTCCCAATTATTTTAAGAATTCTTCAATTATTTTGTTTCGATCTTCCATAGTTGGAGTATAAGAAATGTTGTCTTTTGACTTAGGCGATGATAGGGTAAATTTACTAAAAGTATTAACAAAGGGCTTAAAACCCCAAGGTTCAGGTTCTCCTCTAGGTGAGCTATCAAAATATGCTTTGAATTGCTTCCTTGGGAAGATCAGAGATCTAGTTGTAACCAGCATGAAAAAGTATGTCAAGAGAGAAAAGATAACTTTCCACAAGATGTCCAAGTTCTGAGCAGAGCACCCTATATACGACACTTGTGGACAAGAAAAGATAAGATAAAAGAATCCAAGAGAGATAACATAAAGAGGATGGGCAAGTGAACAATCTACTAGCCAAGAGTGTAGGTAAGAGATCCAAGTAGTCTTTTCCAACTAAAGGAAATTCCTAGCATGATGGAGTATACCAAATATCAAGAAGAGAAAAGGATAGAAATATTTGAAAAATAAGTTTTAGACAAGGTTTGAAATCAGATAGGGTGAACAAGAAATAGTCTTCAAACAATCCAACAAGGGACAAAGAAACCTTGCGGATACAAGCATTTGTGAAGTCTAACAAGGTATAGAAATGTATCAACTGTATGTTCACAAAAGTTTCCATAGGTCTTAGCACATGAAAGAACATCAAGGAAAACTACCTAAGGTCAAAGGGGAAGTTTTCCAAGCTTTTCCCACAACTTGATACTCCTTTGCCTCACACAAAGTGATGTTGGCTTTGTCATGGATTTTCATCCAAGGGATTACATATGGTGATTATCTTGAGGTGATCTGGGTAAATCCACTTGGATCAATCCTTGCACAAAGGAAGTCACATGACCAAGAGGTTAGCCTCTAAGTTCAAAGGTGTTTAATAAGGATCTTTGTTCATGACTACCCCTTGTAGTTTTACAAGAAAAATTAAGACCTCTCGACCCTACAAGAACTCAAAATGTATAGTCTCGTAAGAAAGATTGAGACCTCTTGGCCCTATACAAGTTGGATGTGTTAATATTGTTGAACTACAATTGATTTCAAATCTGATTGAAGAAATCATGATTAAAGATCACTAAGGAGTTGCTGATTACATATGTAATATGATTAAATCATTATTATGTTGTCATTGATGTCAACTAGTTTGACAACACTTATCTTGTAAGTTACTATGCCGAGACATCTGAAGAAAGGTGAAAGAGATGAAGAACAGAGAAATCTACATGAGGAAAGATGTACATGACAGATGAGGATAAGGAACACATTGAGTAACTTGTTGATGAGTTTATGACTTGATGATATTGACTTTATTATGTTGCATTCATCTATGATGAAGTATAGAGCTGAAAGACACAAAGCAGTGTTGTTGGTAAATGAAGCATTTCTAGTATACACCGACGAAGTGTAGTGTATACCGATCACAGTATTAACCAAGCAGTGTTCACCAACACATTTCTTTGTTAACCGAGCGGGACAGAATGAATTAAATGATTATTTTAGCCAATAAGATTGATGAGCTGGCAAGGGTATAGCATTGAGGTAACGGATAATGTTTGTTACACGGATCGATGGCTAATGAAATTTAGGAAAGATCTAAAGGATGGGAATCAAACATGTTATTGACACAAGTACCAAGAAAGTTCAAAGCGGCAAAATCTATGAATGTGGTTAAGCAGAAAAATCTAATGGTGGAGAAGAAAATGATCCACTCGTCTATATAAGATAACAAAATTTCTTAATAAAAGAATGCTGGAAGAAGTAGAAACTGCAAGAATATCACGTGAACAAGGTTTTCATGCATTCTAATCATACTAGTTAAGTAAGAACTAAGCTGCAGAACAATTACCAAGCTACAAAGAGCAATTACCGACGGACAGTAAGTTGATACAGTATTGAATCTGAAGTGAAATATTGATCAGAAGGATTTGTATGGACTGAATATTGATCTGTAATCTACAATTGAAGTTGTATTAAGGCAGATCATTTATTGTTACATATTTAACCATTGTATACAGTCAAAATCTCTTAACTGAGTGAACTCTAAAAGTCTTATGATGTATCATTCATAGAATGAACATTGTTATCCTGTCAACCCCATAGTGAATGCTGGTTGGATGATAACTTCTAGTCTAAAATCCTCTAACAAGGTCACACCTGACAGTGTGTTTGTAAACCTTTAACAAGGTTGGGTCTTAACCAACCTCACTTTAGAAGAGTGAACAATTTTGGGTTGCCAGTCCTAGGTGGTTTTTCCCTTTACAGGGTTTCCACGTTAAATCTCTTGTGTTATGTGTTGATTGTGATATTTGTTTGTTATCATTCTTTACATGTTACACATTAGATTTGATCAGTAACTATTATTATATTTGATTGGCAATTGGTAAAAGCATAGACAGTGAAAGTATTTATTGTTTACCGAGGAGTTGAAATTGGAGATGTTGTTTTGAATTATACATTTTGTTTTGGGACACTGGATAAATGACTCACCCCCCTCTTAGTTATTCTAACAAATATGATTTAGAACAATAGAGAGGGGGGGTGAATCAGTTGTTCTCAGGTCCTGATGTATAAAAAAATCTCAAAAACTTATCCTTAAATCAGATCCAAAACCAAAACAAACTCGGTCATCACTTATTTGATAATACAAACATCTAACAATGCAGTCCACTACCCAGCTATAACTTAACTTGCAAAACATAGTAATGTTCAAACCAAAACATTCACACAAGTATTAACACCAAGTTTTATAGTGGAAACCCAATTTGGGAAAAACCACTTTGTAACATGCTACTATTATTTTCACTCTTCTGAAGTGAGCTTAGTAAAAAGCCAACCCTATCAAAGGTTACAATACACACTGTCAGGTGTGACCTGGTTAAAGGATTTCAATCACCCTGTTAAAAGTGAGCCTAATCATAGGACTTACATACACTCCATTAGAATGCAACCTTGTTCAAGGGATTTAACATATGACTATTAGATCAACCTCTGTTAAAAGGATTTTGACTGTTACAATGGTTAGAAAGTAGCAGCAGTATTATCTGAAAAATATACAACTCACTTTGCAACTATCAAATCTGATTCCATACACAAATGCTAGTTTACTGACTTTAAAACTTTTCCATTTCCATCTCTGATCTACTTGGAACTTTTTTTCAAGCAATCACCACAATTCTCCTTCAGCCTTTTCTGCTTATTCAGTCAATAAAACTTTCCTCTTCCAGCATTCTCTATTCACCATGTGCATACATATCAAAATGTTCAGGTTCCCTTATATTTTCCTCAATTAGGTTAACTCATCTTTTGCCGCTCAATCTCAATCATAGATCTTAGGGTTAGGTCAGATTCATTGAATCTACCTGCTTCATGTTCTTTGGGTCCTTTTCTAGAATCATCTCAAATCTCTTAAATATTTACAATAAAATGTTTTACAGTGCATTTAATGCTTCCAAACAATCAATAAATAAAGTCAACATGTTTTACATAATCCAAGAATTCAACAATGTCGGCTCCAAAATTAAATTCTCTTCAAATATAAAATTGTTGATGCTCGGTCAATATTGTGATTGTCCACTCGGTCTTCAAGTAGAAAGCTCGGTCATTACTAAAACTGTTTCCTTAGCTTACATTGTCTTCCTCGACAAATTTACTAATGCTCATTCGACACTATAATTTTGCTCAGCATATACTAACTCAGTCGACACTAACATTAGTCGGCTTAAACATGATTTTTCCATTCTTTACTCGATTAAGCCTACCAGTTTAGTCTTCAATCTTACTAAGATAAACAATACATTATCTCATCATTGTGCAACATAGTCAAGTACACTTTGTAGTATAGAGATAAATCAACCTTTCCCTAGGTGCTATTGTTACCAACCTTGCTTAACCCCTTAGCAACACTCAAATAGATATAGTACTTTCCTAAGTAGCAATAGTCTTACCAATTAAGGTTCGACATCAATGACAATACAACAATTATTTCAATTGTAGTTTCCAACAGGATGTACTCCCCTTGTAGTCTTGTAAACAAGATTGGGACCATGGAGGCCCTACAAGCACCTAATTAAGTATCATCTTACTTGGAAAGATTGAGGCAACTAGGCTCTACACATGATAAAACATTAGAAGTATAAATAGATAATTCTTCCATCTCTTTAGATTGAAGGAATATTTTTATTATAGTGGGATGAAGTTAGCCAGGTTTGCATATTTACCACTTGGGTCATTCCCAAAAAATTTCTCTCTTGGAAAACCCTCTAAAGGTAAATGCAAGAAAAGAAAAGGATAGCTAGTAGAGGTCTATATCTATGATTTTCCATAAGGAAAATAGAATACTCTCCTACTCCATAGTGTCTCCCAACCACACCAAACACATATTCAATTACCCAAGACTCTTTGCAAGTGATCAACTAAGTAGGTCAAGATTTCTAATTTTCCAAAAGGAAAAGAACATACTTTCCTACTACTCAACTAATCATAAGACAAGAAGCCTTCTAATTAAGCTAGGTTCCTAGAAAAACCAAATGTAAGAAAGCACAATGTTTATTTGTATCTCTAAGAAAACCTACAACTAATAGCTTTAGTAGTTTCACGATTGAGTCTTTGACAAGCATCCTATATCACAAGACATTAGTAGTCATGAAAGTGTTGATCTCTTTGGCAAGAAATCTTACAAAACCACAAGTTAGGGTACAAAAAATATGCAAATGAAAGCAATAACCATGCAAAACCACTTGTTAGTTATTGTCAGAAAACAAGAAAACCCAAAAATGCAAGAAAATGCAAGCAAGATAGGCTAAAAATTAGACTGTGACAACAACTGAATCTGGACGACACTTCACAGTCTACCAGGAAAATCATACGATAGACTTATGGGAAGCACACAATATTCTAGAACAGTACGATAGACTAAAAAGAAGTAGTACAATATTTTGCCAAAAGGCAGATGATATACCCTAGAAAAGTGAGACGATATTCCAAAAAAGGAGAAAGTTCGCATGGTAGTATTAAGAAATATCATCTTGGTATATTCTGGAATGTTGTACAATTTTTTGGCTTGCAAAACAAAAGTCACGAACCTGCAACAATGAAGAGCTGAAAATGCAATAAATAGAGATAAAAATGAATGTCTAGCCCCACAGTGGGTGCCAAAAATGTGTGATCAAAGTGTGACACACTTATATAAACCATTACACTTGAAAGAATCCACAAAGAAGGAATTCCCAAGAGGCAGCTTATAGCTTCCTAGTTGAAGCAAGTTTAATCCTTGTTTGAATGCTCATCAGATTGACATAAGGATTAGTGACTTCACTACTTCAAAATGGAAGATTCAAGTGTAAATGCAAGCTAAAGATGAAACTAGAATGCAAGAAGCTAAGAATGAGAGATTGATTTAGAATGGATGCAAGCAACTAGTATTCTAGAATGAGAATGCAAGAAAGAATCTAGATTAACCATGCAAGGTTAATTATAAGAAATGAAGCTAAGCTAAGAAATGAGAGCAACTAGAATCTAATAATTCAAATTAGTAAGATTATGCTAAGAATGCAAGAAAGTTAGAATGCAAGAAGCTAAGATGCAAGATTAAGATTAAACCCTTGAGTCAAGGAAGAGCTTCATTTTAAAGGACTTGCCTCAAGAATGGAGGGTAGAGATTGAGAGACAATAGAATGAGTGATTGAGATTAAGAGGCAAAAGGAGAGTGAAGGAGATGCAAGGTTAGGTAGAGATGAGTGGTGAGGATTAAGAGGCAAAAGAGATGTTAGGTAAGATAAGATAAAATAATAATTTTCAAAGCACAAATCCCTTTTAATTGCTAATTAATCAAGATTAAGTATGTTTACACATGTGAATGTGTTATTTTAATAAAAGTGTAGAAACTTTATATTAAAAGTAATGTTATAGAAATTAAATAAATATGCAAGCTCTAGAAATTAGATCATAGTATAAGCTTGCTATAAGATTTTTTATTTTTTATTTAATTATAAAAAGGAGATTTTCAAGGTTACTTTGCACAATTATGTCTAATAAATATGTCTTTGAGATTTATGATTTATTTTGAGGTAATTTGATCGAGAAAAGGGGCTTAGGTTTTACTAGACCAATTTTAGGTGATTATAATCACAGGGCAAAAAATTTAGTCCTTCCATGGGAAAATTATCTCTTCCATAGGTAACGCATACAAACTTTTACATGTCAGATCAAAAGTTTGTATCTACCTAGTTATTAGTGTTGTAGGTTTGAGAAAAGTGAGAAGATGGATGAGTTACTGATGTCGTTGATGTCAACATGTTTATGGTGTCATCAATGACTGGTTATTACAAATGTTGTCAAGTTCTCCATGGAGTGGTATTCTCTTGATTCCTTCTCTATTGCAAATATATTCATATGATTTAGATATGTTGTTAAGAAATGTTTAGAGATATTGGATTTGAGATTTTGTGCTTCGAATTGTAGTTTAGAGGAATTGGTGTTCACCAGTGTGTGATAGTGTTTAGTAGAGTTTCCTATGAGAAATGCATGATTTTAATTTCTTTGCTTGTTAGTTTCTAGTGTTGTGGATTTGGAATTGCACTTATAATGTTTGTATCTTTGTTCAATTAAAATGGCACAATTATTTATTTATTTTTGAGGCATTTGTTCAAAGTTCAATGGTGCCTAGCTAGGTTTGGTTAACCTAAGTTGTTTGCACTTTTAAATAAATCTATGGTGAATATAAATTGAAGAGTAACATGTATGTATTCTTTGGTCCTAGCTAAGATGTGATGTGGTCTTCTTTTGATTCCTTTCCATCATTGGAATGTTCAAGTACCGACTTAATTTGAATCATGTTTGGTTAAGATTTTTTACCAACCTTGGAAGGTTTTTGTAAGTGTAAGGATGGTATAAGGATGAATTATTGAGGGAGTGTGTGCATGCACCATGAGGATTTTTGAAAGATGATTTATTGGTGTCACTGTAGCATGTGTTTATATAATTTAGAATTTAATCTTCTCTATGTTTTTCTCCCTAACAAGATTTTCCATATAAATCTAGTGTTTCATTATGTATGGCGGTTCTTGTTTTTCATGTTTCTTTCATGTTTACATTACTTTATGATTAAGGATTAAGATGAGTTTTGTGGATCTAATTCAAGAGAATATTTATGAGTTTTAGGGATAGATGATTCAACCCCCCCTCTCATTTGTCTTGTGCATTTAACAATTAGTACAATTAATTATTTGAAAATTGTTTAATCCTTTACCTAATTTTATCAGTGTCAATATGTATATATATGATGTAATAAATAATTAAATTAGACATTCCTTTCAACAAAACTATTATAAAATCATAATCGAGACGATTCCTCCCGGGCTATACTGGGGGTTTTCTTTCCCATTCTTTTCCCCCAATGCCTACACTTTGAATGGGGCTCCATGTAAAAAATTTATGATAGTAAAAATATTAAATGCATAAGTCTATTATCTATAAAAAAAAAAAACCTATTATAAAATTATTGAATTTCATCTTTTAAAAAAAAACTAAAAGTGGGCAAACCACTAATATTTTATTAATATATAGATATAAAAAATGGTTCAAGGGCTCAAATGGGAAATAACCAAAAAGAAAACCCAGTATCCTTTCCTAAATACAATAGAAAAAGAGAGAAATATCCCAAGGCAGAAGCCTAGAGAACTAACCCCACCTAGAGAGACGTATTCTACTGATCCAATACATGAGATGGAAACTCTAACTAGCCTAAAATCCCTCCAAAGCACAAGGGTAGAGGCACACAAGATAATTTTGGTGCTAACAGTTTAAACTAGAATAAATAACTCATGCCATGCACCTTCATTCTGCTCCACATTCTAAAAGGAGGTATTTTTCAAAATTTGGCCTAAAATACGTCGCGGGTTGTAGATAGCATAGCCATCTTGCAATGTTCTTTAGTCGATAATG
Organism: Chamaecyparis obtusa; assembly: GCA_027943335.1. NCBI lineage: Eukaryota > Viridiplantae > Streptophyta > Pinopsida > Cupressales > Cupressaceae > Chamaecyparis > Chamaecyparis obtusa. The sequence continues at coordinate 1,050,188 of BSBK01002401.1, forward strand.
AATTTTGAGGGCCCCACTTTGGACATGCATTATAATCTCTCTTTCTAGAGATATTTTCCAAAATGAGGAAGTCCTATCTCAAATTGGCCTGAAAAGCTCTGTGGGCCCTTGATCTGAAGTTCATCTAGCAATTGTTAACATTTGATGATAGGTGCCATGAACCCCCCTACTTTTGTCATAATAAAAGACATCATGTCCGCTCAATTTGATGTAGACATATATGTGGAATCTATAAAAATATTTAAGCCCATTCTAAATCATAAGTAACTCATGTCACCTGTCTTCATTCCGCTGCACATTAATAAAGGGAAGGTTTTTTTCCAAAATTTAGTATGAAATGCATTGTGGGATGTAGATCACATGACCATCTTGTAGTGGTCATTAGTTGATGAAGAATGTTGAGGGACCCACTCCAGACACACGTCCTCTTTGGGGGTTATTACAACTATCAATAAAAAAGCACTACTGGTATGTAGAGAGAAAGCTTGACCACTTGAAGAATAGATCCAAGATGTCTTACTTCAAAAGATCCAAGATGTCTTACTTCAAGAAAGAAAGTCCCAAGTTTGATGCATGGGAGGACAAGATGAAGACTCATTTGTTCTGTTTGGGCTTAGATTATAGGATGGTAACTAAGAAAGACACATCACTCAAGACTAAAGATGAGTTGGAAGACCTTGCCACAACTGATGAGAAAAAGAAGATGTTTCAAAGATTGTGAATTATCTAAGATCAGATATCTATACAAGAAACATGATATATGGGAAAGGTTTTCAGCACTGTATGAAGAAGATACATACACTAAAGGAGCAAAACATTAGAATTGGAGAGCAAGGATGAGACACTTCATATGAATGGAGATGAAACAGTAAGGATGTTTGTTCAAAGGGTTATATAATGTGTAATAGGAATCAGGAACAATGGAGGAACTTACACTGAGGAAGAGGTCATTGCAAATATTATTAGATATTTGATACCAATGTAAAAAACTAAAGTGAATGCCATAGAGGAGATCATACCATTGACCAAAGGTTTCACAAGGGAAATGTTAGTATCTAAACTAACTATATTTGAGACCGTAGAGTTTAAGGATGCCTTACCTAAGGTAGAGACAACTTACAAGGAAACATTGCACAAACAAAAGAGATACAAGAACAATTTTTGTAGGTGCCAACAAAATAAGTAAGTACAATGAAGAGTTAGGAGATTATGCTAATAATGGGAAGAGATTGAAAAAAATGAAAACAATGTTGATGAGAAGGTCTTAGCATTGATCACAAGAAGAGAAAGAAAGGCCCAAGGTAAGTTTGAAAGAAAGTTACCCATAAAATTATTTAATTGTAGTAAGGTTGGTCATTTCACTTCTATATGTCTAAGTAGAGTTCCTAAGCATAAGCCTAAATATGGGAAATACATCAAGGATAAATAATTTTACTATGCTAATGATGGTACATCTGATGATGAAAAAGGATCCTCCAGTAGTGCTTTTCTTGTCATCTACACATCCTGCCCAATCTGCATCACTGTTAGCATTCAATGCTAAGTTATCTAACCTATCATACCATAGTCCTAGGTCAATTATTCCCTTGAGGCATCTGAATATGCTTTTTACTATTGTAAGATGTGTCTCCTTTGGATCTACCTAGAAACTAGCAACAATTTCAACTGCATTAGCAATATCAGACCCAATATGTGTTAGATAGTGAAGCCCTCTGATTATTGATCTCTATTATGTCTGAGGTACATTCTTTACCTCATCAGAAATGGATAACTTACTCCTTGTTACCATAGGAGTTCCAACTATTTTACTCTCATCCATGCTAAATTTTTTCAACAACTCTTTTAGATACTTTGTGATATGAAAATCACATCTTTGTTTTGATTTTTTTGTAATCCTAGGAAGAATTTCATCTCCCCTATCATTCACATCTCAAACTCACCTTTCATTTCTTCTTCAAAATTATTACTCATAGAATCATTACCCCCAAAGATAATGTCATCAACAAACACTTCTATTATCAAAGTACCTTCATTATTGTATCTTAGATACAAGTTACTATTTGCACTACCCTTCTTGAAACCAAGATGTAGTAAATACCTATACAACCTTTCATACCAATCCCTTGGAGCTTGCTTCAATCCATACAATGCTTTCTTCAATCTAAAAACCATATCTCTATCATCTTTCAAAGGAAAACCATTTGTCTGCTCAATGTAAACTTCTTCTTCCAAATCACCATTTAGGAATGCAGACTTGACATCTATCTGGTATACCTTAAAATATTTGTGTGCAACATAGGCCAAGAATAACCTAACTACCTCTATCCTCACAACTAGTACAAAGGTCTCCTCAACATCATTTCCTTATTGTTGTGAATATCCCTTACACACTAATCTAGCTTTATTCCTAATCATAACCCCATCTTCATTCATTTTGTTTTTGAAAACCCACTTTTTTCCAATGACATTCTTGTCTTTACGTCATGGGACCAGTTCCCAAGTGTTTTTTTCTCAATTTGATCCAATTCTTCTCTCATTTCCTTAATCCAATACTCATCACTAAAAGCCTCATCAGGTGTCCTTGGCTCAACCTGCGAGATCAAACAAATTGTATTTATGAACTATGACCTTGTCCTAGTACCTGTACTCTTGTCTCTAATGATCTGATCCTATGGATGATTCTTCACATTATACTTAGGTGTCTTGAGAACTTATGTCTCACTCATATTCATATATGCATCACTTCCTAGTAACAAACCCTCTTGAAATTATTCTTGTACTTCTTCCTGACCTTTCCCTATTTGAAGTTGATTTTGATTTCTCTAAAATATCTCATTTTCAAACCTTTCCCAATCTAGATCATAAGGATTGAATTCACATGTTCTTTCTTGTACCCGACACCTTTCATAAATTATGACATTCACACTCTCAATCATTTTCTTTGTTCTCAAATTGTAACATCTATATGCTTTTCTTTTAGTGGAATACCCAAGGAAGTTTCCTTCATCACTTCTAGCATCAAATTTCTTTGTGCCATCATATCTTTTGATAAAACACTTGCTACTAAAAATTTTGAAATAGCTAACAGTACTAGTTTCACCATACCATAATTCATATGGTGTCTTGCTAGCAAGATAATGCACCATATGAGCTATTGTCAATGTTGATGACGAATTTCATCTTATAATTTCATAAATCATGAAAAATATTATTTATATAATAAATAATTAAAATCAAGGAATTATTGATCTCAAAAGGTTGCACTTAAGGAAAACAACTTTATGGGAAGTTCTCAAAATGGAGGATTGGTTTTCTTTCCACAAAACAACCTTTGATATTTTAGAATTCTACTCTTTATTGTTTGCAAGGGGATGAAAAGAGAAAAAGAAAACAAAAATAAATAAATCTAGTCTAAGGTGATAAGCGAGATGCAAATCTTTTACAACACTTTAGATTTTTATCCACCACAAAATATAATGTAACATCAACATAAATAATGCAAAAAATGGGAAGCACATAAAACATGATCACAGTATCCATCCACTTATGCTAACATCACAAAAGCTATAAAATTACACAAAAAATAGTCATATTAATAAAATGATCTAGATCAAAGTAATTGATCTAGATACAAAACAAAAACCAAACATAGACCAAATGCTTGTTGGGTGCAATCTGTTATATTTAATTATATTAAGAGATTGATTACAATGTTGCAATCTCCAAATTAAAGTTGTTGATGTTGCTACTTAGTATTCTAGAATGAAGTGGTGCTGATGTGGAGTGGAGGTGGATATGACCTCTTTGATACCATATTTCATAACTTTGAAGGTTTCCAAACATCTAATGTAAGTTTCAAACTCCTTTATGGTGATCTTTCACTTCCTAGGCCTATTACTCTTCCTAGTAGCCCTCCAAATAGGGTTATCTTGAGGTATAACTTCTTATGCAAACCTCTCAAGCTCAAACCAAAAGTATTTTGAGATACTCTTTTGGGAATTTGATAACATATCTAAAGTTTGGACATGGTTACATTGGAGAATATCCTCCACTAACTAACTGGTAATCAACATATAGGCCTAATTAGGCATTTTTATAAAGCAACTATTGGATTCCTTCACACCAAAATTCCAAACTTCATTCCTAAAACAAAACCATATATCACATATGGTTTGAATCCATAATTTCCAACACTTGGAACTCTCATCAAATCACCCCTTTATCAAACCCTTAGTCTACCTATGTAATAAAAACCTAATACATGAAGATATTAGGCTAGGGCATCACCAAAATGACCTCTAGTACAATCCCCTACCTCTGAAAACTTATGGAGCATAAAATACATCCAAATACCCTCTATTCCATTGATTTATAAAAAAATTCAATGGTGAAAGGGGTCTCAATATATTTGTATGATTCTAACCCTCACACCTAGGGTTTCAAGATTAGTTTTGGTAAAATTGCTCTAAATTCCATAAATATCAATGAAAATGGGCCAAACTAGATGAAAAACAAATAATATTTAGACGACCATCCTACCAAATAGGTTTCAAATCAGTTTCAGGTTGTACATGGCTATACAAATCTCTACAATAATGAGAACATTGGAAAAACACAGAAAACTAGAGATAGTTTTATTGCTTTTACCATCTAAATCACATACAATCCTTCCTTGGTTGATGAAACAAGTTGTTTACATGATTATCCATCATCTCCAATGGTTACAACTTCCATTTGAATTTTAATTAACTAAAAACTAACACTTGTCCATTATGACAATTTTTGCAACTTTTTACAAATGACATCCTAAGACTCTAGATTGACCTGACAAAATAAAAAATGGTATAAAATACCCAATTCTATGACCAAAATATAAAATCAAAGTAATTTTTCCAAAATGGTCTCATGGCGGTATAAATGCACTAGGTGCTCTTACACCATACTCCCAGGGTGAACAAAAACCTCAAGTCCCTTTTGAGATCAAGTCTTGGACTATTGCTTTATGTTTCTTAATGTCCTCTCTATCATCCATATTGCATCTTTATTAGGAAGGCCTTGTCACTTCACTGGGTATTCATTGTACACTTTGTGCCTTGTTCTTTTGACTTCCTTGGTATTCAATATGCACTCAAGCTTCAATAGTTCATTTGGAGGTAGGTCCTTCACCCAATCTTCTTCTAGATCTCTCTTGTGGAGCTTGAATCTTCACCTAAAATCATGGATCCTTTAAAAGGATAGAGGTCAAAAATAATAATAATTGGTTAGATAGTCACTCTAGGAGGGATTTCTATCTCATAAGTATTAGCCCCAAATTTGTGGACCACTCTACATGACCCATCAATTTCATCTATAGCTTCATGTACTTCCCCTTGGGTAGTCTTTCTTTCTTCAAGTGTGCCAACACTATATCTCCTACCTTGAACGGGACATCCCTTCTTTTTGTACCATCCCAAATTGTAAGAACTTGTGTGCTCTATAATTTAATAATTTTTAGGACTTCATAATTTCACTTAATGCATACCTAGTACAAATTTGAGTCCTCTTTTCTCACTATCTTGTGCAAAAAATGAGGGAGGATCTAATTTCTATGCATCCTCCTCTATTTTCCTCAAATCACAAAATGTATTCTCTACCCTAGGCCTTATTTCACCCTTTTTTGCCTTGAATTTCAATCCCATTATCAGAATCAACTAAAGTTTTAAACCTGAAACTATTGGATTAATAATGACCCATCTATTGGGACTAACCAAAGTCCTCTAGGTTGGTCTTGTCTTGGAAAAGGTTGACCTGAGTCGGCCTTGTCCTAGGAGACTGATCTCAAATTTGGACACGGGTCCATCACGATGGATTTGAAAGGTTTCCAAATCTATGGTCAATTGTTTAATTATGACTCCCAAAATCACTATAAAATGAACATAATTGATTCATTTTGGCATATGGATTCAAGTGCAAGGTGAAAACTCCAATTTGATTACAACAAGCAATTGCAAGATGGAATCCCTAGTTTGATGACATCTATTGAAGAAATGGTTAGTTATTGAAGAATCATTCAAGCATCTAAATCAAGCATCTAAAACTTCAAATCAAGCATCCAAGACATCATTTTCTATATCATGGAGTTTCAATTGGATTGTGAGGATGGCTACAAGTACTTTTTCCCTTGGGGGCTTGGTATGGTTTCCTTGTTATTTTTAGATCTATGCATTGGTACTTCATGTTTACATACTTACATTTACATGCATTCAATCATACATTTTTTTCATTCACATGCTAGGATTTCACTCTGTCACACATAGCATTAGATCTAGACATTTACATTGGCATTCTAGCTCACTGGCATTCTAGACATACTCTAGATTCACGAGCACATCACACTCTACATATTCTTATTAGGAATTATAGTACACAATACAACTAAGAGGGGTGGGTGAATCAGTTGTATGACAGATTATTAAACTTTAAACTTTAAGTAGAAACAATATCAAATCCAATGAACACAATGAATGCCAACACAATAACATAATATTTTGGTCTCATGGAAACCCTATTAAAGGTAAAAACCCTGATGGGAATTAGCACCCACAAATGATGTACTGAGAGTATAGTTATCCTTGTTAGAAGATATAGCCCTGTTAGGAGCTTATTGAAACATTACAGTACATAGTCCTTGTAAGAGGACATACCCTATTAGGATTCAAGAACAAAAGGGAGGGCTCACTTCCCAAGGCTCACTTCCCAAAGAAGGTTAAGTTCACCTTTAAAACTCACTATTCGCAACACAAGTGTATGTGAAGAAATACATAATCTTTTGAACTGTTCGGTAGCAACTATCTTTGCTTGATCTGTTCCAATGAATTCCACCAAAAAACCTATGCTCTACATACAATAGACACAAGCTCACGACTTTCACAACCTCTCTATATCATCTTCTTCATTTCCATATCTTTTCCAAAGAAAAGACCTTTCATTTATAGCTTATTATAATTCTCATGAATAGGTCGGCCCATAAGGCTTTCCTAATTACAAACAATTACATAAACCCTTGCTAAGATACACATGGCATCTAGAACAAGTATAAAATGATTTTATTACAATAATTAAGGACCAACATCCTTAATTCAAGTTCACCATGCATCATACATGCTACATCTCTGTAGTCAGCTTCCAAATAGATCACCTTCCAGAACAAACACCGCAGCTGACGTCATCCTTCCTTTTGTACCTTGCATAGTTCATAAAACATTCTTTAATACTTTTTCTTTCATCTCTAAAGTTGGCATTTACTGATTCCATATCACTTGTAAGCTATACACAAAACATAGAAACTAACTCTGTCATTTCTCACTATCATAGTTAGTGACCAGTCTTCACCAAAACATTTGTAACTCATCCAATATGAAAGATTACATGATGTGATATTGGATATAAGATCACAACACCCTCCTGAACTCTCATCTGACTTCGCAGCATTTGAAACATCTATACAGTGTCCATACATTATGATAACTAGTCTGATCTCCTCACAGAAACATATGTTGACATCAGTGACAAAACACAAATGACAATAGTATGAGTGCTCATTCAGTAACATATTGATTAAGCATATTAAATGTCTCAATCACCTCCCCATGCATTAGCAATATCCAACAATCTCCCCCTTTGGAATTGATGTCAACATATGGGAAAATTTATCATCCCAAAGTTATATCAATCCAAAGTTCTACAACCAAAAAATCTCCCCATACAGTAGGGATTTTCTCATAGTAGCACTCCCCCTTTGACAACAATGGAAAAGGGTTCCATGAGTCATCAATTTCTTTCTAACATCTTTCTTCCCCTATCACTCCCCCTGGGGAGTAGATCCCTACATCTAGTCCATATTATGATAAGGCTCTTAAAACCTCTAGACTTATGCATCTCTACATCATTTAATTCTGACTAGGAGGGGCCTGAACCCCCAGCATACCTCTGAGATATTCAAATGTATCTTTTGGTAGTGGCTTTGTGAAGATGTCTACAATCTAGTCTTTTGTATAAATATATTCTAATTTTATTTCCTTTTCTGCCACCTTGTCTCTCAAGAAGTGATACTTGATATAAATATGTTTATTTTTAGAGTACATCACTGGATTCTTTAACATATTCATTGTATGTGTGTTATCACAATGGATAACCATAGGCTCATCAAAATTTATTCCAATGTCTATCAATATTTGTTTCATCCAAACAATCTGAGTGCAATTAATGGCAGCAGCAACATACCCTGATTCAGCAGTAGATTGTGCTATACAATCTTTTTTCTTACTTAGCCAAGAAACCATTTTTTTCCCAAGGAAAAATGCACCACCGCTAGTACTTTTTTTGTCATCAATATTTCCTTCCCAATTAGCATCAGTATAAGCATGAAGTTCAAAGCTGTCATTTATTTCATACCATAAGCCACAGTCTATGGTTCCTTTCAGATATCTCAATATCCTTTTTACAGTAGCTAGGTATGTTTCTTTGGGTTCTACTTGATATCTAGCCATAATTCCAACAACATTAGCAATATCTGGTTTGGTGTGGGTCAGATATTATAATCCTCCAACCATTGATCTATATAATTTCAGGAAAAAATTCCTTGATTCATCATTAATTGTTAACTTACTACCAATCACCATAGGTGTTCCTACTAGTTTATAGTCATCCATTCCAAACTTCTTCAGCATTTCTTTGAGATACTTGGTTTGAGAAATAAATATACCATTCTCATTCTAAGTTATTTGCAATCCAAGAAAGAATTTCATTTCGCCTATCATGGACATCTCAAATTCACTTTCCATTTCCTTAGAAGATTTCTTACATAGATCATCATTACCTCCAAAGATAATATCATCCACAAAGACTTCTATTATCAGGATTCCATCTTCACTAGTTCTTAAATACAAATTATTGTCTGCATTACCTTTTCTTATTTGAATTATGTTCAATTTATACACTGTTGTTCCAATATCCTCTCTCCAATGTACATGAGATACATTTCCTTCAAGAAACATTGTCCTAGTAGCATCAAGTATAGTCTTGTTCCTTCGCTCTGCTATCCCATTCTGTTGTGGAGTCCTAGGAGTAGATGTTTGTCTCTTTATTCCACGCTCTTTGCAGTATGCATTAAAAAAGTCTAAAGTAAACTCTCCACCTTTGTCTGACCTTAGACACTTAATCTTTAAACCTGATTCATTCTCTACTTTTGCTTTGAACAACTTGAATTTATCAAATTCTTCTAATTTTTCTTTCAAATAAGTGACCCACATCATTCTAGAAAAATCATCAACAAAGAGTATGAAATACCTTTCACCACAGTATGATTTTTTCCTTGTAGGTCCATATAGGTTTGTGTGTACCAGCTCCAACTTCTCTTTTGATGTATATGCTTTGCTTTTGTAACGGCTTCTAGTCTATTTTCCCATGACACACTCTCTGTAAATAGTGTTAGATGGTTTCACAATCTTTGACCAATCTCTCACTACATTAGTCATACTTTCCTTAACAATGGTATCAAAATTAACATGACAAAACCTCCTATGCCATAACCAATTGTCATCAACCTTCACAAAAAAGAAAGAGGCTTCAGATGTATTTAATTCAAATACATTACCTCTAGACTTAGTACCGGTTGCAATCAGCTTACCTGCCTTACTTTTGATAAAAACATTTTCCATTAACAAAACTTAATTGAAACTCTATATCCATTAATTTTCCAACACTCAACAAGTTATGTTTCAATCCTTCAACAAGTAGTACATTATTTGTATTATTCTTTCCATCCAAAGTAATAGATCCTACTCCTATGTAGATTTAGGAAGATTGTCCCCAAACCTTACAACACCACCATCATATTTTACTAATTTAACAAACTTGTTCTTATCACTAGTCATATGATGATAACAACCACTGTCTATTATCCATTCAATTTTCTTGTCAACGTGAGATACTAAATCTTTTTCCCCATGCACTGGCTCATCTCTAATAGCAACAAATCTGATCTCTTCATAATCTAAATCATCATCATCAAAGATGCCTTCACTAGAATAATAACATTCTTTGTCCCTTTTAATCTTGTCATAATTAGGTTTGTACTTAGGAACTCTTGTAGGACATCTAGATGAAAAATGACCTACCTTATTGCATGAAAAACATTTCAAGGGTAACTTGCCTTCAAACTTGCCCTTACCTCTTTTTTCTCTTCTATAAATCAGTGCAACAAGTTCATCCATCTTTCTTTCTTCTGCCATTATCTATTCCCATTCCTCAGCATACTCACCAAGCTCTTCTTTCAGGTCTTCTTTGCTGGTGCTTGGAATTGTAGACAATTTCTTATGTGTAGATGCCTTAAATGCATATTCAACTTCAAGTATAGCCTCTCCTAATTTTGCAGCTTCAAAGGTAGTTAGCTTTGCAATCAACATCTCTCTATTAAAGTTAAGAGTCAGAGATATAGTTTCTTGAATAGACATAGCCTTGAACTTGTAAGAAGGTGTCAAAGATCTAAGGATCTTTGTAATAACTTCATCTTCATCATAAGTGCCTCTGTAGTTTTTGATTCCAATTACAACTTCTGTAACCCTTTGAACATAAGCCCTAATGCTTTCATCCTCATTAATTTGCAGCTTCTCCATCTTTGTCTTCTAGTTTTGTAAATTTTCTTGTTTGGTATACTTATCTCCCTCATATAGTGCTTCTAATCTTTCCCAAATCAGGTATGTCGAATCCAAGTCTTTAACTTCAGTAAACTCTCCTTCAGAGAGTGCACTGATCAGTGCTTCTCTTGCAATCATGTTAAATGAAAATATCTTCTCTTCATCCTCAGTAGCTATTGTCAATTCATCTTCGATCTTTATATCCACCTTGTTCCTTGTAATCAACCAATAGTCAATCCCCAAAACAAAATAGGTGAGTTCACATTTTGTTCTTCCAACTGTCAAATTTTTTAGTATCAAATTTTGGACTATCCTTCCTATAGTATGCCATCTCCACAATCACCTCAAGATGTTAAGCTTTCTCTACTTGCTCTAATACCAATTGTCAGGAATAACAATCCAAAATACAACTAAGAGGGGGGTGAATCAGTTGTATGAAAAATTATTAAACTTTAAACTTTAATAGCAGCAATATCAGATCCAATGAACATAATGAATGCCAACACAATAACACAATATTTTGGTCTCGGGGAAACCCTGTTAAAGGTAAAAAAACCCAGTGGGAATTAGCACCCACAAATGATGTACTGAGAATATAGTTATCTTGTTAGAAGATATAGCCCTATTAGGAGCTTATTGAAACATTATAGTACATAGTCCTTGTTAGAGGACAAACCCTATTAGGAGTCAAGAACAAAAGGGAGGGCTCACTGCCCAAAGAAGGTTAATTCCACCTTCAGAACTCATTGTTCACAACACAAGTGTATATGAAGAAATACACAATCTTTTTAACTATTTGGCAGAAATTATCTTTTCTTGATCAGTTCGAATGAAGTCCACCAACAAACCTCTGCTCTACATACAATAGATAAAAGCTCACAGATTTCACAACCTCTCTATATCATCTTCTTCATTTCCATATCTTTTCCAAAGAAAAGACCTTTCATTTATACCTTATTAAAATTCTCATGAATAGGCCGGCCCATAAGGCTTTCCTAATTACAAACAATTACATAAATCCTTGCTAAGATACACACATTATCTAGAACAAGTATACAATGATTTCATTACAATAATTAAGGACTGACATCCTTAATTCAAGTTCTCCATCCATCATACATGCTACATCTCTATAGTTAGATTCCAAATAGATCACCTTCCATAACAGATGCCACAGCTGACGTCATCCTACTTTTCGTACCTTATGTTCATAGAACATTCTTTAATACTTTGTCTTTCATCTCTGAAGTTTGCATGCACTAATTCCATATCACATGTAAGCTATACACAAAATACAAAGACTAACTCTGTCATTTCTCACTATCACAGTCAGTGACCAGTCTTCACTAGAACATATGTAACTCGTCCAATATGAAACATTACATGATGAAATCTTGGATATAAGATCACAACACCCTCTTGAACTCTCATCTGACTTAATAGCATCTAAAACATCTATATAGTGTCCGTACACTATGATAACTAGTCTGATCTCCTCACAGAAACATATGTTGACATCGGTGACAAAACACAAATGAAAACAGTAATAGTGCTCATTCAGTAATGCAGTGATTAAACATATTAAATGTCTCAATCACCTCCACATGCATTAGCAATATCCAACAATTCTAACAACTATCCATGGAGGTGGTAATTACCAAAATGAGGAGTTGACTAAGGAAAACCCGTATATAGCCACCCATACACACATTTTCTATATTTGTAGGTTATAGAAGTGTAGGTACAAGTGCAGATCTGAAAATAGTGTAATCTAATTTTTCTAGATCCTTTCTACTCTCAATTCCAAAAATTCAATGGACTAGGCTGATTTCGGTCGGCCTTATCTAGAACATGACTGACTTGGGTTGGCCTTGGCCTCTTCTAGATCAAAATCTTCCAATTCATATAGTTGTAGATTCTAGGCTGCTAGATATGAAAACCAACAAAATTCGGGACTCTAACAGTCAGAAAAATCATGTTCAAACTGCAATCTTCCTCTTTCCTTTTTCAGGTTCACACATTATTATCCCTATTTCTTGGGATTTAATTTTATAGATCATATTTCTCTTTGATATTTATATATCATTTAGCATGTCTTATTGGAACCAATCAAATCTAGTCCTATAAGGCATAGAGCTCAAGTTTGTACCCTAACTCTCTAGGTTGTACTTACTAGATCTATCTTGTTAGCGAGGGTTTTTTATTACAATGTATAATATCCCCCATTGATTTGGTGAGTAATCTACATCCTAACATTGCTTGCCATTTTTCTATTATACACTTTTCAAATTTGCATGTTTCTTATACTTTTCACCACTCTTCTTGTGATTCTCTTTAACCTGTTCATTGATACCTTCATGGCTGCAACAAATTCCTCTCCTTCGACACTCCTCTCCATTCCATTCAAATCTCTAATTTCAAATACTCCTCTATGCTTCATTCTATAAACCACCTTAAATGGGTTTTTACCAATGCTTCTATTGATTAAATCATTATAAGCATATTCAACACATGGAAGAACTAAATGTCACTGTTGTGCATGTTCTTTTGTGAGGCATCTAAGTATAATTCTAAGTGATCTATGTATATTTTGTATCTTGATTATGTTATTTGGAAAACTTATTTGATGCTTTATATTTGATCATGATGCACCTATGTTAAGCTTATGATTTGATGATGTACTATTTTAGATATATGAGATTATTATGATCCAATTGATTTAAAGATACATGTTATGCACATTGGGATTGAATGCAGATAATGGATTATGTTATGAGGAATGCATAAATATAAATGCTTGTTGACATGTGTGGATTTTTGTTATTTACCTTGTTATGTTATTGGACCTACTGATGTTTGCAAATAAGTGTGCATGAGATTGACTAGGGTTCTAAATGTAGGGAACAAAGAGTGAAACTATGTTAAAAAATGTAAAGCCAAGGTTTTATCTAATAAAGAGACACGAACCTCGATGTATTGTGTTTTTATATGTAAAAGTAAATTTTTGAATGTTGTATTTAAATTAAAGTTAATTGTTTTATGTGAGTCATGCTATGTGTGAATGGGTTGAAATTTATGTTGTGTCACTTGACACATGGGTGTATGAGGTGTTAGCATGACTAACCCTTTTAGCTAGGATAAGTATGACACCTACTAGAGAGTTAACTTGTAGAGTTCCCATGCTTACCTAGTGTGTAGGAAGTTTCTTGTTGGGATAGGAAAGATATAGTACTAAGAGGGGAGGGGTGAATCAGTACCCTCAAAACAATTCCTTAATCAACAATCTGCAATATTAGTGTATATCTAACCAACTGATTTCATTGTTTGAAACATGCATTGAAATAACTTTGTAAATATAAAGCGCATGAAAAATAAACAATAAATCATTCATGAAATGTAACACATGACACAAGTATTTTGGTTATGCATAAACCCTTTTTAGAAGGTAAAAACTATGGTGGGTATGACACCCACAAATTCTTCACTACTGCAGTAAATCAAGTATGTTGGTTAAGGCTACAAGTGTGATCACTTATGGTGATCTTACCCTATCAGGAGTAACAATAAGATCAATTAGATCTACCTCATGAAAATATTTTAGCAACACAAAATAAGGGTGTAGTCGATTAAGAGATTTACAACTGACCGTTAAGTCTACTCTATTAGGAGATTTATAATCCTACTATGATGATTAGAAGATAACAGAAAATATATGTAAATGACAACTTCAACTTGTCTGAATTAGATCTATGATATACTAAATAAATATCATCTTGACATGTAGTAAACTGCTCTCTATTCTACTCGGTAGCCTTGTATATTTCTGAATAAACTGAATAATGTTTCTGATAACTGCTCATTCATGCAAACCTTGTCTGAATTTTGATGTCCTAGTTGGTGGCTATTGCTTCATGATCTCCTTGTCATGTATATGTCAAAATGACATCAATTACATTTATATAGCAAATCTCTTTGACCTAATTAGGTTTACACCATCTTAGAAAACCTAAGATCTACGGTGTAAAAAAATAACCTAGATCTAACAATTACATAGGAATCATCACAACATTTAATGATTACATCCATAATAAATATGCTTCAATCTTGGTAATACATTTTATGGATCCGTGTAAACCATTTGCATAGAGATATGTGGCTTCACTGATTACTACGTTGTTTCTTGAACAACTCGCTAAACATGACATTCTCTATTCAGTGAATAAATTGATGCTCGGTAAACATACTTGGTTAAACTTGTATCCATTTAGCTTTCGATTCTTCCTTGTGACTGCTCAGTATGGAGGCTCTATAAGTTCAACTGAATAGCTTCTATAGCTTCTTATTACATGCTTTACCGACTGATCATCTTAGATAACCGGCTGATCTAATTGATACTAATGACAACATCTAATGCTCAAATAGAGATAACAATCTCCCCCTTTGGCATTAGTATCAAAACCATAATTTATATGTGTCGAATCTCTCAAAAAATGTTCTAACTCCGTATATACATATACATATATTGACTTTTCTACAAAACTCTCCCTCGGTGCATGCTCCCAGTATGTAGTGTAGTACGTTGGCATATACATTATTATTTCCCACTTTTTAAGATTAATGCCAAAAACTAAAAGTGTACTTACAACTTATCAAAAATGTGCTTGTGGGTTTTTTTCAATGAATCTAAGAGGTTTTCCCATTCCTCTTTCAATTTGGTAATAGCAATGTGCTCAAGACCGACTTGTGCATGCATATCAAATATATTTTCTAACACGGATATATCTAGTGTAGCAACTAAGGCATGTGCCTTCACAATGTGTCTCTCTATGATCTTGAGGTGGAGAAGCAGCTCGGCTTGCAGCTCGGTGACTTGGTCACTTATATTTTCTTCCTAATTCCTTAGATCTGCTCTCAACCACCTTAATTCTTGTACTTTAAGGATATGCTTATGAAAAGCATTAGGCTTGGTTAGAGAAGCACTGGCACTGGATGGGATGTCTGCATCTAACTTCTTGATTTTCTCACTGACCTCGGTAGTGAAAGTTTCCACAATGCATAACTTAAACAAAATTTGTATTATCTTCTAAGTTATTAATTGTCTCTCGGTTATAACCTCACTTTCATGCCCAAAAAGTGAGTAAAACACAACTATTTTTTTTCTAAAACCTACTAACCAACTACAAATATACCAACATACGCAACTAAGAAGTGACATACTATCTAGCACAAGTTTTCTATGTGTACGCAAAACAGTGCAAAGGGAAAATAGATAACAAAAAAGTCTAAGTGGTCCAAAAACATCACAAGGGTAAAACTAGAGAAGGTTGATCAAGTTTGACCAAGTTTGACCAAAAGTCAAACTTCACAGAATAGCTTCCAAACTATCCTATAGGGTTCCCTAGATTGTAAGCTTCTACTAGTACACAAATTGAGATAGTTGACGACCAAAAATTCAACCATGTACCAAACAACGTACAACAAAGTTAAAAAGGTTCAAAACTTAACAATAAGTACTTGGGCATCCAAACTGAGGTGTTTGACCTATGTTTGACCAAGGGTTGACCAAAAGTCAACTATGCCTAAATATGACTAACAATGATCTACTAAGGTTTAAAACATAACATAGACTATTTGTACATGCAAACTAAGGTGAATGCCCTAGGTTTCACCAAAAAACAATTTACTAACCATGCCAACACTTATGCAACAATTGCCAAATTCGGCACATTTAATTTAAAACAATTGACATGGCTAACTCACATACACATTAACTAAATTAAATACACACATGCAAACCACATTCATGAAATAATGAGTATACAACAAGGTCCACATTTCTTTATACAAAGAGGACCTTAGAATGCACGGTTTATAACATAGGTTTCAAAACTGGGTCCCCAAATTTAGATCCATGGTCAACTATTCCTACACACTTATTGCAAACATCATGTAGTACCCACTCATAGTTTTCTTTCTATTTCAATTGCCATACTCTTTTAGGATATTATTATTTAAGTTGATTGGCCAAATTCTTTTAGGTCACATTTCATGTGAGCAGTTATTATTTCAGTGGATGATGATTTTGGATTAAGGTTATTATTTGTTTATCATGTGATTGCATAGATTAAATGATGATATTATTATGATATGATGTTTTATGCTTTATATTGGTTTATGATGTTACTGACCCCATACTTACATGTGTATGGTTATCATGTGTATGTACCTGTTTGGCGTGTTTGTGTGATAGAGGACAGAGGCGTAGTTACTAACATTGTTGAGATCCACATGTTCGACCGTACCCTATCATTGTCTGCTATATATATATTGGATGTACATGCTTCTTCTTATGATGTTAGGTTTGTAGGTACAGGGCATCATCTTCCCTAAATTGGTAGGAGTGAGCATGCCCATTAATATTCATCTCAATGGTAAACAGAGGAGTTAACAATCAGACCCAAAACCCTAACCTAAGCCTATTTTTCCTAGGATTGGATGAGTATTAGTTTGACTACCTTACCTGAATTCATCTAGTTGACATGAATACGTGGATCCCTTCTTTGAGCATATTGTGGTTTTATGTTGTATGGTCTCAGTTGATTGATTTCATGAATGAGTGATTTTTTGCGATTTATTGATTAATGATTATAGTTGAAATTTAATGTTAATTATAATTCTATGTTTATTTGGGAAATTAGTTAAAATTTAAATATTTGAATATTTGGATTTAATTAATTATTTAAATTAAAATTAGAGATAGATATGATTTTATGCTTTATTAAATTATTAAATACTTAATTGCATGGTTAATTGTGCTTAAAGTATTTAATCTATTTAATATAAATTTTAATCAATTACATGTGTATTAGTAATGTTGAAAAGTAAATTGTTTTCAAACAATAACAACCTGTTTCAAAAATTCAAAGTTGAGTTGTGCAAATAAAAGTTACTTTATTTTATTTAATTGTGAATTACTTTCAATTTCTGATTGGAGTTGATTTAGGAGTTAACTTTGAGTTGTCTTTTGGGTTTGCATGAAAGGGGGAATTGAATCTCTATTAGGGGAATTGTGCATTCATTTGGGAATTAGATAGGTTTTGGAGGATTTTGGGGAGAGCTTGGTATTTTGGCATCTTGAGATTTTGGATGTTTTGGTGACTACATGATATTTGTTGAAAGCTCTATTTGTGCATCTGGATCTTTGTGCTTGCATTCTCCATGGACTCAGATTTGCAGGTTGGATCCATTCTTGGAGGAATTCTGGTACCTACAGTTCTTTAAGGGTTTCAATTTTAGTTGTTTGCATTGGATCTAAGGTAGGGTTTGAAAATATTGCTTTTTAGTTTCTGTTTTGCATTTATTTGGTTTTCCCTATTTGAGCAATTTCAATATGTCTCAGTAGATAGATTTGGTTTTTTTAATTATTTTGGGTATTTAGAAAACCCTAGATCTGTTGATCTTTAGTTTTTATGAAAACTTGGCACAGTGAGGTTATGCTGGCAAAATTTTATTAGAAAATTCATCCCAGATCTCCTAGAAAATGAAAAATCAATCTAGGCTATAGTTTAACTATTGAGCCATAGAAAAATAAATTTGGTTGTGGAAGAAAAATCAATTTGGGTAGAAAAATTCCATTCTGAATAAAAATCTACTCCCTGGAAAAAAAGTATAGTCATTTTAAAAAAATACACAGTAAAAAAAACATTGACCCAAAAAATCCAAAATGTGAAAAAAAAAAGTCAAAAGTTGGAAGAAAATATAATATATTCATATTGGTATTTTCAGATTTTTTTTCTTTAAAAAAAAATATAGCTATGACTCACATTTTAGAAAAATGTGCTATAAAAAGAATGTGGAAATATATATATATATACACTTTAAAGTATATTTGAAAGAAAAAAAAACATTTAAAAATAAATAAAAAAATAATAATTTATATTAAATTGGGGGCGGGGCATTACATTTGCTATCAGAGCACAGTTTCTACACCGGGAACTCTGGGTATGTACATTCATTAGGTTTTGTATAGTTTAAACTTGAAACTAAACATAGACATACAACCTTATTGCTTTCAGACTATTGTTTTGTAATTATGTTATCTTTTGTTTTTGTTTCGAGCTAGTTGTGAGATGTTGTTGGATCTTTGAATGTTGCAGGAATTATGCCTATGACTAGATCTGCTAGAGGTTGTGGTCGAGGATGTTCTGGTAATCATGGAAGGGGTAGACAACATAGCCCTTGTACGAGTGTCAGATAGGTTAGCCATCATCAATAGTCCAGAGATGAGAAAAGAGAGGATCGTCAGGTTGAGTCTAAAGGACCCGATATGAGACAGCTTGTGCAGGCGATTATGAATCGTCTTGGTCATGAACAAGTCAGAGTGGAGCAGGATGTTTCTCATCACTCTCAAAGAGAAGAGAGGGTAAGGGAGAGATCTAGGAGTCCTCCTAGGAGGAACTTCACAGTGGATCCTACAATTGTGGAAGCTAATTACATGAGGGATCTGATGAGAGGGTGACCCAATCCCTTTAATGGGAAAGGATCTGGTGTAGAGGCTGAGACATGGATTATAGCTTTGGAGCAGAGTTTTTCTATGCATCCCTTTAGTAGCAATACTAAAGCCAGATATGAAGTGATGCAGCTTACTAATTTTGCAGCAGTTTGGTGGAAGATAGAAGAGGAGAAGTTGGGACTTCAGATGGATATTGTGACTTGGGAGTTGTTCCTTGAGCACTCTCGAGAGCACTTCCTTTCAGATCAGTGGAGGTGATAGAGAAAATATATATACTAGAAATAAAATCTCTCAAGAGTCTCCGATATTGGAGTGCTTAAGGCCATCAAGGAAGCAGTCATCAAGGCCACTCTTACAGAGGAAAATCTAGCTTTGGTTCATGGTGGTCAGAGAGGTGTTCAGTCTAGCGGACCTAGGGGGAATTAGTCTCAGAAGAATGGAAACTTTCATAATCCTTCTACCTTCTCACGAGGTAATCAGGATCAGTAGTAGAAGGGGTTCTCTTCCCCAGATCAGGGCAGTGGTTCTCAGTCCAAGAATTTCCATAATGCTTAGCATAACAAGATTCATTCTTATAGTAAGCCTTCTTAGAGTGCCCAGCGGAGTGTCAGTAGAGGTAGTTTCTAGCAGTCTAGTGCACCTTTAGCGAGGAGAGGTTTTAGTGGAGATTTTTACTCTTGTGGCCAATATGGTCATAAGGCAAATAATTGTCCCTAGTGTTTAGCTCAATATTCAAGACAAAGGCAAACAGCTTCTGAGCCTATAGTCAGTTATGCAGGTAGATCTCACAAGGCCTTTACAGTAGGGAACAATCCTCAGAGTTTGAACCCTAAGGTAGGGAAGGGTCCAAAGGGACCTACTCAGTGATCCTTGGCTTACTTGGGTGCAGCAAGGTTTATGGGACTTATATCCCTATTTGTTTCTAGGTTTCTAAGAGTAAGCCTAATCCTAGGGGGGTGGATGTAGTACCCACTTATATTTTGCTTTCTGTTTCAATTTCCATACTCTTTTAGGCTATTATTATTTCAGTTGATTGGCCGAATTCTTTTAGGCCACATTTCATGTGAGCAGTTATTATTTCAATGGATGATGATTTTGGATTAAGGTTATTATTTGTTTATCATGTGATTGCATAGATTAGATGATGATATTATTATGATGCAATGTTTTATGCTTTATATTGGCTTATGATGTTACTGACCCCATACTTTGCGTGTGTATGGTTATCACGTGTATGTACCTATTTGGCATGTTTGTGTGGTAGAGGAAGGAGGTGTAGTTACTTGCATTGTCGAGATCCACACGTCTGACTGTACCCTACCATTGTCTATATATATATATATATATATATATATATATATATATATATATATATATATATTGGATGTACATGCTTCTTCTTGTGATGTCAAGTTTGCAAGTATAGGGCATCATCTTCCCTAAATTGGCAAGAGTGAGTGTTCCCATTAACATTCATTTCAATGGTAAAAAGAGGAGTTAACAGTCAGACCCAAAAACCTAACCTAAGCCTATTTGTCCTAGGATTGGACGAGTATCAGTTTCACTACCTTACCCGGATTTGTCTAGTTGACATGAATTCGTGGATCCCTTCTTTGAGCATGTTTGGTTTTATGTTGTTTGGTCTTAGTTGATTGATTTCATCAATGAGTGATTTTCTATGATTTATTGATTAATGATTGTAGTTGAAATTTAATGTTAATTATAATTCTATGTTTATTTGGGAAAATTAATTAAAATTCAAATATTTGAATATTTAGATTTAATTAATTATTTAAATTGAAATTAGAGATAGATATGATTTTATGCTTTATTAAATAATTAAATACTTAATTACATGGTTAATTGTGCTTAAAGTATTTAATCTATTTAATATAAATTTTAATCAATTACACGTGCATTAGTAATGTTGAAAAGTAAATTGTTTTCAAAAGATAACAACCTATTTCAAAAAGTCAAAGTTGAGGGTGCAAATAAAAGTTACTTTATTTTATTTAATTGTGAATTACTTTCAATTTCTGATTGGAGTTGATTTAGGAGTTAACTGGTGAGTTGTCTTTAGGGTTTGCATGAAGGGGGAATTGAATCTCTATTAGGGGAATTTTGCATTCATTTGGGAATTAGACAGGTTTTAGAGGATTTTGGGGAGAGCTTGGTATTTTGGCATCTTGAGATTTTGGATGTTTTGGTGACTACATGATATTTGTTGAAAGCTTTGTTTGTGCATCTAGATCTTTGCGCTTGCATTCTCCGTGAACTCAGATCTGTAGGTTGGATCCATTCTTGGAGGAATTTTGGTGCCTATAGTTCTTCAAGGGTTTCAATTTTAGTTGTTTTCATTGGATCTAAGGTAGGGTTTGAAAATCTTTCTTTTTAGTTTTAGTTTTGCATTTATTTAGTTTTCCCTGTTTGAACAATTTCAATATGTGTCAATAGATTGATTTGGTGTTTTTAATTGTTTTGGGTATTTAGAAAACCTTATATTTGTTGATCTTTAGTTTTTATGAAAACTTGGCACCACAGCAAGGTTATGCTGGCAAAAAATTATTAGAAAATTCATCCCATACCTCCTAAAAAATGAAAATATCAATCTAGGTTATAGTTTAACTATTGAGCCATAGAAAAATAAATTTGGTTGTGGAAGAAAAATCAATTTGGGTAGAAAAACTCCATTTTGAATAAAAATCTACTCCCTGGAAAAAAAAATACAGTCATTTAAAAAAAATACACAGTAAAAAAAAACATTGACCCAAAAAAGCCAAAACATGAAAAAAAAAGGTCAAAAGTTGGAAGAAAATATAATATATTCATATTGGTATTTTCGGATTTTATTTTCTTTAAAAAATATATATATAGTTGTGACTCACATTTTAGAAAAACGTGCTATAAAAAGAATGTGGAAAAAAATACATATAATAAATATACTTTTAAAGTATATTTGAAAGAAAAAAAAAACATTTTTAAAAAATCAAACTTTTTTTATTGGGGGCGGGGGCCACCACATCCCCCAACCCCCTGTCGCGGGGGTACCACGTGCACAGCTGACGGTACTGCCGACATCATTACCACTACTGCAGTGTACCACTGTCGGCAGTACCCTGCATGCACAGGGGCCCGTGAGCATAGCCACGGGTGGGAGGAGCGGTGGGGCCACTCCCCACCCTCTCCCATATATAATTATTTAATATATTTTTTAAAAGATTTATTTAATTAATAATTTATTTTAAAAATTTACAAATGAGTTATTGTTTTATATCATTTAATTAATGTAAAATAAATACATTAATATTTATTTATTTTCTAAAAGTTTTGTTATTTAAATTTGTATTATATGTTTATTTTAAAATTATATCAAATTTATATATATAGATTTTGTTAGTTTAATAAACTTTTTATTAGATGTTATTTAATAGATGTTTTAAAATTATTTTGGTATATATATATGTGTGTGTGTGTGTGTGTGTGTGTGTATAAATGTTGACTTATATATATATGTAATTTATTATTTGTTTAATCAGTTACACCGATTTTAACTTCATGATTATTATTCAGATGTGGTACATATATATGTACACACAATAGGTTATGTATGTATTTATGCATCAATCATACTAATTTTTAAAAAGCTCAAATAGTGAAATTGGTTGTTTATTTAAATAGTTTTATTGATTTTCATGCTTAATTTTCTAATGTGGTATAATTTGTATACATATTTACATTAGGATATGTATTTACACAAAAATGCATTATTTTAAAATGGGTAAATATTGGAAATGGAAGAGCATTCAATAACATTTTGATACTAGCATTGATTTTATTGATTTATATGGCAAGACTGTGTTTTCTCAGAGGATGGATGTCTTTTGTATATGTATTACAATTGCGAATCGTATGTAAACTTAAATGCTTATTGTTTCATTTTCAATTATGTATGAAGTAAATGTTAATTTATCGTCTTGAGTGTTTTATATTGCTTGTATATGTTAATGGGGCATTAGATGACCTAGGAGGTATACAGAGGCTAGGTGGAATTTTATGGTCATGTATTATGTTTATGCTATGGCGTGTGTGTGTTGTGCTTTATCACTTTAAATGACCTTGTTGGCTCATGATTTACTGTATTATGTGAAATGGATATCTATAGTCATATCTGGTTCTTGTGTTTGAAATTGGATTTGGGACTACCTGATTGTATACTTGTGTTAGATCTATGTGGGATCTATGAACCTAGGGTAGGTTACCTAGATATGTAGTAGGGGGTGGCTTGCAATAAGCATCAGGGCCCACAAGTGGCTATCAGGATCACTTATTGTAAGTAATCTTAATCAAGTGAATACCTAATATGTAATTAAGGGGTATTTAAATGAACTTAAAAAGATGTGTTTCATCACCCATGCTTGAGTGCTAGTATAGAGTAAGATGGAGGATGAGATGATGCTTGTCGCCTTTGAGAGGTGTGTGTCTGGAATAGTTAATGGCATTGTCTATATGAGAAGTAATTGATATCATGTATGGTCACTTGAGTGTTGGGGTCTAGAAAGACTATCAAGACAAGACTTAAGGGTTAGACGTACATGATGACACCTTCCTATGCATAGTCTAGTTATCCTAAATGTGTCAATTGCCTCTGGATTAGTCAGTCTTACCTATCATTATATTTTGTTCACCTTGAGTTAGAGAGATTTTAGGATCCCCTTTCTTAGTGTTTTTATCTTTCTTTGGTTTTGGTTATTCGAGTGGGGTCTGTTGTTATCTCCTTAGCACAGTGGGGTAGACCTTTGTGGATCTACATGGATGGGTAGTATTGATTCTTTACCATTTGAGATTCGACATCCTGGTTCGAGTGCTTGATGGTGCTTCTATAGTTGGGCTCCTTATGGTTCTTCATTGGTGGATTATTCTTATCTTCATTTATTGTAATCTTGTATTAGGGTATCACATGTGATACCTGATCTAGATATATATCTATTATTGTTAGAGTGATTACTACATACCCTGCGACATGTGTAGTGGATGTGAGTTTATGTAGGTATCATGGTTGTCCATGAGGATTGTAATTATTGATGTATGATGTAATTGTATATGTATGTTATGGAATCTTTTGCTGATGTTTTTAGATAAGTTTTGTTCTTAAGTAATTCTACATCATGGGACCCTTGAGTTTTGTAATCTGTGTTGGTTGTTGTATTAATGTGAGTAAATGGTAACTGATTTCGCATTGATGTTTATCTTGTATGTAAACTTTAGAAAAAAATTATTTATCAAACTTAGTAGCATGTTTTACGTTGATCTCTCTTGAGTTCCTTGGTGGGGCGTTACACATCAATAAGTCCAAAATAATCATGATATGAAACACAATACATCATCAATACTGCATGGTATAAAACTATGTTTTTGATTGAATTAACTAACATATCATCGATTTCCTAAACCAATTTTTCATCACAATAATATTTAACACCATAATGCATCATATATGACATCATCATAAACTGAAACTAGATCAAAATATATAGTATCTTAAGTGTACCTTGATTACATAATTAGGTACCAAATATATAACATAGGATTGAACATATCCTCAAATAGATAAGTGTCTCAATAGTCAAAGTAGGTCTATGAAATAAGAACTGAAAGCATGGAAAGAAAAGAAGTATAACTATGACTGTCAGGTAGGTCTCACACTTAGAAAGCTTTACCTTATTGATTTCCACTTCTTGGCTGATCTTTTCTACTAGTTTATTTTATAATTTAGCCTCTGCCCTTTCTTCTATTCGTTTCTCAGCATCTATGTCTGGGGCATTGATTTTATTGGTAAGAGTTGCAATTTGGTCCAATATAGGTGTCTCTTCATTGATTTAGACATTTGGAACAACCTCCTATAGAATGTATCTTACATCTTGTAGAATTTGCTTGCTCTTACTTTCCTTCCTCAATTTTTCTTGTGATGTTTTTCTTGTGCACAGTTCCCCAAACTTTCTCAATTCCTCGGGGTCCAAGGTTCTTGGTTCATAGTTAGGAATCTCAATGATTTCATCTAGAGTGACTGGCCCTTTTCCATGTTTCTTCTTCTTCTTGGACTCTTGAGGGGATGACTTAACAAAGGGAACTATAGCATTTACCTCGACATGTGTCTTGTCTAGCTCGGTTGACACTATTTCTTCCTTCTTCTACTCCTTGGTGACCTGAGTCTCGATAGATTGAGTTGTAGCCTCTAATATAGTGTTAGTGAGTGTGATCTATGTAGGCTTAGGATCTTCCTATGCCTGTGTGTCAGCCTCTTTTTCCTTAGTCTCATTTATCTCTGCAATATCTTGAGTGCTTGTTCCTTGTTCCCCTATTGTATCCTTTGGTTGCTCAGGGATTGAGCCGTTGGGTTCCTTTTGTGTTATAATTTCTACTTTTTGAGCCAAAATTGGAAGGTCACCCAGTATACTACTTACTTTTGGCTCGGTGGGGGCTTGTTCTTCTTGTTGAGCTCCAGAAACTATGATATCCTCATCATTCTTGATATCATCAGGGTCTCCATTGGTGATGTCTTCTATAAGTACATCATTTGAATCATCATTGATTCCTTGTATTGTTACCTGCTCAAGTACATTATAGATTATATTTAGGTACTCAGTGGTATCAGTAGTATCAAGCGCCTCAGTGTCTGATAACTCAATAGTGTTCTTAGGTGCCAAATCAGCATCATCAAAATGGATGCTTTTACCTTTTCTCTTTGTCTTCCTCTGGGTATTATGACTAAAGCCATCTTATCTGCCTTAGCTCAGGCTTGTAAAATAGAAGACCAAAGTAATTGACTGTTCTCATCAATTTCTGCTATATTTTCATCAAGTATCTATAGTGGATGACTTTTTACTAGAAATCTCTTCGAATATGTCTTCATTAATTCCTCAATTTCAAGGACTATCAATGTTGGCATTGTCGTGACTAGGGACTATTCCCTCATTATATTTTCATTGTTCAATGCATAAGTCCATCTAGCTAAAATTTTGTCATATAAAGCTTTTGGTATATACTTAGAAAATTCTATGGGTACCTTCTTGATTTTTATCATCATTTATATAACATCTTCTTCTATTTTATTATGATCCTTGGTTGACAGATGTTCAAACCAACTTATTTGAGGATCACTCAGACCTCCATTTTCTATTATGTTCTTTGCAACCTCATCAATAGAACGGTTCTAATTTACAACAACCTTGAATTTTTCAATGTCATATTCATCATCATCAATGTCATCTTTACCTCTTATTAGCTTCCTTCTTTTCTTTGGTGCCTCGGTGGTAACTTTAGTACCTTTCTTCTTCTGATAAGTCTTTTTTGGTGTTGGCCTTGATGTTTTCAAAACTTCTTTCTTTAGTGGTGGTGAAGCTGCAATGGTTGACCTTGTTCATGCCCTAGTTTTCACTTCTACCCACTTCTTCTTCGGATTGGTCTTAACCGGTGTGGATTCTGCATCTTTTTTAGACTTGGTTGCCTCATCATCATGTGCTTTGTCAGTGAGAAGTAACTGACCCTTGGTTTCTACTTCAACCGAAATGTCCTTGGATGCTTCAGCATCAACTACATCTTCTCCAAATTTCTTTACCAAATTAATTATCATTTTCTTTGTTTTCTTTGTTATTTTCCCATTGACTAGGTCTATTTTTATTCGAGTTTTAGCTTCTTCATATGTTCCAAACCTAGCAGCTTTTGGATTTTTAGGCTCAGCTAATAAAGCCTTGATTGACCTAGAGGCTTGGTCAATATAATTTCACTACCACAGTAAATAAAGTATGTCGGTTAAGGTTACAAGTGTGATCACTTCTGGTGATCTTACCCTATTAGGAGTAACAATAAGATTGATTAGATCTACCTTGTGAAAGGATTTTAGCAACACCAAATAAGTTTTCAATCGGTTAAGAGATTTACAACAAACTATTAAGTCTACTCTGTTAGGAGATTTATAATCCTTCTATAATGATTAGAAGATAGCAAAAAATATTTGTAAATGACAACTTCAAATTATCTAAATCAGATCTATCTTCTACAGAATAAATATCACCTTGATGTGTAGTAAACTGCTCTTTGTTCTGCTTGGTAGCCTTGTATATTTCTGAATAAATTGAATACTGTTTCTGATAACTACTCATTCATGCAAACCTTGTCTGAATTTTGATGTCCTGTTTGGTGGCTACTGCTTCATGATCTCCTTTTCATGTATATGTCAAAATGACATCAATTACATTTATATAGTAAATTGCTTTGAGCTAATTAGGTTTACATCTTAGAAAACCTAATATCTACGGTGTACAAAAATAACCTAGATCTAACAATTACATAGGAATCATCACAAAATTTAATGATTACAACCATAATAAATATGAATCAATCTTGGTAATACATCTTATGGATCCGTGTAAACCATTTTCATAGAGATATGTGCCTTCAGTAATTACTGTGCCATTTCCTGAACAACTCAGTAAACAGTGCATGCTCTGTTCAATGAATAAATTGATGCTTGGTGTGTAGAATGCTCGGTGTTTACTAACTCAGTTCTTAGTATACTTTGATACTCAGTAAACATACCAGGTTAAACATGTATCCATTTAGCTTTCGGTTATGCCTTGTGACTGCTCGGTATGAAGGCTCTCTAAGTTCAACCGAATAGCTTCTATAGCTTCTTATTCCATCCTTTACCGACTGATCAACTTAGATAATCAACTAATCTAATTGATACTAATGACAACATCTAATGCTCAAATAGAGATAACATTTCTAGATGGGTCAATGATGGATAAACTCATAGGTTAACTTCAAGTGAAATTTTAGAGGGTCTAGGAAGCTTCTAGAGGGTAGTTGGGATCAAATTTAACTACCCTAGTTGGTATACTTAGGGTTATGGATTAAATTTTGATCACTAGAAAGCTCTAGACTCATAAATGAACCTTGGAAAGTACCTCTAAATTCAAGATCCGAGTTAGGAGTTTTAAGAATTTGGACAAGCCATCTTCTCAAATCTATTTAGTTTTCAAACCTCATTTATGAGGGGAGGAAGATATTTGGAGGAGTTATTGTAAATGTACATTTTCATTTATGGTTGTAAGGTTAGTGGTTGAGTAGGAGGCCCTTTTAGGGAGGCTTTGATAGCATAAAGGGGAAAAGCTCATCTCAACTTCATTATTGCCTTAATCTTGGACTTGAGGTTGGTTTCCTTATTTAATAACTTAGATTAGTTTTTTATTATGCATAAAAAGCTTGAGGAATCCATTAATGGAGTTTATGTATTTTTGTTTCAACTCCATGGGTTTCCATGAAGGCTCTTTGTTAAAGCATGTATTTTATTTTGTTCTTGATTTGTTATGTGTTTGTTCAAGGCACACTCACCCTTGGGAGGGAAGAGTAATCTTGAAGGGGTGAAGGTAGAGGGTACCCATGTAGTGTAAAGCCTCCCATGTGTGGAAGGATGAACATGGGTGTGTAAGTCCTCATTATGCCAAACATGCCTAAGGGCTTTTTGGGGGTGATAAGGCTAATTTGATGACTGGAGGCCATGGTTCTGAGTATGTGGAAGGGTTGTGGTAAGGGAATGTTGAGCCCATGTGTGGCCTATTGCACTTGTATTCTTTTGTTATATGTTTGGCTTCTCCTCTTGCATGACAAGTCCTCTTCACCCCTAATATTTCAGGTCTTTTGAAGGCCTCGTAAATACCTTAGGTTTGGGTAATTTCTCCCTTTTGCTTGCTTTGTTCATATGGCTATGTTTGTGTATTTCTCATTTCAAACTTTGTTCCCCTAGCTTGGGGGTGACCAAGAAATGGTCTAGGTTGGGAGGTGAGCTTCCATGATCAACCAGGTTCTTATGCATGTTCTTGCTTGGATTATATGATGGGAACTTGGATGCAGTTTAAGGGTTTTCCCTATTATGTAAAAAAAGTTGTATCTCTTAGCTTCATGAATATTTGGTAACTTTCAAAAAAGATATGTAAGAAAATTTTCTTCTATTATAGTTTTCAAAGGATAGAAGTTGTAAAAGTTGTTATTATAAATATATGGAAAGAGGCAATTATGTTCATTACTTGAAAGAAATTTTATTGTAAATTATCGTCCTCAATATGACTTAATGTTAGATCTTAGCCAAATTTAATATTTAAGTTTCCTACTATCTTTTAAAAATTATAAAAATGCTAAGTTGTAGGAAAGCTTTAGAAATTCATTCTTTAATTTTTGCTTTCCAAGTTAGTTTATTGACTATTGATTTAAATAGAAAAGTTAAGAAACTTAATTTATATTTGAATAAATTTTATGCTTCATGTGAATATAATTAATTGGCATCTTTTTCTTAATGCACAGTAGAAAAGGATTTATGGGTTAATGGATTTATTACTCATTTCTAAATAGATTAAAATTAAAGCTCATAAAATGATGAGGAAAGTAATTTTATAACTTTCCAAATTAGTTGTCATTAAAATTTTTTTATTATTTTGATAATTTTTATTTACATATATTAAAATGATATTAAATCAGATTTTAAACTATGAACTTGAAATTTTATTACAACAATTTTATATATGATTAAAATATATTATATAAAAATTAAATCTTATAGCAAATTTGTGGGGTGCGGGGAGCTAGGCTCTACTTGACCCTCTCCCCAAACGCTACGAGAGGTTTTAAACTCTAAGAAGAGGATTGTGCCCTCAGCAATGGGCCGCAACCCTGAAGGGGACTGTGACCCATTGCTCGGTATCGCAGACCCACTTTAGGGACTGCTGCATCCCACCTCAATTTGGGGATTATTAGTTTAAAACAATAGCAAAAATAAATATTCTTTTGTAGAATAGTGACAGTATTTTTTAGCAGTAAATTTGAAATATAAACAACATTAGTTATTGTTTTAAAAATTGAATAATAAAAATAATTTAAAATGAAAAAAATAAAGTATTCAGTTACAGTAATATAACAATTGTTGTTACTGTATAAAACATAAAATAAATTGATTCATTTTATATTTTAAATAAACAAATTAAAAGGCTATGGAAGAGAAAGAATTTTTAAAAGAAAGAGATAGAGACAACAATAAAACTAAAACTAAACCAGCAAATAAAGTAAAAAATGAGACTGTTTTTAAAGACTAAAAAGATGAAATAAATTGGGCAGCAGATTGTTATACTAAAAACTGAAAATTATCCTCCATGCAACCTTAGGTAGACTTCATTAATGAAGAGATTCAAAACTCCATCCAACAACAAAACTGTAAGAAAATAAAAGAGAAGAGATGAGTAAATAAAATATAGAATTTAGATTTTCAGAAATTTGGATATTTATAGAATTTAGCTTTATAGATCTCAGATTTTTATCAAATCCATTTTTAGTTGTCTTTATTGATTTTTTCTCATTAATGTTTAGTAGCAAAAATGGACTTTGGGTCTGATGAGGTAATTTATTAGTGCTTTTGCTCAAGGATATCGATTCATTGTTTTGAAATGTTTGGATTCACGTTTGTTGATATTACTGGCACATTTAATGATGCCATTGTATATTGCTGAGATGCTCACTGAAATGACCACATTCTATTGGTCTCATGCCCTAGCCCATGCTTTAACTCCATTATTTGATGTTATTGGTGCTTGTGCTCAAGTATATTGATTTTCTTGAAATGTTGGCTGTGTTTATCAAATGGACAACTCGTGAGATTCTAGCTAGGCACCATTTGTATTGATAGCTTAGGGCATCAAATGTATTGTATCATTGATAATTGAGACTTTGTTAAAAGGAAATAGGACAAAGAACGATTTTAATTTATTTTCTCTATTTTGATCCCTAAGTGGCTTACAACCCTAGAGAAGTATATGCAGATTTACGAATGTAATTGCAAGATACATAGCTGTCGATAATTCACAAGAAATCCATGCATCCAATTTGAATAGAAATTAACAAAAAGAAATAGGGTACTCCAATAGCCCAATCATCCGAACCTTGACTGTCCCCTCAACCAGTGACCCTTCAAAACTAGGTTATCATGGAATCAGTGAGTGATCCTTCATTCTCCTGGTCTACCTTGCATCCAAACATATTAGAAATACACAATACAATAATAACAAGTCTTTCACAATCTCCCTTTCCTCAAGGAACACTATCAACCATCCCTTCCACATAGCATTTCACTGTTGTATGAGTGGATTGTGTAAGAACAGTTAACATTAAACAAGGAGCAAACTCCTCAACACATCTTGGAAACCATTGCATTTAATAATAAATGAAACCTAACATCAACACTATTCCTTCCATTCAATTCTACCAAGAATAAAGCATTTAATCCATTCAACATTACATATAATCATTAGACAATTACATTTCACGACCAAAATGATCAAAAGTACTTTCACCCTTGCACAAGCTATTCCAAACTTCAAGTAAAATGAGCAATATGCTATATCAAATCATTCATATTCATAGTAACCATTCAAAGGATAAGTTTGTCAATGAACCCTCTGACTGTACCCCTACGGTAAAGACTGGCAATATACATGAAATTTACATTTTTTATTACTAAAAGTGGTTTACATAGTTTCATATGATCTTTGATCGATCATTAACCTTGACTCCATTCCTCTGCCATACTCAAGGAAAAGAAAAGAGATAACATGAGAAAATCCTAAGAATCCCTTGAAGAAATGGAGGATGTCAAGTCAGCTCCAAACTAGGCTACATATGCATTAACTTATCCTTGGGAGAGAACCCTATAAAAAGCACTTTAAATTTTAAACATGGAGATAAATCATGAGGAACTAATCTATCTAATTCACTTAGAGGGAAGATGTAGGGTAGTAAACACAAATGTATTCCTTAAGGATCTAACATATCCAATTCACTTCCAAGGTAGATTCTTCTAGACGAAACATAAGGAATAGGAAAGCTTAGCCTACTACCATGTCTAAGGTGGATATAATCCCAAGAATCTGTAGCCAATGAAAATTTTGTAGACATAAATGGGTGAAATCTTGGAATAAAACCATCAAGATAAACTAAAATCTACCGAATGGTTGAAAATAATGTAGTTTTAGACACCGAAGTTTCTCAACTCAAAGTCGGTCACTAAGGCCCTTTAAGTTACCAAAATCCTTGTGTTGAAGATTCTTTTGGATTATATGAGGTATAGGCATGTATAATAAACACTTAATGTTCAAAGACAAATTTCAAGTTAGCAGCATTCATCTAAGTTTCATGCAAGGAAAACTAAGAACCATTATCTTCAAAGATTAAAGCATTTTTTCTCACAAACACAGGTGCCATTGAATGGGAATCGAAAAGGAATACTCTCACACAAAAGAGACATAAAATGAAACTATAAGAATGACCCTAATGCCTGCATTTTTGTTCATAAATATTGGGATTTTTTAACATTGGAAAACTCTTTAGGAAGATTCAAAGTTCATTATTTACATAATATAGGTTTACAACCCTTAATCCGCTAACTGTACCCCTTTACCAATCACAGTCACCAACACCAGTCAATTTCTTGACTTTATTAACAACAAAAATAGTATAATGATTTCATGAACGTGTAAATATAACAAAAGTAAATGTTCCTATATCATCACCTAGCCAAGATCATGTTCAAACACACATATCGATTCACTATTCCACAAGACAATGGATTACCAAAGTTGTAGAGAATTTAATCTTTTATTGATATTCTTCTTCTTCTTTGTTTCATACATCTTGATGTAGAGCCTCTACTATCACCTTAAGGAGACCAACTCAACTCGAGGATTCAACAAGTAACTTGGAATCCACTCAAGGAATTAGCCTCAACTCAAGGATTAAGTAGAGCTCCCTGACTTTTTTAATCACTTCCAAAACCTTGCTACACAAGTTCACTTCCTCATTTCTTAGCAATTCCTCCTAGCACCATCTCCATCCTAGGCCACCTAGTGCACCTAGTGCATCCACCATGTCAAAACCTCAACTAGGATTTTCACCCTAATCCTAACATCAAGTATCATCTCATCATGGTCTATTCACCTTGTTTCAACACCCCATTCACTCTGATCTATTCAACTTACACCATTATTCTTCTACAGCCCTTCTAAGCCTGTCTAGTAGCCCTACACACACTAAAATCAGAAAATTACACCCAAAGTCTCCAAACAACCTAGCAAAGTACTTACCTTTTCAAATACCCTTTTCAAAGTTACTAACCCCATCTTAATCTCAATCTTCCATCCTTTGATTGGTGAATACTTCCATCCCCAAATGCTCTTCTCCTAGGCCTAATTAGCCCTAACTCAACAAAGAAACTCCTATTTCCACTTGTCTCTAGGACTCAAAGGCTTGAAACAGTCTTCGTTTCAGCATATGTGGTAAAACTTCATGAGATAATAAAGAAGACCTGCTATTTGTCAGACAAATCTTCATTGTCCCCCACAAAAAACTAAGTAATAACTACTCTACCCTTAATTTGTTTAACAATGCACCCTATTAGATAAAGTAGGTTCTATCACACATGGCATAGACTCTCTTCAAACTCACAATATGTTGCATGTGTAGTACAAAACTCATGAAATTCTAAAGAAGGCCTCACTCTTAATCAGCCAACTCTTCCTTATACCACATAAAATTCAACTTTTCTCTAATGTTGTAGTTGCAAGTAATGAATTTTAAATTTTATTTTCTTATATTTAATTAAAGACACTCAAAATCAATGAAATGCTCATTTGTAATTTTCATGATCTGTGAAGAGGGCATCGTGCGTGAAGAGGGAAGAGGGCACTAGACTTTTGCTTGCGAGTTATGATAATTGTTGTAAACATGCCATTGGTGCAGTTTTGTAATTTTTTTTGTGTTTAATGCATTTAAAATAAAGGTCTATTTCTGTAGACTGCTAGCATGAAGGAAGATTTGACCTAGCCAAATAAAGGTCTAATTCTGTAGACTATTGATCAGACAAATCTTCATTATCTTCTGATTGTCTTCTTTATATACTAGCATGTATTAATTGGCTGACAAATAAAGAAGCATTTAGACAATCAGAAGACAATGAAGATAATTTTAAATGCATTTAACACAAAAAAAATTTACAAAACTGAACCAATGGCATGTTTACAACAAAGAAATAGAGTGATAATAATATGTTTAAAAATATGTTCTATTTAATACACACTAAAGGACTAGTCCCAACAATTCTTAAACATACTTTATCTGATATGATGAATTCTTAAACAATTAAGGTTGGAGTAGACATAGTTTTTTGTGTGGTACAAGGAAAATTTGGTTGATTAAGAGTGAGGCCTTCTTTATAATCTCATGAGTTTTGTACTACACATACAATGTATTGTGAGTTTGAAGAGAGTCTATGCCATGTGTGATTGTTAAGTAATGGGAAAGTTATGATGATTTAATTGTAGAACTAATGGTCCCTTGAAACGTTAAAAAAAAATTCTCAAAAGATGCACTCTCATGAAATACGATGACTTCAAGTTATGCACAAAATGGATCTATCTTCTATCACTATGCTCTTATCCTATGTCAAAATGGGATATTTATGACACGGTATAGATATCCATCAAGGCATAAATAAAATTCAAATTTTCTCTAATGTTGTAGTTGCAAGTAATAAATTTTAAAATTTGTTTTCTTATTCATAGAAGCTTGCAGTATAGTTTCTTTTAATGTAGACAATTTAGATAGTGTATTTGCCTATAGTGTTCCTTAGTCTTGATTGAGGATGACAAGAACATGGTCGCTAAATTGGACTTGCATAGTGCAATTAGATTAAAGGGGTGATTATTTTGGTAGTGAAGATGAGAAGAAAAACACAATTCATTAGTTAAATGTTTTGTATATAAATTGGGTACTACTTTTGTAGGTAGATTTAGCTCATTGTTTTGTAATGTAATTTTTCAATTTCATGTATTTTATCTCCTATTTATTAGGTGCATGAGATG
The DNA here is from genome assembly GCA_027943335.1 of Chamaecyparis obtusa. NCBI lineage: Eukaryota > Viridiplantae > Streptophyta > Pinopsida > Cupressales > Cupressaceae > Chamaecyparis > Chamaecyparis obtusa. The sequence goes on from BSBK01002401.1 coordinate 1,085,332, forward strand.
AAGGTTGAATGTAAGAGTCTTATAATGTTGAGTCACCTTTGGATCTCGAGTTTTTGATACTCCTATGATGATCTTTCTCAACAAGTATTTTATTCTATTGTTTTTTTTTGAATAACATATTGGAGAAATACAAAATTGTGTACTTCTACAGGATAGTCAACACAAAATTGAAGCATCAAACAAGACTTGATCAAGTTGCAAGTGGAACGTGCACTCAAATAGTAAGTAATGTAGAATAACAAAATAAGTAATTTGTCATGTCTACATTTTGTTTTTTCTAGAGATTACATCTATGTTCTATATTCACAGAATGGTTGAAAAATGAGATTTGCAATTTGATAAAAGTACTGACAAGTGTTGTTCCCTGCACCCTCAATCAACAACTTGCCTCCATTTGTGGTCTCAAGTTGCCTCCATTTGTTGTTCTTGCACCCTCAAAAAGTGTTAGATAGGCATATTTATCATTTTAAGATCAAAGATAAAGGCCCCCTTTTTTATGCGCGCGCACACACACAATATATACAACATATACAACCTTCACCATGCAGATTTGCCTAAGCACTACTGGGACCTTACCCTACATCAAATGTATTATTGTGAAAATCATCACAAGTCCAATTGTCTCCAAGTCTAGCTCCCAGTAGTGCTTGATCAAATTTGATGCACTTCTGATATATTTTGTGTATAATATATATGATATTTTATTTTGATTTACAAACTACTATATTATTTGAATATCTTTATTTCTTGCCACAATACCTGAAAGAGTTTGAGGTGGAAGACTACAATAACAGAAGTGTTTCAATTTGGTATACTATACTACAACATCATTTCATAACTAAATTTTCAATTTCTATATATAATTAGGTTATAGATAATCTAAGTGAAGAAGGATCATGTCAGACAATCCAAGTGAAGAAGGTAATGGGGATATAATCGATAGATTGTGGTCTAACTTGAAAAGAAAAGGCGATGGAAAATGTCATTGTCCCTACAATATTTTAAAGGGCTTAAACACTAGAAGATTGCTAATCAAAACAGCTAAGAGACATTGTAGGGATAATGGTCACATTGAAGGGGGTTTAATTATCATCAATTGGTAAGTTTTTCATTATCTTTAACAATTAATATATATATATATATGAAATACACTTGATGATGAGATCATTATCATGGTTTATTTGTGTTCATCATTTTTATATAAGTCAACCTCCCCAAAGGAGTACGTGATATGGACCATGTAGGTGCGAATATGGATAATATGGATTTGGAAGTGGAGGATCATGGAGGTGTGAATATTGAAGTTGAAGATTATGATCCCATGGAAGATGGCAATCATGTGCTAGATAACACATTTGAAGATGATGGTACTAATACATTGATCCATGACACATTTGGTACTGGCGCAACTGATGATGATGATCAAGATGATGTTGATGTCATCCATGATATACCTCCACTTGAGAAGGCAGCCACGACTCTTTACGAAGGTTCCCAAACAACTCTTCTCTCTGCTGTATTGTTGTTGTTGAACTTGAAAGTTATGAATGGTTTATCCAACATAACAATGTCACGTATGCTAAGGTATGTCATATATGTCATTATAGTAATTAAAGGGTGAAACATGTACCATAAATATTGTTAATATTAACAACTTATAATTTTTTCTATAGATTGATAGGTGATTTTTTGTTACCACCATTGAATACTCTCCCTCGCTCATACCGAGAATTATGTGCCACTATGAAAGATAGTGGAATAGAGTATCAAGAAATAGATGTTTGTCCCAATGATCATATTATTTATCATAAAGAACATGAATTTGCAATAGAATGCCCTGAATGTCATATGAGTAGATATCAAAAAAATCAAATAACAAAAAATGTGCCTCACAAGGTTCTTCGTTATGTCCCTATTATACCATGTTTGCAAAGATTTTTCAGGTGTAGTAGCTTGGAACAATTTATGGATTACCATGCAAGCAATAGGAATCAAGATGACATTATTTGAATGCATGCGAATGGTTCTGCATTTAAGGACATAGAGGAAAAGTGGCCGCACTTTATCGAAGAACCTCAAAATCTCAAGCTTTCAGTGGTAGGGGACGGTGTCAATCCATTTGGAGAGCTAAGATTTTTTTACTATGTTTGGCCTATTTTTGTCATCAACAATAACATTCCTCCATGGATGTCAATAAAGAGGAAGCACATTATGTTGGCAATAATTGTTCCAGGTATTTGATCATTTAATAGTTATATGCATGTAATTATAAATCTTGCAGTAAAATGGTCACAATAATTATATAATGTTGTTGTTCATTCAACTGGGTAAATACCAAATTAAAGATATGAATGTATATATTGAGCCTCTTATTGATGATTTGGTGGAGTTATGGAATGGTGTCACTATGTATAACATTTCTAGACCAATAGGACACAGAAAATTTCAATTCCATGCAATGCTTGTATAGACAATACATGATGCCCCAGGGCTAAAACATTTTTCTGGTATGTTATGGTGAATTCAAGTTGCACATGATAATTCTAAATATAAAAATTAACATATTTAATCCAATTGTATCATTATCTTGTAGGTCTTCAAATAAAGAGAAAATTTGCATGTCCAGTTTGTGGTCCAAAGATAAAATCTCATCATTCAAAAGTTACAATTTCTCCACAAAAATCATAACTATTGAATTACAGAGAATGACACCTCACCTATGGAAGTTGGAATATAATAGAATTAATTGTCAAGGTATTACCATTCTACCTAATGGTTTATGTTTGGAATTTGTATATTTATATTGTATTTTGTTTGTTGATTATGTGATTGATGATCGTGAATGTCGTCAAGGCAATACTACTGAGCACGTTCCAAAGGGACTAAAAAGTTATCCCAGATAATTTAGTAAGTTGCCCTACTACGAGCAGCTGCAAATTATGCATTTATTTGATACTATGCATATTGGAAAGAATGTAACAGAGACATTATGGAAGATATTGGATGGAAGGCATGACAAAGATAATTTAATTACATATGTAGGTACCTGAACCCCTTTCACGAGAATCCCACATAGTCTCATGGATCGCCAGGTATAATTCAATACACCCTATAGAGATTAATGTATTTCACAATTTGTAAAATATCTCGCATTACTTTCTATCTCTCATTTGATGGAGTACAGGTAGCAGCAAATAGGTATTTGTCAGATGTGTCTTTCTCGAGCGAAGGAAATGTAGGAATGGAAGAAGAAAGTGAGTCATGTAGTATGTTTGAATTAGGAAGATCAACTAGAGGTCAAAAGACTACAAGGAAATTCAATAAATGCATGAAATTTTTCCTTTCTCAAGGGGGTCATGCTCTTATGATGATGAGAGAAAAGGAGACATCGAGGTGCCCTCTAGGTACCAACATCTATAGAAACAATGGGTCCCCAAGGAACGTCCTCCAACAAACACTGATTTTAGTGATAAAGGAAAGATATATTGCATTGCACCATTGTCAATACATGGTTTGGGACTATTTTCCATGGATGGCTTCCATGTTAGAGGACAAGAGAATTAGCTTCCAACAAGGCTATAAAGTCACGGCAGAAAGAAGAAGAAGTGCACAAGGTTCTACTGATGGATCCATCGCTGTAAGTAAGCTAAATAGATGATACTTCAAATTTAATTATTTACCAATTAGTTAATTTGATGTTAAGTTCCAACATAAAGTGAGTAAATTTTTTTTAAGTAAGAAAATAATGATAACATGAATGCGTATGAAATAGAAATGCAGCCTGCCGATTATGGCCATACACAACCTATGCATGATAATGACAATGAGGATGTGCATCAGAGTGATGGAGGTATACATTTGCTATTCAATTTTTTATATGTAACTATTAATACAAGTAAACATATTAAATTGATTGGTTTAGTAATAAAAATTTAATTGCAATTGGTGTTTGGATTAACGTAACAATTTGTATTGTAGTTATAGAGAGTGTAGAGGTTGTTGTTAATGAGCAGATTGAGGTTGAGGCTGAGGCCAGACAAACTGATCTCGATGTTGATGATGTGACTAGATCAGGTAAAGAGCTATATGATTATGGCCTTTAAGGTACTGAAATACTTTAAAATATTTTAATGTTTTTAATTATAATAAAATGTTTTTAATTTAACCCTTTTATATGTTATTGCAGATGACCCCCCTTTGCATCAAAAAAGAACTAGGTGTGCACTGAAATCTAATGAGAGGGGAGATGATCATGATGATATTGATGCTCCTCTTAGCGATTACTTCTTAAAAATGAGAAATCAAAAGAAAAAAAAGAAATGATTGTCATCTATGCACATTAATTGATAATGACTGATTTTTATATGCCAATGAATTTAATTATGTTTAATTGAATGTTCATAAATTTTATAATGTTTTAATGAATGTTAATGAATGTTATCATGTCATAATTAATGAATGTTACTGTATCATCAGAAAATGGAAGCACTTCCAATTAGGACTGGTTTAGCCCTCTAAGTAGGTGGTTTGGGGTCATGTCAAGCACCTTGAATGGGTAGTTGATTGGATCTGGTTGTTTCCCCCCTATTCTACTTCTCTCCCCCCTATTTCCAGCCTCTTTCTGGTAACTTTTTTTGAGAAATTGAGAACTTTGACTTTCTGGGTCAAGGATGACCTTGTGGGTCAAGGTCGACCTCAACTCTGACCTTGGTCAAATTTGACCTCAACCCTGACCTAGGTCAGAGTCGACCTTGACGTTGACCCCAGGTCCAAATTTTAGGTTCTAGAAGTTTTGGGATGTCGGGCTTCGGAAAGTTTTATTTCCCACTTTCGGGTCGGATGTTTCAAATTTTAGAATGGTAAACTCTTAAATGATATTTAATCTAGGTCCATTTCTATGGTTTAAGATTAATTGGGATATAATTCTCCAATGTCAGCCTCTCTAGAAGTTTGTGCCCTAGATCACTATAAAAGGAAGCCTTCCTCTCTCATTTCAATCCATCTACAATCCACTTTTTCATGATCAAGCTCTCAAGTGCAAGCAAGAAAGGAGAAAGAAAGTACTCAAGCATCCATTCATCCTCAAGAATTCAAGTATTCAAGTATTCATCAAGGAGATCCATTGTTAGCCATTGAAGAACTCAATCTCTTTGGAGCCCTCTTGTTGAAGATTTCTCTATCCACATTCATCCAAGCTTTTTCCCATTCCAAGATCCATTCAAGATTGGTGATGAAGATCTAATGCAATTGATTTTGAGACATCTTACATTTGATTCTACATTCATTTGGAGCATCCATACTTGTGGGTTCAAGGATTCAAATCCTCCACAAGGACTTCAACATAAGCAAGGTGAATAGTTCCTTTGTTTATATATATTGCAATTTCAATTACATTTCAAGGTTGATTCCAAACTGGGGTTTGACCAAGGTGAACCCCCCATCCAAACAAATAAAACCATTTTTCTTGCAGGTACAGGTATAGGACAGTGAATTAAAATTCAAATCTAGATACCCTTTTCAACGAACTTTCGAGATCCGCGAACAAAATTTCTATTGAAGCTATTTTAGGTCAAGGTCGACCTTTAGTAGGGGGTAAGATTATGCCCCAGGATAAGATTGTGCCCCGATTCTGAGGTCAAGGTTGCCCTGACTTTGAAAGATTAAAAAAATTTGGGTTTTCTTTGTCTCGGCCTTTCCAGTCTGGAGCAGGTTGTAGAATTTCCCGAAACTGTGCATAGACATCAGAAATCAATCTTTTCCAGATTAACCCTATTTTGAGGTTAGTATTTTTCTTCTATTCATTTAAGATTTAAAGCATATACTTTTCATAGAAAAATATAAGGTTTTCTCCTTCACTCCTATTCTCCATAGATTAATTCTTTTGTGCATTAACCTCTTGGTTGATAAATTTGGATCTCTCCTTTGGAAATTTGGATTTAGGAGTGGATCTTATATTTCAAATACACACATAAGACACAGATATAAAAATATATCTTAGATATATTTTTATATCTTACATTTTTGGTGAACTCGACATGCTTACCCCCTCTCTTTTGTGGACTTAGATGCCCTATCGTATTTATGGTTAAAATCTTTCTTTTATGGTGTTAGATCTTGCATGTATTAGATTTATTTTATATGTTTTCATCTCATATAAAATAAAAATACAAAAACATTCATTTGTTCATACTTTGTGTTTTCTTAGTTTAGTTCATTTGCATTTCAGTGGTATATGAGCTTTAATACCTCTATTCCTACCTATAACATTCTAGTTAGAAGAAGTCGTAGACTCATGGGTGCCTTTGATCTTGAATCTTCCTCTCCTTTCCTTAGGATCCTGGATGACAATTTGATTAATCATGATTCTAACCCTATTATGGAGAAAAAATCTTCTCACTCATCTCATGATGAGGATGATGCTTTAAGAGTTCCTCCTGAACAAGTCCAAAAACTTTCAACTAAACTTGATAAAATGGGTAATTGGCTTATTCAAGAAAACCATAATCAAGATTCTATTCAAGATATTGAGGCTCTTAATAAAGTTATTCATGATAGTGATCAAGGTGTTAATCTCTTGCGTGGTATTAATCTTCTTGTGCATTCAAACGTTAAACCTTTAGCTCAAGAAGCTCAAGATCTAGGATTGATTCCTCCTATTACTAGTATAAAACCCTTTTCTATTCCTTTATCTAGTATTCCTACCTATACTCCTTCTTTGGTGGCTATGACGGTTCCCTTTGTTCCTATGAGTGTTCCACCTGTGTCTCTTCCTACATCACAACCTTCTTATCATAATGTTCCTTTTACTTATTCTAATCCTCTTCCAACTATAGTTCCAAGTGTTCCTCCAGTTGTGTCTTCCATTCCTACAGCTTCTTACACTTTACCTAGTGTTTCTAATGTTGCTATTCCTCCTATTTCTTCTAATGATTCAACAATCATCAGTTTGGCTCAAACTATATCATCTTTACAACAAAAATTTGTATCCTTGACTCAAAACAAGTTTAGCATTCCTACATGTGACATGGGAAGTCCTTTGTCCTTAGATATCATTCATACTCTTGTTCCTCAGCAAGTTGATATGCCTCATCTCAAGAATTACAATGGAAAAGGAGGCCTTGTGCATCATGTTAAAACATTTCAAATCCTTTGTAGTGACTATGCTCATGACTATAGGATTTTAGCCAAGTTATTTGCTAGAACTTTTCGTGATAAAGCCTTGCAATGATTTTTTTCCTTGCATCCTTATTCTATTGACTCATTTCCAAAACTTGCTAATGCTTTTATTCAACAATTTCAAAATAACATTGGTCTACAAGTATCTTTGACTGATTTGATGCATTGTAAACAAAATACTAAGGAAAAATTGACTGGATTTATTGGTAGATTTAAGCATTTTCATGCTCAGATTTCCTATCCTATTCCTGATATTAATATTCAATGTATGTTTATTTCAAATTTACAAAAGGATATTAGAGATAAGATTCTACTTACTGAATTTACCTCTTTTCAACAACTTTGTGTAGTGCTTCATCATTATCAATTACAAGTGCGTCAGTTTGAGAGAAACACTCCAATGGCTCATGTTCCAGTTGATAAGAGTGATGCTGCTCCTAATCCAAACAAATTTAAAAAATTCAACAACTATGTGAAGATAAACAAACAAGCGAATGTATTTGTTGATCAAGTTGTTGTTGCATATCACAATGCCACTTCTGCATCCACTTCTTTTTTATTAAATCATACATTTACTCCTCTATCTGAGTCTTTATATTCTATTATGAATAGGTTGTTAACTGCTAATATGATTACTTTACCTCCTATTTGACCTCTTTTACCTGCTATGATAGCATCTAAATCTTTTTATCCTAAAGCTTTTTGTCAATATCATCGTCAAAATGATCATGATACTGAGAAATGTTATTCTTTAAAATATAAGGTTCGATACTTAATTGACTCTAATGCCTTATCTGTTGATAATCTTGATGGTAGTGGGAACAAATTTGTCTCTCCTCCTAATCAAAATCTTCAAATCTATAAGAATCCTTTACCTACACATGACACTAATACCATCGCTCAGCCATCTTCTATGGATATTATGTATGATTCAAAGATGGATGATCTTAACCACATTGTCAAGTGGAGCATGTTGTTCTAACTATACCTCCACCCCAGCTTCAAACTCAACCTCAAGTTAAACCACAACCGCAGCCTAAACTAAAACCTCAACCTAAACTTGGAAAACAACCTAAGAATAAAAGACCTCGGGAAATCTTGATTACTTTTGATGATTTTGAGATTATTAAGGCTCCTGATGGTCCCCTTTACATTTATTCTAGGATTTCTAAGATACCTACCCATGGTTGTCTAGTTGATCCCACATCCTTAGTCAATCTTATTACTGAATAAAATCTTTTTATGAAAAATTTGCAACGTGATTCTTACGATACATCTGATGTGTGGATTCAAACTTGTAATGGTTTTTTGTATCCATCATTTGGCTCTATTAATTTGCAGGTTGAACTTTGTGGTAAAATTGTGAACACTACCTTCTTTGTTGTTCCTACTTCTAATCAATTTCAAGTTAAGATGGGTTTGTCATGGTTAAATGCCATGTGTACTATTGCTTCACCTATCCATAAGTGTCTTAAATTCATTCATGATGATTAAGTGAAGATGATTAATCATAGTTTATATCAACCTTCGATGCCTAGGGATTGTGCTACTCTTGACTTCTTTTGGCCTTCATTACCTAATGCATGTCCTTCTCGACCTGATAATCTGTTATGCTCATGTCAAGCCTACAAACACTGCAAGATTATCGAGCTAAGAATACCTCATGTGGATCTTACTCATGGTCTTTTACCTACACCTTCCATACCTCCTCTATCCATCATTTCTAGTTCTATTAATCAAGCTCCTAGTGTTGCTTGTCAGTTTGCTGAGAATCTTAGTAATCCTCCTATAGAGCCCATGAAGGATCCGGTAGTTGTTCCTCATAGTTCTCAGCATATTTTAAGTAAAATGAAATGTAATGAATGTCGTAAGAAGAATCATGCTCAAGCTAAAGATTGTACTACTATTCTTCAAAGTTCTTTACCTTCTTTTGATCAATCTATGCATGATGTGTTAGAAGAAGTCAATGCTAATAATGATGTTAAAATGCATGATTATGATGATTCTATTCATATATTAGATCCTATTTTGATTAATCTGGATGAAGAATATACTCTTGATGATGATAATGATGAATATGAGACTATTGACATTGATATTGATTTACCTAATATGATTTCATCAAAATTGACACTTACACCTAGTATCGAACATGATGATTCTCAAGAGGATCCTTGTTTGGAACTGGCTATCATTCCTACTGTGTTGGATATAGTCCCTCTTGTGAGTTACCCACCTTCCCTAAATGATATAGAATGAGATGGTGAGAGTAGGTAGCATGCTTGATTGGCTTGGACTTCATGGTAGCCTTTGTTGTGTGTTTGTCTATTGTAATGTGCTTCTCCCATGATGTGTTTGCTTAATGTTGTTAGATTCTTTTATACGACCCTTGTTACTTTGTTGGTACAAGGTAATAAAGGAATCGAATCTATTGTACAAATTCTCTATTCTTATATATGTTTTTTCATGTTATGTTGTACTTGTGCTATTGTTCATAAATGTTTTCTTGTGTAATCTGCTTGGATCCATGACTTGGTAGCACTAATTCTTTTTGGTCTCCATGTTATGGTCCGAAGAGATTCCTCTTTGTAATTCTTATGTGTTATTTCCTCCATTGTGATTGTATTTCTACTTTCTTTGGGGAATGATGTCAATTCATTTTTGTTGGTGTAATTAAATATTACTAATTACACTTTACTTAAGTTTACTTAGGATAATGCATTTGCATAATTAGTTGTCTTTGAGACACCTAGGAGTTTGCATTTCATTTTAGCACATGGTTAGGAGAATCTCCACTTTAGGTGGTCATAGTTGTCTTCTCATACCTCTTTGTGTGTGAGATCCACCTTTAGTGATCTTATTACATTCTCATCCTCTCATTGTTGCACATGTTTCTCATACTTTCATGTACAATGGAGGATGATCCACCTTTGGTGGACATGTGATTCCACCATGTCTAGTTGTGATCTTATCACTTGCATATCTTCTAGATATCATGCATTGCCTATATATTGAGGAATTTCTACATTGTATGTAATCAATCTATTATCAATCATTTGATCATTATTGAATTCTTCATTTGATCATATTATTTTGTCTCTCTTGTTTGTGCTATCTCTTGAGCTTCTAGATCTTGGTTTCTACTCTTTGCCTTAGGAAAATTCTTACATGGTATCATAGCGATATCAAAATTCTTACATGGTATCAGAGCCAAAGGAATCTTCATTGCATAGCCATTGGAGAGTGATTGATTGCTTCAACTTTTAGAGGGCCACGAACCAAATCCAGGATTAGCATTTTGTGGGAGTGTTTTGAGCAAGATTGGACCTCACCATTGCATCTGGGTGGCTGTTTCCATAAATTTTGACTATAAATTTTCCTATATTGGTCAAAAGTCAAATCTGAGGCAAAAAATTTTTGCAAATTGAACCTCTAAAGCCCGATCTGCAAAATTGGGTAATTATTTTCCAATTTTATTTCAAATTTGGTATTTATTTTCATTCTGTAATTTTGCCAAATTTTTTTCAAATCTGGTATACAGATATACTTTTTTGGCAAAATAAATTGCCTTTTAGGCCCCTTTGTATTCAAGTCAAATCTGCAAGCTCGGGCTACAAACTTTAGTTGCATATCAAGAGCACATCGCATTTGTAAATCGCACTGGGCATAGAACATTGCCGAGCTTGATTCAATTCTTCGGTGGGTGCTTGAGGTTTAATTAACCCAATATTCACATCATGTGGTGAATGTGGGATATACCATACACCCACCTCCACTGTACTACTCCATCTCAGTCAACGCGGGCAAACCCCACGTCGCTTCACCACCGGGCATGTGCCAGAACCCCCACGTGAGTCAAACCTCCGAACACCACCTGCCACTGGCCAAACCCCACCACCTCCTACGTGCATCACCTTCTCCGACGTGGCTCACACCTGCAGAACACCTGCTCTCGGTGGCCACGCGAGCACAATGACAGCTCCTCCGGCGGTCATCGGCAGTGCCTCCCGGGCTAGCAACATCGCGCCCTCCTTTGCGAATCTCCACCTCTGCCCAACCTCCAACACCAACAACGCAACATGGGCTTCACTCCGTCGGGAACCACCATGGGTAGCGCTTCTCCTCTACCATGAAAATAATCAATGCACCAAACACGTGTGCCAATAACAAATCGACAAGTGGCAGAGTTTGATTAGGTGCGAAAAAGGGTAATTTTTTTTTTTAAATTGCAATTTTCATAGTTTTCCAGGGTGTTAAAGTTGATGGCCGTTTGGACGTCAACAGGATAGTTTTTTCTTCTGGCATGACGGTCTATAAGACATCAAATTTAGCCTAGTGATTATGTCATCATTTCATACCATTAAATTTGACGGCCATTTGACCGTCAAAACTGGGTATTTCTCAACTACTATGATGGTCATTTGAATGTCAAATTTAATCTTTGAAGATAGGTGACGTCAGCAAGTTTCAAAAATTTCCAGCCCTCACCATTTGCATTTTGGATTTGGCAGTCCAACTTTGGGAGGCCATAACTTGGTCATACGGACTCCAAATTGAGTGCAATTTTTTTTTATTTTGGCTAGAATTTCCTGAAATTTTTAGTAGTGGTGTTCTTTTTTGGTTTTGGATTACGAATTTCATAGAAATTGCAGTTTTTGGTGACCATACCTGTCTGATCCCTATTTTTGCAACTTCAAAGGCTTCGTACGGGCTCATACAGACACATTTTCATGTGGAATTTTTTTTGAAAATGCATAATTTTTTGTCTACTTTCTAGATCTGGTATCAGTTTGGAGAAATATTTAGTAGACATAGTACTTTCAGAATATGGTCTATTTTGGCCTATTATGGCACTTGTAATTGATTCTATCTTTGAAGGATTTTGTGTTCTATCTTCTTGAGTTTGCTGTAGCTTCATATTTTCAGTTGTAAACATCAAAATCAAAAGTCCACTTTGATCTATTTTGTTAAGTGGCAATTGTACACGTACTAGCTATAAAGTGCCAAAATCATCATTTTGGGGGGGGTTTTGTTGATTGAGTGAATTGGGGGGGTGTCTTGTGTGTTGGTATCTCTCCTTCTTGTGCTCATTTTCATTTCTGCATCATGGGTTCTATTGCCAAATTAACTCCACATAACTATGCTACATGGAAAGATAATGTATGGAGCAAGTTAATGGTTAGAGGTTTAAATCCTTATGTGGATGGTACAATTAAAAAACTCGCTGATGATGATACTACTGCAATAAAAATTTGGTCAAGCAAAAATTATAAAGCATTAGGAGTCTTAGGAGAAAATATGTCTCAAGCTATCATGTATCACATCAAAACCATAAAAGATGCTAAAGATGCTTGGGATAAACTTGAAGAATTGTTTGGTAAAGTGGATGAAGATATGGGATTCAAAATTGAGACTAATCTCCTCAAATTAGATCCCAGGAACTTTGACACAATTCAAGATTATCTCAACAAAGTCAATGACTATAAAGCACAACTTGATGATTGTGGTAATCCCATGAAGGATGCGAAGTTGGTTAGTCATTTTTTTAATCATCTTCCTCCTAAATATGCAGCTTTTGTTTCAAGTTACAATACTCACAAGTTAACCATGGGTAGTGCCTTCACTAAGCCTTCATTTGAGTCATTTTCAGAAATGTTGGTCTTAGGACAAACAAAATTGATGAGTATGGGGATTCTCAAGTCTTCAAAGTCTAAGGCATTGGTGGCTAATAATGGGAATCAAGGGAATCAAGATGGTAAAGGTTCCAACAAGAAGCAAAAGAAGTGGAAGGCCAAATCACAATCAGACACTCAACAATCTTCCTCCTCACATCAAGGAAAGTCTTCTCCCACCAACAACAACAACAAAAACAAGGGGGATAATTCTACGAAGGAGAAGAAAATTTGTGCATATTGCAAGAAGCCAAATCATGATGAGCATCAATGTCACAAGAAACAAATTGATGAGTTGACAAACATAATCAAGAATCATCACATTGATTTGCCAAATGCCTACAAGGGAAAGGATTCATCACCTTCCACTTCAAAGGGTAAAGGGCAAGCATTTGTGGCAAGTATAACTAATTCAGAGGAATGGAACTTTGATTCAGGTGCCACACATCATATAGGTTCTACAAAGGAGCAATTTTCTTCCTTGAAATCATCTATGGTACCTCACATTTATGTAGGAGATGATACTCAAGTGGAAGTTGAAGGAAAAGGGGAAGTTGAGATGGAAAATGGAGCTTTCAAAGATGTTCTCTATGTTCCAAACCTTAGCACAAACCTCCTTTCAATTTACCAAATCACTCACTATGGAGGTGGAAAGAAAGTTGAATTCCTACCTGATTTAGTTGTAGTAAAAAATCTTAAGGATAATTCTATGGTGGCAATAGGAAAAGCGAATCATGACACAAGGCTTTACTCATTTTCTCAATTTGTACCTAAGACTCCTTCTCATGCCTTGTTGACACACTCAAATTCACAAAGTAAACTTTGGCATGAAAGATTTGGACATCTCAACTATAGATATCTTCAACAGCTTAGCAGCAAGGATATGGTCAAAGGTCTACCTCAAATCAAGTATTCAGAGGGTGTATGTTCAGGTTGTGAAATGGGCAAACATCCCGAAGAGAATTTTGATAAGGGGAAGTCTTGGAGAGCAACATTTGTTCTTGAGTTGGTTCATAGTGATGTAATGGGCCCATTTTTAGTGCCATCATTTGGCAAGGCTCGTTATGTACTCACCTTCATTGATGACTTTTCACGCTACACTTGGGTCTACTTTCTTGGTCACAAGAGTGAAGTGTTTGATAAATTTCTCACCTTCAAGGCTCATGTTGAGAAGCAATCAAGTAAAGCCATCAAGATTATTTGAACAGACAATGGAAGAGAATGTGTCAACTCAAGGCTTATATACTTTTGCACACTTGAGGGTATTGATCTTCAACATTCAGTTGCCTACACTCCACAGCATAATGGTGTTGCAGAAAGGAAGAATAGTACCCTTAAGGAGATGGCCACTTGTATGATTCATGCTAAGTCTCTTGATCAAGCCTTTTGGGCTGAAGCTATATGTTGTGCCACTCACATACAAAATAGAACTCCTCATAAAGCTTTGGATGGAGTTACTCCTTTTGAAGCTTGGTGTGGAAGAAAACCAGCTGTGAAACACTTTAGAGTCTTTGGTTGTCTAGCTTGGGCACACATACCTCCACAAAAATGCAAGGCATTGGAACCACAAAGCAAGCCTTGCATATTTTTTTGTTATCCTGAGACTCTTAAGGCATACAAGCTTATGGATCCTGAGACACATGAGATCTTCTTTGAGAGGAGTGTTCACTTTGAAGAGAATTGTCCTAGCTTGGATTCTTCAACTCCTCCTACTTCCTCCATTTTGGATAATGATAGTGATGATAGTGACTTGGAAGATGAAACTCCCTCAACCCTGACTCGCAGGCCACCACCTTCGCAGGGTCAAGACATAGTTGAGGACATTCCTTCATCATCTTCTTCCTCCACTAGACCTCGCTGGGCACAACAAACACTTGATTCAGCAAGTTCACTTGTGGGGAATCCTTCAGACACTAGGAGGACAAGGTCACAACACAACTCATTTCCACATGCATATATTGCAATTGCTTCCGATCCACAATCATTCAAGGAAGCTTCAGGGGTTCCTGAGTGGGACAAAGCTATGGAGGAAGAGTATAACTCTTTGATGAGAAATAACACTTAGGACTTAGTTCCTCTTCCTAAGGGTAGAAAATTGGTTTGATGTAAGTGGATCTATTGAACCAAGTTTGCAGCGGATGGAAGTGTGGATAAGTATAAGGCAAGACTTGTTGCAAAAGGTTTCTCTCAGGTTCCTGGCATTGACTACACCGAGACCTTTGCACCTGTAGCCAAGATGAACTCCATTCATTTGACACTTGCTATTGATGTAGCTCATGGTTGGGTTGTACATCAAATGGATGTTAAGAGTGCATTTCTACATGGGGATCTTCATGAGGAGATTTATATGGAGTAGCCACAGGGATTCATTCAGGATACTACTATGGTTTGCAAGTTAAGGAAGTCTATCTGTGGCCTCAAATAGGCTCCTAGGGTTTGGTATGCCAAGATGGATTCCTTCCTTCTCTCAATAGGATTCACCAGGTGTCATTCAAATTTGAATGTCTACATTCTTTGGTAGGATGACTCACACTTGATACTTGTACTTTATGTTGATGACTTGATCATTATAGGAAGTACTTCATCCATCATTGCTAGTGTCAAGTCTTCTTTGCAGGATAGATTTGATATGAGAGACTTGGGTTTACTTCACTATTTTCTTGGTATTGAGATCACACAGTCCTCAGCAGGGATCACACTTTCTCAGCCCAAGTATGCTCTTGATTTACTTTCTTGATTTCACATGAGTGATTGCAAGGCTGCACCCACTCCATTTATATCAGGTGTCAAGTTAGAGGCTAAGTGTTCTACACCACTTGTTGATGCTACATTGTATAGATAGCTTGTTGGAAGTCTCATCTACTTGACACATACATGCCCTGACCTATCATTTGCAGTTGGCATGGTTTCTCACTTCATGCAAGAGCCACATGAGCTTCATTGGAAGGTAGCCAAGCGCATATTGCACTACATACAGGGTACACATAAACATGGGATTCACTGAGTAGTAGGTATAGGACTTTAGTTGGTTGGATATACAGACTCAAATTGGGCAAGTGATCTTGATGGTCGCAAGTCTACTTCAGGTTACATGTTTCATCTTGGTTCAGGCCCCATTTGTTGGCAGAGTAAGAAGCAGCATGCTATTGCTCTTTCTTTGACTAAGGCTGAGTATCAAGGGGCTGTTACTATAGCTATAGAGGCTATTTGGCTTCAGCATATCTTGAAGGAGTTTGGTTTCAGTATTCCATGACCTACAGTCATTCATTGTGATAATCAAGGTGCTATAGAGATCTCCAGACATCCGATCCAACATCAGTGGACCAAACAAATTGAGGTTCATATGCACTTCATTAGAGATTTGATACAGGAGCAGGTCATTGAGATGTAGTATTGTCCTATAGCAAAGTAGGTTGCAGACATCTTCACCAAACTCTTCACTGAGAGCAAGTTTCTTCAGTTGCGAGCTCTCTTGGGGGTGTGGGCTATTCCATCAGGGGGGATCACATGACTTCTCTATTCTATCTTATGGGGGGGATATTTTCCTCATATGAGGTCTTCTCTCTCATTTTCTATTATTATATTCATCTCTCTTTTTGGGGGAGGGTTTTTCCCATGAGGTTTTCCCTCTTTCTCTACTTTATGAGAGATTGCATTGTTCTTGCATATTGTACATGGGTACCTAACATGGCCTAGTAGCCGGGACCCATCTTGCATTGTGAGCTTAAGTGCATTCCCCTAAGTTGCACTTAAGGGGGGGTGTTGGTGTAATTAAATATTACTAATTACACTTTACTTAAGTTTACTTAGGATAATGCATTTGCATAATTAGTTGTCTTTGAGACACCTAGGAGTTTGCATTTTTAGCACATGGTTAGGAGAATCTCCACTTTAGGTGGTCATAGTTGTCTTCTCATACCTCTTTGTGTGTGAGATCCACCTTTAGTGATCTTATCACATTCTCATCCTCTCATTGTTGCACATGTTTCTCATACTTTCATGTACAATGGAGGATGATCCACCTTTGGTGGACATGTGATTCCACCATGTCTAGTTGTGATATTATCACTTGCATATCTTCTAGATATCATGCATTGCCTATATATTGAGGCATTTCTACATTGTATGTAATCAATATATTATCCATCATTTGATCATTATTGAATTCTTCATTTGATCATATTGTTTTGTCTCTCTTGTTTGTGCTATCTCTTGAGCTTCTAGATCTTGGTTTCTACTCTTTGCCTTAGGAAAATTCTTACATGGTATCAGAGCGATATCAAAATTCTTACAATTTTCAATAATATCATATATATATTATCTTATGATCATACTGACCCCATGGTAGGTATATCCCTTATGTTCTCTCTGTATGTTTATGGGATATTTCCCTTGATTTGTCTTTGTTTGGGGGAATCTCATAGTGGAAACGTAATTAGTGGAGTTGTTTATGTTTCCATTCAAGCCATTGCTCCTGTTAAAGTGTTAGCAATGACTTTAATGTGGGGGCATACACTCTGCTCACTTGTTGCACACACGCACTTTCAATATACATATATTTTTCAAGATACTTCTCTCCCTTTAATGGATTAGTGACTAATCCTTAAAGCATGGATTTTTACTTTATAGGATCTCTTGATCCCTCCAGTTTCAAATTTTTGATCCCTTAAGGTCGAAGGCGTCCTTAAGATTGGATCTCTTTTGTTTTTGGTTTTTCTCTTTTGGAATAAGATATTCCTAAGGGTGAATTCTTGATGGGTTGACTAGTGAGTAGCCACATTCACTAGGCGGTTCAATTCCATCTTTCCAGTTGCATTGTTTCCTTGTGTGGTTCACAATGGGACATAAGTTCTCATTGGGTGAGATAAGCACACCCTCTTCTCTCTCTTTTCTAGAGATGTCTCTCTTATTATGATCTTGGAGTTAATGAATACTTGAGTCCCTAGGGGCTTGAGGATTTCTTTGTCCCTTTGATTTCAATAGGATTATCTTTTCATTATGATCTCCTTTACCAAGAGTTTTCATCGAGTCCATACACTTGCTAAAGTGGGGGCTAAATGTATCATCATAAAATGGAAGTACTTCCATTTAGGACTGGTTTAGCCCTCTGAGTAGGTGGTTTGGGGTCATGGTAAGTGCCTTGAATGGGTATTTGACTAGATCTGGTTGTTTCCCCCTTTTTTTTCTTCTCTCCCCCTTGTTTCTAGCCCCTTTCTGGCAACTTTTTCTGAAAAATTGAGAACTTTGACTTTCTAGATTAAGGATGACCTTGTGGGTTAAGGTCAACCTCAACCCTAACCTGGGTCATAGTCAACCTCAACCTTGACCCTAGGTCCAAATTTTAGGTTCTAGAAGTTTCAGGATGTCGGGCTTCAGAAAGTTTTATTTCCTACTTCCGGGTTGGCTATTTTGGATTTTGGAACGGTAAACTCTTAAATGATATTTAATCTAGGTCCATTTATAGGGTTTAAGGTTAATTGGGATTTAATTCTTCAATGTCGGCCTCTCTAGAAGTTTGTTCCCTAGATCACTATAAAAGGAAGCCTTCCTCTCTCATTTCAATCCATCTACAATCCACTTTTTCATGATCAAGATCTCAAGTGCAAGCAAGAAAGAAGGAGAAGGAAAGTATTCAAGCATTCATTCATCCTTAAGCATTCAAGTATTCAAGCATTCATCAAGGAGATCCATTGTTAGCCATTGAAGAACTCAATCTCTTTGGAGCCCTCTTGTTGAAGATTTCTCTATCCACATTCATCCAAGATTTTTCCCATTCCAAGATCCATTCAAGATTGGTGATGAAGATATAATGCAATTGATTTTGAGACATCTTATATTTGATTCTACATTCATTTGGAGCATCCATACTTGTGGATTCAAGGATTTGAATCCTCCACAAGGACTGCAACATAAGCAAAGTGAATAGTTCCTTTGTTTATATATATTGAAATTTCAATTACATTTCAAGGTTGATTCCAAACTATGGTTTGACCAAGGCAAACCCCCCATCCAAACAAAAAAAACCATTTTTGTTCTAGGTACAGGTATAGGACAACAAGTTACAATTCGGATCTGGATACCCTTTTCGGTGAATTGCTGAGATCCACGAACAGAATTTCTATCAGATTTGTTTCAGGTCAAGGTCAACCTTCAGTGGGGGGTAAGATTGTGCCCCAATTTTGAGCTCGAGGTCGACTTGACTTCGAAAGACAAAAAAAAATTTTGGGTTTTCTCTATCTCGGCATTTCCAATTTGGAGCAGGTTGCAGAATTTTCTGAAACTATGCACAAACATCAAAAATCAATCTTTTCTAGATTTTCCCTATTTTGAGGTTAGTATTTGTCTTCTATTCATTTAAAATTTCAAGAATATACTTTTCATAGAAAAATATAAGGTTTTCTCCTTGACTCCTATTCTCCATAAATTGATTCTTTTGTGCATTAACCTCTTGGTTGATCAATTTGGATCTCTCCTTTGGAAATTTGGATTTAGGAGTGGATCTTATATTTCACATACACACACATAAAACATAGATATAAAAATATATCTTAGATATATTTTTATATATCTTAGAGTTACATTTTGTTAATGTGTTAATGAATGTTAATGAATGTTATCATGTGATAATTAATGAATGTTACATTTTATTAATGGATGAAATAATGAATGAATGTTAGATGTTAACAAGGAATTTAGAGTGATGTTAGGGGGGGTGGGGCCAAATGAGCTTCCACCTTCATGTGGTTAGCCCTATTTAGTATAGAATATAAAACTATTCTTGAAACAAAGTGAAGCTCAATAAGGTTGTTCCTTATATAGGGTCTCAAGTGAAGCCTTTATCCCACTCTCAACATTGCAAGGCTTCAAGTAGTATTCTGAGATTGGTTTCTCCATCTCCCGTTGACATCTTTTCTTTCTCCTAAGAACTATTATTGAGCTCTGATACATGGATGAGAAGAAGATGTCCCTTATAGGCTACACATATATAATATGGTAGATCTAGGGAACAAATATACTAAAACATAGAATGAGTCAACTTGAATCTATAGTTTCTTTATTCACAGTGAAAATTCAAATTACAAGCCATATTTTAGATTTAATATTCATATTAATCTTCATCGTGATCATAGCCATCACGGTCAGCATCTAGTTCAACTTCATTTGAACCACACTCCATGTCGGGTACCATTAGGCATGGAGTGTGGTCATACCCATGTTACCATAATAATGAGTTAGCCTATAAAATTATGAATAAAATACCTCGTGTATCATATTTATAATTTGCAAAAGTTTTAAATGTATATGAAAATGGATTTTTGAGGGTACAAAACAATTTTCTTAGGCACGTGGAGCCTATTTTTTGGCACCCACAACTACAGGTGCACTCGGGATTGGCCCAAGCATCCAAGTTCCTACCAAAGGAACCCAATTCGAATCCAAAGGAGAACAAAAGTAGAACTGGAACCCGACCTCAAACAGAGAATCAGATAACTTAGCTTTTTTCTAATTCAAGTTTATTTCTGAATTCTTCTCCAATTCCAACCTGATTATTCCATATTTTGTTTTCCAATTTTCCTTCTTCCTCACTCCAAATAAAATATCTTTCCTTCTATGCCTCTATATCCAAATGAAGTGATGCCCCCCTTTGAACGGGGATCTCTTTTCTAAGAGACGTGGCTTCTATTTAAACTGTAAGTACTGCTTTATACTTATTAATAAGGTAATGATTATTAGTTATGTTGTTATTTCCTTTTACTAATTGTGTTATTTCAAGGATCACCACCCATGACTTGGTTAAGATGATGAATGTTTTCAATGCCTTTATTACCAAGGAATCACCGCCTGCCATTAATGAATATTAATGATCATTGTTTCCTAAAGGTAATCATTGTTTGTGTATGCTGATCACCCAAGTCTTTGGCTGTGATTTGCATGTTGTGAGGTTTGTCAAAAGTGGGGGTATGACATGCTAGTTAGATTATAACATATTGACACTCACACCATGAAAAACACAAATGATTAAACAGAAAGAGAGGACCAACTAAACCATCTTGTGATCAATCTATATCACATTGAGAAACAACGTCAAGACTTGAGAATCAAAACAAGAAAAGAATGAATGTGAAGCTTACATAGGTAAACAAAAATTTAACTCTGGAAATTATTCAATCTGGCCAATTCACCTGTACTAGAACTCAATGAATTTAGGATGTATCAAATAGAAGAAAAGTTTCTTCAAGACCATGAATGATCAAAAATATTCCATGATTATATTGAAAAGATTTTACATCAGAAAACAAAACTCTAATCAATATTATCACTAAGCCATAAAATATGTCTTTAAATTTTAGAAGCATCACAAAAACTTTCAAGAAACATAGTACTATCCAAAACAAATACCCTCCTAATGGTTCGTATCTACTAACAATACTTCTGCCAAAATTTTCACAAATTCTTAATATTCCCTATCCTATTCTTGACTGTGAACAGTTCTCCTTAAGAAAATTCCCCTATACACCTAGAACATAAGAAACTAATCTTCTCTAATAAGCCTCTCCAACTAGTTTACAACCTCCATGTAACTAGTAACAGTTAGTTATTAATTGTTTGGCTTAGTTTGGAATTGGCCTTCTCTCGTTGGTGCTTTACAATGCTTCTAATGATTATGATGATGTTGATGTTGATGTTGATGTCTATAATTTATTTCACTTACTAATGCTTGCCTAAATTGAATTTTGAATTTACAAGCTGGAGAACAATTTCAAATTTTAGGGTCTGTTCTACATGATACTCTTAGTTACAACTTAAATGCAACTCAACATATTTTTTATGCTAGGAAAACCACTGCAAAAACTCATCCACAGGTGAAATTTAATGTTGTGAATCTTGGCATTGTTAATGTTATTACTTTTCCTCACGTTTCATATTTTTGAAAATGTTTCTTGGCACTATCTTCTTTTTCAATTCCTATATTTTCATCTTTTTAGATCATTAACATAAGAATTACATGTCTTTGTTCAAAGTTTATTCTAACACTATATTATATCTTATTCTAATTGAGATTTTTAATTGGGAAAAATTATGTTTAATAAAATGGAAGTGGTCTCAATATCATAGAGATATAAAAAGAAAATAAATTTAGAGTTTAGCCCAAGAATTGTGGAGTATAATTTTTGTCATTTCTATACACATTGCTGATTTCATTGCTTTGCACAATGCATATTGCATGGTGCATGAATAATGACTAGATGAAAATAGTCTCTCTTAAGTCTTTCAGCCAGATCACTATCCTTTGAGTGCAAGTGCTAGTATTAACTAGGTTGAACCTTTCATTTTATAGAAAGCTTATTTTCTTTACAAATGAGTTAGAATGCTTCTATGTTCTTGTCACTAGGATTAAAAGGTCTTATTACAATGCTCTTTGTTGTGGGGTAGGAGGTCAATCTCTATTGTCTTCATTATGGGGGACAATGAAGATTTGTTTGACAAATAGAAGGTCTTCTTTAGTATCTTATAATAACATGCTAAACTAATAAAGGTTTTATTTGCATTTAATATGCCAATTACTAATAGATTAAGCATATTATTACTATGCTTAATGTTCCATTTAAATGAATTTAACACAAAAAACAAATTTACAAAACTAAACCAAGGCATGTTTACAACAAAGGTCTAATAGAACTCCCAACAATTCTTAAACATACTTTATCTGATATGATGAATTCTTAAACAATTAAGGTTGGAGTAGAAATAGTTATCACACAATTTTTTGTGTGGTACAAGGAAGATTTGGCTAGGTCAAATCTTTCTTTGTGCTAGCAGTCTATAAATTTAGACCTTTATTAAAAATTCATCATATCAGATAAAGTATGTTTAAGAATTTTTGGGACTGGTCCTTTCGCGTGTATTAAACACAATAGAATTTTCAGCATATTATTATCATTCTATTTCTTTGTTGTAAACATGCCATTGGTTCAGTTTTCTAATTATTATTTTTGTGTTAAATGCATTTTTCCAAACCAATTGTTAAACAAGAAAGTAGTAGTTGTGAGGAGGGTTCTTCTTATGAGTAGATTGATGAAGATCCTGCACCTCAAAAACCAATTCATAAGGTACCAATCATGTTTTCTATTCGCTTATATTTTTGGATTGCTAAATCTCCTTAATTTCATGTCCTTTCTTTTGATTACTATGGATGAGATATATATCTTACATTTAACATTCAACTTCTTACATTTTAGAACATGTAGTGTGTTTCCTGAGGATTTTACCAAATCAACTTTTAACATAAACCGAAAACAACAAACTGATTTCTTGCCCTTTCAACTTCACAAAATATTTGCATTTGACCAATAAATGCAAGCAACTTAATGATAAATCCACATACCTGTATCGTTACTTGGAACATCAAAAAGATGGCTAAGTGGTTGCCGCCATGATTTTTAGCTACTGAATATGGAAAAAAAAAAGCACCAAAAAGAATCGTGTTTTGTTGTAGCTCAATATAATGAAAACCCTAGTGAAAACCCAACTAAAATTCTATCAAAGTTGCACTCAAAATAAAAATCATGTCGGCAGCCACTTAGGGATCAAAATAGAGAAAATAAATCAAAATCATTCTTTTTCCTATTTCCTTTTAACAAAGTCTCAACTATCAATAATAAAATACATTTGATGCCCTAAGCTATCAATACAAATGGCACCTAGCTAGAAGCTCATGGGCTATCCATTTGATAACCACAGTCAACATTTTAAAGTAGTGAATTGATATCCTTGAGCACAAGCACCAATAACATCAAATAATGGAGATAAAGTATGGGCTAGGGCACGACACCAGTAGAATGCAGTCATTTCAGAGAGCATCTCAGCAATATACAATGGTCGTGCCAGTAATATCAACAAACATGAACCCAAACATTTCAAAATAGTGAATCGATATCCTTGAGCACAAACACCAATAACATCAACTATTTTGATCTGTGGGTACCCTAATGTTGGCAAGAGTTCTTTTATTAATAAGATTACTCTGCAAGCTTGAAGAAGTGGTATATTTTGGCAAATGAAGAGTGGAAAGAAGATGATATTCCTAAGATCATGGATGGACACAATGTTAAAAGTTGATTTGGTAAAATCCTTAGAAAACATACTACATGTTCTAAAATGTAAAGAAGTTGAATGCTAAATGTAAGATATATATATATATAATCCATAGTAATCAAAAGAAAGGATATGAAACTAAGGAGATTTACCAATCCAAAAATATAAGCAAATAGAAAACATGATTGGTACCTTATGAATTGGTTTTTGAGGTGCACGATTTTCATCAATCTCCTCAAAAGAAGACCCCTCCTCACTACTATTACTTTCTTGTTTAACAATTGGTTTGGAAAAATGTGTTTAACACAAAAAACAAATTTACAAAAGGGAACCAATGGCATGTTTACAAAAAAGGTCTAATACAACTCCCAACAATTCTTAAACATATTTTATCTGATATGATGAATTATTAAACAATTAAGGTTGGAGTAGACATAGTTATCACACAGTTTTTTGTGTGGTACAAGGAATATTTGGCTAGGTCAAATCTTCCTTCATGCTAGCAGTCTACAAAATTAGACCTTTATTAAAAATTCATCATATCAGATAAAGTATGTTTAAGAATTGTTGGGACTGGTCCTTTGGCATGTATTAAATAGAATAAAATTTTTAGCATATTATTATCATTCTATTTCTTTTTTGTAAACATGCCATTGGTTTAGTTTTGTTATTTTTTTTTTGTGTTAAATGCATTTTTCCAAACCAATTGTTAAACAAGAAAGCAATAGTAGTGAGGAGGGGTCTTCTTCTGAGGAGATTGATGAAGATCATGCACCTCAAAAATCAATTAATAAGGTACCAATCATGTTTTCTATTCGCTTATATTTTTGGATTGGTAAATCTCCTTAGTTTCATGTCCTTTCTTTTGATTACTATGGATGAGATATAAATCTTACATTTAACATTCAACTTCTTTGCATTTTAGAACATGTAGTGTGTTTTCAAAGGATTTTACCAAATCAACTTTTAACATATACCGAAAACACCAACCTGATTTCTTGCCCTTTGAACTTGACAAAATATTTGCATTTGACCAATAACTGCAAGCAACTGAAAGATAAATCCACATACCTGTATCTTTTTAAAATACCTGGAACATCAAAAAGATGGCTAAGTGGCTTCCGCCATGATTTTTATCTACTGAATATGGGGAAAAAAAGCACCAAAAAGAATCATTTTTTGTTATAGCTCAATATAAGTGAATAGAAAACATGATTGGTCATTTCAAAGAGCATTCATGATCAAATAAAATGCAATGCATTTGAAATTTGTAGTCGAATATGATGCCAAAGGCTCAAAACACATTTCTCGTCAAAGGTACCAATCAAAGATGAAGAAATCACATACCTTCTCTCAGGCTCAACTTTCACCCGCTTGTTTTCTCCCACTCCTTTTCTCTGTAATCGAAATAAAAATGATTTGGTCATTTCAAAATAGTGAATCAATATCCTTGAGCACAAGCACCAACAACATCAACTATTTTGATTTGTAGGTACCCTAATATTGGCAAGAGTTCTTTTATTAATAAGATTACTCTGCAAGCTTGAAGAAGCGGTATATTTTGGCAAATGAAGAGTGGAAAGATGATGATATTCCTAAGATCATGGATGGACACAATGTTGCAGACTTTATTGATCCAGATATTTTGTAGAGGCTTGACGAAAAGGAGAGGGAAGAAGGGCTTAGGATGGCACCCAAGGGTGACGAGGATGATGAGATGGGGGAAGTGGACTTGAATCCTAATGAAAAGGAAGCTCTAGCTACAATTAGGAAGAAGAATAAGATGCTTATCATCAAATATGGATTGAAGAAGAGTACTACAAAGAGCAGGCCTACCGTACCAAGGAAGTTTGATAAGAATAAAGAATTTGGCTTAAACAAAATGGGAAGACATCTTTCTAGCCTAGGCTTGGATCCTTTGATAATTGGGGTAGGATCCATGCCCAAGCTAGAAAGATGTCTTCCCATTTTGTTGTGGATAGGTGTTTCATAAAACATACAAACCTGTCTAGTGATCATATTGTGTTGAAGGTGGCGCCTGATGCTCTGCTACTACAACAACTACAGACTACAATGTAGATCCTATATCACAATATCTAATAAACATAAATATAGGCATCATGGTCACAATTTTTTGGAGACACAACATAATTATACCACTCAATTATGTTTTGTCTCCAAAAAATTATGACCATGATGCCTACATTTATGTTTCTTAGCTATTGTGTCCTAGGACCCCTTATGACCCTTTATGACCCTTTACAATCCCTAAGAATACATCTTAGAGGTCTTAAAATGTCATAAAGGGTCATAAGAGGCTCCTAGAAGGGGCTAGATGAGCTTCCACCTTCACGTGGTTGGCCCTGTTAAGTAGAGAATGTTAAACTATTCTTGAAACAAAGAGAAGCTCAATAATTTAAGGTCTCAGTCCACCGAGATGCTGAAAAAATGACTGGAATCAATGATGGAGAGTTTTAAGATTCTGTGAAGACGTATATGTAGTGGAGGCCAGAAGGGATTTTTGTGGAGATTTTCTAGATGTGGAGATTTTCTAGAGTGGTAATATACATACGAGGGTTTCCAGATTGAGTACCAGTATAGAGATGATGATTCAGCAACCTACATCTATAAAACCTTCACAAATATCCCTTCTTTGGCCTCCACTCATACCTCTTCTCAAAATCTAGAAACTTTGGATATTGTTTCTCATCCATGTATCAAATGTGCTAGTGATCGTATAAAATTACTTCAGGCCTCTAGTATTGATGAGTTTCACAAGTGTAAAATGTTTTTGTGAGACTGGGATCAATTATATTGGATAATTTTGTAGTATACATAAAGGCAAGGCGGTGATTATTCTCGACTATCGACAAGTATAAGTCTTTCGGGCCTTACCCTGTAGCTAGGACTAAAGATAACAAAGCTCAAGAGACCATCATAGTTGGTCTCTTTCTTTGATCCATATTATTGACAAAACATTTTACCTTTCATTAGCTCATCAAATGCAGGTATTTGAAAGAATTTAATAAAATATTTTCATGTATAACGTACATTATTTTAGTTTGACGTTGAATGAATTTATATACTTTATGCACTTGTAGACTATGAGGACGGTCATAAACAAGCATCCCCTCTTGTGGCTTGAGTAATGTAGGTGATGGGAGGAGATGCTTCTTTATTGTCATCCTCATAGTCTACAAGTGCATGAATTACATAAATTCGTGCAACACCAACTTAAATAATATACATTATCATGAAAATATTCTATTAAATTCTTTCAAATCCCCAAATTTGATAAGCTAATGAAAGGTAAAACATTTTGTCAATAATATAGAATGAAGAAAGAGACAACCTATGATGGTCTCTTGAGCTTTGTTATCTTTAATGTGCATATCTGTCACTTTTTTGACATGAATGAAAACTCTTTCGATGGTGGTGCTATACGTCTGATGGGGTTTCCTGTCAAACATTTACTACCAAGCGTCACTATGCCGAAAACTATAATGTTGGAGAGAACTCCTTTTCAATAGATCACTGTGATAGGAATGCTATAGTGTCGATGGGTTTACCTGTCAAACAATCATTGTAGCACCGTCGCTCTTTCGATAGGTCCAATGTCAGAGAAGACTCATTTTCGACGGTGCAACAGGAATGCTATACCATCGACAGGTTTACCTATCAGACATTCATTGTAGATCTGTCACTATTCCAATAGGTATAATGTTGGAGAGAACTCCTTTTCGATAGATAATTGCGACAGACATGCTATATATCTGATGGTTTTCCTGTCGGACAAGCATTGCATATGCGTTGCTATTCTGACAGAACATTCTGACAGGACCTCCACATGGTTTGTCGGAGTTCTGATAGGTCTACCATAAGAAATTCTATAACAAATTTGGTATTCATGTGCTACATTTTGATGGAATATTATGTCAGAAGACTGACATTTATCACTTCTGTAGTAATTTACAACGCAAAAATGCTGACAAACACATATGTCAAAATGTCAACAAATAGGCATTGCAAATCTGACAAATGGCAATCATAATTTGGCCTCAAATGTACTAGTGTCTAGTGCTATGATTCATTTTTCTAGATTCTTCTTCACGTATATTTTATTCAGTTTCTTTCATTTTTCCAATTTGGTGGATATCTTGGATGTTACAGGTCCTCGGATCTCTTCCCTTTGACGGATGGTTCATCTTAGGATGTTCTTTTATTTCAGCAACCTTCGCTCTTATTTGAGCAGTGTATACTTCATTTTTGTAGCATTCTTTTATGCACACGCACCGAGATAAAGTGTCATTCAATTGCATGTATGGGATCTTGCACATGTTTGTGCTCTATGTAATCGCTCTCCATTATAAAGTGCTTGAAGGGTTTGATGTGTGCCTTTGTTTGCCATCTAATTTTTTCATATAAGCATTCCTCCAATGACATTAGCCTCAGGTATCTCTATTTATTTTTGTACTCTCTTTGCACCTTCGATGTTTCTAGTATCATGTGGTTCATATTGGACAATATTTTTAGTGTACCTGTCATTACTCCCTTGTCAGCATTATGAGGGAGTTTCTACTATTGGTTCTACTGCTTCCTTCATTTGATAGTGTGAGTTGTGTATTTAGTATTTGATTCTATGTACTAGGAGAATGCAGTGGCTGGTTAACTATGCATTCTGGTGAGATGGATCATTTACCATATGGACACTCTTTCTTTCCTATTTTTTGGATGCACTCTTCCATCTTTGATTAATCATCTCTTTAGACTTTGGTGTTTTTATGCCATCTGTATCTTTGATTTCGAGTGTTTTCCTTTATTTTCTTCCTGATTCAAGTAGTGTCATTTGAGGGCACTCGTGTAGATTATAGTATTTTGTATCTTAAACTTCAATTGTTTTCCTTTGTTTGCCTCCTGATTCAAGTACTATCATTTGAGGGCACTCATGTAGATTATAGTCTTCTCTACCTAGTCATATTTTAGTGGAGGATCTTTAGATCAGCAGTTACTTCTTGTAAAAGTTTGCAGCTTCTTACTTCAGTGATGTTCTACATGTTCATCCTTGTTCCTATTTTCTGGAACATTCCTAGTTGTGGAAGCTTCTTCAGTCCTTCAGACTAGTCTTTGTCTCTTTTTGGAGTAGAGTTTTTTCCATGTGGTTTTCTCTATTTCTTTGCTTCATAGAGACTCTCTTTTGTACTTGGGTACCTGATCAGGCCTTTTGTTGCTAGGACTCATTTGCTTTCAGTAGTTCTTTCTAGATTTTTAGCTTCTCCCAAAGTTCATCTTAAGGGAGGGTTTTAGAGAAATAAAGTGTTTACTTATTAATTAAATCATATTGATTTAATTACTAAGTCACTTATTACCTCTTTCCTCTTAAGCTAAACTTTAGGTATATAATAATTAATTTCTTTATTAATTATTATCATGCAACCTAGGTTTGTTCACCCTTTTAGGGTTTCAATCTCCTTTAGGATTGATCTCCTTTGTATTATTTACATAATTGAGAAACATTCATTTTATTGAATTGCAACTTTTGTTTTTGTACATCAAGAATGTCTCCTCTTTCATGGATCCATGCATTCAGGCATCTCTCACTTCTTGCTTCTCTCTCTTTTTGTGACATGTGTTTGCATATAGGTGTTCTTGGGAGCTGTGGGTTGTTTACTCATAAACTCATATAGAGATAACCTTAGTCCATTTACAATTTGAACCTTACCCACAATACTGAGGAATGATGAATAATAAACAAGGTTAGGTACTTAGTTGGAAATAACCTTTTGACGACTTAGCAAACCATTAGGAGAAATCACAAAACATAAAGCTATTTCACCTTGAAAAATCTAAAATGGATAAGATGTATAATTGAATATAATATCGAGGTTATGAGATTGGTCATCCAAACTTAAGATGTGTCACCTTATCAAAGGTTTTATTTCTACATCACTTGACTTAATGAAAAATTAAGCATGATTTCCAACTATAAGACCTCCATATAGTCAAGATGACTATAGACTAAACATTTAACAATGAAACTTTATCACCATAATATCTACATAAGGTCAACTTACATGATATCTAAGAGATAGAAATGTACCTAGTCCCATTGAAATGAATGTGGCCAACTCTTTTAACCCAAGGAATTTACTAATTTTTGTCCTTTATGTGGTAACATATCATGGGTTAGGCAATATTCAATTACCCAAAAATGTTTATATTATTTTCCTTGTTCTCTCTATGTTTTTTTAGAATAATTTGGAGTTATATTTAGAGTGTGGATTTCTAGTTTGTATAGTAATCTACATCAATCCTAGGAATTCAATGGGCATAGTGCGTTATTAATATACTCACATGTCTATGTGGTAATACAACAAATTATTAAGGGACAACAAATTATTAATATACTTACATGTCTATGGGGTAACACACATGGAGCATCTCATCATTGCATGACTTTATGGTAACATGTAAGAAATCCCCCATGCCCCACCAACCCAAACATAGACACCATTGAGATTTATGAACTTAAATGTCATGATTGGAGGTTCTAAAATTTTATTTATCACATAGAAGTTATAGTAACATACATGGACTATTTTGGTCACTAAGAAGTTACAAAATAAAAAATGGAAAAATATCATTATAAGGATGTTGTGTGATAACATAACAAGGTTGTTTATGTTCATATTTCCTAGTCTAAGGTGGTGCACATTTGAATTTCTAAAACTCAAATTAATCACCTTATTGTTGGAGGTAAGAGGAATATAGTATGAATAATATGGCTAATTAGAGTCATTTCCAAGATACAAGTATACATGTTTGATGATTGGGTCCACATTGATCCTTATTAAAGACCTAATCAATGGTGTCAAAGAAGTATATCCCTTTCAATATTTCAAAATTGATGAAAGAAAGGTTGTAAAAGATAATTATTTTAAGAGTTTGACTTATTGTATTTTGAGCATCTTTACTCAAAGATTATTTGGAAATTGCTTGTATAAACTAGATGTTCGAGACTTATTCAAGAAGGAAATGTGGAGGTGAAAGGTAATATATTAAATTTTGAGTGAAGAGAGAATGCTCTAAGTTGAAAGGAGGTCGAGGTGTAGAATATGTTCCCTAGACTACTTTAGAGAGAAGATATGTGTAAAAATTCAACTAATCACACAAAAGGAAAAAAACATAAAGGTGACTACTTAAGTAGGGGAAATCCTTTTAAAGGAGAAACTCCACTATCCAATATAACTCAATGTTTATTTGAAAATTAAGGGTTACAACACAATTGTAAAGTATGATTATTTACATAAGTATGACCAAATAAAATCTAGATTAATTCTAGCAACGTAACAACACCTACAAAATTGACCACACATGTGGGGTTTGGGAGGTTAATTTTAGTTTTGAGCTTATAATAGATACATAATAGATATCATAGGACAACTAATGGGTTAAGGTCAACTTTGATGGAGATAGCTAATGTAATTTGAAGCTATCAAGATAAAATTATGTGTAGAGAGGCCAGGAAGGCAACATTTTAGCAATGTAATCCAAAAAACTAAAGGTTGAGAGCAACATTGAGGCTAAGTTTCAAGCATCTTCGATAGTGTTAAGAATGTGTAAAGGGATGGAATTAAAGATTGGTAGCTAATGAATTGGTTTTTGAGGTGCACGATCTTCATCAATCTCCTCAGAAGAAGACCCATCCTCACTGCTACTACTTTCTTGTTTAACAATTGGTTTGGAAAAATACATTTAACACAAAAAACAAATTTACAAAAGGGAACCAATGGAATCTTTACAACCAAGGTCTAATCGAACTCCCAAAAATTCTTAAACATATTTTATCTGATATGATGAATTATTAAACAATTAAGGTTGGAGTAGACATAGTTATCACACAGTTTTTTGTGTGGTACAAGGAATATTTGGCTAGGTCAAATCTTCCTTTGTGCTAGTAGTCTACAGAATTAGACCTATATTAACAATTCATCATATCAAATAAAGTATGTTTAAGAATTGCTGGGACTAGTCCTTTGGCATGTATTAAATAGAGTACAATTTTTAGCATATTATTATCATTCTATTTCTTTTTTGTAAACATGCCATTGGTTCAGTTTTCTAATTATTTTTGTGTTAAATGCATTTTTCCAAACCAATTATTAAACAAGAAAGAAGTAGCAGTGAGGATGGGTCTTCTTCTGAGGAGATTGATGAACATCGTGCACCTCAAAAACCAATTCATAAGGTACCAATCATGTTTTCTATTCACTTATATTTTTGGATTGGTAAATCTTCTTAGTTTCATGTCCTTAATTTTGATTACTATGGATGAGATATATATCTTACATTTAACATCAACTTCTTTACATTTTAGAACATATAGTGTGTTTTCTGAGGATTTTACCAAATAAACTTTTAACATATACCGAAAACACCAAACTGATTTCTTGCCCTTTGAACTTGACAAAATATTTTCATTTGACCAATAATTGCAAGTAATTGAATGATAAATCCACATACTTGTATCTTTTTTAAATACCTGGAACATCAAAAATATAGCTAAGTGGTTGCCGCCATGATTTTTATCTGCTGAATATGGAAACAAAAAGCACCAAAAACAATCATGTTCTGTTATAGCTCAATATAAGCAAATAGAAAACACGATTGCTCATTTCAAAGAGCATTCATGATCAAATAAAATGCAATGCATTTGAAATTTGTTGTTGAATATGATGCCAGGCTCAAAAGACATTTCTTGTCAAAGCTACCAATCAAAGATGAAGAAATCACATACCTTCTCTCACACTCAACTTTCACCCACTAGTTTTCTCCCACGCCTTTTCTCTACAATCGAAATAAAAATGATTTGGCCATTTCAAAATAATGAATCAATATCATTGAGCACAAGCACCAACAACATCAACTATTTTGATCTGTAGGTACCCTAATATTGGCAAGAGTTCTTTTATTAATAAGATTACCATGCAAGCTTGAAGAAGCAGTATATTTTGGCAAATGAAGAGTGGAAACATGATGATATTCCTGAGATCATGGATGGACACAATGTTGCAGACTTTATTGATCCAGATATTTTGCAGAGGCTTGAAGAATTGGAGAGGGAAGAAGGGCTTAGGATGGGACCCGAGGGTGATGAGGATGATGAGATGGGGGAAGTGGACTTGAATCCTAATGAAAAGGAAGCTCTAGATGCAATTAGGAAGAAGAATAAGATTCTTATCATCGAACACTGATTGAAGAAGAGTACTACAGAGAGCAGGCCTACCATACCAAGGAAATTTGACAAGAACAAGGAATATGGCTTAAATAGAATGGGAAGACATCTTTCTAGCCTAGGCCTGGATCCTTTGATAATTGGGGTAGGATCCATGCCCAGGCTAGAAAGATGTCTTCCCATTCTATTGTGGATAGGTGTTTCATAAAACATATAGACCTATCTAGTGATCATATTGTGTTGAAGGTGGTGCCTGATGCTCTGCTGCTACAACAACTACAGACTGCAATGTAGATATCACAATAGCTGAGAAACATAAATGTAGGCATCACGGTCACAATTTTTTGGAGACAACATAATTATACCACTCAATTATGTTTTGTCTCCAAAAAATTATGACCATGATGCCTACATTTATGTTTCTCAGCTGTTGTGTCCTAGGACCCCTTATGACCCTTTACGATCCCTAAGAATACATCTTAGAGGTCTTAAAATGTCCTAAAGGGTCATAAGAGGCTCCTAAAAGGGGATAGATGAGCTTCCACCTTCACGTGGTTGGCCCTGTTAAGTAGAGAATGTTAAACTATTCTCTAAACAAAGAGAAGCTCAATAATTTAAGGTCTCAGTCCATTGAGATGCTGAAAAAATGACGAGAATCAATGATGGAGAGTTTTTAGATTTTGAGAAGACGTATATGTAGTGGAGTTCAGAAGGGATTTTTGTGGAGATTTTCTAGATGTGGAGATTTTCTAGAGTGGCTATATACATATGAGGGTTTCCAAATTGAGTACCAATGTAGAGATGATGATTCAGTAACCTATGTCTATAAAACCTTCACAAATATCCCTTCTTTGGCCTCCACTCATACCTCTTCTCAAAATCTAGAAACTTTGGATATTGTTTCTCATCCATGCATCAAATGTGCTAGTGATCGTATAAAATTACTTCATGTCTCTAGTATTGATGAGCTGTACAAGTGTAAAATGTTTTTGCAAGACTGGGATCAATTATATTGGATAATTTTGTAGTATACATAAAGGCAAGGTGGTGATTATTCTCAACGATCGACAGGTATAAGTCTTTCAGGCCTTACCTAGTAGCTAGGACTAAAGATAACAGAGCTCAAGAGACCATCATAGTTGGTCTCTTTCTTCAATCTATATTATTGACAAAACATTTTACCTTTCATTAGCTCATCAAATGTGGGGATTTGAAAACATTTAATAGAATATTTTCATGTATAATGTACATTATTTTAGTTTGACATTGAATGAATTTATATACTTCGCGCACTTGTAGACTATGAGGATGGTCATAAAGAAGCATCCCCTCTTGTGGCTTGTGTAATGTAGGTGATAGGAGGAGATGCTTCTTTATCACCATCCTCATAGTCTACAAGTGCACGAAGTACATAAATTCCTCCAATGCCAACTTAAATAATATACATTATCATGAAAATATTCTATTAAATTCTTTCAAATCCCCGAATTTGATGAGCTAATGAAAGGTAAAACATTTTTTCAATAATATAGACTGAAGAAAGAGACAACCTATGATGGTCTCTTGAGCTTTTTTATCTTTAATGTGCATATCTATCTCTTTTTTGACACGAATGAAAACTCTTTCAATGGTGGTGCTATACCTCCAACAGGGTTTCCCATCGGACATTTACTACCAACCGTCACTATGCCGACAACTATAATGTCGGAGAGAACTCCTTTTCAATAAATCACTATGATAGGAATCCTATACTGTCAATGAGTTTACCTATCAAACAATCACTGCAACACCGTCACTCTTCCGACAGGTCCAATGTCAGAGAAGACTCATTTTTGACAGATAGGTGCAACAGGAATGCTATACCACCGACAGGTTTACCTATCAAACATTCACTGCAGATCTGTCGCTATTCCAATAGGTATAATGTTGGAGAGAAATCTTTTTCGATAGATAATTGCAACATGCATACTATATCTTTGATGATTTTCTTGTTGGACAAGCATTGCATATGCATTGCTATTCTAACGGAACATTCCGATAGGACCTCCACATGGTTTGTCAGAGTTCCGATAGGTCTACCATAAGAAATTCTATAACAAAGTTGGTATTCATGAGCTACATTCTGATGGAATATTATGTCGGAAGACCGACGATTATCACTTCCCTAGTAATTTGCAACGAAAAAATGCCGACAAACATATATGTCGAAATGTCAACAAATAGGCATTGCAAATTCGACAAATGGCCATCAGAATTTGGCCTCAAATGTACTAGTGTCTAATGCTATGATTCATTTTTCTAGATTCTTCTCCAGGTATATTTTATTCAGTTTCTTTAATTTTTTCAATCTGGTGGATATCTTGGATGTTATAGGTCCTAGGATCTCTTCTCTTTGAGGGATGGCTCATCTTAGGATGTTCATTTATTTCAGCAGCCTTCACTCTTCTTTGAGCATTGTATACTTCATTTTTGTAGCATTATTTTATGCACACGCACTAAGATAAAGTGCCATTCAATTGCATGTATGAGATCTTGCACATGTTTTTGCTCTATGTAATCACCCTCCATTATAAAGTGCCAAGAGGGTTTGATGTCTGCCTTTGTTTGCCATCTACTTTTTTCATGTGAGAATTCCTCCTACGACATTAGCCTTAGGTATCTCTATTTATTTTTGTACTCTCTTTGCACCTTCGATGTTTCTGGTATCATGCAGTTCATATTGGATGATCTTTTCAGTGCGCCTATCATTACTCCCTTGTCAACATTATGGGGGAGTTTCTACTTTTGGTTCTACTACTTCCTTCATTTGATAGTGTGAGTTGTGTATTCAGTATTTGATTCTATGTACTAGGAGAATGCAGTGGTTGGGTCACTATGCATTCTGATGAGATGGATCATTTACCATATGGACACTCTTTTTGTCCTATTTTTTGGATGCACTCTTCCAACTTTGATTAATCATCTCTTTAGACTTTGGTGTTTTTATGCCATCTGTATCTTCGATTTCAAGTGTTTTCCTTTATTTTCTTCCCAATTCAAGTAGTGTGATTTGAGGGCACTCATGTAGATTACACTATTATGTATCTTCAACTTTAGTTGTTTGCCTTTGTTTGCCTCCTGATTCAAGTAGTGTCATTTGAGGGCACTCATGCAGATTATAGTCTTCTCTACCTAGTCATATTTTAGTGGAGGATCTTTAGATCAGTAGTTACTTCTTGATATAGTTTGTAGCTTCTTACTTCAGTGATGTTCTACATGTTCATCCTTGTTCCTATTTTCTGGAACATTCCTAGTTGTGGAATCTTCTTCAGTCCTTCAGACTAGTCTTTGTCTCTTTTTGGAGTAGAGTTTTTTCCATGTGGTTTTCTCTATTTCTTTGCTTTATAGAGACTCTCTTTTGTACTTGGGTACCTGATCAGGCCTTTTGTTGCTAGGACTCATTTTATTACAGTAGTTCTTTCTAGATTTTTAGCTTCTCCCAAAGTTCATCTTAAGGGAGGGTTTTAGAGAAATAAAGTGTTTACTTATTAATTAAATCATATTGATTTAATTACTAAGTCACTTATTACCTCTTTCTTCTTAAGATAAACTTTAGGTATATTATAATTTATTTATTTATTAATTATTATCATGCAACCTAGGTTTGTTCATCCTTTTAGGGTTTCAATCTCCTTTAGGATTGATCTCCTTTGTATTATTTACATAATTGAGAAACATTCATTTTATTGAATTGCAACTTTTGTTTTTCCACATCAAGAATGTCTCCTCTTTCATGGATCCATGTGTTCAAGCCTCTCTAGCTTCTTGCTTCTCTCTCTTTTTGTGATAGGTGTTTGCATACAGGTGTTCTTGGGAGCCGTGGGTTGTTTACTCATAAACTCATATAGAGATAACCTTAGTCCATTTACAATTTGAACCTTACCCACAATACTGAGGAATGATGAATAATAAACAAGGTTAGGTACTTAGTTGGAAATAACCTTTTGATGACTTAGGAAACCATTAGGAGAAATCACAAAAAATAAAGCTATTTCACCTTGAAAAATCTAAAATGGATAAGATGTATAATTGAATATAATATCAAGGTTATGAGATTGGTCATCCAAACTTAAGATGTTTCACCTTATCAAAGGTTTTATTTCTACATCACTTGACTTAATGAAAAATTAAGCATGATTTCCAACTATAAGACCTCCATATAGTCGGGATGACTACAGACTAAACATTTAACAATGAAACTTTATCACCAGAATATCTACATAAGGTCAACTTACACGATATCTAAGATATAGAAATGTACCTAGTCCCATTGAAATGAATGTGGCCAACTCTTTTAACCCAAGGAATTTACTAATTTTTGTCCTTTATGTGGTAACATATCATGGGTTAGGCAATATTCAATTACCCAAAATTGTTTATATTATTTTCCTTGTTCTCTCTATGTTTTTTTAGAATAATTTGGGGTTATATTTAGAGTGTGGATTTCTAGTTTGTATAGTAATCTACATCAATCCTAGGAATTCAATGGGCATAGTGTGTTATTAATATACTCACATGTCTATGTGGTAATACAACAAATTATTAAGGGACAACAAATTATTAATATACTTACATGTCTATGGGGTAACACACATGGATCATCTCATCATTGCATGACTTTATGGTAACATGTAAGAAATCCCCCATGCCCCACCAACCCAAACATAGACACCATTGAGATTTATGAACTTAAATCTCATGATTGGAGGCTTTAAAATTTTATTTATCACATAAAAGTTATAGTAACATACATGGACTATTTTGGTCACTAAGAAGTTACACAATAAAAAATGGAAAAATATCATTATAAGGATGTTGTGTGATAACATAACAAGGTTGTTTATGTTCATATTTCCTAGTCTAAGGTGGTGCACATTTGAATTTCTAAAACTCAAATTAATCACCTTATTGTTGGAGGTAAGAGGAATATAGTATGAATAATATGGCTAACTAGAGTCATTTCCAAGATACAAGTATACACGTTTGATGATTGGGTCCACATTAATCCTTATTAAAGACCTAATCAATGGTGTCAAAGAAGTATATCCCTTTCAATATTTCAAAATTGATGAAAGAAAGGTTGTAAAAGATAATTATTTTAAGAGTTTGACTTATTGTATTTTGAACATCTTTACTCAAAGATTATTTAGGAATTGCTTGTATAAACTAGATGTTTGAGACTTATTCAAGAAGGAAATGTGGAGGTGAAAGGTAATATATTGGATTTTGAGTGAAGAGAGAATGCTCTAAGTTGAAAGGAGGTCGAGGTGTAGAATATGTTCCCTAGACTACTTCAAAGAGAAGATATGTGTAAAAATTAAACTAATCACACAAAAGGAAAAAAACATAAAGGTGACTACTTAAGTAGGGGAAATCCTTTTAAAGGAGAAACTCCACTATCCAATATAACTCAATGTTTATTTGAGAATTAAGGGTTACAACATATTTGTAAAGTATGATTATTTACATAAGTTTAACCAAATAAAATCTAGATTAATTCTATCAACGTAACAACACCTACAAAAATGACCACACATGTGGGGTTTGGGAGGTTAATTTTAGTTTTGAGCTTATAATAGATACATAATAAATATCATAAGACAAAGGATGGGTTAAGGTCAATTTTGATGGAAATACCTAATGTAATTTGAAGCTATCAAGATAAAATTATGTGTAGAGTGGCCAGGAAGGCAACATTTTAGCAATGTAATCCAAAAAACTAAAGGTTGAGAGCAACATTGAGGCTAAGTTTCAAGCATCTTCGATAGTGTTAAGAATGTGTAAAAGGATGGAATTAAAGATGATTGATATTGATGGCAAATAAAAAATTATTTTGAATGTTATTCAACATAAAATCAATCCTAATTGTAAACTAAGTAAATTCCTACCTCCTATTTGGAATTTTGTGGAATAGTGTGAGCATTTTCACATCTCCTATATTTTCAGGAAAGCTACTCTATATTTTATTGACTTTCTAATTGGGTGAGAGAAATTAAGTAGGATATTTGAAGTAGAGGATATTTGGAATGATCTTGACAAATATATAGAGTAGAGTTGGATGGGGGAATTAAGAAATCTTAATGTAGGTCGAAAGAATGAATGAAATTTTTTAATAAAGTCTGTAAGGCCAAAGTAGCCTTTGGGACCCATGAATAGAAATCAACATAGAAAAGGCCACTTAATAATTAAACTTGTAATTTACTCGTTAGATATGCCCTTTGATAGTGAATTTTGTAGGTTTCAAGTGTGTTATAATATTTTGAAGGAAAACATCAACGATTGAATGTGAATAAGGTCAAAACTTGTGCAAAATGATGGTGGGATATATTAATCAAGAAGTTAATTGTATGAATTCATATATTGAAAAATGTAGTGTGC
Source organism: Chamaecyparis obtusa (assembly GCA_027943335.1). Taxonomy (NCBI): domain Eukaryota; kingdom Viridiplantae; phylum Streptophyta; class Pinopsida; order Cupressales; family Cupressaceae; genus Chamaecyparis; species Chamaecyparis obtusa. Next base: position 1,124,926 of record BSBK01002401.1, read on the forward strand.
AATGTGTTTGACGACTAGGACACGCCAAATGGCATTTGGAGGGAAAATTTTAGATGGTCACCTAAGGAAAGTCTTTCAAAGAAAAATAGAGATGATATTGTAGGCCATAAACATACTCTTTGATGAGGATTTTATTGAGTTTTTGTATAAACACTAGAATAACTAGGATGTGTGACTCACTTTTTATGGTCTAGCAATTGAAATTAGAGAAGGATACGGTTCATGGGATAACAAAGGCACTAGTCTAAGTAGAATAATGATAGGATATACATAATTTAATGGAGATGGTGGTGGTTAGAGGAGGCCTCCAAATGTGAGGAGGATGTTGGCCAAGATTCTATTACTTTTTTTTAATAAATAGGTGTGTTTGATTCTATTACATATTTAATAGAATATTGATCACATTCTAATATGAAGGATGAATATGAACAAGGAAGGGGATAGGTAAAAATAGTAGTTGGGTTTTTTAAGGAAATATTATGATATTCCCAAGGGGTGGAAGTGGTTAAATATCATACCCTATTGCAATATTTGAAGATCTCTTAAAATTAAATTATGTTAAAGCGTCATTATTTTCTTGTAATGCTATGGAGATAATTAATGGTAAGAAATTCAATGGTATTCTATTATTTTTTGTTACCTATTAATGGGTATAGGTATGGGAATTTAAGACTAACTGGGGTTTTTGTTGGGTATATCCCCTATTTTGGCATCTATTGTCTTTATTTTTTATATAGAGAGATCTTTCTAAATATAAAAACTATGTACTATACATTGGGTCTTGAACCTTTTCCCCTAAGCACCACAAGAAACTAATAATTAAGAGAATCTATCTTGAACTATCAAATGGAAATTAGAAAACCATGACTAAAATATTGCACACAAAACCTAAGGTAAGAATCCGACACTTCAATCACATGACGAGTCAAAATTATAAAGATAACATTTTCTTCCACTTTTCATGAGTTCATCATAATCTATTTACCAACTTGTCCACTCCATTTTATCATTTAGATATATCTTTGGATGTGTCATGGCATGCATCATTAGTTGTTAAAAAATGTAACTCCCTCTTAGAACTCTTATGTTTTTTAGTTTTCATTACACTTCCAATTGGTCACCCTATTTTTAAAGGGCATAATTTTGATCTAAGGGAGCAATTGGATTCCTCTCTCTCTCCCCCCCCCCCCTCTCTCTCTCTCAAATATCTACACACTAGGGATTTAGAAATTCATGCAAAAAAACATAAAATATCAATATTGGCCGATTATGACCTTTGTAGTCCATAAAATAAATTTTTTCTATTTTATAGTCTAAACATTGTATTATATATATTTTGAACATTAGGGGCAAGGTTGAGACAATTTTCTTGATGCAAGGGCCCATTTAAGTAATGTTAAGGTGAAAGGATAAAACCTTTGAGTGTAGAAGGCTTGAATTGATTGAGGATCCAAGAAAGAAAGATTAAAATCTCAATAACACATTGGTGGGTATATTTTTTAACATTGCTTATGAACATAATCTGGTCAAATATTTTATTATTGCTCATGTTGTAGAATCATTTTTAATTGTTGTCTAGGAAAAGTGTAGAAGTTGAGAAATCCAATTTCACAGAACGCCAAGAACACCTGCATGCAAATAACCTGTTGCTGAAAGGAAACCAAGAAGACAGAAAAGCAAGAGCTTGGAAATCTCAGCGATGTGAGAGAAAATGTATTCCAAGATAATAACAATAATTACAAGAGTTCAACCTATAAGGTGAATGAAACCCTAAAAGGTAAAAAGCTAGGTTGTGCAATATAATTAATATAAAAGATTAATTATATGCACCTAAGAGATAGCTTAAGTGAAAATAGAGTACAAAGACAACTTAATAATTAAATCAACATGATCTAATTAATAAGTAAAGATAAATAGATACTCTAACACCCCCCCTTAAGTGAAGCTCAGGAGGTAAGCTAACCTAGCACAGCTATGAAAGCAGGAAATGGGTCCCGGCAACAAGGCCTGATCAGGTACCCAATACAAGGAAATCTCTATAAACTGGAGACAAAGGAGAAAACCCAGTGGGAAAAACCCCTCTCCAAAAAGAGATAGAACAAACATGCTAAAAAAAACATGAAGGAAGGAAGGCCTCAACAAGATCCCCAAGGACAACTTCTATCACCCCAAGCATAGAATGCAACTGAAGATAGCGCGGATATGCAAAAGGTTTGGTGAAGATGTCAGCAACCTCCACGTCAGTGGGAATGTACTCCAAAGATAGAACACCATCCTGAATCTATTGACAGATGAAATGCATATGAAGCTCTATGTGTTTAGTGTGTTGATGCTCCACCGGGTTGCAGGAAATGTGAATAGCACTCTAATTATCGCACCATAGAACCGTGGGATGATCGAGAGGAAATCCAAACTCAGTCATCAACTGTTGAAGCCATAAAATCTCTTGGCTAGCATGCACTGCTTCTCTGTACTTAGCCTCTATAAATGAAAGTGTGTGAGCATGCTACTTCTTGCATGACCATGTGATAGGACCAAAGCCAAGACAAAATACAAAGCCAGAAGTAGACTTTTGATCATCAACATCACCAACCCAATCTGAGTCAGTGAAGCCAAAAATGTGAGGAACCCCTGATGTGTAATGAATGCCATACATAAGAGTGCCCTAAATGTATCTCAAAATATGCTTGGCAGCTTGCCAATGACTCTCATGAGGCTCATGGGAGAATTGAGAGACTAGACCAATTTCAAAGGAGAGATCAAGATGAGTGTGAGTTAGGTACAACAAACTGCCAACCAACTGTTGGTACAATGTAGGATCCACTGAAGGCAAAGTGCAAGAGGTAGACAAGGTAACACCAGACTAAAAAGGTGTGGGAGTAGGCTTGCAATCAAGCATATCAAAGCATCATAGCATGTCAAGAGCATACTTCTACTAGTAAACAAAAATCCCAGCAAAGGACTGAACAATCTGAAGACCAAGGAAGTAGTGTAACAGACCAAGATCAGTCATCTCAAACTACTCCATTAATTCTTGCTAAACATCTTGAATCATAGAAGATGAGCTACCAGTGATGAGAAGATCATCAACATAGAGCACAAGGATTACAACCTCATTCTCAAGACACTGAATGTAGACTGTAGGATCAGAATGGCATCGAGTGAATCCTGTGGAAAGAAAGGAGTCCATCTTCTCATACCAAGCCCGAGGGGCCTGTTTGAGACCATACAAAGAATGCCAAAGTCTACAAACCAAGGAGGAATCCTGCACAAATCCCATAGGCTGCTCCATGTAAATCTCCTCAGTGAAATCACCATGCAAGAATGTACTCTTCACATCCATCTAAAAAATGGACCATCCTTGAGAAGCTACGAGGGATAAGACAAGGTAGATAGAGTTCATCTTGGCGACAAGGGAAAATGTGTTAGTGTAATCAATACCCTCAACCTATGAAAACCCCTTCGCAACAAGACATGTCTTGTACTTATCAATAGAACCATCAGTAGAAAACTTGGTATGATACAACCACTTGCATCGCACTAGTTTTCTTCCCTTAGGAAGAGAACAAAGATCCCATGTGTGATTCTTCATCAAAGAAGAATACTCCTCCTCCATAGCATTGTCCCACTCAGTATGTCCTGTCACTACTACAAATTTCTGAGGCTCATCACAAATGGCATGACTTAGAAGACTAGAACCTACAGTATGAGACCAGGTGCAACAGGAAGTGGAAGGATCACCAGCTAGAGATCCTGCAACATCAATTATAACATGAGCCCATCTAGGCATCTGTGGAGGATCCTATGGTGGAGGTAAATGTGGATCACCAAGATTATCATCCTCATTATCCTGAAAAGAAACTAGAAGAGATGAGGGAGTAGTGGTAAGTGAAGTAGACTCTGGAAGCTGGGTATCTACTGTAGGAAGGTGCTCATCAAATTGGACATCCCATTGAAATAGGACCTCTCTGGAGTTAGGATCAAACAACCTATATGCCTTAACATCCTCGCAATAGCCAACAAAAATGAGGTGTCAACTCTTTTTCTCCATTGCTCTCCTCTGAGCATCAGGCACAAATGCCCATGCTTCACTACCAAAAAATTGAAATGAAGATACATCAGGCTTGACATGAGACCAAGCCTCCTCAGGAGTCATATGTTGAACTACCTTGTGAGGCATCTGATTCTGAATATAGTTGGCACAATTGACTGCCTCTTCCCAAAAAGATGAATCCAAGGACTTGGACTATATATACAATTAGCCATCTCCTGAAGTGTTCTGTTCTTTCTCTCTACTACACCATTCTGCTGAGGGGTGTAGGGCACTAAAAACTGATGCTAAAGACTATGTTTAGAGAAAAAATCCCTGAAAGCTTGGTTCACATACTCCCCCCCATTGTCTGTATGTATCTGCCGAATAGAAAGACCAGATTGCTTCTCCACAAATGTCTTAAAGACTCGAAATGAATCAAAGACATCAGACTTCTACTTCAAAAAGTACACCCATGTGCACCTGGAGAAGTCATCAATGAAAGTAAGCACATATCTGGCACCAGAAAAAGGAGTAGGAAATAACATGAGGTCACTATGAATCAACTCCAATGGTGCCAAAGCATGAGTAGCTCATCCATGAGGAAAAGGATCCCTATGTTGTTTGCCAAGAACACAACCCTGGCAAACCCCATCAGTGCAAGTAATCTATGGAAGCCCAAGAACAAGTGCTTGTGTGCTCATCTGCTAAAGATATTTGTAATTGACATGGCCTAAACGCTCATGCCAAAGTCTGCTCACTAAATCTGCATGTGCTATAAGACAGGAACCTGTGCCATCAAAAGACTCAAATCCAGCAAATCTGTATAGGTGGGATGCAGTGTCAACACTCCCAGTAGCCACAATCATATCAGAATCATGTAAGTCCTAAATAACCACATCATGTGGTGAGAACTCAACTATCTTACTAGAGCCAGAGTGGCAAATCTGATAGATAGATAATAGGTTCATCAAAATGTCAAGGACACAAAGAACATCCTGAAGAGAACCCCCAGCTAATGCAACAAAACCAGAACCCAAAATAGAAAGATGAGATGAGTTCCCAATAGCAATCTTTGAAGTAGCACAAGGAGCAAGTGAGGTGACCAACTGCTGAGTGTGAGTCATGTGGTGAGAGGCACCGGAATCAAGAATCTAGGTGGGCCTAGAGGTTGTTGCTTGTGCAGTAAGAGCATGACCTTTCCCTGCAAGGGAGGATGTGGATTGAGGGGCTGAAATGTGATGCTCCTGCATGGATTCCTCTAAAGCCTCCAAATGTTTCCAAAACCTAGAAACAGGATGTCCATCCTTTCCATAAAAGCTACAGGTCTCAACTAATTTCTTCTTGGTCTTGGAGGTAGACTCAACAAACTTTGAAGAAGATTTACCCTTTGAAGGGTTGGCTGGAGGTTTTGAATCAGTTTTCTGTGTAGGTTTGGAGGAAGACTCATTGCCTACTAAATCTTTCTTTGGTTTGGCTTTTTATTTTGGTTTCCCCTGTGAAGACTGTGCAACCAATGCTTGGCTTGAAGAGCCAGAAGCATCCATCTATTGGATCTTTGCCTGTTCCTATGTCAACTGATCACAGAATGTCTCAAATGAAGGCATGGTGTGTCTGGTACCCAAAGCATCCATGGTGGAGTAGAAAGTGGAAGAAAAGATTTGAAACTGTCCTCACAACTTTGAGAGTATCAGATAGATACACTCATCATCTGTCTTGATTTTCCCACATCCCTGCAAAACACGCAAAGATTTGAACTTCATCAAGAAGTCCTCTATAGTGGGGAAATTAGAAGGAGTCAATGAGGTCAACTCTACATCAAGCTGAAGCTTTTGGAATTTGTTCACTATACCAAACAAGGTTGAAAACTTGCCCCAAATAGCCCTAGGAGTGGTCAAACCTTCTAGGTGAAATAGGAGATTGTCGGAGATGTTCAGTGCAATCAAACCCACGGCTTCATCCATTTTGTTTCTTTGATGAATAATCTCAAAGGGATGTTGCAGGATAGGTTGGTTCTCATCCAGACATGACCATAAGCCATGTGACATAAAAATCTTGGTCATGTGTGTTTTCTAGGTGTGATAATTGTGTGGTGTCAGCCGGGCCATAGAGGGGTCCGACATTGAGAGAAGAAGAAGACATAAGCAGAAGGGTCTTTTCTAAAGTAAATTACAGAAAGGAAATTGCACCCCCCCACAATATATAATTCTATCCCCCGTACAACAAAGAAACAATTACTGAAAGCACAAAAATGAGGAGAAAACCTAGACGCTAGATGCAGAGATGGAGGAAACAGAAGCCTCTACTTTGATGCCAAAATTGAGAGCTCAAAAAAAAAAGTCATACAACCAAACTAGCATCATTGTGTCCATCTCAAAAAGACCTTTCCAGTGATATTTCATTTTTGAAAAATGGACACCATATGCCCAAGTTACGGCCAAAAAACCAACCGCACCTCCGAATATGAACTCTCTGGAAAAAACCAGTCACAGCATAAAATTTGACGACCGTTTGCCCATCACGGGCTTGTCACGCCAAAAAAATTTTTGTTGCCGAAAAAAGTCATCGAAAAATAGAGAATCTGCCAGAAAAAAAAATCCGGCAAGTGACATCACTTGCTATGCCTGGTGACGCAGCGGCAGTTGGCGGGTGGCACGGCAGCGACTGGCGGGTGGCGCGGCGGCGTGGGGGTGGTGGGCAGTACGGGAGCCAGGTGAGGGTGGCGCACTGGTTGCGCTTGCCTGTGGTAAAAAAACATTTAAAAATGCCTTTTTTTATTTTTTTTGGCCTTGAACTTCGAGCCGTACGGCCCTAGGAGGGAAAAAATTCTCCCAGAGGTCACACTGGCTGAAAATGACAAGTTTTATATGGATTTTGACTCTCCAAGGCCTTTTGAGTGCAATGGTGGAGTCTGTTTTGGCTCAAAGTGCTCCAAAAAATAGTGCCTCCTCAAAGGTGAAGAAAAAAAACCCCAAAAAAGTTGTGTCTCTCGTCTTTGAATCACAGCTTCAAAACCCTCAGACCAGGCAGCAGTAGGGAAGCTCTGATACCATGTAGAAGTTGAGAAATCCAACTTCACAGAATGCCAAGAACACCTACATGCAAATAACCTGTTGTTGAAAGGAAACCAAGAAGACAGAAAAGCAAGAGCTTGGAAATCTCAATGGTGTGAGAGAAAATGTATTCCAAGATAATAACAATAATTACAAGAGTTCAACCTATAAGGTGAACAAAACCCTAAAAGGTAAAAAGCTAGGTTGCACAATATAATTAATATAAAATATTAATTATATGCACCTAAGAGACAGCTTAAGTGAAAATAGAGTACAAAGACAACTTAATAATTAAATCAACATGATCTAATTAATAAGTAAAGATAAATAGATACTCTAACAAAAAGCACATAGTAAAGTGTATTGTATTAGATTGTAAGATATATTCTTTTATTAAGGATTCAAGGATAAATTGTAATGCCTAATGACTTAGTGTAGTTATTATAAATGAAATATTATATTATTTTCTATATTTGTATTACTACAGTTACATTTTTTTATTAGATATAGTTTTAATTAATTAGGTATATAATTGGACTATGTGGTTGGGTGCATTTAATCAAAACCTCCATTCATGACTACATCAAGTGGTGTTAGTGTAATTTTTTTTGAAAAAAGTGATAACCCTATATCAGAGGAAGTTTTGTGCACCAGTTACATTTTAGGAGATTAGTTAAGATGATCATCTAATTGATTCTTACATGCATAAGAAGTATTACTGGTAATCTATCAAGGATATGAGTTGTAGTGGAAGAACATTCTGTCTCAATATTGTAGCATTAGATAAGAATGATGTACTTATAAATTGAAATCTCGATTAAGGATTAACTTGATGAGCCTTTCTTATAGGATGTATAATAGAGGGTTTCTTTTTAGAGACAACACTATAGTTCCTAATCTAGAAAGAACCTCATAGAAGAATAAAGAAGAAAGAAATGACCTTTTTAATAATGTGATGTCTAGATTTAAAAGGTTGTTGAACTAATAAGATGAGGAAGTGTTTGGTTAGGTTGATAAGGTGATTAATAAGATAAGTACGATGGTAGATTAATTAGAAATCATAAGGATAAAATGGTTGGAATTGTTAGTATTGTAATACCCCAAAAATGGGCTATAGGTTCATTAACCTCCTACATCGACATATTGAATGAAATCGACATCGAAGTCCTAACTTAAGGCACATCTGAACATCATCGAATCCTAATTGATTATCCTAAATTCTGCATCGGGGAATATTCCTCGTAATATTCCTATTTATCCTAATTATCTTTAATTTAATAATTATTTGGCGATAAATCAATTTATCCTAAAGTTTGATTAATTGAATATTCTCAATATTTAATTAATTAGATTTAATTCTACCACTTAATTGTTTAATTGAAGTTAATTCTATTTATTCCTAAATTGTATTATTTAATTTTGATAATAAATCCAAAATCCTATGAATAATTGATTAAATTCTTATTTAATTAATTAAAGCAAGTTGTCAATTTTTAATAATATTGTTTTTGAATAAAAGTTTGAAAAATAATTGATTAACCCATAAATCAATTGTTTTATTTTTCAAAATCAATTAAGTTGGAAATAAATCACTATATTTATTAAATTAATTCATAAATAAAACATGCACAATCAAGAAAAGCAGACAACTATCAATTATCAATTAAATCTAAACTCTATTTTGAGTTGAACTCTACTTTTACATGTTTTTGTGAGTTAATTATCCTTTTATTTAAAAATAACTCAAAAATCAACCTGAGTTATTTGAGTGATTTATGGCTTTTTTTCATGCACCTCCAAAGCCCTAGATTTCTATAAATTAAGGCTTCAGCTCTTCATTATCAATCCATCCATGAATTGCACTCTCACGCTGTTGAATTGGAGACTGAAGAATCGATCTTGAGAATTCGAGTTGTTGTGAGATTTTCATTGTTTTTGCATAGTATCCATATCATTTAGAATATTATTGTTAGATCATTTTAGCATATCAATCCTCATATTAGCATAGATTCATATCAAGTTTTCATTATCATACTTGCACAGAAAAACCCAAAAAATAAATTAATTGCATTCATTCCATATCTACATTTCGCATTCAAATCCTTCATTTAGGTGTCATTAAGGTCACTGATCTCGGTATATTCTGAGAATACATACTTGCATCTACTAGAAGGCAGTAAATTGCCTGGTTAGTTTAGTTTTTCATTTATCGCACGATTTCAATTTCAGCTAACCTCTAATGTTTTACTGAAGTGTTGTGTCTACAAATTAGGTACAAAATTCACACACACATTTTTGGCGCCCACCGTGGGGCCCTGAAATGGGTTTCCCTTCACATTTTATCAATTTCTATCATTTTCTTATCTTTTTTTGTTCCAAGCTATGATTTGTATTCTCTGTCCATACAATTTGCGTACAAGTTTTGTCAGAAACTCATACTAGGAGTGTCGTACAATAGTTTATTTGATCGAGGATAGCACAAGTAGAAATCCACTGTCATCTGGAAGCTCTATTGTCATGTGATCTGGTACCTAGTGTCGTACAAGTTTCTAGACTGTCGTCTAGAAGGTAACCCATTGTTGTACAAGTTTTAGTGCCAGGGTTCAATTGTCATTTCACTTTTTCAGGCAGTTTGTTAGATTTGGTTTTCAGATTTTGACTAACAACTAACCCTAACAATTGAAATCCTCTATTTTTTATTGATTTTCACTAATTTTTGATTGGAAAAAGTGCAAGAATTGCTAAAAAATAGGTAAAAATCTACTAAGCACATTGTGAGGAATTAAGGTAACCTTCTCATCTGATAACGTTTTGATTTGGATTAAAACGAACATCTTGCATGTCTAGCTTGAGTGCCTTTCTTTTTCATATCACACATTCCATTTGGGTTCTAAAAATGAACATAGATTTGCTTTCAGCATCTTTTTTACACATAGTAAATAGGCCCTATGAACACTATTCATGGCTCTTGAGGGAGTGAATTTCCAATGAAATTCTTCTCAACGAAGGAACCCTTGTAGGTAGGGAGGATACTGAGGGCATCTCACGTTCCACTAGATCCGTGTGTCTTCAACTTTTGATCGATGCATTCTCTCTCCGGAGAGGTTGATAGATCATAAGGGGTTGACGTCATAGATCTTTGTGAGATAATCTTGGTCTTAGTGTGTCAGATTAATCTGTCTGCTTTGTTTGGGTTAAAAGTGAAAAGGCTAGAGGATTATGCTCTACTCCCTTTTTGGGTAGTAACAGAAACTCAAATCCTTGAATCTGGAACCAATCTCCATGTGGTATATCTTGTGAGTCACCTTTAGAGAGGGTTAACCATAGTGGACATTCCCTTAATTGGGTCAACCACATTGATGGAACCTCAAGTGGTAATAGCCATTTTCATCATGGTAGTGACAACCACTATATAAATGTCATGTTGGAAGAAATCTCCACAGGTGTAGTCTCTTGTTGGGTTGTCAGATCTCCCCAGCATATCCTAAAGATTAAGTTCTCAGACTGTGTCAAAACCCCAGTGCACCTGGATTGGAGTTCGCCCTCTTGGATCATAAAAGTTGTAGAGTCAAACCATTACTAAAAACCCTAGTGAGGCCAAATTTTCATTTTCTAGGAATATGTGCGTTATTACAAAACTTTTTGGAACATACACAATTAGCACTTCTAAGGATTAGGATAAATAATTCACTTGATTGTTCATACGCAAGGTTGCTTTTTCCCTTGTTCATTGTTTTTAGACATGCTTGAAATCACTTGCTTGCTATTTTGCATGCTTGCATATCTATCTGGTTACTAAAAATGAACAAATCTGTTACAATCCTCAAATATGGACATTGAAATTTGCAAACCATCTAAAACTAATAACCCAAAATTTGCAAAAATTGAAGTAAAACACCATTCTGGAGTCAAAAGTCATTTTGTAAAGTCAGAAAGTCGTACGACTTTTGGCTATTGTCATTTCAGAACCCACAGATTGTCGTATGGTATCAGGTACATTGTCGTACAAGTTTTGCTGCTAGTCATTTTCAAGAGTCAATTTCCCTATTGTCAACTATCATACGAGCTTGTCAATTGTCATTTCATGCTATACCCACTGTCGTATGAGTCTGTAGAGAGTCATTTGAGAAATTTCAAAATGTTGTTATAAATTTGTCAGAACTATCAGAGACCCGGATGTTCCAACCTATTTCCAGAATCTGTCAAACAAATCACTGTGTCAGGAACAAAGTAGAAAATATTGAGAATCCAATCATTTTCCTAAAGTGGCCTTTTGAATCTGATTTAGCCTTCTATTTAATTGATTTGAGTCTTTTTCATCTTGTGTCAAAACCTTGTCATAACTATCAATCTTCAATCAATCTTCAAAAATGACTAAGTGTTGTGATATCTTGTTCGCTATCTTTTGGGCATCTACCCATACATCCAGGGAACAATATCCCTCATCTAAGTCAAAATCTATGCTTCAATCAATCAAACCTTGACAAGGTTGCGTCATTTGATCTTCTTGAACCAGATCCTTCTTCAATTGTCTTCATCATATTCTTTTCATTCACCCAAGGTTAAAGGTGGAAACTAGAGCTTCCTCTCACAAGAAATCGAGAGAAGCACTTAACACCAGAGCTTTGTCTACTCATGTAGGTCCAACTCTTGAACAACTCTATAATTATGGTCTTTACGAAGAAGACAGTCTTGGCAACTTTTGATTAAAAACTGGTTACATTCCTCCTTCATCAACTCACGGGGGTAATCAACAAACTCCTCATCAATCTATCCTAGGTAAAGCTCCTACCATGTCTCAAGAAGGGAAAAACTTGGGCTCTCAAAGAGCTCAATCTCAACATGGTCCAGATCAAGAACCCACACCTAAAGAAATTGCTCAATATCAAAATGATGATAACTTCAAATGAATGATGAAACATTTCTTGAAAGAAGACAGAGAGGCATACTTTTTACAATTGGCTCATCAAGGATCTAAACTTCCTCCCAACTTTAATGTTGAAGATATCATTACACATGGGGAAGAAACTCCACTCATAGCTATGATGAAACAGATGCATGCCATGCAAGTCAAGCTTAATAATCTTGAGAAAGAAAAGGAACCCAAGGAGTTCTCCTTGGAGGCCCTATGTCCTTTTCCATTTGACAAAGACTTGTACATGCCACCATTCCCAAAAAGAGTGGAGATGCCTAAGTATGATAATTATGGTGGACACTCAGATCCCCAAGATCATGTTAGAGAATTATGTACACAATCTATGGAGTTCATGCATGAACCAACCTATCTGATGCGTCTCTTCCCTCGATCTCTGGGGGGAGTAGCCATTCATTGGTTCTCTAGATTGCCTTCTACTATCAAAAATTTTGATGAGTTGATCAAATTGTTCTATCATCAATACTCCTACAACATTCAACATCCAGTCACCATGATTGATATCTATAATCTCAAGCAATATCTAGGTGAACCATTCTTGACATTTCTCAAAAGATGGAGGAAGAAATTCTCTCTATATGCTAGGCCTATTCCAAAAATTGAGAAACTAGAAATCTTCATCAATAATCTTGTTCTAGAGATCAACTACCCTTTACAAATGCAAGATCATACATCTTTTGATAAAATGGTAGACAATGTGATCAAAATTGAAAAAGTACTTGTGAAAAAAGGAGAAATCACCCTTCGAAAGGACAAGTACAAATCAGGATCCAGTTCTAAAGACCAGAACAAAAACTAGAACAAGAATAAAGGCATTGTCATAGATGGTGTTGTTGATACTATATGTGCCCCATCAAAGGCACTAGCATTCAATCTAACTATTGGTACCCAAGCCATAAAAGCTTCAGAACAAAAGGTGCCCGAATCATCTCAAAAGAAGCCAGAGTATAAAAAGTGGTCCGTTGATAATAAATGAACGTTCACTCCTCTTGGAGAATCTTTAGAATCAGCTATGAGAACTCTACTAGCTAATAACATCATCTCTTTCCTTGAGATCTGACAATTTGATTCTGAACCTAAACCAAAATGGTGGAGAGAGAATGAATTTTGTGATTTCCATTGGGGTAAAGGTCACAAAACTAACAACTGCTTACACCTGAAACATACTATTCAAGATCTGATTGATAAGGGAGATATCACCATTGATAATCATAAGAGCAATAATGATCATACAGCATTCATAGAACCATTTCCAAAACATGGTCAAGAAGTTTCATCTTCTCAACCTAATATGGGGGCAAAGGTCAATTATGCTTACCCTGGAAATAATGTTGTTATCAATATGGTCGAACCTTGTCTCTCTAAATATTGCAATGTCATCACAATTGTGTGAAGAGATAGAGATCATCCTTTAGCTAATGTTGTTACTCGATCACAAGCTCAAGCACATCTGAACGGACAAATCCCAAATTCATCAAATGTCCCTAAGATGCCCTTCAATCTTTCTTCCACTTCCAAATAGAAGGCTACTTCTAAATCTTCCAATACTAAAGATACATGGCCAACATCTTATAGCATTGTTCAACAACTCCAACACACTAATGCAAAAATCTCCATGTTTGAGTTTCTTTGAATATCTCTAGCTCATAGAGCCATTCTAGACAAAGCTTTGCTCAGATCCAATGTTCCTGATGACCTTGATTTAGACAGGTTCCAGACTATGGTTGGGCATCTTACATCTCTATAGTATATATCCTTTTCAGAGGAATATGACAACTCCTTGAGTCACCCACATAACCGGCCCTTTCATATAGAAGTCTTGATCCAGAACCATAGAGTCAAATGTGTGTTGATAGATGGAGGCGCTAGCCTAAACATTTGTTCTTATAGCTTGATCACACAATTGGGATTTTCAAAAATGGCTATTGATCCTAGAAAGAAGATAACTATAAAAGCCTATGATGAACAAGAGAGATCTTCTAAAGGCACCATTTTCTTACCTATCAGGGCAGGTCCAGTTATCAGAGATACTATATGTCAAGTTCTTGATCTACCTTTGGCTTACAAAATTCTTCAAGGGAGACCATGGATACATGAGATGAAGGCTATTCCTTCTACATTTCACCAATGCTTGAAATTTCCTTATGAAGGAGTAGAGGTCACTATTCTAGTAGACATATCCACCACTTGCAATACATTGAAGGAAAGTGTAGATAAACTTATGCCTAATAACAGAGAATCTTCCATTGAACCAACCAAAGAAGCATCCACATCTAAAATGGAAGATCTTGCAAAAGAGGTTAATATCATAGAAAATAGTATGGGAGAATATACCATGGAGCCAGTCTTATCTTTGACATCTCTCCTTATCTCACCTAAGTCTTATGGACAATCTTTGAAACAATCCAAACCAGATTCTAAAGAACCTCTTGAGGCATATAAAAAGAATTTTGTAGCTGAACAAGTCTCCAAGCAAGAATTTGAAGAGGATGAAGTTGTGCTTGCATGGCTATACAAGGATGAATCTAAATCCCATGATATTCAAACTAGTAACTTGATAGTATCAAAAGATCCTTCTAAGTCATATGGCCCAGGAGGTAAATTGATAGCTAAGATGGGATATGTAGGTAAAGGACCTCTAGGAGTCAGAGGAAAAGGTCTTGAGGCACCTCTCCCACATACTGGTAGAGAAAATAAAGACAAAGTTGGCTTAGGATTTAAAAAGAAACCCTTCCATCTCAAAGGTAATTGTTCTCAAGTCATAGAGAAGATCACACCAGGAGAACCTCTTCTTAAGAAAGAAGAAACAAAACCATCAGATAGTGATTCAGACAGCTCAGAACTCATCCCCTATGAAAAATTGCCTAAAGAGATCAAAGACCTTCTTGATGATAAAGATGATCCAATCAAAAGAATTAATGTAGTAGAAACACAAGAACCTACTATCAATCAAGAGATAGTTGCAACACAAGAACCAGCTAATCTTGAAAACAATCAAGAAGAGGAAGGTGGTAGTTATTCTGAGATAGATTCTCATGAGTATGAATTCAAATTAGAATCTGAGGGTAACCCTTCTTGGGGTATTCATCCTGACTTTACTCATATTCTTAGATTTCCTCAAGGCATGGATGAAGAATCTAATGACTATGAATGGGGAGCCATTCCAGAAGAAGATGAACTTATTATAGAGAAACATGTTGATGTTATTCACCAATATGCACCTGAACCCAACGTAAGTCTAGAGCGAAATGATGAACCTATCGAGTATGATCCACTTATGGCTGAATTAAACTCCCACAATGACATTGATCCTATTCATGAATTGAATGTCTTAAGTTGTAATATCACCTTTGAACTCAAGCATCGGGTTAGGACCAATGATGACAGATCCATATCCGTAAACACCATCTCCCAATCTTTCCCCACTTTGACTATCCAATATCCAAACCTTATTGATCAAACCTCCACAAATCTAAGCCATGGTATTTATACCTTCTCGAATGACTATGTCCTTACTTTCTACCTCAATGTAGTTGAGCCTATGAGTACTTCCATCAGTGAACCGAGCATTAGCATGATGGAGTCGGACATCAAATATCTTAGTCAGAAAAATAAAAATAAGAATAAAAAGAAAAAGAAAAAGAGTTCTGAGGGTGAAAACCACTTTGTGGCAGTCTCAGAACCTACAAAAGTAAAAATAAAAGACATATCTGAAGGTGAAAACCTCTCTGAGGTGCCTAAGGATGAGATATTTGATGTCCTTCTGAGTCATTTACAGGATAGATCTCCAGTTCTAATTGAGCCCACTCAATCCATAAACTTGGGAACAACAAAAGAACCATAGTTGATTCATGTAGCACAATCTTTATAAGAAGAAGAGAAGCAAACATTTACAACATTCATAACAGAGAAGAAGATCAACTTTGCATGGAAATATTTAGATATGCCAGGATTGGATCCTAATCTTATAATGCATCATTTATCTATAGCTCCAAATGTCAAACCTGTCAAGCAAAAGTTAAGAAAGATGCATCCTCATGTTGCACTCTTGGTGAAAGATGAATTAGAGAAGCTCCTAAAAGTTGGATTCATCTGAGTTATTGACTATGCAGAATGGATCTCTAATATTGTACCTATTTCAAAACCAGATAAATCAATCAGAGTATGCACATACTTTAGAGATGTAAATAGAGCATGCCCTAAGGATGATTTTCCATTACCTAACATTGATATGATAGTGGACATGACTATGGGCTTTGAGATGTATTCTTTAATGGATGATTTTTCTAGATATAATCAAATAAAAATTGCTCCAGAAGATCAAGAGAAAACTGCTTTTACATGTGCATGGGGCATGTTCTATTGGAATGTCATGCCATTTGGGCTTAAAAATGCTGGTGCTACATATCAAAGAGCCATGACATCTATTTTCCATGACATGATGCATAGAACTATGGAAGATTATGTTGATGACACTTTAGAAAAATCTATGATTAGAGTTGAACATCTAGATGACTTGAGCAAGATACTAGACAGAATGGTAAAATTTAGTCTCAAACTAAATCCTAAGAAGTGTGATTTTGGTGTCACTTCTAGAAAGCTCTTAGGATACATAGTTTCAAAGAAGGGCATTGAAGTTGATCCAGCTAAAGTGAAGGCTATCATGTAAATGAAACCTCTAAAGAATATCAGTCAAATGAGGACATTACAAGGAAGATTTCAATCTATCAGAAGATCCATATCATAGCTAGCGGACATCTCACAACCTTTTAAAAAAACATTACACAAAGGTGTGACCTTTGCATGGAATGAAGAATGTGAGAACAACTTTAACCATATCAAACAATATCTATCAAATCCTCCTATTTTGATGCCTTCTATTCATGGGAAGCCATTGATCTTATATGTCTCCGCAACAAATATGTCACTGGGGGCATTGCTAGAACAAAATGATGAGAACAAAAAGGAAAGAGCTATATACTATATCAGTAGGACATTGGTTGCATATGAGAAGAACTATTCAATGATTTAGAAAGCTTGTCTACCTATGATCTTTGCATCATAGAAATTGAGACATTACATGTTAGCTCATACCACACATTTGGTAGCTAAGATTGATCCACTCAAGTACCTACTAAGCAAAGTTGCCCTTACAGGTAGATTAGGTAAATGGGTCATGCTCTTAAGTGAATTTGACATTGAATATGTGGAAAGAAAGGCTATCAAAGGAGAGGTTATTGTTGATCAATTAGTAGAGGCACCTATGATTAATAATACACCAATGCAAATGGAATTTCCCGATTCCTCTATCATGACTCTTTCTTCTAGAGAATGGTAGTTATTCTTTGATGGCTCCTACACACAGAATGGATCTAGAGTAGGAATATTGTTCATAAATCCTCAAGGATACTCAATTCCAAAAGCATTCAGATTAAATTTTCCTTGCACAAACAATATTGCTAAATATGAAGCCCTTTTGAATGGCATGAAAATAGCAATTGAATGGAGGGTAACAGAACTACATGTTCATGGAGACTCACAACTTGTTATCCATCAAGTCAATGATGTGTACCAAACTAAAGATGAAAAGCTCATTCCTTACAAAAGAATGGTAGATGATCTAAAGAAATATTTCATATCTATCACATTTGAGAAAATACCTAGAATGGAGAATAAGGCTCCCGATGCAATGGCAACATTATCTACTTTATTACAGTAGCCTGAACATGAGCTATGCTACGAGTTCCTAGTGGAAGCACTATCTTATCCTGCATATGATTCCCCTGAAACCTGCATGATCTACACTATTGTTGATCATGATTCATCCAAATACAAAAACCTATTTTCCTATCTCCAAGACCAAATCATTCCTGATACCTTCAACCACCATGAAAAGAGATACCTTATCTGTAATGCCTCCT
This sequence comes from Chamaecyparis obtusa, assembly GCA_027943335.1. NCBI lineage: Eukaryota > Viridiplantae > Streptophyta > Pinopsida > Cupressales > Cupressaceae > Chamaecyparis > Chamaecyparis obtusa. The sequence goes on from BSBK01002401.1 coordinate 1,142,863, forward strand.
GATATGTCATCATTGGTCATGATCTATACAAACGAGGTCTAGATGGTACGTTACTTAGATGTTTAGAATGTGAAGAGTCTCAACGTGCATTAGAGGAAGTCCATGATGGTATTTGTGGGTCACACTCGAACAGTTTAACACTAGCTCAAAAAATTATTTGAGCTAGGCACTATTGGCCTGAAATGGAAAAAGAGTCTATCACGTTTGCTAAAAATTGTCAAAAGTGCCAAGTGCATGGCAACCTAATTCATACTCCAAGGAGAGATATAATCCCCTTTACTACACAATGGCCTTTTCATCAATGGGCATTTGATCTTATAGGAGCTATACATCCACATTCTTCTAATGGACATACCCATATGATCACAGCTATAGATTATTTTACAAAATGGGTAGAAGCAGTCCCTTTAACACAAGCAACTGGAAAGAAAATATCTATGTTCATATTGAACTATATCATATGCAGATATGGGATACCTCATTCTATAATCATAGATAATGGGGGACAATTCAAAAATAAAGACCTAGATGATCTATGTGCCAAATTCAAGATTACACAACATTGGTCATCTATCTACTATCCTCAAGGGAATGGACAAGCAGAGGCTTCCAACAAGAATCTATTGAAAATCTTGCATCGTACAGTTAATAAAACAAGAAGAGACTGGCATCTCATGATCAATCCAGCTCTCTGGGCCTACTGAACAAGTATCAAAATACCTACTGGGGCTAAACCTTTCGCTTTAGTTTATGGGTCTGAAGTGGTACTACCTATTGAGGTTGAAATCGCATCACTAAGAATCAGAATGCATGGTCTAGTAACTGATGAAGACTACAGAGTGTCTAGGTTGCAAGAACTTGAACTACTAGATGAGCATAGACAAGCAACATATGATCATCTCAGATTATATCAGAAAAGAATGTCTAGATGCTACAACAAGAAATTCAGACACAGAGAATTTCAGGTTGGTGATCTAGTCTTGAGAGAGAATCCTAAAAATCAATCACATCGAGAACGCAAGGGGAAGTTTGAACCCAATTGGCTGGGTCCCTTTGTTATCACTGCTACTTTTGGCTCTGGTTCCTATCAACTCTCAATGACTGAAGGAGAACAGCTCCAAGAACCAATCAACGTTCTCCATCTGAAGAAATTTTATGCCTAAGGCATTCAGTCTATGGTAAAATGTCCTGAAAAAATTATAAAATTTGGAAAAAGTCCTAAAAAATGAACATCTTGGTGAAAACCTAGCAATAGGCACCTTAATGATTCACAAAAAAAGTAAAAAATATCAAAAAAATTAAAAATTTTGAAAAAATGAAAAATACAAAAAAATGAGAAAAAGAAAAAGTGCCTTGGTGAAAACCTGGAAATAGGTGACTTGGTAGCAAAAATAGAATCTCTGCCAAGATGGTGAAAACCTGGCAAATGGGTGCCACTTGCTCAAAATGCTCCATCTATCAGTGCAATCTTGGTCTTTCCCAGTTTTCAGTCTTGCTTTAGTTTGTACATAACTCCCAGTTTGTTTTCAATAAGTCAGTCTGTACACCAATCAGCTCAAGCGTCAGTATCCTATCAATGTTAAAACTTGGGGGCAATCAAAGTCATATCCTATGGCCTCCAATGTATCTTAGACGTATCATATCCAATCATAGTCCTTTGAAGCTTCATCTGAGTCAGTCAGTCAGTCTTGTCTCTAGAAAGGATTTTGCATCTACAACAATGCAATCAAACATCAAACACAACCTGAAAACAATCTGTGCTTGTTACATGCTTTTATCTCCTTGTATGCTTACTGATTTGCATTGAGATTTTTGCATATTATGTCCCTTCGAGCTCTTCAATGATGTCCTTTACAGGATTTAGAGAGTGATGACTGGGGGCATAATCTTTTCTTTATTTTTTGCTTGTATGTGAAAATCTAACAACTTTGGAAATTTTGGATTGAAATGGTGTCTGACTATAAGAGCCTCTATCTTGAATTGGATGGCCATGCGTACCTTGACCATTGATACCCATAAAATTCAAGGAAGTTTGATCTAACTATTGTCTTTTTTGAGTGAGTTCTTTCTCCTATTGTGAAATGTGATCTTACCTAAGGATGTGAATGATAAAGGGTCACTACGGGTAATTCACACTAGATTTAGAATGATCTCTTGACTACTTGATGTGTTTGCACCACAAGGCGTATTCAGGTCATCACAACATTTATATTCTGATGCTTATACAAATTGCAATATCAAAATGGACATGATATTCAGGTCATCCTGGCATTTGTGCCTTGATGCTTATATCTAATCTGACATTCCAAAAATAAAATCAATATTCATATATCTATGGTTGATTGACTAGTGGATGTTGTATTGATTCCTACACATACAAATAAATATTCATATGTCTATGGTTTCATAACTAGTGGGCATTGTATTGATTTATCCGATTAACTAAAAATTCAATGATGAGAATGACCGACACATGATCAGTGACTACGTCCTAGGTCTTAGGTTGCATTTCATATTGCATGTTTCTTTGCATCTTTCATGTTTGCATGATCTCACAATAGCTAAATGAACTTCAATGCTTAAACAATTCTCCACTTGTCTCTTCAAATCTAACAAGAGATGAATCTTACACGAAGGTCCATCCAACAAAATAGCAAGTAGAATTCTTTTTCGGGATCAAAATCAAAATCTGAGATCGTTCATATTATTATCTACTTGCATAATCGACCTTTCAATCATCACAAAAATCCAATATTCAACTTAACTGATTATCTTTCATCAAACTATCAAAATTTCAACTTGGTCAACTATGGTCAACTCATAGTTTCACCTAGTCAAACTTGGTCTCCAGGACCTCCAAATGGTGTAGAATGCATTCTCGAACGTGTTTACCCACTTCTCAAATCAATTAACATGCTTCTAAACTATAACGCTGACTTTTCTTGTCAGATTTCAATTTTAATCCCGAAGGGGGTATGGTATTGCACATCATTCAAGTCTGTAAATCAATTTTTGTCTATCATATCTTTCCTCAATAATCAAGACAACAACCACGTCTAGTTGCTGATTCATCAAAAGACCTCATCGCTCGGGGAAAATAAATCATCACTCAGGGCATATCAGATTCATTGAGATCCATATCAATTTGGTATTCTCTTAATCTTGTAAATTGTATCAGTTTTTGCAACTATCAGTTCAATTGTGTTACTTCCTTGGTTCTTCAAAAACTGAAGGGTTCGAATGTGATTCAATATAAGGACAATCGGGTCTAGAATCGGTCACTCACTTGTTCACAATCATAAGGTTCGAAATCAGGCATTTTGACACTTCTTCAGAATCATCGATTCATTGTTGTTATAGTTAACATTATCTTTGGTAATTCAGGACCTAATATCTTTGAAATCTTTCAATCAATTTCTGTTTCATATCAATTTCAATTTTAAACATCAGTTTCAACATCATACATAGACTATCTTTGAACCACTGCGCTTCGCACAACAATTCAAAGAGGGGCAAAATGTAATACCCCAAAAATGGGCTATAGGTTCATTAACCTCCTACATTGACATATCGAATGAAATCGACATCAAAGTCCTAACCTAAGGCACATCTGAACATCATCGAATCGTAATTGATTATCCTAAATTCTGCATCGGGGAATATTCCTCGTAATATTCCTATTTATCCTAATTATCTTTAATTTAATAATTATTTGGCGATAAATCAATTTATCCTAAAGTTTGATTAATTGAATATTCTCAATATTTAATTAATTGGATTTAATTCTGCCACTTAATTGTTTAATTGAAGTTAATTCTATTTATTCCTAAATTGTATTATTTAATTTTGACAATAAATCCAAAATCCTATGAATAATTGATTAAATTCTTATTTAATTAATTAAAGCAAGTTGTCAATTTTTAATAATACTATTTTTGAATAAAAGTTTGAAAAATAATTGATTAACCCATAAATCAATTGTTTTATTTTTCAAAATCAATTAAGTTGGAAATAAATCACTTTATTTAATAAATTAATTCATAAATAAAACATGCACAATCAAGAAAAGCAGACAACTATCAATTATCAATTAAATCTAAACTCTATTTTGAGTTGAACTCTGCTTTTGCATGTTTTTGTGAGTTAATTATCCTTTTATTTAAAAATAACTCAAAAATCAACCTAAGTTATTTGAGTGATTTATGGCTTTTTTTCATGCACCTCCAAAGCCCTAGATTTCTATAAATTAAGGCTTTAGCTCTTCATTATCAATCCATCCACGAATTGCACTCTCACGCTGCTAAATTGGAGACTGAAGAATCGATCTTGAGAATTCGAGTTGTTGTGAGATTTTCATTGTTTTTACATAGTATCCATATCATTTAGAATATTATTGTTAGATCATTTTAGCATATCGATCCTCATATTAGCATAGATTCATATCAAGTTTTCATTATCATAATTGCACAGGAAAACCAAAAAAATAAATTAATTGCATTCATTCCATATCTACATTTCACATTCAAATCCTTCGTTTAGGTGTCGTCAAGGTCACTGGTCTCAGTATAATCTAAGAATACATACTTGCATCTACTAGAAGGTAGTAAATCACCTGGTTAGTTTAGTTTTTCATTTATCGCATGATTTCAATTTCAGCTAACCTCTAATGTTTTACTGAAGTGTTGTGTCTACAGATCAGGTACAAAATTCACACACACAAGTATACTAGTGAAATTTTTAAAGTATTGTATCATAAAATATTCAAGAGAATGTGTAGTAGGTCATTCTATCAAAAGGATATGAAATATGAATTTACCTCTAGGAATCAAATGGGTTTTATGAAAAATCAAGAAAAACAAAGATGTCATGCATGTTCAATATAAGAGGAAGTGGACCTTCTCAAGGATCACGAGACATAAAAGTGATTGAAGCAATATCCAAAGAAAGAGGATCATTTGGCAATTGCGATGATATCAAAATTATTCACATTGAAGGAGTTAAAAAGTTGTTAAGGAAGAACTTTCTATAAGACATGCCCTCTAACTATCACAAAATCAAGGAGAGGAAAATAAGTTATATTAGTTACAATAGAGTTTAATCTTGATAAGAGTCGCTAATTTCATGTGTCAATATTGGCATGCACTAAGATATAAACTCACACAATTTTATAGGGTGGTCAAAAAAAAATTGAGAGAAAGGATCTAGAGGAATAATGTTGGTGGTAGTTTGAATATTTTGTAAGGGCATTGATTATGTATGAGAGATTTCTTGTAGTCAATGCACTGACACATATTATAGATACTTTATTTAGAGTTAATTATATATAGAGAATGTAAGTAAAACTTTTAGGTGAATTTAGTTAGGATTTTATAGAGAAAATTTAATTTTGTCCTCATTTCCATGAAATAATGTAATACCTAAATTACTTGAATGAAATTTGGTTGTTGTGTGTTAACTTATTTTTTGTGCTCTTAATGGTGTGATTTTCCCTTTAATTAACTAAAAAAAAATCAAGCTAAACAATGCCATTTTTGTGAGGGTATATTCAATTTCTATGTTATAATAGTTTGATCTTTTATTAACAACGGTTGATCATTTTGGACTTCACTCAATCTTTGGTAGCCAATAGTTAATAATATTTATTTATGGTCTAGATGTAAGACCCCACTGTTAGAATAATTGAGAGGGGGGTGAATCAATTAATCACTGTCCCAATACAAAATGTATAATCCAAAAAACAAATAATTCAATTTTTGTTGCTTGGTAACTTAAAATACTTTGACTATCTGTGCATTTATCGATTATCAGGTAAAACTTATAGCAGTTACTGATCAAATCAAATATGCAATATGTAAATATGACATCAAAACAAACATCACAATCAACACATAACACAAGAGATTTAACATGGAAACCCTGTGAAGGGAAAAACCACCTGGGACCGGTAACCCAAAATATTCACTCTTCTAAAGTGAGGTCCGTGAAGACCCAACCTTGTTAAAGGTTACAAACACACTATTAGGTGTGATCTTGTTAGAGGATTTACGACCAACCGTTATCATCCAACCAACAGTCACTCTGGGGTTGACAGGATAACAATGCTCATTCTATAAATGATACATAATAAGACTTTCTTAGTCCACTCAGTTAAGAGATTTGACTGTATACAATGGTTAAATGTGTAACAGTAGGTGATTTGACTTAATACAACTTCAATTGCAAATTACAGATCAATGTTCAACTCATACAAATCTTTCTGATCAATGTAACATTTCTTATTCAATAATATATCAACTTATTGTCCATCGGTAATCACTCTCTATCACTCGGTAATGCTCTGTAGTAGGGTTCTTCTTAACCAGTATGATCAGAATGCATGAAAACTTGTTCATGTAATGATTTTGTAGTTTCCTTCTCTTCCGGCATCACACTCATTGTGAAATCTTCAGTCTCTTATATAGACATGTAAACCATTTTCTTCTGCTCCATCAGATTTTGCCACTTAATCATCTTCATTGATTTTGCCTCTTAAACATACCTCAGCACTTGTGTCAATAACACATTTGATTCTCATCCTTTAGATCTTTCCTAAATTTTGTCAGTCGTTGATTTGTGTAACAAACATTGTATGTTACCTCAAAATCATACACTTGCCAGCTCATCAAACTTATCGGCTAAACTAATCATTTAGTTCATTCTATTCTTCTCGGTTAACAAAGAAATGCATCGGTGAACACAAGCTTGGTTTATACTGTGCTTGGTATACACTACACTCCGTCGGTGTATACTGAAATGCTTCATCGACCGACAACACTACTTTGTGTCTTTCAGCTCTTTTCCTCATCATAGATGAATGAAACATAATCAAGTCAATAACATAAAGTCACAGACTCATCAACAAGTTACTCAATGTATTCCTTAGCCTCATCTATCATATCCATCTTCCTCATGTAGATATTTTTTTTCTTCATCTCTTTCACTTCTTCTCTACAGATGTATCAGTATAATAACTTACAAGATAAGTTTTTTCAAACTTAGTTGACATCAATGACAACATAATATCGATTTAATCATATTACATATCTAATCAATCTGCTCAATGATCTCAAATCACAAATCCTTCAATTAGGTTCTAAATTAGTTGTAGTTCATCAATCTCTCCCTTTGGCATTGATGGCAACTCAAGAAATGTGAAATATGATCTTTTCATCTCTCAGATTCCTTCTTCTGTTCTCAGTAACTGATCTTCAGTGCTCTTCCTTTCTTTAATTTGTCTCTCCCTTAGATAGTTCTCATAGGTGCATATTGTTTCATATTGTTTATCTCTCCCTTTGAAAATAAAGCCAAAGAAAAAAATAAACAAATAGCTCTTCAGTATCCAAGTAACTCTCTGTTGTCTGGTGCATACTTTGTATCTCTGTATATTGATATGCCAATCTGTTCCAGTACCTTTCATAGCTTTAGACATGATCCAAAGTGTGAACTATGCTGCATCAACATGAATGATCTTCTAATAAGATTAGGCTAATGCAACAGCTGAATCACCTTAGTGACCGGTAGACAGGGGATGGACCCCAAGTCTAGTCCTCAAGTACTCAAATGTGTCTTTCGATAGAGCTTTTGTAAATATATCTGCAAGTTGTTCTTTTGATGTAACAAACTCTAGCTTAACTTGCTTCTCATGTACTTGTTCTCTCAAGTAGTGATACTTTATTGATATATGCTTTGTTTTATAATTCATCACTAGATTCTTTGAAATGTTTATTACACTGATGTTATCACTGTATATAATCACCAGCTCAGTGATTATCTCATTCATACCTTCCAGAACTTGTTTAATATATGCAATGTTTGAACAGTTTGTAGCAGAAGCAACATACTCTGCTTCGGTTGTAGACTAAGAAATGCAAGCCTACTTCTTACTTGTCTAGGTAACAAGTCTTTCACCAAAGAAGAATGCTCCTCTGGTGGTACTTTTTCTATCATCCACATTTCTGGCCCAACCAGCATCGGTATAGACTCTAAGTTCAAACTTGCCTTCCTTAGGATACCATAATCCATAGTCCTCTATTTTCTTCAGGTATCTTAAGATTCTTTTTGTAGCAATCATGTGTGATTCTCTAGGATTAGCATAAAATCTAGCAACTATTCCCACATGTGCTATGTCTGGTCTACTATGAATTGCATACATTAACTTACCAATCATTGATTGGTATAGTGTCTAGTTTACCTTTGTAGTTTCATCTTCCTTAGTCAGTTTACATCTAGTAGCCATCGGTGTTCCCACGGGTTTAGCATCTTCCATGCCAAATGTTTTCAATACTTCTTTTATGTATTTAGATTGTGTGATGAATATCCCATCACTCTACTGAATCACTTGTAGTCTAAGAAAGAACTTAATCTCTCTGAACATAGACATTTCAAATTCATTCCTCATATCATCAACAAAGGCTTTACATATTTGATCTTGGCCTCCAAATATGATATCATCCACAAATATCTCAGCAATAAGAATTATATCATCAGTATCTCCGTTCATATACAGATTGATGTTCTCACTTGTTCTTACAAATCCTATACTTAACAAATAAGTATGCAGCCTCTCATACCAGGCTCTCAGTGCTTACTTCAAACCATATAAAGCTTTATGTAATCTACATACCATATCTTTCTTTTTTGGATCAACGAACCCTTCAAGTTGTTCTATGTAGACTTCTTCTTCTAGTATTCCATTCAGAAATGCTGACTTGACATCCATTTGATATACTTTGAATTTCTTGTGTGTAGCATATGCAAGTAGCATTCTGACTCCCTCCAATCTAGCAACAGGTGCAAAGGTTTCACCATAGTCTATGCCTTCCTCCTATGCATATCCTTTGCATACCAATCTAGCTTTATTTCTTGTCACTTCTCCATTCTCATTCTGCTTGTTCTTGAATATCCACTTAGTACCAATAACATTCTTATCTTTAGGTCAGGGTACTAAGGTCCAAGTTTTGTTCTTTTCTATTTTTTCTATTTCTTCCTTCATTGCATTAACCCATTCATCATTCTCTAATGCAACTTTCACATTTTTAGGTTCAAATTCACAAACTAGACATGTACCTTGTCTTGCTTTGCTCCTTGTTTGCATGCTAGCTTATTTGTCTCCAATGATTTGTGATTTAGGATGGTGTCTTTTGACAAAGCTCACCAATTTCCTATCTCTCCTTTCCTGTTCATCCTGTGAAGGTTTAGTTGCTTGCTCGGTATGGCCATCCTGCTTGTCAGTTTCTCTTTCCTATTGTTCGGTATTGTTTTCCTGCTGACTGGTTATCACAGGTTGCGGCTTTGGTAAATACTCTGGTTGTTTAATGTAAGTGAATCTACCATAGTCTTATAGTTCCTTTGTACTTTCCTCTATGTTCTTTTCATCAAACTCATCAACTCAGACGTTAGTGTTTTCAATCATTTTATTAGTAGTTTTATTTAGACACTTATATGCTTTGCTTTTACTGGAATATCCTAGAAATATCCCTTCATCACCTTTTGAGTCAAATTTTCCTTTTCTCTCATCTTTCAAAATAAAACATTTGCTTCCAAAAATTCTGAAATAACTTACAGTAGGTTTGTGTCCAAACCACAACTCATAGGGTGTCTTGTTGGTGTCCTTCTTCAATTGAACTCTGTTAAGTACATAAACTATTGTATTGACAAATTCCCTCTAGTATGTCTGAGCAACATTCTTTTACAGCATCAATGTCCTAGCATAGTCAACTATTGACTTGTTCCTTCTTTCAGCAATCCCATTTTGTTGAGGTGTCCTCGGTGCAAAGACCTGTCTTTTAATACCATGCTCATTACAGAAATTAGTAAATTCATCAGAGATAAATTCACCTCCTCTATCAAATCTTAGGCATTTCAATTCCTTACCAGTCACTTTTTCTACCTTAGCCTTATACCACTTAAACATCTTAAATGCTTCAGATTTTTCTTTTAAGAACATAACAGTCATCAATCTAGTATAGTCATCAATAAAAAGAATAAAGTACCTATCACCATAATAACTCTGAGTTCTCATAGGACCACATAGGTCAGTATGAACCAACTCAAGTATCTTCTTTGTTGAATAATCTTTACTTTTGAAACTATATTTGGTCATTTTCCCTTTTTGACATTCATGACACATAACATGATTGAGTTTTGACAAGTTAGGCAGCCCTCTAACTCTTTTCCTTTTATTGATCTTAATCATGTTATCAAAGTTCACATGGCATAACCTTTTATGCCACAACCAAGCATCTTCATTTTTTATCATCAAGCAAGAAGACTCATTAGTATCAAGATAAAATAGATTACCTCTTGATTGTGCTCCAGTTCCAACTAGTCTTCCTCCATCATCAAATATTTTCACTTTCTTGCTCTCAAAAGTAACTCGGTGACCTAAATTATTTAGCTATGCCACACTTAACAAGTTATAGTTCAGTCCATCTACCCAATAAGCATTATCACATTTTATCATATCATTTATCATTAAGGTTCCTTTACCTCTTACCATACAGGGTGTGTCATTACCCATCTTAACTGATCCTCCATTGTATTCTTCAAGTACATCAAACTTCTCCTCATCACCAATCATGTGATGTGTACAGCCATTGTCTATGATCCATGTATTATTTTTGTTAACTTTAGAGATCGGTGATGTTTCTTCATGCTTTTCTTCTTCTTCCTCTGAGTCATCTTTCATACCAACAAATACAACTTCTACATCATCATTAGATTCAGATTCATTATCCTCAACTATGAAACATACCTTTTTCCCTTTGTCATTGTTGTCTTAGTTATCTCTGTTGTGTCAGTAGCCTCTGTTGAATCTTCTCCCATAGCTTCCTTCAGATTGGTCTTTGGTTCTATCATCATCTTTCTTATGTGGACATATAGCAGTGATGTGGCCAACCTCTTTACAATTAAAGCATGCCAAAGGTAGCTTACCTCTATATCTTCCTTTACCTTTGGGTAATCTTCTGGCCATAAGAGCTTCAAGTTCATCAAGCTCATCATTGGTATTACTATCACTATCATTTTTATTATTCCTGCTAGACTTACTAATCTTCAGAGAAGACATGAAAGCGGATTCCACAGATGGTACAACATTTTTATCAAATTTATTTATCTCATAGGTTGTAAGTTTACCAATCAGATTGTCAAGTGTAAGTACATTAGCAGATGCAGACCTTGTCTCATGGATAGAAAATATTTTGTGCGTAAACCGGCAATAAGGTTTTGAGTACTTTGCTTACAACAGTTTCTTCACTAATGACTCCATCAAATGCTCTAATAGTATGTACTACCTCTTTTAGTCTATTTGTGTATTGCACAATATTCTCACCTTATTTCATCTTCATATCATCGAATCTGCCTCTTAAGCTTTCTCCTCTGGCTCTTTTAACATGCACATCTCCACTGTAAACTTGAGAAAGTTTATCCCACATGGCTTTTACAATAGTGCAAATTTTGATATCTTCAAATTCGGCATCGGTGCAGGTAGCAGCAAGTTCCATCATAGTAACATTGTGTTCATGCCTATCTTTCAATTGATCAAGTGTCAAGGGACCTGGTGTCAGTTCTATATAACCATTCTCCATCAATTCTAGTGTTGCATTCCCAATTCCAGACATGTGCAACTTCATCCGGCTCTGCCATACTATGAAATTCTCTTTGTTCAGCTTTGGCACTTCCCTCTTATACATTTTGAGATCTTTTTACTGAAGTCCTTAAAACTTTGTTCAAAGAAACTAATGCTCTGATACCAATTTTTAGAATAACTGAGAGGGGAGTGAATCAGTTAATCACTATCCCAATACAAAATGTATAATCCAAAAAACAAATACTTCAATTTTTGTTGCTCGGTAACTTAAAATACTTTTACTGTTTGTGCATTTACCAATTATCAGTCTAAAACTTATAGCAGTTACCAATCAAATCAAATATGCAATATGTAAATATGACATCAAAACAAATATCATAATCAACACATAACACAAGAGATTTAACGTGGAGACCTTGTGAAGGGAAAAACCACCTGGGACTGGCAACCCAAAATATTCACTCTTCTAAAGTGAGGTCGGTGAAGACCCAACCCTGTTAAAGGTTACCAACACATTGTTAGGTGTGACCTTGTTAGAGGATTTAAGACCAACCGTTATCATCCAACCAACAGTCACTCTGGGGTTGACAGGATAACAATGCTCATTCTATGAATGATACATAATAAGACTTTCTTAGTCCACTTGGTTAAGAGATTTGACTGTGTACAATGGTTAAATGTGTAACAGTAGGTGATTTGACTTAATACAACTTCAATTGCAAATTATAGATCAATGTTCAGCTCATAAAAATCTTTCTGATCAATGTAACATTTCTGATTCAATAATATATCAACTTACTATCTGTCGGTAATCACTCTTTGTCACTCGGTAATGCTCTACAATAGGGTTCTTCTTAACTAGTATGATCAAAATGCATGAAAACTTGTTCACATGATGATTCTGCAATTTCCTTCTCTTCCGGCATCACACTCATTGTGAAATCTTCAGTCTCTTATATAGACATGTAAACCATTTTCTTCTGCTCCATCAAATTTTTTTGCTTAATCATCTTCATTGATTTTTCCTCTTAAACATACCTTGACACTTGTGTCAATAACATGTTTGATTCTTATCCTTTAGATCTTTCTTGAATTTTGTCAGTCGTCGATCTATGTAACAAACATTATCTATTACCTCGAAATCATACACTTGCCAGCTCATCAATCTTATCGGCTAAACTAATCATTTAGTTCATTCTATTCTTCTCAGTTAACAAAGAAATGTGTCGGTGAACACAAGCTCAGTTTATACTATCCTCACTATACACTACACTTCGTCGGTGTATACTGAAATGCTTCATCAACTAACAACACTGCTTTGTGTCTTTCAGCTCTTTTCCTCATCATAGATGAATGAAACATAATCAAGTCAATAACATAAAGTCATAGACTCACCAACAAGTTACTCAATGTATTCCTTAGCCTCATCTATCATATCCATCTTCCTCATGTAGATATTTTTGTTCTTCATCTCTTTCACTTCTTCTCTACAGATGTATCAGTATAGTAACTTACAAGATAAGTGTTGTCAAACTTAGTTGACATCAATGACAACATAATACTGATTTAATCATATTACATATCTAATCAATATGCTCAGTGATCTCAAATCACAGATCCTTCAATCAGGTTCTAAATCAGTTGTAGTTCATCACCCACATCATTAAGTACTACCCTATCCTAAATCCTGGAATATGCATCACACTAAAATGGTAATATAGTGGTAGTGAGACTATTTCATTGGATGTTCTTTCTATCTCCACATGTACTTATCTTTTGATTGTAATGTCTAATTTTCCCATATTTTTTATTGACAAATATCAATCGATGATCATATATGTACACATGAAATATTGATATGATTTGAATACATAATTGTGTAAAAGAGATGAATAAATAATTCAAAAGTATGATTATTGAAAATTGGATAAACAACTAATATGACCTATATTATGATAATGTAATCATACTTGTGGTGTTATAATGCAGGAAAGATGATGTGTAGATAAAGTGAAGGAGAGACAACAATACCCAATCAAATACCCCATGAAGAAGTTGTAGGAGTAATTCAATTTCTATAGTTGGGAATGAAGAAATATATTTATCATGCTTTAGGAGTTATTACTAAGGGTCAAATTTATTTATGTTGAAAATCCTTGTAAGAGAGGTTAGGGTATTGAAACCCTTGTGTTAGGTTAAAACTCGTATGGACCTTTTTATGGGTCATTAAATGGCATTGTTTGGTCAATTTCATGAATCCTTGTGCAAAAATAGATCCCTAGGGTCAATACCTTAGGGTTGGGAACCTTTACAACATGTGATATTGTCCTTAGGACTTGATATGACCCTTCAAAAAGTCACTTTTTTGAAGGTGATGATATAGGGCCTTGGGGAAAGTGTTTTAGGGTGGAGATTACTATATATCTTGGGAAGATTTAAGATATGGCTATTGCCCACTTCTCCTTTTGGAGGACTTCTGGCTTGTGGAAGAAGATGAGATAGTGAGGGGAGAAGCATAGAGGATCTTGCATATGGATGTGGAGGTCAAGATAATGCTCACAGAGAGATAAGTCATTTCTCCCTTGATATGTTTGGTTTTGGCATATATTTATTTTTCATGTATTGTGCCTCAAGGTAGTTGTTAGAGAGAATGCTAGAAATATTTTTTTGATATGAGTAAATGTGATATGTAAAATAAGCTCTCATCATGAATCATAATGGTGCACCATATTCCTACTTTCTCGGGGGTTGGCGAGGACCCTTTGAGGTCTCATGATTCCATTTGGATGGGAGGAGAGCAAGTCATTGTTAATATTCATCCATATGTAGTATTTCATGAAATTTATATGCTAGTTTGATTGGTAGTTTATGACATAGCTCACCAAGTGTTTAGTTAAAACACCATTGTATAATAATATCTATAAAGTCTTCTTTTCTTCTTCTTTTTTAATCATTGAAAAACTTCTTTTATAATCATCTGGTTATTAAATAATGGAGCTTGAAAGATTAATTGTTGATGAAAGACAATCTAAGTATGAGCCTATAATAGTATTAAAAGAAATCCTTCATTTATCATTTCTCCATGATTTTATCCCAAAATAAATGCATTAATAATTAAAAATAACAACTTAAGAGAAATGATATGTAGTTTTCTTTATTTGAGTGTAAAAGAAGCCCCCTTGCTGATTTCTTTCTATTGGCTAATCTAATGATGAGTGTTAGGGAATTTTGTATATGGTAATATAAGAAAGGAACATACAAGAGAAAGATGGTTGTTATTAATCTACAAATGTAAAATTATTATCAGAACTTTATGTTACTTGATTGATATATTATGATAAGCTTCCTTTAGGTTTTGAGTAAAGATCTTAGTGTAATGATAGGACAATCCTTTGTTTGGTTTAGTATTTTCTTGTTTTCTTATTTATAATGTCAACATAAGGGTTGCTTCATTGAGTATGCAATGAATGGTCGGCGAAAGCTATTTGCTATTTTATTCTATTGCCAAAATTTACTAATTTTTATAAGGGTTGGTTGAAATATTAGTGTAGGTTTCTATTTCATACGTTTTGAGATGGATTTTCATTATGTACAAGAGTGAAATTGAGGAGGTAAAAAGTTTGTACTAAGTAAAATTCTCTACGATGTGATTTATTCAGTAGAATATATCTTATATAGATAAATGAGGTCCTTGGAATATAATAATAGTATTTTAAATAATGGTCCCTAAAATAACTCTTTTGTGAATATTCAAACAGATATACATGTAATGCATAAGTATATATATCAAACTACATGAATATGAAAGATGTTTTTTTGGCACGATAAATTTATAATAGATAAGGTAAAATCTTAATGAATATAGAAATCTAAAGAATATAGTGCTTCCTCATCTGCTTATGTAATTCCAAGGTAAATTAAACAAATTAAGATAAAATAAAAGGCTTCATTCATATAGGGATACCCTTTCTAAAAATCCTTTAGTTTCTTGGCATCAATTTATAAATGGCTTCCTCATTCTTTAGTCAATCTTAGGAAACTATGTACTATATCCTCCAAAGGTGCCATATCATAGTTTGATTATTGAAGAAGAAAAGTAACATTTTGCATATAAGTAAATCTATAATATGCTTTTGAAATATAGATATACATATCTATGATGCATAACAATAAAACATGTTGTCCAAGTAACAAGTTGTAAGGCCATTTGCTCATTATATGGGACACAAAACCTATGAAGCTACAATATATATTTATTAGATCTACAAATAATGCCATGAGTACTACTGACCATTTGTAAACACATAATATCAATCTATATACGTGGAAAAGAATATATAAATATTTATCTTACATGTCATATAATTAAAGTCAGTTAGTTTAATCATATAGTGTGGATAAGGCATAATAGGAGTATTATAAATACTTGATACATAGATAAAAGAAACTTATTGTGGTGTGGATACTATCTTAACACCTCCTATTATGCCATAGTAAAGAAAGTTGAAATGATAAGACCGATTTAAGAGGCGGCTACAAAGTAAAACCCCCTATTATTTTGTTATTTGTGTCTTATCAGTTGTATCATCCCAAAATGTACTTTAGAATACACTTCAATTGCTATTGACTCAGATGCTTCAATGATAAAGTTGAGACCTAGCTTGGAACGCTTATGCAATTTGAGCCTGATTGTGCCATCACATCCCTACCAATGCATTGGTAGCAGTAAGATAAATTAATAATTTGAAAAGAAAAGAAACTTAAAATAAATGTAATCCAGTAACATCTATAGTTTGAATCCATTTTCTTATCCCTGGGTGGATTGTCTCCCCACGTATATTACTTCTACAATATGACCTTTTCAAGACCCACAATGCTAAGAGGTCATTTCTATGCTGCTCCAAGATCTCATGAAGAAGAGTTGCAATGGAAACTTAGCTGCAAAGGAAAAAAAAGGGTTTTGAGAATACAATTAAATTTCATGATTGCAATGATGAAATTAAGAAGGTTAATTGTATTATATTTTATCTTCCAAATAATCAAGAAATGACAATAGAAAATTTCCATTTCATCATATGATTCAATTAGAATAAAGATTTACTTTATTTTATAATAATACATATTCTAAAATGAAAATGTAATTATTACTTTTTTTAAATGTGGTTTTTACTTTATTTTATTTATTTTATCTTATAAAATCAATTAAGAAGTGATAATAGAAATGTTTCTATTTTGATATATGACTTGGCTTCACTAAAATAGAATGAAAGAATTATTTTGTTCAAGAACTAACCATAGATATATTTCTATTTTGTTTTGTGTTTTTCTTTATTCTATCTTATGAATTCATAATAATATATTCTCATTTTATAAAACACTAATTTTCCTTAAAATTAGGTTGAAAATTTATTTTACTAAATAATGACAAAATCATAATAGAATCATGATGTGATTTAATTATTATTTTACTAAATAATCACAAAATCATAATAGAATTATGATATGATTTAATTATTATTTTACTAGGTTTATGCAATTATTATTCTATTATCTTTCCACACATTCAAGGCTTTTTGGCCTTTTATTTGCTAAATATCTTTGTTAATACATATTTAAAAAATATATTTTTAAAATATACCAAGATATCTCAAAGGACTAAACCCTCAATATAATATATTTAGATGCATTTTACATAGGTTTTCTAAAATACAAATATGGTAGTTTAGAAGTAGTAATATACAACAAATTTCAAGTATATAAATAGTAGAGTGGGGTACATGTAGAAGAATGAATGACTAGTACAAGTTAGGAATGACACACTTGAGGAAGAAAGGGCTATCTTACATTCAACTAATCAATGTTTAGAGTAGCCTATGTGGGAGAGGATCTAAATAATTATGGTTTGAAACAACTTGTATTTAACTATAAATAATTGAGATTGAGATTGGATTCGTAGATGTGATATTTCAAGGAATATTGGTGATACCACAGGTTGTAAATATGAAAGAGGAGAGTTTCTTTAATAGAGGGCTAAGGTAGATTGGTGATTTATTAACAATAAATGATAACAATGAATAAAAATTGTATAAGATTATTTAAATAGATGGATAATCTAAAGAGTGGGGTGTGAATAATTTAGAGATAAACCTGAAGGATGTCATTTAAGAAATGTATCTAGACAATCAATGTAGACATGTAAGTTTGGTATAATTTGTAGGGTGACCTAAAGGAGGAAGGTAATGGAATTTCACAAAAGGTGTACATATACCTAATATTTTATATGGAAGGATGATGACGTAGTATGTGATAATATCATACATGATTAAGAAAGTTGTAGAAAAGTTAGATAGAAAACACAACAATACAAGATGTAGTGTCCAATAGATAAGATGTAAGATGATGTAAATAACAAATAGTATGTATAGAAATGAAAAAGAATGGGATATTAATAATAAGAAATTAAAGTTTGTAACTATGAACTACCATGAGGAAGAAGATGTTAGGAAATTTTAGGAAGGTTGCATTTAGTAAAGATTACATTGAAGAATACAAGTTTAGCAATGATTATAGAATAAACATAAGAAAATAGTGCAAGATATCACAAACTAATAGAAGGGAAATAAAAAATACTCTAAGGAATCAACATGTACAATCTAGGTATAAAGTGTGTTAGAGAAGGTATAGATGAACCACTACAAAATTGAGTTGACATAGCTTGGTTGAGGGAGTTATAACACAAGTGAGTTTGATGGAAGAACACTTAGATGAAGTATATGATACAATCAAGAATTTAGTACTCAAGGAGTGGAGAAGATTATAATACATCTAGTTATGTGCAGATAGTTTTGGGATGTTCCTTAGGCTCGCCAAACTAGAAGAGGTATAAGGAAATATGCTTACATATATCTCAAAATCTATGTTAAGGACATATAAATGTTAGAATACATGTTGACATGGTAGTTATATTAACATCCCTTATTTTCCAAATCTAAGCTTATAAATTTCTTACATAGTGTGCCTTGTGCAAGAGTATCTTAGGAGAGGGAAATATTGGATTACAAAAAAAATCCATTTCATTTTCTTTGTGTTCTCTTTATTGTTTTTTAGATTTAGGAGTTCTCATTAATGTGCAGCTTTGTAAATTTTATAATAATCTATATTAATTATGATAATTTATATGGCCATGGTGTGTGATGGGTTGGGGACCAAACTTTTTGATCAAGATTCTATAGGGATCAATCATCTTCAAGGCCAAGGAGATGTCAATCCTAAAGGTGGATAAACCATCCATTTAATAAAGAATGAGTGTTAATGGGATCATTTATGAGAGTATCCACCCTCTCAAACATGAACATGTTTGGTTTTCATGAAAAGATACCTAAGAATAAAAACTAATAAATTTGATGGAATAAATACTTGGTATAGATGCACACTAGAAACAATTCACATTGATTCTTAAAATGTAACAACATGGACCCTAATGAGAAACTTGTATATTTGCAAGGACTTGTTGAAACTAAGGAGATTTTGATTGCAAGGATTATCCTATTACTTCAAGTTACCTATCCAAGGTAAGGACAACTCAAATATAGTGGCCACACTATCTATTTTTCCTCAATATATTTCTACAATTACACCCTACTTACGAAGGCATATAGATGAGTTAGACATAGTAATAGTGATGCCAAAGATACAATTATCATACAATCAATATTATAGAGCATGACTCATTACATGAGAATGTTGGAGACACAATCATCATTTGTGGAAAATGTTGTACTTTCTCTTAAAGAGGTTGAAGAGGTGCACTCTTTACTACAACTAGGTAAAGTATGACCAAGTCATATTGTATAATGACCATCCATTTTACCATTTCCTATAAATAAATACACTACTAAAGGATTATTTAAAATGGTGTTTCCACCTTTGTATCCATAAGGAAATTCTATTTAAAAAAATTAATGTATCAAAGAAGTAAAGTTACATTAATCTTCTCTCCACCTTCTACAATACCATGATAATAGGTTTTTCCAACACCCATGATTTAGATACTTCCTACTGAATACACTTATGTGTCATTAAAGTTAAGTGAAAATATCCATATTTGTGCATTGACAACTGGATAATTCTTTACCTACAACTATTTGTGACCTTTTCCAAAGACTAAAGGACTTGTCTAATGAAAAGATTTCCTATCAACTGATGCACCTTACCTCCAGAACTCGTAGCACATGCACACTTTGAAATCATTGTAGAGGTGAGATTTTAGACATGAATATTAAAATTGGTTACACAATACTGTTCTTCACCCTTAGTGCATTAGATTAAAATGGTTAGACCAACATAGCATAATTCCCTCCATCACACCTACGAATTATTATAAAAATTCTAGATGGAGGTTAAAAAGTATAGTTTAAAACCCACAAGTTATGGAAATATACATGCACCACAAATTTACTACATTGCATGAAGAGGTGCTTGAAAAAAATTTTGGTGTAAGGGGCTACTGATAAAGGGAATAAAATTTTAACATTTTAAACTTTTAATGAGATTTTACTTATATTAGTTTATAAAAACATATTTCTTTAGATATGATTGTCAATACAAAGGCTCAACACACATCCATGGTTTCACTTGGCTCTAGGAAGCACCTAATTTTTTAAAATTATAATGGAGTAGAATTTAGTTAGTACAAAATGTACTTGACTATATTGATAGATGTATTTCCATGGAACCCAAGATTCATTGAATTAAGAAACCAAATATTTCATCAATTTCCTATTGACGACTCTTGCTTGATGGACACAAGAATGATTATGACAAATAACCCTTCCACCAACTATAATGAATTGGTCAACCATGTTCAACAAAATACAAAGTGTGCACTACTAACTTGTCTTAGGAGGAAGGGGACATCTCTTGCATGTCATTACAAATCCCCCTTGACCATGTTAGAAAAATGAGACATCTCTAATGTTGAAAATGACCAACCTGAACACACTCCCACTTGAAATGATGATTGCAACCATCTATACTATCTATTTGGAGGGCTAATGTAGATTTCCAACCTATTATCTCAATAAATATAATGTTTAATTTTTTTCTAAATATGCAACACAAGTTGAACAAAAGTTTGAAAAATACCATGCTATCTATCTCACATCTCAAGTAATTCTGAGTCTAATAAACCAAACCTACTTGTATTTCACAAAATGCTTAATCATACCCTTGTGGATCAAGATATTGGGGTTTAGGAGACCTAATGACTTCTAATAGAACTACCACTCTTCCTATGTAGTAAGACATTTTATTCTTTAAATGTAGACCAAAAAAATATTCAACATGTTTCAATCTCACTTGCATCTATAACCACACCCAAGCCATATTGAGGCTTACATGGTATGACATATACTGTTGGCATTAAGTATGTTTGTCATTAGTGACAACACTTATTTAGATTTTGTGTGCTTACCGAGCTTCGCAATGTTTACCGAGCAATCTGAGCAGAACAGTGCTTACCGAGCAGACTGAGCTTCACAGTGGTTACCAAGTTATCATTACCGAGTGATGAGATGAGCAATGTTTACCGAGTGCCAGCATGGTAAACAAGGAATTCAGTTTCTACCGAGTGACACTATATCTACCAAGTCTCCAGTGTATACCGAGTTTGAAACTATGACCAAGTGGTTAGTATGGACCGAGCCTCCACTCCTACCAAGAGCATGACGATGCCGAGTAATGCAGTGGATGCCGAGTATCAAAATTTCACCGAGTTAGTTTGCAGGAACTTTTGTAACTACATCAGGGCCGACTCAGTAATACTTGTGTTGACTTGTATTTTAGCAGCCGACTTTGTAATTATTTTGGATTGATATATAAGCAATGTTTTGTATCATATCCAAAGGGTAGTAATGTGGAATATGAATGTGTGAATGCATGGAATGAGAAGTGTGTATGTGAAGATGCATGATAGGTAGAGATAAGAAAATTACAAAGGGCTACAATAGTATAAGGAGCAGCAGAGACATATCTATCATAGAAGGTGATCAGTACATCAAAGAATCTCAATCAGCAAGTATAGTTGCAAGTAAGAGATTTACTGTTTCATCCTAACAAGTGAATCAACATTAAATCCTTTAATAGGGTAGACTTAACAGTCTTTTGTTAAATCTCTTAACTGAGTGCATACTTCATTGTATGTTTGTAAATCCTCTAACAAGGTGGACCTAGCAGTCCTAATTGCTCCTAACAGGGTAGATCATCAGAAGTGATCATTGTAAGCCTTAACCAACCAACTTTATACTGCAGTATTGAATTTTTGTGGGTATCATCCCCACCCCAGTTTTACTTTCTATTTGGAAGGTTTCCGGGTCACCAAATCTTTGTGTTAAAGTGCTATGAATGTTTTATGTTTTCAGTTTCTCATGCATGCAATTAGATTAATGAACTAAATGTTATTAAGATTTGTAATTAATGGAAAAGTTTTGAAGTTACTGATTCACCCCTCCCCTCTCAGTAACTTGTCTAGTCTTGAATATTTCCAACAATTGGTATCAGAGCTTTGTGGTTCTCAGGATAGAGTTTGACAACTTGAGTAAAGATCCAAGACAATGGAGATATTCAGACTTAACAAAGTAATTGAAAATGAAAAGCTAGATATGGAAATGGCCATAGTTCAACTCAAGGAAGTAAAAGAACATCTTTCCCAATCCCTAAAAAGAAGGAACTTGCAAACCAGATGAATGACCATCAGTATGTTGAAGAAAAGATTGAAGATTTTTTCCCTTCAAGCAGCTCAGATGAAGTAAACAATGCAATCAAAGAACTCCTAGAAAAGAATGGATCTCTGCAAGAAGAAGTAAGAAAGTTGAAAAGAGAACATGAAATTTAGTCAACAAGATTTTGTGAAATCTTGGAACAAAGAAACAAGATGAAAGATGAAATAGATGGAAAGAACAATGAAATCCAGAATCAAACTCTTTAGCTAGAAAACCTTATTGATCAGATCTCCAATGCAAATGAAGAAATCTTGACTCTGAGATCAAAAAATGAAAGGATAAGAGAGGAGCTGAGATCTGAAAAGAAAATCAGTTTAAGATTGGTGAATGACCTAAACACTGAAAGGCAAATCAATGAGAGAATATTGAAATCTCAAGAAGATATGAATCAGCTGTATGAACAAAACCTTCATAAGAAAAAAGGAAAAATAGGACTTGGATACAAAGAAGAAGGTGAATCCTCCAAACAAGGTACTCAAAAAAATCAGAAACCTACTTGTAATCACTATGGCAAAATAGGTCATACTTCAAACAAATGTTGGAGCAATGGAAAAGCAAAATTCAATGGAAAATGCTACAATTGCAATCAACATGGTCATAAAGCAAATGAATGCAAGGAGAAACCAAGATTTAAAGGCAAATGTCACAAATGTAACAAACAAGGTCACAAGGCATCTGAATGCAGATCTAAAACATCCAATCCAGCAGAACAAATTGTGAAAGCAATATT
This sequence comes from Chamaecyparis obtusa, assembly GCA_027943335.1. Taxonomy (NCBI): domain Eukaryota; kingdom Viridiplantae; phylum Streptophyta; class Pinopsida; order Cupressales; family Cupressaceae; genus Chamaecyparis; species Chamaecyparis obtusa. The sequence continues at coordinate 1,165,997 of BSBK01002401.1, forward strand.
TGGTTTGGATTACAACACTTGGTGTAGGTGTCATTACTGTGGAGAATATGGACACATTGGCATAAATTGCATAAGGCATCACTTGAGAAAAAGGGATACTACCATAAGATGTTATACATGCACTAAACTTGGTCATATAGCTAAAAATTGCATGAATATAGGCAAAGTTGAAGATGAAAAGAAAGCAAAAGCATATAGCATCAGGAAGAAAATGAGACAACAGTGGATTCCTAAATCTACCGAGAAAACCAATCCAAGTAATGAAGTCACTCATGAAGAGGGTGGCTCTATCAATTCTAACTAAGTCTCCAAGAAAGCACTGGAACTATATCATCATAGACAAATTCCAAATAGTTCCAAAATTGAAAGGAAGAAAGATCCAATTAGTATGCAAGATACAGAAGGATCACTAAGAAGGTCAGTATCAGTTATCACTAAGCAAGGTCGGGAGTAACCAAATTTCATGTGGTTACTGAGTATAGTCAGAGCAATATGAATTCTTATATTCATTGAGTTGTGGAGTCTTCATCGAGCAATCAATGCAATAGTGGATGATAGTCTATCCAGTTCAATGCCCTAATTCCTACTGAGCATTAATGATAAAGTTTTAACAAAAAGGCATGAAATCGAGTTCATTCTTCACTGTGAATTTTAGCATATTGAGAGCAGAGAGATTTCCTAGTGCGATCAAGCGATTCGAAGAAAAATTTGCAGCAGAAAAGAATTTTCTTTATCTACCGAGCTACCATGACATCATCCAGCTCCAAAGTGAAGAAAGGTTCAGAAATGTTGGTCCAAGGAACATAATGGAAAGCGTCAGATTTCAAACTCGTGCCCACAGTTGCAGAAACCCTAGACCTGAGTGGAGCTCAATCTCAGATCCCTCCCAAGGTACTTCTTGTTAACGATATTCGCAGTCATTTTAAAGGTACAATTCAAGAGCTTGGAACCCTAGAGATAGATGTTGCCCGAAATGAACTGTGTGTTGATGGTGTTCTTAAACCGGAGTTTAAGCATTTGGAAGATAAAGGTTTAGTTCATATCACCCACTTGCCTCAGAGTTTCCAAGTAAAATGGATTAGATATATCCTAAGTCGAGTGCATGAAGGTAGAATTTGGCTTGAGAAACTAATAGAGATCACAAAGAAGATGATTCACTGAGTTACGGGTCTTCCCATGCTTGCCAAGGCAAAATCTACAAAAACCCTAGGTCGGGTAGAGCTGGAAAAGAAAACCCTAGCCGAGTGGGACGGTAGAGGTATGAAGATAAGCAGTATAACCGATGCAAAATTGAAATTTGGGACATATGTTATAGCCCACAAGATATATAGTTCAAGCCGACAGAATAGTGTTCCGTGTGAAGCAATTGACCTGGCATACAAGATTGTGAAAAACAATATGTCATTTGACCTAGCAGATTTGTTGTTGAAGCAGTTCAATAAAAATATGGAGAGCATTCAAACTTCAAAGAACAATCCATGTAAGTTTGGATCACTACTGACTTGTTTATTTTTCTATGTTCAAAAGTTTTTCCCATCAAAAGGCACGGTAGAATGAGAAAAGATGTGCTTGTTCTGTATCAAATAAATGAGTACATTACTGAAATGGGAGAGAATTTTGTAAGCATAATGGATAATTATTTTGAATCTTTTAAAGAGAAGATGAATAACAGATTCCAGATTCCACAAAAATTGGTGGAAGATTACAAAGATGATATTTGTTTCATGGTGGATTGTGATAGAGTTTACATTTAGGCAGTAAGGCCAAGAACAGTATGGGTGAAACCTCTTCATTATGAGGTAAATATTGATGAGACAAAGGACATAATTGAAGCCCTAATAAATCAACCTGTTGATCCAAAGGCTCCATATTTTGGAACTTATGAGGAAGCAAAGGTAAGAATTGAGCTAAGTATAAAGCTTCCATAGGTGATTAACAAAGGAAGAAAGAGGATGGCCAAGATGCAATCGAGCTCACCTCTAATGTTAACCGAGGGAAAAGGAGAGGACATTGAAGAAGAAGAGGAAAAGGATGAGAGTGAAGAAGAACAAGTACCTGTGAAGAAGAAAGGGAAGGCGACCATCACCAAGGCACCTAAAAGAAGAACAAGGGGCAAGGTAGGTAAAGATAGTAGTGATGTAGTATTTAAAAGGCCTCCTCCCACATTTGAAGAAAAGATTAAGAATTTGAGAGAAGGATCTGGAATAGCAAACTTCAAAACTCTCAAGTGTGAAATTAGAATAGAGACAGAGCAGAAGGAGATTGAAGAAGTTGTTATTGAGAAAATGGGGCAATGGAAGTACTCACCTAATGATATAGCTTCACAAATTCCAGGTGTTCTATTGGATAAAGTCAAGATGAGATGGGAGAATGCAAAGCAAACTGTCAAGGATATATATGCTCAAACCTTAAGACAGTTAATGCCAAATTTGAAAAATGCTAAAGTTAATAAGGCATTAAAAGAAAATGAGAATAAGATGACACTCAGATTCAACACTTATTTGATTATGATAAAAAAATATAGAATCTATTGTAAAGAGTGCCACTACTACATGGAAAAACATCTATCATCTTCACAAACCGAGTGTTGAAACTGTTGTGATAAAAGATATTGAAGATGACAGTGATGAAGATATAGAAGAAGAAGCTGCCACAGAAACAGTTTAGCTAGATAGTGTTGAAATAGAAGAAGCAGAGGAAGAAGCTACCGAGGAAGCCAAGCAAAATGATGAGGAAGATGATACTGTTTGGATAGCTATAGAAGTAATTGCCTCACTTCCTCATTCTCCAGCAAAAATTGCTACATCTAGCTCGGAGATAGCTTCAACAAGTATGATTGTGAAAAATCCAACAGATACATCAAACGTCCAATCATCCCTAGCTCTCACACAGCTCAATGTATCAATGACAGAAGTGGCTACCACTTCATCCACCGAGCAGCAACCTCCTTCTTCCACCAAGTTGTATTCTCCAGCATCTACTTTAGTACCTTCTCCAATTTTGAGTTCCTCGGCAATAAGTACTTTAGTTTTGGACACTTCAGTAAGTACTTCAATTTTTTATTCTACAATTGTAAATACTTCAGTTTTGGGTTCATCAAGTTTTCCATTAGTTGGGACTATATCATTTTTCACTGCAAATCCTACTATATCTACAATAATTTCTATTCTAGATTCAAAAGCATTAAGTACAATGACAATTGGACCTAAGGCTCAACCAAGTACAAGATTTTTGAGCAAGAGTAAAGTCATAGAAGAAGACATAGATTTAGATGAGGCAATAGAAATTCCAAAAAGGGATTTTGCAAATCTTACTGCAGACCAAATGCAAATAGTTGGTGAACTCCTCCAAAAGAAGGCAAAGCAGAAGAAATTAAAAGAGGAAAGAGACAAGGAGTATAAGATCATAGAAGATGCCAAGAACATTCTGACAGAGGCTATAGGTGTTGAAATTGATTCCTCTCAACACATTTTGTTACAGTTGGTAGAGGTAGTAACTAAGTTTAATGAGGATTCTTCTGGATCAGATAAGTTGCTTGAGAAGGCTGAGAAGAAGTTTGATAATAAATTTCTTGAGCGTATTGCTCAGCAAATAGCTATCAATCAGGCAGAGTTATCTTCATTTTTGACTAACATTGAGTCCTCCTATTCCAAGGTAACATCATTTTTTGTCAAGGTATGTAATGTTGTCGAGTTCTCAAAGGAAGTTAAGGACAAATTGAATAAGATTGATGAGGATCTGAAGATCAGTGCACAGAAGTTGCAACTTGAACCTAGTTGAAGCTCTGCACATCATATGAAAATCAGATTCCTATCTGATAAGCAATTAGAGTTATTGAGAGAAGATGCAAGGATCAGGTCAACATTAATAGATATTCAAAATATGATCCTTCCCATTATGGATATAATGTAGAAACACGTTGCTCACTCAAAAATATTGATCCATGACAATCAGTTTTCAATTGCAGATCATATGATTGAACTCTTTGTAGAAGTCCAAGTTGCACTCCATACATGCAAGATTCTACAAGAGAATTGGGACAGAACTCTGGCATTAATAAGTAAGGTACATTCTAATTTTCTCTCACATTTTGGTATCTTTATGTAAATTATTTGTATATACACCTTTGGCATTATTGTCAAAAAGGGGGAGAAAGTATATAAGATAGGGGGAGATATATGGAAAGATATGAGAGATATGAAAGGGGGAGAAAGTATATGAGAGAAATAGGAAATATGAGTATGAGGTGAAATAAGATATTTGTATATATGTATACTATATGGGGGAGACATGAAATGTATATACAACAGTATGACAAAGATAAATTTTTGAAAAATCTAAAACAAATTCAGCATGATTTTTGTATATAAGTTTTGGGCGATAAGTGTTTTTGTCACTAATGCCAAAGGGGGAGATTGTTGGCATTAAGTATGTTTGTCATTAGTGACAACGCTTATTTAGATTCTATGTGCTTACCAAGCTTCACAGTGTTTACCGAGCAATCTGAGCAGAACAATGCTTACCGAGCAGACCGAGCTTCGTAGTGGTTATCGAGTGATGAGATGAGCAGTGTTTACCGAGTGCCAGCATGGTAAACATGGAATTCAGTTTCTACTGAGTGACACTGTATCTACTGAGTCTCTAATGTATACCAAGTTTGAAACTACGACCGAGTGGTTAGTATGGACCGAGCCTCCACTCCTATCGAGAGCATGACGATGTCAAATAATGTAGTGGATGCCAAGTATCAGAAAGTCACCGAGTTAGTTTGCAAGAACTTTTGTAACTACATCAGGGCCGACTCAGTAATACTTGTGTTGACTTGTATTTTAGCAGCCGACTTTGTAATTATTTTGGATTGATATATAAGCAATGTTTTGTATCATATCCAAAGGTTAGTAATGCGGAATATGAATGTGTGAATGCATGGAATGAGAAGTGTGTATGCGAAGATGCATGATAGGCAGAGATAAGAAAATTACAAAGGGCTACAGCAGTATAAGGAGCAGCAGAGACATATCTATCACAAAAGGTGATCAATAGATCAAAGAATCTCAATCAACAAGTATAGTTGCAAGTAAGAGATTTACTATTTCATCCTAACAGGTGAATCAACATTAAATCCTTTAACAAGGTAGACTTAACAATCTTTTGTTAAATCTCTTAACCGAGTGCATACTTCATTGTATGTTTGTAAATCCTCTAACAAGGTGGACCTAGCAGTCCTAATTGCTCCTAACAGGGCAGATCATCAGAAGCGATCATTGTAAGCCTTAACTGACCAACTTTATATTGCAGTATTGAAGTTTTGTGGGTATCATCCCCACCCCAGTTTTACTTTCTATTTGGAAGGTTTCTAGGTCACCAAATCTTTGTGTTAAAGTGCTATGAATGTTTTATGTTTTCAGTTTCTCATGCATGGAATTAGATCTGTAATTAATGGAAAAGTTTTGAAGTTACTGATTCACCCCTCCCCTCTCAGTAACTTGGCTAGTCTTGAATATTTCCAACAATATAAATCTAGAAAAAATGCCACTTATTAAAGTGATTCAAAAGTGGATCTTCAAAGCATCTCACAAGAACAATCAATGGTAAGATAAATCCACAACAACTATTCGACTATCTCCATAATTCATAAGCATCCTTGCAAAAGAGGAATTTTTTTTTGAAACATATTATTAGAGTAAACTATTGCTATACCATCCATTTTACAACATTAAGAATAATTTTGGCACCTTGGATGATCAATTTATAGATCAGTGGGAGAGTTTCTCATACAAGTACAATCCATGACATGTATGATGAACAACTCTACAACCAATTGATGAAACTAATGCTAAAAGTCCTATTAGTGAGGAAGGTCACATGCAAGAAGACATACTAGATGAATGGAAAGTCTTGTCTAGTCTATAAATATTCCTTCCTATTCACATTGATAAACTTGACATGCTTAGTCAATGAGGCATTGACCTTAACCATAACTAGGGAAAATCTCATATCATTCCACTCCAAGAAATAGTAGCTACTTCTTTCATAGACTTCAACTGATGAACATTTCAACCTGACTATGATCTCAATCAAAACACCCAATTTGACCAATTCATTGAATAAAAAAGGCACATGATATAGTTGTTTCCCATCTGCAAGCCAATACTTGCAACTGGTACTTAAAATGATTGTTCAAATTATGGAAGTAGGAAAGTCTGACTTGATAAAAATTATCAAGTTCACACTCATAAGTGTAGCACCAATCAACCAATCACTACCACTACTTATTGCATCAATGGGTGTAGCAGCATTCAACATATAAGCATCAACAACTTATTCGACCCTTTAAATACCAATGAAAGAAATGCTCCCTTACAAGGAGAAACACTTGCAACCTTCCAAGAGAGCATGTACTTCACTTGATACATTGTAATAGATTAAATGAGCCTCATTGGTCCAAAGCTTCTATAAATAATTGAGAGTTATTTGTGTGAAGCATTCATTAGGCATAACAACATTCAATTTATATGCAATGAATCATGCTCTTTGGTGACTTTGGCCAACTATCAACAACCAAATGGATCCCTATGTATGCTTCAACTTCTTATGGGGAGACTCTGGATGGCACATTTTTAACATAGTTAAAACTTTGAACAAAATATTTTGTTAAAATGGAGAATAGTATACCCAAACTAGTTTTTGTGCCCTTGTCTCAATTTAAAAAATGTTGAGCCTTTAATTGCATATTGGCAACTTCTATTGGCAAGATCAAGTTGCTCACTCACCTCTGAAGAGAAATCTATTTTCTTAACCTCCATACATTTAGTTGCAAAAAATAAAATCATGTCATTAAATAATAAACATATGTTGTCTTCACCAATGTCAATATCCCCATAGAAAAGAAACTTAGAGATTTAATATGCTTAGATCCAAAGGAAAAAGAGATTTAATCTAAGATACTCCTATGCATTGGCCAAGAGAAGTTATGTTTAAAATTGTGAGTTGAAACATGACTTGTGGATGGTGCACTTGGACAAGTCAAAGCTACTGTATATAGGGATGGAGAAAAACCACCTAAAATTCCCTTATTTATTGTTCTTCACTTCAAAAATTACATAGGGACAATGTGGGATCACAATGAACAAAAAAATGTGTGTGTAACTCCATTAGGTTGTGGTCTTTACTGTTAAATACCACTAAAACCTAACAATGGGCATTAACAATACATAAATCACAAGGGCTTAAACTTCAACACACATCAATCAACATTGGAAATATTGATCATCAAGGGTTGACATTCAGGACTATTTCAAGTGTTCGATAACTTGCAAGTCTCTACATACACCCTATTGTTGCATTCCAAAGATATCATACAAACTAAACCATGATCGTCAAAAGAGGAGGAGTGATTGTTGAAATTATCAAATGCAAGCCCTTTATACAAAAGTTAAAAGAAATCTAGGTTTGTTCCTTCAATCACTTATTTTAGCCAATTGCACTAACACTAAAAACTACCTTTTTATATATTTATATTATTTTCATTTTATCCACACTTTGTTAACTTGTCATGTAATCAACAATTCCTTTACATTTAATTTTATTAGTTAATCTACAAGTATTCAATATTTAATGTTAAACAATTATGCATGTAACAAATGTTATATTATTTTCAACATATCAACTATATCTCTTTTCATTCACTACAAGCACAAATTTTACAAAAGGGTAATTTCCCTTATTACGGATGCTATTGTATTATTATTTACAATTTTACAAACTTAGGATATTTTACTTTTGCAAGAAAATGAGTTTTACTATGTTAATTGCATAGATTGTAAGAGCTCCAAAAGAAAATCAATCTATCAACTATATTTTTGATCTATTTTCATGCTTCAACACAATAATACAACTTAAGAAAAATACTTTTACATGCGAATAACCATCCACTTTTGTGTGTGCAATGGTGAGACGATAAGAGGTTTGATTTTCCAAAAATGTAAAATAGGTTACATAAAAGTAACTATGAAATTCCAAGGATTATTGGGAAACTTTGAAGCATAATATTCCCATCAACTTACCATACAAAATTCTTTCAAATCTGGTAGTTCCCCGTATAATCTTGCCCTAAAAATCCACTTTAAATTAATTGATTTTAAAAATACAAAATTGATAATGTTGAAAAAAAGGAATCAATTCCAAAATCCCTACCCATAAAATATTGTCAAAGATATTTGGAGGATAATACAAATTTTACCATCCCAATATTTATGTAGGATACTGTTAAAATGTATTAGTCTATATTCTTTAGTATGCCATATACAAAACCATAGATAGCTTTGGTTTTACATCAATAACTAATTAGATGAAACTATGATAGCCTGCCACGAATTTAAATTAAAAATAATGATGCAAGGTAATCAAACTATAATATTTTATTTGTATAAAGTGAGTGATACAAATTGGAATTCCAACCTCTCATTGCCTAATTTTATTCTTCTCAAGAAGACTATCTAAAGATCCACAAAAGTTCAAGAATTTATACAAGGACGTTAAAACCCACAATCTATCTTGTATCACCACATTCTAAGTAGTCAATAGTGGTCGCTCACTTTCAGAAGCCTCATAGAAATACAATGACATCTGGTCTGCAAGAAAATAACTTTGCCATTGTTTCTCACATTAGAGTTTCATTGTTGTCTGAGATGCTACTACAAAAGAAGATCAATGCTAGCCAAGGAGATTTCCATAACCTGATTATTGCATAATCCATACCCAAATCAAGATAAATGGCTATAAAGAAAAAAAAAAAAATTCAAATTAGGTATATTTCCATATTCAATTCACTTAACAAAGGATTCTAGATGTGGATCCCAGGTAATTTTCATAGAAAAAATACCAGTTAGCTGGGGCATTCAAAAATTACTAATGAACAGATAAATCTTTCTGAATCCTTTCTTTCACTAGTTACAAAATTAATAAAAACAAACAAAATTGGAATATCCTATAATTACTTATTAAAATAAAGTTCTAGCATACCCAAAATGTCATAAATGAAAAACTTGCCCAAAACAATAATTGAGAGGAAAAAAGCATACATAACATAATAAATACAAAAATGCATCCAAAGCATCATGAATTAAAACACAATCAGATGATCATAAAAATCTTACAAGTTCAAAAACTTCAGCCACCCTAATACTGCAAACGCTTATTAAAAGTAAAACTCTGACTGGGAATATGGATTTGTTCAGACTTGCGTGATGGGCAACCTTCTATATAAATCAAAATGGGCTTCTAAATGAACCTTTCATTCCAGAAAAGTAAGCTTCCCTGACTTTAGAGCAAAGACAATATGAACTTCTCTATTCTGTCAACAAAGCACAAAGTATAGAATGTTGTGGCTTTGTTGGATTGATTTGTGGATCCTACTTTACATAGAGAACCAACAAAGTAGAAAAAGAATAAAGAAGTATATGGGTTAAGAGAGAAAATATATTCATTCATAATATTTGCTTCCGATCGTATGGTTTTTGCATCCAAATTAGAAACTTACCAATCTTATCCTCAAAACAAGATGACTTTTGCATTAAGTTAGAAATTTAGGAGGTAAATAGAGGTGAAAATAAAAAACATGGAGAGGAAATAAAATTTGAATGAATATATGATCGAAAAATAAAAAATAACAAGAAGGGTTGACAATTTTCCAGTAGAAATTTTATTTTTCAGGGAGAAAAGCTCCCACAAATAGACTAACACCTAAAAAATATATGAAGACAAGTTATTACATTTTTTCCATCTTCTGAAAGCTAATTAAAAAGCTCCTTGGTGTACCTATTGTACACTAAGGTGTGATTGCTAATTTAATTGATCTAATGTTTCCTCTAAAAAATTATCATTTCCTCTGCTTTTTCACATTTATTAAATAATTTAACATTATTTAATATTTAATTGGTAATTACCATTTTTTAGAATAATTAAAATTATTTATTTATTTATTTAATTATTTTTATATGTATTAATTAAATAATTCTTAAAATTATTTAATTAAAAATCTATCCTCAAATTTGAAAATAGAAACAAATATATTTATATATTTTATTTAATTTTTTAAAAATGATAACTTTGTTAACTTACTTTCTTTCTAATTTCAAAAATGGAAACAAATACATTTATTTATTTATATCAATTTTTGAAATAAATCACTTCAACAACTTATATTCTTTTCTCATTTTCAAAATAGAAAAAAAAGTGTACATTTGAAAATTAGAAAGTTTTTATCCTTTTCCTCAATGAAAGTTCATTCTTCCTACCTTCATCTTCTCATCTTCACCAATCCATAAATTCAACCCTTCTTCTAAAGATTAAATAATATACCAATTATTTATTTCGATTTCCCATCTTCTAATTTCTTAAAATTAAGTAAATAAACATTTCTTTAATTTTCCTTTCTTGTAGGAGAAAATAAATAAATTTAATTTATATTTTTATCTTTCCCACTTTCCTTTATTACTAAATCTTATCATCTCTACTTAATCTCTACTTACCAAGTTCTATCAAGTCTTATCTCACTAACTTTCCTCTTTTTCATCTCCAATTGCTAATTTGTCCAATCTTTTTATTGTCTTAACTTTCATTTTCTAACCTCACTTTCTAATTTCTCTCAACCTCTCTTGTAATCATATCCATTGATTTCTCAAAAATCTAATAAATCTCCATGTTTCAATCAACCCTCAATCGCTATAAATCACCACTATTTAAAAAAAAAGTTACATGACTATGCCACCATGAAAGAATTGAGTATTAGAAGATGAAATTTGAATTTATAATTGGTTGGAGGAAATTGATGGTGGGATCATGTGCTTTGTTCTCCCATTTTACCTTCCATTTTCACTTTGATCAACTATCCAACTTGAAAAACCAAAAATGGACTAAGTATTGAGTTTTCTAAGATTTTGGAGTTTTGATGTTGTTCATCCTTTCGTACCTTCTCTTTTGATCTTGAATCCCCAATACAATTCTTCAAATTTGACTAAGTATTATTTTATTGGATTGTTAGTTTTAGGGTATCCATCTTTTTTTAACCTTTTGAAACTCCACATAGAAGCCATGTAAAATATGTTAAATTTATCATCTTTTTAGATTTTTGGTGTTTCCTTTCCATTCATACCTTTTCCTTAGTTCCTTTGATCCCTTGAGTTTAAAATATATAGTGACTAAGTGTCATTTTGTGGTCCTTTGGAATTTATAAGTTTCACTTCTACTCATATTCCTCCATTTTCATCCTTGGTCCCTAAAGTTGGAAATTCTTCTAATGCTTGAGTCATTTATATTTCGTCAAACTTTTGGACGTCCTCATCTTTCAATCCATTCATTTATATCTCCTTGGCTCATTGATTCCACAACACTTTGATCCTTGAGTTCTTAGACTTCTTTGTCTCCTTATCCCCATTGTACTTGTTATCTTGGTCATACTTCCTCCAAACATTTTACTCCCTTATATTTCACTTAGTCTACTCCAAATTCTTCTGATTCTAAAATACCTTTGGTAGTCTCTTATTTCAATTCCTCTTTTCATGCACTCCCAATGGTGAGAAAGTCCACCAATGTCCTTGATTCACCCAAGTATTTAATCTTTAGACTCTCATTATTTCTCAGGCATTTATACTACACCTTCCTTCCTTGATTCTTTAAAATTGCCTTATCCTTGAATCTTTGAGATTTATTCATCCCTTTATCCCTTTTGAACTTTTATAGTTTCTTGCTTCTTCATACTTTGCTTCCCAATCTCAATACCTTAAAGGCCCACTTCTCCTTTGATGACATAATTTCGATGTCATCAATCCCAAGTACTCATGTCCACTACTTACATCATGTCAACATTTTCCTTTACCATCATCATCTCCCCTTCAAAATTTTAGAGTTTCTCATCTTAATTTTCATGGTTGGTAGTTCAATGGAGGCCCCAATGACTAGATGTCTGATGGATCAATGCTTCATAATGATATCAAAGATGGACATGAATCATGTTTGGATTGATTTCCATGAAAATCAAATAAAATATGAGGGCCTAAAGGTTTGAGAAGATGACTGGCAATGTTTTTTTTATTTAAGTGGCTCATCAAATGATTTTATGCTCTTTTGCTAGGTTTGGTAGTTAGATAAGAAAGTGATGGCCCAATAGTTAATTGATAGCAAAAAAAAGATGTGTTTTCTTACATCAATGAATTTGTAACACCATTAATATTTTTTGCATGTCTATCCAACTTGAGTGTTATTAATGCAAGATGCAATACCTACAAATGGGAGATGGACTCCCATACTCCATAACTATAATATGGACATGTTAAAGTATGCTTGAAATATTAAAAAATGATTTAATTATTTGATGTGAAAGAATGACTACCACCTGTAGTTGTAGGAAATTGTGGATTTCCAAGGTCCATTATGATAGCCTACATGTTTCCCAATCTAGGGGACTTGCAGAAGGACATATTTAGGTCATATTTCATTTTTCACAGGGAATATGAGTATATCATAATAAAAATGATGTAATAGAATTAAAGGGTTCACAATTCCAAATCTAGGTATTGTAGTTTATTATTGTAATGATTTGGGTGTATCCAAAATTGGTAATAATACTTGTAACTATTATAAATCATTACATGTGGATTCAACATTTATTAAGTGTCTCCTTGTGCATGATGCACATATTTAGATATGTTTTTTATTAGTTAGTTGACTAGACTACTGTAAAATCCCTATAAAGATTTTTCAAGGTATTTTCTCATAATAATAAATGAAATGTATATGCATGCTCATGGATTACTAGGTATACTCATTTAATAGTTTTCAACTATCAACTATTTTTTTAAAATATCCATGTAGAGCCTAACTTGCATGTGTAATTTGAAAGGAATGTTTTTGTGATATCTTGGTTATGGCATTACCTTGCTTTCCATTATTACATGTTTCAATGAGTTTATAGACTCTATTGTCCAGTTGGATAAAGGCACTAGTTTGTTATTAGCTCTTTTTGTCTAATTTTTCATCTACATAATTAAAATACATTAATTTAAACATCTCTTCAACTAAATTAGTTATATTATGTTCTAATTGGCATGTATGAATGTCCATAATATCAAAAGGGGTTATCACAAAACACACTCTTAATAGTTATGTGAAAAATTATATATTCTAATAAGGAGCTTGACCTTGAATATTGCAAATCAACATATAGCCATGAAGTGACAACCGAAGTAGGGTTGTGTTATATAGTGTATATGATTTGTATCAAGGTAAGTGATGTGCTTCAATGGTAATATCTAATATAAAATCTTAGGTAAGCGGTCTTGCAAATTCAAAAATGTAAGAGGTCTTATCTACTTCATTAATTGGCCCTGAGTCATTCAACCTGAATATAGATCTATAATAATATTTATATTTTTGAAACCCTTGGCACTTGGGAGATTGTCATACTTTAGAGATTTTGGGTCCATCTCATATAACCTACATGTTCTCCCAGGTCAAGCCCTTTATTGGCTAGGATAAATGATATTGAAGACAATAAACATGTTAGATAACTACATGACAATGATGTAGAATATTGATTGTTGTCTCTTAGAAAATCATTTATTCTAATGATTTGCCTATTTTATTATTTATATAATTTAATTACAAATTGAATACTTTTTTAAATACCAAAATATAGCAATATCTCACATAAGCATGTGTTAAGTTCACAACATGTAGTAGAAAGGAGCTAAACTTTTAGAAATTGATTTTAAAATTTAAAACTAGTGGTTCATTCTCATGCATTGCATGCTTAATCTCAAGCATTATGAAAATAAACCTAGACAATGAAATGATACTTTTGAGGTACTCGGTGAATATATGTATGCAAATGAGAGGTAAATGTTAAATATATTAAAATTGGTGTAAACAAAGATTAATAATGATTAGAGTGTAAGCCAAATATAACACTAAAGTGTTTTACTCTATGCAATATTTTATTTAGATTCAACTATGTAGTTTTTGAGTTATCTTCATTTACCTTTTTTTTTCATTAGTTATTGATGAAGGGCACTCCCCTTACCCAAACACACACAACACAACAGAGAAATAAACATAAAATTATAAGAACAAAATAATCACAAGAATAAAAACACTTTCTTTTTATTATCTTCAACGAAATGACATTACAACATTCAAAAAATAACATGCTAAAACCACATGGGCATTCTCATTACAATAATCTGCAAGTTAGAGCCACCGTATGCATGTTTGGAATTGTCCCTTGTAACCCTACTTTGTCTTCTTATATTGGGAAGTTTAACCACTCTATAATGTTCTGGAAGATGTAACTCCCCCTTTTTGAGGACGACCACTTTTCTATTATTTTCCCCATATTGGAATATGTTGAGAATATGCCCAAAATGAGTTTTGACGCTCATTGGATTATGTCCAAAATTTTTATTTATTTTTAACTTAGTAGCACAACTTTCGAAGGCCACATCTTTTAATCAGACCATTGCATTTTCAATTATCATACATTCTCAGAAAGCTCACGAAGAGTTCTACACCATCCTTCCATCAATTTTATAAGATTCATCATTTTCAACTCAATCTCGATCTTCTAAGACTCTCAAAAATGCATTTGAAATTTTTATAGAAGAAATTTCCCCCCAAAAATTGGATATATCTGAAACCATACAAGATATTGCCATGATTCTTTTTCCAGTCATTATATTTTCTCATGTTGCTCCTTGGAACTAGTTTTTATGTTCTAGTATGCACATTTGAAAACTTACTAAAAATAGTAAACTTGCCAAAAATAGTAACCCTACCCAAAATAGCCCTAATTATTAAAAAATTGGACAATATTTTTTTGGGGTGATGCAAGATTGCTCTTACATCCTGGATGCTCTCACATCAATTATAGTTCACATAACTCTTCTCTCATGAACACAAATAGTCCATTTAATACTTATCATATTTAGATTGGCCCATTTTTTTAATTAGTTGTAGTTCACACAACCCATTTTCCATGAATATGAAGGATCCAATTAATATTTATCATATTTAGATTGGCCCATATTTTCACAAGTTGTGGTTCACAAAGCCCATCCCCCATGAAGATGAAGGGTCCACTTAATACTTATTATATTTAGATGGTATTAACACATGTTATAAATGTCTTAACTTTTTGAAGAGATTACCTATCCCAAAACTATTCCAACTTAAACACACACAACCATAACAATTTTATAAATCAACCCATTTTTTGATGAGTTGTAGTTCACATAACCATCTCCCATTGTAAAGAGCTGAACTTGGCTCTTTCTAAATATATATTGATAATTTGAATGCAACTGCAACTATTTTCAATAATATCTAAACCAAGCACATTCCAATGATATTTCCACCAATATTTAACTATTTGATTCAGACAGAATATATATTTGGAATAATAATCATCACTATTTTGAAATTACTTCTCAAACAAGTTTAAAAAATAACACATTGCATTAAAAATTCAAGCACATGTACTACTGTAGATTTCCCATATGTTGTCATGACCCTTTTGGCATTGGTCGCCACCTTATCAAATACCTCACGTGAATGCACTAGAGGGGCGTGTAAGACCTACAACTTATGCCGCCTCCAAAGAAATAGCACACGACTCAACTCTGAGGTTAAGACGCAATTTTGGACTACACCCGTGAATGCTTCTAGTCTCACGTGCCGTAAATGTTATGCATTCTATTTACCATATGCAATGAGTTTATGCCATCAAACAATGACGTTACATCCCATACTCACGTGCTGCAAATACTATGCATGCCATCCACCTATTTACAATGAATTTGTGTTGTCAAACAATGACGTTACACAATAGTTCTGAATCATAGTTCTATTACACCTCTAGATTTACACAAAATTGATAAGCTTTTTCACACTCCAACTTTCGATAATCAGAAATATGAATTGCAGTCTCCAGAATAATTTCAAAATTCAAATCGTATTGTATCAAGAATACAATTTCATCAGCAACAACAAGCTACAAAATTAACTTCCACAAATCCGATATACCACAGCATCGAATCATGATCTCAGAAATACACTGCTGTAAAATTCACCATCGACAGATAATGGCTCAAATTACGAGATGAGGAATCTGTCCTCAAAACCCTAGCTAGGTTTTTTGTCTTCTTCCCAAATTCCAAGAAAAAATAATGATTGCATAAGATAACTAAAGTGCTTTATCGAGTAGAATATATAGGCTTTTTGGAAAAATCACTTTTTAATATTTTCACTTAATTGGCTTTAAAAATAACTCCATTTTATAACATAAAGTTATAAAGTCATAAGTTATTAAATTAAATCAAAATAATTTAATTTAACAACACATTTAAAATATAAGCCACTGAACTGTTTGACTGTAATTAATGAACTTCTGACAAAGCACCAAGCCCAATTGCCCAACTAGGAATAGGCACTGCCCTGCTAGAAATAGCCCTGCTAAAAATAGACTTACTAAAAATAGTAAATCTCTCAAACTAGAGATTCTCCGAAACTCAATCCTGAGACATCTGACACTCCATGTAGACAGTCCTGCTAATCTTGGCCATACCCAAAATACCACTTACTAAAAATAGTAAGTTGACCAAAATGATCTGAACGAAGAGAAGACCTGATAAGTCGAACCTCCAGAATGGAATCCCAACATTGGCTCCACCATCTGACCCCCTCTGATCGCCTGATTAGCCTGTGAGGGTCACTAAACCAAGCTAATCCCAAAAGTCTAAAAACGGGGACATTACACCCATAAACATGAAGGGTCTACTTAATACTTATCATACTTAGATTGACCCATTTTTCATGAGTTGAATTTCACTAACCCATCTCCCATGAACATGAGGAGTCCACATAATACTTATTATATTTAGATGGTATTAACACATGTTAAAGACATAACTTTTCTAGGAGATTATCAATCCTAATACTATTCCAACTTAAACACATACATCAATAATTTTTTTAGATTTACCCAGTTTTTAATGAGTTGTAGTTCACATAACCCATCTCCCATGAACATGAAGGATCCACTTAATACTTATCATATTTAGATTGACCCATTTTTTCACGAGTCACAGATCCCATAAGCCATATCATATGAACATGACATGTCTACTTAATACTTATTATATTAGATGGTATTAACATATGTTAAAGACCATAAATTTTCTAAGAGATTACCCATGCCAATACTATTCCAACGTAAACACATACAACCATACAAATTTTAGATTAACCCATTTTTTCATGAGTTGTAGTTCACATAACCATCTACCATGAACATCATATTTATATTAACCCATTTTTTTCATGAGTTGTATTTCACAAACCTATCTTTTATGCACATGAGAGGTCCACTTAATACTTATTATTTTTAGATGGTATACACACATGTTAAAGATCATTACTTTTCCAAGAGATTACCCATCCCAATATTGTTCCAACTTTTCACATAACCATCTTCCATGAATGTGAATGATCCATTTAACACTTATCATATATTTAGATTGACCCAATTTTTCATGATTTGTATTTCATAAACCTATCTCCCATGAACATGAGGGTCCACTTAAAAATATTATATTTAGATGGTATGAAAACATGTTAAAGACCATAACTTTGCCAAGAGATAGCCAATCCCAATACTATTCCAACTTAAACACACACATCCATATTTTTTTTTTATTGACCCATTTTGTTGTGGGTTGTAGTTCACATATCTCATCTCCCATGAATATGAAGTATCCACTCACAAGTTGTAGTTCAAAGAACCCATCTCCCATGAACATGAAGGATCCACTCACAAGTTGTAGTTCAAAGAACCCATCTCCCATTAACATGAGGGTTCCACTTAATAGTATTATATTTATATGATATTAAAACATGTTAAAGACCATAACTTTTCCAAGAGATTACCAATACCAATACTATTTGGAATTAAACACACACAACCATAATTTTTTTTGATTGACCAATTTTTCCATGAGTTGTAGTTCACAAAACCCATCTCCCATGACCACGAAAAATCCACATAATACTTATCATATATAGATCGACCCAATTTTTCATGAATTGTAGTTCACATAACCCATCTGCCATGAAAATGAGAGCCCCACTTAATACTTATCATATTTAGATTGACCCATTTTTCGTGAGTTGTAGTTTACATTACCCATCTCTCAAGAACATGAAAGATCCACTTAATATTTATCATATTTAAATTAACCCATTTTTCCATGAGTTGAAGTTCAAAGAACCCATCTCCTAAAAGACCCACTTAATACTTATAATATTTAGATTGACCCAATTTTTCATGAGTTGTAGTTCACACTATCCATCTCCCATGAACATGAGAAATCCACTTACAATATAATATTTACAATGACCATTTCTTTATGACTTATAATTGACAAACCTATTTCCCATGAACATAAGAAATCTATTTAATACTTGTTATATTTAAATAATACTTACACATAATACATATTAAGAAGCATTAACACTTCCAATAGATTACCCATCCCAACAATATTCCAACACAAAAACAATCATATCGTTTTTCGTAGAACCGAATCCAAATAATAATATATCTACAATTTACACATTTTTAACACAAATGGGCCCAAAACCAAGTGGGAATTTGGCTTATTCTTTAGGTACCTCGGAAAACACAAGGAATAAGAAAGCTCGTGAGGAAGGTATGACAATAGTCTACCCCCCTAAGTTTCGAATCCTCCAATACCCATTTCCCCCACCCCGCTCGATATATTTATGGGGGGAAAATGCAGCGTCAACAACACCACCTTGCAGAGAGGAATGTGCATAAGAATGGCGGATGGCAAGTTGGCGAGGGCCAAAGCGAGGAAGCACGACAGGCTACGGTACAAGATGCTCTGCTGCTTCACTCGCCACTTCACCAACGGCCCTCGCGAACCTCCCCAGGATGTGCGCACCCTCTACGAGACCTACTGTGGCCCGGGCGGTTCCATGACTCTAGAGGCGTTTCAAAGGTTTCTCAACGAAAATGGTGCCGCTGAAAATGATGCACAGCGGGTGATGGAGATGCTTCGGGAGCGGGGGCTAATGGCCTTCTACCACCACAACCACCTGCCCCTGGATGCATTCTTTGCGTTCCTCTTTAGTGATGAGCTTAATCCGCCTGTTGATAATAAAGTAAGGTTCTCCTGCTTTTCTTTTTTGCTTCCTGAGCATTAATTGTAGATTTTGGGTACCAATTTCACCGTTCAATTTCATCTCCCTGCTTTCATTTCTTGCACAATTTCATTTCCCTGCTATGTATTTGTTGTACAATTGTTGCATTCTTTGCGTTCCTCTGCAGTGATGATCTCAATCCGCCTGTTGATTTTATTAGATTTTGGGTATTACCACCCAATTCACTGTTCAATTTCAGTTCCATGCTTTCATTTCATGTGCAATTTCATCTCCCTGCTTTCATTTCTTCTGCAATTTCAACTCCTTGTCAATCAAACGGGGGCGTGGGAGGCATGGGATTTTCTTTTTGTTATTGGGGATCTTATGCGAAAACGATATGACAGTTCAAAGCACAATTTCATCTCCCTGTCAACGAAATGGGGGCGTGGGAGGCGTGGGGTTTTCGTTTTGTCATCTCCCTGAAAACGATTTAAAAGTTTAAAGAGGTACAGAGTCCAACTACTGTGGAATTGGGTACCAGACGTCTAATTAAGTGATATAAAGTGTACGATTCTCGTTTTTATGTTGGAAAAAGTGTGGCGTAGGATAGATAGCACGTTCATTAACTTTAGGTGGTCTGGGTTGACAGGTCGTAAGTTTGGAATCAGTCATCAGTGACTTCTGACGCAGAAGACTGGCCCATCACGATACATACCGTTTCGTACGGGCTGGCCACTAGATACCACCCTAAAACACGATAGCTATATTTGTCTCCAGCAAAAGGTATTGATAGTAACGAACTGTTTAAATGCTATTTGTATATTACAATGCCTCGTCCACGTTCTCCCCTACTAAATCTCACTTCCACAATTATTCCAAGTATTTTAATATTTTTATTTGTTATTATATAAAAATTATAACGTCCAAGTGCTTGAGTTCAATTGGTTAAAACTGTGGGTTTTTTTAATTGTGGAGACCAAAGTTCAATTCTTAAGGTGAATATATAGTGGAATTCTAAGTTGGGCCACTTGGACTTTTAGAGTAGACTTCTAATATGGAGGTGGTTTTTAATAAAAATGGGTTTCTAAGCATAAGCTCTTGGCTTTCCATAAGTGATTTTTAATGTGGTAAATACATTTTTAAATAGGGGCAAATATTTTTGATCTCAGCTATGAATCAATGAGGTTACAGATTGGGGGTCTCATCCTTGACATAAACACGACAATAATGAAATTCTAAATTCTGCGTCCTTGGCTTTCATAGTTGGCTTCTAAGCCGAGACTCTTGATCTCCCATAGGTGATTTCTAATGTGTTTGATTGTAAATATAAGCATGATATTTGTAATTGATATTTAATTTAAAATAATAATAATAAATTTTAATTGTATTTAAAGTAATATTATTATTTTTTAAAATAAGGGTAAATGTTTTTGATCATATCTATAAATCAGCGAGGCCACAAATAAGGGACCTCATCCTTGACATAAACACTTGTCAATATTGGAATTCTAAGTTGTGCATCTTGGTCTTCCATATTTCACTTCTAAGATGGAGGTGGTTTCTAAAAGAAGTAGACTTCTAAACAGGGATTCTCTGTCTTCCATAGATGATTTCTAATGTGCTTGGTCCTAAAGAGCTTGTATTGGTCTAATGTTGATGCTAATATAAGCATGATATTTGTAATAGATATTCAATTAAAAAAATATAATAAATTTCAATTTCTAAAATAATAATTTTAAAAAAATAGGGGTAAATATTTTTTTATAGAAGCTGTGAATCACTCAGTCACAAATAGGGGACCTAATCCTTGACATAAACATTCTAACAATAATGGAACTAAGTTGTGCCTCTTGGGCTTCCATAGTTGGCTTCTAATGTGGAGGTTGTTTCTAAATAGAAGTGGATTTATAAGTAGGGATTCTTGGTCTTCAATAGGTGATTTTTAATGTATTTGATTGTAAAGAGCTTGAATTGGTCTAATGTTGATGCTAATATGAGCATCATATTTGTAATCTATAATCAATAAGAATAATAATACATTTTAACTGTATTTTAAACAATAATATTATATTTTTTTGGTTGGTAAAATATTTTTTGTTTATTATTAATAATAGTATAAGATTTTCAAATTACAAAAATTTAGACTTAGTAAATAGAGTTTCTACCACCTACCCTAGCCGTCAGGCATCTCATTAAATCCATACATATGCTGTATATATAGTATCAATTTCTCAAACCCTAAACAAACTATTAGCCCAATATACATTTAGGGCTTGCCATCCATTGCATACATTGAGAAAGTAACTATCCAAAACTAGACTATACAAATTCACAACCATGACAAAATGGAATAAAAAAGACAACATTGAAACAAAATGGAGCTTGAACACTTGAATTGCAAACATTTTGTCATGCTACATGTAATCCTCCAACATGCCAAAACTACAACCACAAAATTGCACTAGACCACACTCCAGTATCCACTCCTCAATGATTACCCCTCTCACATTCACGCCCACGCCCACGCCGTCTACCACCCCTGCCACCCTTGCCACCTTGATCCCTACCTTGGTCAGTAGTTGGAATTTCTCTTCAAAACTTTGCCATTTTGAATTTGAGTAGATTTTATCAATTTTCTCCCTCAGTACCCTAATTGTCAAAACAATCTCGTAGTCGTGTGTTAATTTTAGTTTTGGATCTAACAATTAACTGATAAGAAAGAAATAAATGTGATGAAAGGAAGTGAAACACAACCACAACACAAAAGTACCTTGGGAAAACCTCCCTTTTGGAGGTGAAAAACCCAACAAATAATTTGATGTATCAATTAAGCTCAGATGCAACTTACAGATTACAATGTTCAACGTCTGTGAATGCAATTTCTCAATAATGGATTTGACCTGTGTAATTTCCAGTGACTTGTGAATCAATAACAGTATAGAATCAGATCAAAAACATTAGTAAGTAACCTAGTTGCATATATGGACCAATCACCAATAGAGAAGAGGTAGACCAGTTGCCTAAAGATGTATATGTATCAGCCAGATGCTGTTATTGTATGTAACTCTAGCCTCTACAATAATAACAATTGCTGTAGTAGTAAATCGTATGTGTAGCAATCGTATTTGTATATTTGCCAAGGGAGAGCAATAGTTCGCATATAATTCTAAGCAGATCGAATATCATTTGCTGTGAATTCCTCTTTAGATGCAGAAGGCAACCTTTCATATATACTAGCCGATTATTTATTTTGAAACAGGTCGACCCATCTACATTATTCCAGCCAACCTTCTTCTTGCAATTTTATTTTGGCGCCAATATTATATGGCGTGTGTATAGGGCCGACTATGAAAAATGTCTACCCTTAGACGTTTATTTAATGGGACCATTTAGGATCAAATTAAAGATTTGATCCTAAATAAATAAATAAATAATTGCATAGCTAGAACTCGACTAGCTATAAACATTAACACTCCCTCTTAGCTAGGAGAGATCCAATTGGATACCATATCTTTCCATCATGCCTACCTGCAGAGGATGGATCCACCGTACATTACCCGCAGAGGGTGGTGAGGAACTTTGCCACCTTACATTGCCCACAAAGGGTGGACTTAAAATATTACAATGCCATCTTGCATTGCTCGCAGAGGATGGTCAAAAATAAATAATTACAATTCCACTTTGCATTGCTTGCAGAGGGTGGTACACAACAGAAAATCCAAGATACAAGGACAATATCCACCTTGCATTGCCCACAGAGGTGGTTACAAATGTCTTCACTTAAGGAAGATCAACAATACAACAAGATACAATATTCACCTTGCATTGCCCATAGAGGGTGGAATAACATATATAAGCAAAGTACATCAATAAGACTGAGACTCCTTCTCAATAATAGCACAAATCTTTACAAGTCCAAGCCTTTTACCGAAGTACTCAAACTTCACCCTATTAAGAGGCTTGGTGAGAATGTCTGCCACTTGCTCTTCAGTGCTGATGTACTTCAACTGGATGGCACCATTCTGAACCATGTCTCGAATGAAGTGATAGTGAGTCTCCACATGTTTGGATTTGTCATGAAACACAAGATTGATAGATATCTTTATGCAACTTTGATTATCACAATAAATGATAGTAGAATCCAATGGTTGACGAAACAACCCAACAAGAAGCTTTCGAAGCCACATTGCTTTCATAGATGCCACATTGGCTGCAATATATTCTGCTTCAGCTGTACTCAAGGCAACTAAAGACTGCTTTCTGCTGGCCCAAGAAATCATGGCGGATCCTAAGCTGAAACATAAGCTTGAAGTGCTCTTTCCGATGACATCACCTGCCCAATCTGAATCACAAAATCCTTCCAAGGAAATAATGGTGGAAGAATAATTCAGCCCATAGTCAACTGTACCTCAAAGATATCTCAGAATATGTTTAGCTGCAACAAGATGCACATTCTTGGGTTTGTTCATAAACTGGGTAAGTGCACTGATAGCATAGCATATGTCCGGTCTGGTGTTGACTAGATACATTAAGGACCCAATCAGCTGCCTATATTCTGTAGCATTTGCAAAATCAAAATTTTTTGCACATGCACTCAACTTTTTCAGATTAGTCTCCACAGGTGTAGGCATAGATTTACAATCCAACATTCCAAATCTTTTCAATATATCTACTGAATATTTTCTTTGACTTAGCATAATTTCGTTAGCACCTTGCCAAACTTCTAACCTAAGAAAATAATGCATAAGTCCTAGATCTTTCATTTCAAACTTAAAAGCTAATTCTTTCTTACATCTAATGATGAGTTCTTCTTTCCTAGTTAGAAATAAATCATCAACATATAGAACCAAAATCAGCATCTCATCATTAAGAACTTTAAAGTAAATGTTAGGATCAACATCATTCTTACATAATCCTAATCCCATTAAATACTTATCAATTCTTTCATACCATGCACGAGGATCTTGTTTCAAACAATAGAGAGCTTTCTTCAACCTGCATACATGTGATTCTTTGTTGTGGATCTCATAGCCTTCAGACTACTCAATATAGACTTCTTCCTCAATGACACCATTGAGAAAAGTAGTCTTGACATCCATTTGATGCAATTTCCAACTTTTAGTTGCAACAATTGCTATTATAGATCTAATAGAAGTATATCTAGCTACAGGAGAAAAAGTTTCCTCATAATCTATTCCTTCCTTTTGGGGAAAACCACAAGCTACAAATCAAGCTTTAAATTTTTCTATACTACCATCAGCAGAATGTTTAACTTTAAATAACCATTTTGTGGATACAACGGACTTACCTTTTGGATGAGGCACAATCTCCCATACATCGTTCTTAATTAAGGACTCATATTCTTCATCCATGACATTCTTCCATTCAGACTGCCCCATTGCATCTTTTGCATTTGTTGGCTCAATCTCAGTGAGGTTGCACATCAAGGCTACATAGTTGGAGAAGGCATGAGGTCTCTTACTTTCTGTGAAAGTTGCACGAAGAGCAGCAAACTGTTCAGCTTCTTGAATGGTTTTCTCCACCCATAGAGGTCTCTTCTTGCCTCTTGAAGTGTTGCTGGGACCTTCAGAAACTTCCAAAGGTTCATCATGAGTAGGTGGTTCAGGAATATCTGTAGACCCCCTCTGAAACTCAACATCATTATCAACATCCATCTCAACATTTTCGTTAGTAGCATTTTCATCTTCAATCAATGACCTTTTAGATTTACTTAAAACAATATTCTCTTCAAAAGTAACATCTCTACTTACCTCAACATTCTTTTTCCCTGAACATATATTCTAAATGCTTCAGAATTGTCGCTATAACCAATAAGAATACCTTTCTTACCAGATGCTTCTAGTTTGGTTCTTTTCTCCTTGGGAATGTGAGTGTAGATGGGACTTCCAAAGATCCTTAGATGGTTGATGTCGGGTTTCACTCCAGCGAAAGCTTCTTTTGGGGTCATGTCCTTCAAGATACTATTAGGACACTTGTTTTGGATGTAGACTGCAGTCTTGGCAGCTTCAGCCCAAAGAAACAACTTCAAATCTTGATCATGAAGCATGGCTTTGGCTGATTCAATTATGGTTCTATTCTTTCGTTCAACAACTCCATTTTGCTGAGGATTATAGGGCACACAAAACTCCCTCTTGATTCCCGCTTTTACAGAAAAGTCATGAAAAACACCCGAGGTGTACTCACCTCCATTGTCAGATCTAAGAATCTTAATATGTTTACTGGAAAGATTTTCAACTAGGGATTTAAACTCTTTAAATCTAGTTAAGACTTCATCAGATTATTTAGACCTTAAGAAGTAAATCCAACTCTTCCTAGAGAAATCATCTATGAATGTAACATAATATAAATAACCACTAGATGAAGCTACAGACATAGGATCACATAAATTAGAATGTACAAGTGCAAGTTTTTCTTTGGATCTAGATTCACTTTTCTGAAAGGAACTTTTAATATTTTTACCTATAGCACATCCTTTGCATACATCATCATGAATATGATTAAGTGTAGGCATACCTTTTACCATCCGTTCAAGAGTAGGAAGGGCACGATAATGAAGACCAAGTCTTCGATGCCATAGATCACTAGTGTCAGTTGCAGTACTGATAAGAGCCTGAAAAGGACGCGCTGAAAGCTTGTAGAGGCTTCCAAACCTACTACCAATAATTCTAGCAGATTTTATGTTATATCTTTTAGGCCAAGCTAAACCCCTACCCTCAGAAAATGCAATTTGATAACCCTTATCCTCTAATGCAGAAATAGAAATCAATTTCCTCTTAATACCAGGAACAAATAATATCTCAGAAAGCTATAATGAAATACCAAAATCTAAATTAAGTGTAGTGTTACCAAGACCTCTTACAGAGTATTGTGCATCATCACCTATAAGAACGTGAAAGTCAGACTCTTTCTCAATCAAATCAGTAAGCTGATTCCTATAACCTGTTATGTGTCTAGAGGCACCACTATCAATCAACCAAGTGTCACTGTCAGTAGGCACATTACTAGATAAAATAGAAATGAAAAGGAAATCTTCCTTGTTTTCCTTATCATTAACTTCATTGATGTTTGCTTCTTGATGATTTAGATCAGCTTTGCATTCTTTGGCATAGTGGCCAAATTTATCACACCTAAAGCACCGAATATGAGAAAGATCCTTGGACTTCTTCCTTGGATCATTATAGCCTTGAGTCCTGAAATTGTCATTCCTCTTAAAGTTCTTCTTTCCCCAGTTTCTACCTTTCTTAAAGGATTGAGCTGCAAGAACTTGGTTATCTAAAGAGGAAGAAGCAAATTTTACATTTCTAGCATTCAATCGAGATTCTTCTTGAATACAATCAGCCCTAAGACGATCAAAATAAGGAAAATCACCTCTACCACTCAAACCTTGAATGAAGGGTTCCCAAGATTGAGGTAGACCATTGAGAGAAAGCATGGTTAAGTCTTTGTTAGCCACCTTTTCATCCATTGTTTGAATCTGGTCTCTCAATTCAGCGATCCTCATGAAAAAGGCTATAACAGTCTCTCCTTTCTCCATCTTGATCTGAAGTAGTTGCCTTCTCAGGGTAAGTGCTTTGCTTAGATTGTTGATCTCATACATCCCCTCTAATTGATTGAACATTTCATGTGCTGAGGATAGCTTGGAGATGACTGAAACAAGGTGATCTTTGACTAAATCAATGATGATCTTCTTTGCCTTTAACAACTTCTTGTGTTGAATCAGCTCATTCGCATCAATGGGTTCCTCCGGTTCAGTGCCTTGCACAAATTGGAGTACATCATTCTCTTCTAACGCTAATAGCACACAAACCTTCCAAGAGGAGAAGTTAGTGGCACCCTCTAATATGTCCTCTACTTTCCCACCTATCACCATGATGGAAGCAACAACAAAGACAAAGAAATCTGAAAGATACTTGTTAGATCTGATTTGTTCAATATGAACTTGGCTTTGATACCATGTTAATTTTAGTTTTTGATCTAACAATTAACTGATAAGAAAGAAATAAATGCAATGAAAGCAAGTGAAACACAACCACAATACAAAAGTACCTGTTGCCCAAAATTTCCCTCTCGTCCATTTTCGGCCACAACCCTGTTTTCCAAGTAAAATGCTCAAGTGTCGAGAGTCCAATGTGTTTTCTGCTCAAGTGTCGAAAACTCGGTGTGTTTTCGACCTCCTCTCTGCAGGCTCGGGATGTTTCTGCCTTTTGGTCCGAAAATTTGGTGTGTTTTCGACCTCTCAGCTCTAAAAATTCGGTGTGTTTTCGACCCCAGCTCGAAAACCCTCTGTGTTTTCGACACCCCTTATGTGTTTTCGGCCCTAAGCGCGCAACTCCGACAGGCGGGTCCTAGTGCCAAAGACCGTGCCAGTGTAGCAAAGATCCGACGGTTGTCGCATGATTGCATGGGATCTCCCGATCCCATGAGATCATACGACAACCGTTGATGCGGTATCTCCAACATCAGCGGTCAAAAGGGTTCGTCCAACGGTCAGTGGCTAACGTTTTACGGTTGGTCGCATGATCGCATGGGCTCTTCCAAGCCCATGCGACCATGTGACAAACCGTGTCCTGTTTCGTTGGTGGCGGCTAGCGGTTAGCGGGGAGGCATCATGCGGTTGGTCGCATGATCGCATGCAGCCCCTTGACCGCATGCGACCATGCGACAGGTGGTTTGCAGGGGCTTCGGTGGGCGGTGATGTGTCCTGTTTTCGGTGGTGCTGTTAGCGGTTATCGGGTAGCATCATGCGGTTGGTCGCATGATCGCATGGGCTCTTCCGAGCCCATGCTACCATGCGACAAACCGTCAGCGGTTAGCATGTTTTCGGGCGGTGTTGCTGTGGGTCCATGCCGGGGTGCCAAGGTGTTTGCTGATGTGGCGGTCGGACCGAATGGGGGAGTGGCACGTGGCGGTTCTGGGCTCGGCGGTTGGCAAGCTTTGCGCGGTTGCGCAGTTGGAGGTGGGCCCGGTCCTATGTTCGGTCGGGTAATCTCGCAATAAAAAGAAGAATATTCCTTCTATCTGGCGATTACGAGACTTCCCTTAGTCGGGTGATCTCTTGATGGAAGAGAATATGCCGAAAAGGTAACGCGACTCAACAATTGCCGTCGGATGAAGCAAGATCAAACGGTTTTCGCGTGGTCGCTAAGGGGTGCCCGGGGTTAAGGAAGAAACAAGCGATTCAGCGACTAGAGGAGAAAGGTGACCCGGGGTTAAGTTTGCAGTGCAATCGTAAGCCCGAGCATTTGTCAAAGCGGAGGTGGATTTTCTAAGGGTTGTCGCATGATCGCATGAAAGCCTTTCGGCCTCATGCGATCATGCGACCGTTGACTTTTCAAGGCTGTGTGGTCGGCTCCTGTTGGGCCACATGGCAGGTTTGACAGGTGTTATGTTTTGCGGGCCCTAGGTGTCTTGCGCGGGCAGAGGCAGATTTCAAAAGACTTGTCGTATGATCGCATGAAGGCCTTTCTGCTCATGCGATCATGCGACCATTGCTATTACAAGGACGACGTGATTGCTTTGGCGGGCTTTCTTTTGCAGAGATGTTTGCAAAGCGCAGGTAGCTGAGGAATTGATGTTGCAGGACACGCACAATTATGAGGGGATATGAAAGAGGTATGGGCGGTCGTTAGGGGTCGTTTCTTGTCTCTGCGTGGGATCGGATTTTGCACATTCAAGTACAGAGATGGGCACGCAAAGAGGAGAAGTATTTGATCCGTTGTGATATTTTCCAGAGAAAGAATTTATGATCAGATTTTGACTGGTTTTAGGGTTGATTATTATAATGCATATTTTTGTAACCCTGGTTGAGTTTGATTCCTGCCTGCGTGCAGAGTTTTTATATAACGTTTTTTGGAGCCAGTAGTGCTCAGAATTCACATTTTGTAAAAAGAAAGGCTCTTTTCTTGGAAAACTATCTGTAGCATTTTTCCTGCTCTTTGGTTTTCCACATCCTGTAAGTTCTCATTGATAATACAAATATTGCAAAGCATTTTGTGACATTTTTCTTGTCCTCATGCCTTCCATGTTTGGCTTGTCTCTTATTGGATTGAAGTTTATGCATGTTTTCAATGGAAATTGGGGTTCCTGGTCCCTCTCATTTTCTGCAATTTTGTGTGTTTACTGTGTCTAATCTGATTTAGGTGTTTTGTGGGTATACTACAACCCCTAGCAGCCTTGTCTCATTCCTACACCTAGTTGCAGAAAAGGATGTCTGTTTGCAGGTCATAGGTTGAGTTTTTCTGTTCAAGCCTTCCTATGAAATACTTATGCAAACCTATCTAGTGAGTGGTGACTTATTAGACCTGATTCCTCCATTGATTTCATCCCTCTATACTAAGATCCAAACCCTAGTTTCAGTGCATCACCTAGTAGGTAGATTTGCTTTCATGTCATTTCCCTTTCATGCATTCCTTCTATCCCTTTCCCTCAAAAGTTTACATTTCCTGTTAAGAGCAAATCAAGGTGATTATCCAAGAGGAACCAACCTAGAATCTGGAGGTCTCATCTCGGTTAGCAAAAGGTCCCACAACCTTAAGATGATTCCCATGTTATACTGGATTATCAAGACTACGAGAGCTTGAGATCAGAGGCGCAAATTCAGTGTATAACAGTACCTTGGGAAAACCTCCCTTGTGGAGGTGAAAAACCCAACAAATAATTTGATGTATCAATTGAGCTCAGATGCAACTTATTGATTACAATGTTCAGCCTCTGTGAATGCAATTTCTCAATAATGGATCTGACCTTTGTAATTTCCAGTGACTTTTGAATCAATAGAAGTATATAATTAGATCGAAAACATCAGTAAGTAACCTAGTTGCATATATGGACCAATCGCCAATAGAGAAGAGGTAGACTAGTTGCCTAGAGATGTATATGTATCAGCCAGATGCTGTTATTGTATGTAACTCCAGCCTCTACAATAATAACAATCGCTGTAGCAGTAAATCGCATGTGTAGTAGTCGTATTTGTATATTCGCTAAGGGAGAGCAATAGTTCGCATATAATTCTAAGCAGATTGCATATCATTCGCTGTGAATTCCTCTTTAGATGTTGAAGGCAACCTTTCATATATACTAGCCGATTATTTATTTTGAAACAGGCCGACCCATCTACATTATTCCAGCCGACCTTCTTGCAATTTTTTTTGGTGTCAATATTATATGGTGTGTGTATAGGGCCGACTATAAAAAACGCCTACCCTTAGATGTTTATTTAATGGGCCCATTTAGGATCAAATTAAAGATTTGATCCTAAATAAATAAATAAATAATTGCATAGCTAGAACTCGACTAGCTATAAACATTAACATTGTGAACATAATCTAAACAATAATATATATTATTTGAGTAGGGGTAAATGTATTTGATTGGAACTATGAATCAATGAGGTCATAAGTAGGGGACTTTATCCTACATAAACACTCACCAATAACATTCCAATGGGGTTTGAACCTTGGTGGCAAGATCCACAACACCAAAATTTAACCATGCTATGTTAATATTGGTTAAAATAATTTTAAATTAATATGATGAAGGGTATAGTATTTTTTTTTCAAATATATATTATTTATGATTTTATATTATTTTTCTTGTAATTGAGTTAGTAAATTAAGTGGATTTGATCTTGCAGAAAATCTAATGGTTCATTGAATTTGACCAAAGTAGTATTGTGATGAATGGTAGTTATAGAAAGTTTTGATGCTTTACACTTGTGAGCCTTACCTAGGTGCAATTAGTGTTAAGCAGATCATTTATGCTCGTGAGAGATGGGTTTGTGTGAACTACTAGTCGTGAAATATAGATAATAGATTTGACTCAAAGTTCATACAACTGAATATGAATGAATTGTAGACACCTAAAAATGGTTCACACCTATGTGCCCCCTTTTTAACATGTCTTCTATCCTATGTCATTTCTCATTTGATCAGTTACTGATATTTCTCTTGTAACCTCGATCTCTTTGGCCGAATCGATCTACTCCGAATCATCATTGGAGCAATCCTAAACGTTCTTAAATTGTTCCTAATCATTCCTAATCATTCCTAAACCTATCCTAATCGATCCTAATTGTTCCTAAACCATGTCAAATGTTTCTTAATCAATCCCAATCAGTCCTTGTTAAGGTTTTAGGATCATTGCAAATGTAATAGCACTATCTCATTGTATGTGTTTTCCAAATGCAACAATCTCTTACATTTATATTGAGAATGAGCCAAGAAGAGACATGTCCATTCATGAGACATGTCTATTCATTAATATGTAATTAATATAATGACAATTATGATTATATATATATATATATATACGTACATATATATATATAATATCTGTTGAGTATTATAGAAATTTCTCTAATATTTACATAATAATATTTGTATATATATATCTATATATTAGTATATATATATACATCTCATATATATATATATATATATCTTTACTAGTATTGATTCATAATGTTTATCCGATTGAAGCTACAAAACATCAACACTCCCTCTTAGCTAGGGAGGATAAATCAATCCAATGTAAACACTTAAGACACTTAACAACATCAATCATATGATGTAAGCAATAAAGGAATCATCCTCAAGATGTACTCAATAGAAACGTAGTCTCAATATGTGGATTGCCTCCATTAGCGATTCTATCCACAAGTTCTTGTATGGATTGCCTCCATCGGTGATTCTATCCACAAGCTCTCAGGTGGATTGCCTCAATCAGCGATTCTATCTACAAGCTCTTGAGTATTGGCCTATCAGAATGTCAACACATGACATTTACCAAATACTCTGAGTATTGGCCTATCAGAACATCGACATATGATATTCACCAAGTACTCAATAAGGTATTGGCCTGCAAAATATCAACACATGATATTCACCAAATACCTATCATATATCTATACAAACAACTCATAGACCGTCAATGACATCTAACACTTAGTTGTTGATTTACAAGATATATCTATGCAAACAACTTATAGACCGTCAATTTAATGACATCTAACACTTAGTTTTTGCTTTACAAGATGTATCTATACAAGCAACTTATGGACCGTCAATTTAATGACATCTAACACTTAGTTGTTGCTTTACAAGATATATTTATGCAAACAACTCATAGACCGTCAACTTAATGACATCTAACACTTAGTTGTTGCATTAATTTATCATGATCTGTTTCAACATTATAAATAATGTATATCATGATTTAAGTTATTGTAAGATCGTCACCTTCCAATAACTTCTTCCTCCCTTGAATGCAATTAGCTTGTGCTTCTGTCCTGAAGGTATGTTAGAGAGAGATTACAAATAGTTCATAAAACTAAATTATCCCAAAGAAATATTAATGATAAAAACATACAAGATTTGCTATCCCAATGTTATAGTATGAATTAATAACTACATAAAAAATTTATGAACATTAATCAACATGGAATACTATCTCTTGATTAATATAATGATCCTTTTCTTATTTGCACTATAAAAAGTGTTTGTAGTTTTTAATCAAAGAACTTTCTTTGTTCAGAAATCTGCATAGACCTGTACACATTCGGTCATAACTTTTGAACCAAACACTTTCTTTCCAATTGCTTCAGTGAGATTCTTCTAAATTTGGTTTTCACAAACATATCCGACATTTAGCAAAATCCAACAGTGCATTTGTGAGATATGGTCCTCGTATTGAGACTGTAATTTTCTGAGACAGTCACACATTCACCATTAACAAACTACTCTCTTACATTTGCAACTTGGCTATGATACCATGTTAAGGTTTTAGGATCATTGCAAATGTAATAGCACTATCTCATTGTATGTGTTTTCCAAATGCAACAATCTCTTACATTTATATTGAGAATGAGCCAAGAAGAGACATGTCCCTTCATGAGACATGTCTATTCATTAATATGTAATTAATATAATGACAATTATGATTATATATATATATATATATATATATATATATATATATATATATAATATCTGTTGAGTATTATATTAATTTCTCTAATATTTACATAATAATATTTGTATATATATATATTAGTATATATACATCTCATATATACTAAATATATATATATATATATATATCTTTACTAGTATTGATTCATAATGTTTATCCGACTGAAGCCACAAAACATCAACAATCCTAATCCTTTCCTAATCAGTCCAAGATCATTGTGAACCCATTCAATCAATTTCAGATCATTCCAAGGCATTGTCCAAGTTCATCGATGCCTTGTCAACATCAATCTAGTCCAAGTCAATTCAATAGCATTGTCCAAGTTCATCGATGTTATTTCATCATCCTCAATCTTTCTCATCAATCCAAGGCATTGTCAAAGTTCATCGATGCCTCATCCTCATCATCATCAATCCAGGGCATTGTCAAAGTTCATTGATGCCTCATCCTCATCATCATCAATCTAGGGCATTGTCAAAGTTCGTCGATGTCTCATCCTCATCATCATCAATCGAGGGCATTGCTAAAGTTCATTGATGCCTCATCCTCATCATCATCAATCTAGGGCATTGTCAAATTTCATCGATGCCTCATCATTAGTCATTTTCAAATCAATTTAAACCTTATTAATCACTATTAAATCAATACAATCCTGTCGAATTCTTGTCAATCTTATCAATCTCATCATCATCATCATCAATCCAAGACATTGTCAAAGTTCATCGATGCCTCGTCATCATCATCATCATCAATCTAAGGCATTGTCAAAGTTCATCGATGCCTCATCATCATCTTCATCAATCCAAGGCATTGTCAAAGTTCATCGATGCCTCATCATCATCATCATCAATCTAAGGCATTGTCAAAGTTCATCGATGCCTCATCCTCATCATCATTATCAATCCAAGGCATTGTCAAAGTTCATCGATGTCTCATCATTATCATCATCATCATCATCAGATCATCGATGCCTCGTCATCATCAACCAGATCCAAGTCAATTTAATAGCATTGTCAAAGTTCATTAATATTGTTTGTAGATCTTCATCATCAATCATTTTTATCATTATTCGAGTGCATTGTCAAAGTTCATCGATGCCTCATCATCATTTCAACCTTATCAACATCATTTAAAATCTTATCAAATCAAGCAAATGTCTTATCAATCTTGTCATTCTTGAATCAATCTAAGGCATTGTCAAAGTTCATCGATGCCTCATCCTCATCATCATCATCAATCCAAGGCATTGTCAAAGTTCATCAATGTCTCATCATCATCATCATCAATTCAAGGCATTGTCAAAGATCATCAATGCCTCATCATCATCAACCGGATCCAATTCAATTTAATAGCATTGTCAAAGTTCATCAATGTTGTTTGTAGGTCCTCATCATCAATCATTTTTATCATTATTCGAGTGCATTGTCAAAGTTCATTGATGCATCATCATCATTTCAACCTTATTAACATCATTTAAAATCTGATCAAATCAATCAAATGTCTTATCAATCTTATCATTCTCGAATCAATCTAAGGCATTGTCAAAGTTCATCAATGTCTCAACAATCATTAGTTCATTTAATGACATTGTCAAAGATCATCAATGCTGTTTCCAATCAACCTTATCAATCAATTTCAAACCAATCAATTCGAGTGCATTGTCAAAGATCATCGATGCCTCGTCATCAACAACCTGATCCAAGTCGATTTAATGGCTTTGTCGAAGATCATCGATGCTATTTTCAGATCTTCATCAATCATTTTTATCATTATTCGAGTGCATTGTCAAAGTTCATTGATGCATCATCATCATTTCAACCTTATTAACATCATTTAAAATCTTATCAAATCAATCAAATGTCTTATCAATCTTATCATTCTCGAATCAATCTAAGGCATTGTCAAAGTTCGTCAATGTCTCAACAATCATTAGTTCATTTAATGACATTGTCAAAGATCATCAATGCTGTTTCCAATCAACCTTATCAATCAATTTCAAACCAATCAATTCGAGTGCATTGTCAAAGATCATCGATGCCTCGTCATCAACAACTTGATCCAAGTTGATTTAATGGCTTTGTCAAAGATCATCGAAGCTATTTTCAGATCTTCATCAATCATTTTTATCATTATTCGAGTGCATTGTCAAAGTTTATTGATGCCTCGTAACCATCAAAATCATTCCGATTTGTCATCAAGATCATCAAATCAAGTCAACTTTGCATCAACATCATCATTTTGGTCATCAATCAACTAATTTGTCCCTTAAGGGTAAATAACCCATGCTTTATCCCTAATTTTTAATAAATAAATTGACTGTATCTATTCCCTCTTTCCCAGGTCTCCACAATTAATTAATTTGCTAATTGCATCATTTATGAAATTTCCAAAATTCCCAATTTCCATTTTGGAGGGAATAATGAATTTTCAAAATTTGAAAATATGACTCTTACACATTCCCCCAAATTGTGCTTCATTTCCTATTATTTAGCCTCCACCTTTCCCCTAACATTTTCCTTTTTTTATTCTTCACCCTCTTACACCTTCCCTTCCTTAATTTCCCATAATTGTGCATGCATCTTGCTATGCACATTTTCTTACACATTGTCATAATGTGTCATTTTATGATACCTTTTCCAATATAAACCTTTTAATTATGATAATCTACTAAGTTGTGCATCAATTTGTCATAATTATGACATATTTCCAAGTTGCACACTAACTTGACTTTTCTTTCATTTTGACTCTCAACCCTATAAATTGAGCCTCATTTTCACTAATTTGGTTAACCACGATCCTAGTATTCTCTTGTCATCATTTTTCTTTCAATCATTTTGTGCATCTTGTGTCATTATCAAGAGCAACATAACATCATTTTTATGGAGAAGAAAGGAGAACATGGAAGGTACATTTGAAGGGGGTTTTTATGTTATTTTTGCATATATTTTTGAATCCTTGTTTCAAATGGCTTTTATGGTAGATTAGATTGGTTTGCATGTATTGTTTATGAGATTTGTGGTTCTCTCATTTATGCTAATCATGCCTTTTTCTGGTCTTATAGAAATGACATAATTTGATACATTGCAATAAAAACCTCTTTCTTGTCATTTTAATATGTGGATTTGATTTTATGGAAAATATAATGGTTCATTGAATTTGACCAAAGTAGTATTGGGATGGGTGGCAGTTATATGAAGTTTTGATGCTTCACACTTATGAGCCTCACCTAGGTGCAATGAGTGCTAAGCAAATCATTTATGCTCATGAGAGATGGGTTTGTGTGAACCACTAATCGTGAAATATGGATAATAGATTCGACTCAAAAATCATACAATTGAATATGAATGAAACAACATAATTTGATGCATTGCAATAAATATCTCCTACTTGTCATTTTAATATGTGGATTTGATTTTGCGGAAACTCTAATGGTTCAATGAATTCAACCAAAGTAGTATTGGGATGGGTGGTAGTTATAGCAAGTTTTGATGCTTCACACTTGTGAGCCTCACATAGGTGCAATGAGTGCTAAATAGATAATTTATGCTCATGAGAGATGGGTTTGTGTGAACCACTAATCGTGAAATATGGATAATAGATTTGACTAAAAAAATATTTGAATATTAATGAAATAACATAATTTGATACATTGCAATAAATACCTTCCAATAGTGATTTTAATTATGTTAACTAATTAATTGCAAATACTATAAAATTATTACAATTCATATTATTTTAATAAAACATATAGTTGTTTTAATTATTTGTTAGAGAGTATTTGTATGCCCTTGCCAATTCTATATTAGTTGTATACCCATTTTGAGAGAATGGTTTAATATCAATAAATAACTCTATCTTTTGCAAGGTTTGACTCATTCCCTTATATCATTATTTGTCCCTATTTACAAATTTTTCCAAACATAGTCCCATCTTATTCATGTATCTAAAACATTTTCACATTGCATTACTATAAAGTCAATCGTATCAAGATGCACAATGAAGTATATGGCTTCAACAAATCTAATATTTGTGCTCAGTGATGGAATTTTAGTTGAAGTAGAGAGCATCATGACAACCTTTTAAATGCTTTTAATGATTTAACAAATCATGAGTACACTAGTCAATCTAGTAGATGTTGCACAACATAATCCTTTTGTAATTGATTGTAACAATTGCATTGCTTAGGCTATAATTTTTTCTATGTTTTTGGAAAAAAATATTTACCTATTAAATGCCACTATTACGCTCACATGTCATTGGACAAAAATATTTATCTATTAAGTGCCACTATTTATTCTGTTAAGTTTGTGGTCGATAATCAGGAGGTCATTGTCAAGGCTGATCCCGATGCCATGCATTTATGCCAAATGGTTGTCGTGGGTTAGACCTCAATCACATTCCCTTTCCAAAACCATATCCCATTGATGTCTTTCAACATGTCGACATCCTCCTCTTTGTTGCCACCTAAGGTGGATACCCAGGAGAAGGTTGTCTCGAAGGAAGAAACTTTGGATAAGAAGGACCCTTCAAAAGAGAGTCCTCCCAAGGTAGAAAGTCCCAAATCTACCCATGTTGAATCAACTTCAAAGTCTTCTTTAACTGAGTTCAATGCATGTTTGGGTGATGACTGGTGAACCTTAGACTTCACTGATTCTCATATTGGTGAATACAAGTTAAATCCCCTACACTTAAAGATTCCCAAATCTCTTTCGCCATGGTCACAAAGGAAGATTACACTTCTATAAAGCCAAGCGATACTTACCATCTTGACCATATTTTCTATACTGATACCTTGAGTTCTAAGGAACTCCAATCGATCTATGAACCGAGGCATGAGTTGGTGTTGAAGTATGGTTATTGTGGTAGAGGTTGTGGTCCTAATGTGGAAGGTATCCGAGTTCCTTTAAATTCAGAGCTTTGGCATCACAACATTGAGCTTGGATATCATACCACATCTCAAAAGGAAAAACCATGGTTGAATGTTGTCAGGCTATGCGTTACTTTCCTTCATGGATGACTTCTCGGGCTACAATCAGATTCATATTAACTTGAAAGATCAATACAAGACAATCTTTACAACCCCTTGGAGGACATTCTACTATGTGGTCATGCCATTTGGGTTAAAGAAATTTGGTGCAACCTATCAACGTTCGATGGCCCTCAGTTTCCATGATTTTATCCATAAGATCCTGGAAGATTTTGTTGATGACATCTTGGTGAAGTTAGTCCTCCATTAGGATCATGATGACAATCTTCAACCTATCTTCGAGAGACTCCACCTCTACAAGATGAGACTAAATCCCGTAAAGTGTGTCTTTGGTGTAGATGCTAGCAAGCTTTTGGGATTTACTTTCTCAGCGTTGAATCAAAGTTGATACAAATAAAATCAATGCTAATGTTAACATGCCTCCACCCAAAAACATCTCTCAGCTTTATAGTTCGCAAGGAAAGATTCAAGGCATATGAATATTTGTGTCTTAGTTGGCTGATTGTAACCTTAGATTCACGCAACTGTTTAAGATACTTGTGCTCTTCCAATTCTTGACACCTTTAGCAATCACCATAGCACCTTTCACCATTTTGCATCTAGCATTAGAATAGACTACCTGTGTACCTGAATCTATTAGCTTGCTCATAGATAACAAATTTAATTTTAGACCAGGGATATGCAACACACCATTAATCCTTCTTAGTCCACCATCAGGAAACCTAATTCTAACTTTACCATGACCAACAATACTTAAATGAGAATTATCACCCAAGTACATCTTACCTCCATTAAATTCTTCATATTCAAAAAACCAATCTTTTTTAGTGGTCATATGAAAAGATGCACCTGATTTAATTAACCATGCATCATTACATACATGAGTGGCCAAAGCTGCAACAGATGCATCACCATTTCCCTTCTTGGACCCCAAATCAGAATCAAATTTCTTTTTATCTTCTTTTCTTCCTTGCAGTCCTTATGGATGTGTCTAGGCTTACCGCAATTGCAACAAATAACTTTGAATTTTCTAGGAGATTTGGATCTTCCCCTGGATTTGGATTTTTTACACTTCTCAGTCTTCTTGCCTTTTCCTGTAGGTCTTCCATGAACAATTAGGGCCTCCTTGGCACTGATGGATACCTTCCTCCTCATCTCATCAAAAAGCAAAGAACCCACCACATATTTAGCCTTCAAAATAACATAAGTACAACCAATGGACATAACAGCCTTAGGAGAATCCCATGAATTAGGCAAAGAACAAAGCAAGATTTGATAATAGATTGGTATAATAATCCAGTAAGAATATAGAGAAATGAATTGCAAATAGGAAGGGCAAGCAACCTTCCAAGTTCACGAGAGGTGAAGGAAGACCAACCTTCCATGCTCTTGGGCTTGATCAAGGAGGATGATGTCATGTCCCTTGTTTAAAATAAATTTAATAATAAATAATAATAGTCAAATTAAAATATACAAAAATAATAATAAATTATAACATAAAAGATGGATTTTGCACATGATAGAATAATTACTAATATCACTTTAAGATAAAGCATTAATAAATAAACATTAATAAGGTATAATGTTATCTCTGAAATCCAAGATACATAATACAATGATCGAGCCACCTATTTGGAAACTCTAGTGAAGGTTTGCTAAGTGTCGATACTACTACCTTTGACAAAAGAGTAATATTATCTCATGAACTATCATCAACTCAGACATTAACACAAGCTCAGATAAAGATTACTCCATGTATTTCTGATATAGTGATTTATTTCCACAATCATGGAATACAAAGATTATTAAAATTTAGGAGGAATCCTTCATCGGGTTCTTGAGAAATTGGATGTATCTTCAAGACCCGATAAAGATTTCAAAATAGTAAGCAAGGCAGTGTATGAAGGGGTTACAACATTTGACTCCCTTAGACGCTTTGTTCTCAGTCATTGTCGTAAAGAATATTTAGCCGGCAGGGCAAAAGGTATAATTGTAATGAATTTGAATTAAATATTTGTTCATTGTGACTATAATCACTAAGTGTGACTCCCATTATTGGGTGTGATCATATATGTTAAGCAATCGTTTCTTGTGAAGACATCGAACTATTAATGGGAGGTTTGTGGCTTTTTATGCTGAACAAACCATAAATGAGAAACAATAATGCTAATTGATTGGAAGTTGGTTTAGTAAAAGATAGTTTGTTTTAATGGGTTGCGATGAAGAATTTATATTGAGGATGCGATGAAGAGACACCATTCTTCCAACTCTTACCATAGGATATTAAATTGGCATCAATAATCATTTAAAGGGGAGGAGGGGATTACATATTATAAGATACATATTTTGGGTATTAAGCAGTAGGATTTGGATCAGGAAAGAATATAATATTTATTGAAGGAATGAATCCTTAACATGGCTGGTAGCATTGTATGACAACAATTAGGATGTAACGTATCCATGAGTTTAATATCAGTATAATGTTATAAGATAAGAGATTCTTATATAATATCTTTAATATCTATACACACACACACACACTATTAATAGTAGTTAATCAAATACATGAGAGATAATTAGATACACTAATAATAAATATCTAAGTCTGATACTTGGATTATAGATAATAGGAATCTGACTCCTATCTCTTACTGAGGCTTCATAAGATAGGGAGTTTGTGGAAGGGAAAGACAAAGTAATTTTGGTCACATGGTGGGTAGTTCCCAAGATGGGGTTAAGCCTTGAGGGAGCCCACTTGTAGATTGTTTCATGTGCCCTTGGCACATTAAGTCTTTCATCTCATGATGTTGTTAGTAAGAAGGGAAAAAGGAATTCATGCAATCTATATGAGGAGATCATTCAAATGACAAATCTATGTTATGTCAATCTTGGATGTTTAGTGAATTACTTGTTGGTTTGCATTTATTTTTACATCTATAAATAAATGGTAGTGAAACATGGAGTAATATGCGAATATACTTGGTTAGTAAGAAAGATCCCTAGCTCAAAATTCCCTACTTGTACTAATTTATGGATTCTAGGTCAAGTGATAGGAAGGAGACATTATAGATGACTACAATGTGAACCGAGGGACGGAAGGACGGTCCACCTTTAACGGTCTCACAATACAAAGGTGACCAACCTTGAGATTGTGGTTTGGAAACACTTCAACAAATTCGTATTGAGGTTATTATAGGAATCTACCTTGGAGTGACTATTTGAAACAGCCCAAATAGATATAAAAGGGAAAACAACACTATTTACCTTGCACTCGTCAAAATGAATGTAATCAGATGTAGATTTACTATGACAAACTTGCTTTAGATTTATATATGGCATACAAAACTTTCCTATAAATCATAATAGTGATAACATATCTTTATTAGACAAGCATCTTACTTTGATTCCTAAAATAGAGCTTATTACAATGTAGTGAACTCTAACCTTTACTTGCAATCAGTACTAGAATGTACTTCTCCCACTTGTGATTAACGATTGACTAATATTTAGAGTTTGGAGTAGCTGATATTAATGGAAGTCTTGTGTTGATCAATAGTCGATATAGGAAGGAGGGTAGATGGTCCATAACAGAGGATATTGCTTGAATTTCTAGCACTAGAAGATCACTTGAATCAATATTCGATCCATGCTCTTTGAAATCCCACAAATCTTTTCTTATTAAATCCCCTTATCACAAAGAGGGCTCAACTTATCCTGTGCACTAGTAGAGTGCTGAATATTATTTATGGCAGAATACTCCCGTGACCTCTCTCAAACTCTTGGTGGTAGTGAAATCTTGAATGTAGCTTACACCATCTGTTTGGCAATAGTCTTCGATTCCGCCATAGATAAAGTTCATTTAGGGTAATGTTTTACTTGACAAGTATTTATTTGAGGACCTTAATTGCCATTCCTATCCTCTGCCTAAAGTCGCCTCATTTCCATATTTACACCTTTAGTATTATCATCTGTGGCACCCATGTATTATTGTTGGCCCTACTATTATAAGAATGCTCAATAATGTTTTTGATTCAATCCTTGCATCCCAATAATGAATCTCAAACTGCTATATTTCTACTTCAAAAATAAGATTGGCCCCATAGGGTTATTATTTGAATAATATAATGTTCGACGATTATAAACTCAATATGCCTAAAAGGAATCTTTGCCAAACTTGTATAATCAATGACATCAAATAATTATATTTTGCCAAATATTAATCTTTAGTGACACCAATAACATGAGCAAATGTCCACAAAAATATTAATAGTCCACATCAAAGTCATGACCTTTAAGATCATGATATGTAGATATTTTATATTGCATCACAGTACACTAGATTGTTGAAAGGTAATAAATATCCAGATATAATAATTGTTTAGTGAACCTTAAAATCGACATTAGCTCCTAGAAATACAATTTTGTTTTCCAATAGAGACTTCACAAAATTGGAGATATTAGTAGACTTGGGAGGATTTCCCACCTCCAGAATTGTGATTACCAGACTGAATTTCAACTTGGAATTATAAAACAAGATGGATGATTGATGTTCAAGCTCTCTTGTGAGCAACGCATTACTATGAAATTGTCAAGTAGGATCCTGCCCTAGATCAAACACAAGTTGGCCCAAGGGATGGAATTAAATAACCCCATCATGAGAATGCATCAAGGTATTGGGCCCTGTTGGTTCCCAAATCAGAAGATTGTAAAACCCTAAGACTATGCCAAGGTCTATGG
Organism: Chamaecyparis obtusa; assembly: GCA_027943335.1. Classification (NCBI taxonomy): domain Eukaryota; kingdom Viridiplantae; phylum Streptophyta; class Pinopsida; order Cupressales; family Cupressaceae; genus Chamaecyparis; species Chamaecyparis obtusa. The sequence goes on from BSBK01002401.1 coordinate 1,208,925, forward strand.
TTGGGTTCCACAACTGACTTGGCCAACGAACAGGATTTGATTGAAATAATCAAACTCCCTTGCACTTTTGGTTCTGCTAGACCAAGGCGGGTATACCTTATCACTAATTATATCTCTGGGTTTGATGATCCTTATAGCAGATTGGAACTTCTATCTTGTGTGTTATATTCCTAGCTGATTAATTTGGTGTATAATTTGTTGATATTGTGGCCTTTATGGAAAATATTTAATATTTATTGTTTATCAATAAAATCGATTTTATATGCTTAATTGTTTAATTTAAATAATAATTAGAAAGGGCCCAAGTCGGCCTCTTGGGCAAGCATATTTATTATTTAAATTATCCAAGGCGACCTCTTGAGGAGGCACTCCATTTGCATATATAAGTGGATCGATTATTGGAGGAGAACATACCAAAAACATAATGTGTGTCCTCTTCCTTCAAGAACCGAGATCCTAGAAGCAGCGAAATTCGTTGGCATTGAATGGCGAAATACATCTTCCTTTAGATTGCGATTTTGCTCTGCCCTTAGAAGCGATATTGATCAGCTTTGAAGGAGTATATTATTTAAGTCCTAAGGGTAGCGAATTTTGGTATTAATAGCTGTGAATTAAATCAGATTTTGAGGAGCGAAATCTGATTTTGGAGGAGCGATCTAGTAGCAGATCACAAGGCAGATCTAAGGCAATTACAATCTGTTCCAAGGACAAAACAAAGTGCAGATTGGTGACACTTTGGAAGCCCTAGGTGGGCTGAACTGGCACATACATATCTACAAATCTTGGAGAGTTTAAAGGCGCTGATTTGAAGACCATTTCAGAGCTACAATCCGGGTACTATCTCTCTTTGTTGTCAATTATTTCCTTATATCCTGTGCTTAGTCTTGAAAGACCTCTATAGTTTGATCATTCCTTGATAAATCTGGAAAATACTAACATAATTAATCTTCTATTTCTATCTTCACTTCTAATTCTTCTACTTTTGTCTTCACCCCTAATTTTTCTACTTCTATCTTTACTCCTAATTCTTCTACTTCTATCTTTAATCCTAATTCTTTGTTTGATAAATTTGAAGATTGCTACAAACCAGTGCCTTCTCTTCCTTTGGGTAACAAAGTCACCTCCCCCTGAGATCCTAATGTATCACTTTACAGGACAAATCTTTAAATCTATAACTTGTATAGATCTGTCAACTACCTAGCTCTTCATATAAGATCAGATTATTTTTGCTATTATAACTTATCCACTTGAATTGAACTTCTACTTTAGAAGACCAATCAGACAAGCCATATAAAGAAATTAATTCCTCTAACAGATTCAAAATATCCTTGATATATAAATCAGTCTAGCAAAGATAACTTCTCATACAAGAACTCAAATAGCATAAGGTAACTTCTCATATAAGAACTCAAATAGCATTCAATTGCTTGAATTGAAAACTGCAAAGAACTGAACTCAGAAAGAAAAGATTTGCATTCCACAATTTCAGAGAAAGTCTTCTGTCTTCTATCTATTTCATCTCATGTTTTTTAATTTAACATTACATATCCAACTTATATAATAATAATTTGAAGAGGTCATGCCTCTTTAGAATGTCTTTTGATCTTAACAACAAGATTACTAAAACTAAAACATAAACAAGATCTAAATCATGCTCTAGTGAGCCACAAGTGAACTTGAGAGATATGATCAGTATATTCTTGACTGAGATAAATATCAGCATCATGTATAATTTCCTTTGCTGAAAAGTCAAATATTTATCATCTCCTCCAGGTACTTGTAGGTTTCATCTAATGCAGGACTGTCATTCTTTGCAGCTTCCAATTCATCCTGTAGTATCAACCTGCATTCTGTTGTCCACTGACCTTGATTTTTTAGTTTTCTATTATCATCAAACAATGCTGGAAAGCCCATTGCTGAAGCATCCATGAACTCCTCGACCTCTCCCTTAAGATCTCGGTAATATCCTTTATGTTTCTCTATCAGTGCTTCGGCAGTTGTAATATCCTCATTACCATAAGAGCTTTTGCTGTGTATCTCCTGGAGTTTTGCATTGAGTCTCTCTCTTATCCTCTTGTGTTCTTGAATGACAGTGAGGTTTTTTGAATGAGCAATCCAAAACTTTTCCAACCAGACCATCAAACAAGTAAACCTCTTCTGAAATGTCACGAAGACTCTCTCAAATCTGGCATTTCTCATTTGAGTATTCAATTTTTGATTCTCCATTTTTTCAGTTTTTCATATTTGCTTTTCAATTTTTGAATCTTCTCCTTGAGTTAATAATCTTGTGGACTCCTTGGGTGCTCCCTTAATTTTATCTTTTAGAGAATCATTATCCTTGATTAGCCTTTCACTCTTTAGTTTGTACCTGTCAGGTTCTTTAGTCAGCATTTGAATTTGGGCTTTGTTCAACTTTACCACATTAATGCCAATGTCTGTAGTAACCACTGGATCAGTCTTCCCTATTTTTAGTGTCATTATGTGGCCAAAAGCCTTCTCTGTATCAATAATGTGAGGTTTCTTATGCGGAGGATACAAAGCCTAGATCAAAAGAGATTTCTCATCAGGGTTATATCCCAATCCAGTATAAACTTCATTTACTCCTTTGGACTGAGCTTGTGTCTTGCATCACTATCATGTAAGAGCTTGTCAAAAACCAAAGCAAAATTCAAATCCCAACCTGGGAGTATCATCATCCCAACATCTTATAACAGTTCCCTTCCCCTCTCAGGAGCCATAGTGTTCATGTCGTTGTCCACATCCACCTTTAGTGTTTCCGATAGTTGACCTTCATTTGTAGGTGTGATGTGTGTAATTGACTCTCTTAGCATTTTTCCCTTTTGTCTATACAGGAAAGACCCAAATTCAGAAGACTTGATAAATTGATCACTAGAGACAAAAGATGTGCTAGCTAATTGCCTCGTATCATTCTCAGACAATTCACCTACTTCTTGCTCTTTGATTGATGAAAACTGATACTCCTCAATCTTCAATTTTGGAATTTTGTTAAACTGATGCTGTGGTACATCTTCATCAAAAGATTCTTCACTAGCAGAAGACAAGAATTGTGCTTCTTGCATTTCGTTCATATTTTGCTCCATCTTCTTGTTATAATCATCTATGGTCTGCTCTACTTTTGCTTCCTCCAAATTCCTAATGATATCATCATGGGGAAATGACACATGGGTGTACCCACTCAAATTTTGCTTTCTTCTAACATGATCAATAAAACCCTTAGGATCAAATCCTTTCCTCGAAGCAGCCTTCATGTTGTAATGTCCCAGTTTATCTACAATAAGGTTATACCCTTTTGCAAAAACTATGGAAAAATCCCCAAAATGTAATGTGCTAGGCATCAATGATTGTTTTCCATATGAACTCAAGTTCATGACATTTGAATAATCCAGTTGCCTAACAATCTCCAAATATGCAATTCATTCTAGCAGTCTTTGGCAATAGGAAAGGAGTGTCTTCAAAACCATACACTCTGATCATGGTATAATCAACGAAAGAATACCAGTCACCCCAATTATGATCTACAATTTTTCTTTCATCAAAGTCCTTGGGCCTCAAAATATTTTGATTTCGTTAGAAAATGAATAATCACAAGGGCAATTGTAAACCCTATACAATGTCTTGACGGAGTGTTCCTCAAAATACACATAATGGGAATTTGCAAACTTGCTATCCCAAATGGAAGTCCACAATTGTACTGGTAATGATTGATCATCCTTATAAAATTGTGCAATTCTTAACTGCTCTGGCCACATCTCAATCTCCTTACCATAGTACAATATTAGGTGCATAAGAATGGATTAGTGTTTGAATTATATTTAAGAAGAATTGTTTTTGATGGTCTTCAGCCCCAGGTCAATCATTCTGGAAACATATGAAGCATAGTTGAATGGTCTGGCATTATGGCATTGTACATCAGCGGCGATCACCATTGGGACTATGTACATAAACTTAGGAGCTTTTGTGCCTACTAACTGTCCAGCCAAATAGTAAGTGTATTTTATGTATGGCTCAAATAAATCCACATGAAAAGGAGGCCCGTCATCATCTACAAGCGTAACCAAATTTCCATCTTTCCCAGGCCTATGCAAGGGCAACCTCCATCCCTTGTGGTTGGTATCCATTCTCCAATACTCATTAATAACATCCTCATGCACTATAGGATAATCACATGTGTCATCTAAATTGAACACTTCAGAAATTGCTTCGTGGATACATATATGAATGGTTTTACCTGTAAGTTGCAAATGACCTTGAGTTTTGGATTATAATGTTTTACTAACAGTTTCATGAGATCAGTGTTCACAAAGACATTTGATACAACTAGTTTCCCCAGATTGAGTTTCCATGGGTTACACACTGGTTCATGCCCAATTCTTGAATTGTAGTGAAAAATGAATAATTCATATCTTCTAATTGTTGTCCATATGTCCCCTAGGTCTTTCTGTTTATCCTCTAATTTTTCGGCATCTGGCCTTAATTGTGTTGTCCTTCTAGATTTGGCCCTTGAACCACGCAATTGATCTAGTAGGTCCTGGTGTAATTTCCTTTGTTCAACCTCTACATTTTGCTCTGTTTTAATTTTCTGTTTCTTACTTTTTGTCTTACTACTTTTTGCTTTTTGTCTTTTGTTTTTCAATCCACCAGGGCTATCCATTTTCAAACTATCTCCGTTTTGATCTCTCGTCCATTTCTGCAACTGCTTTAGAGAAATCCTTTTGGTAAAATTTGATCGATCAATGCTGCTCATCTAGAGATCACTTGTGCAACCATTAATGTCAGAAACTCATAATCAATGCACAAGCTTTTTTGAAATTCGAAATGTTAGAGTGATGTGTTTTGTTTCATTAGTAGGAACTCATCTGATCTCATGCTGATCTATTTACTCCATTTGGCGCCAATCCTATTTTATAAGTCTATTTACTGATCGTCAAGATTGATAATGTCACCTCAATCTGAAGTGCCCTTTGTGTTTTATCATTTGATTTGAGGAACTACTTAATAATCTGGTCAATGTTGTGTAACTGCTTCTCCTTTTGCTATAGCCTTTAATATTTCGGAAAGAGAATCAATATGTCTTCCCGATGTCGTTGTGACTTAGGTCATTGGAGAGACATTTTGATCTTACCTTGACATGACATGTTTTCCCGATGAGGTAAGTATTCAATTGAACCGTTAGTAGCTTTGTTAAGAGGTATTTGAAGTCTTTACGATGGATGATCACTCCTTATCATTATCGGCTTGACATCTGTGATCACTGAGAAAGGAGGATTTCTTTCCGAAAACAATGGTCTCTCCGATATGTTTATGCTATTTCTCCTCGCTATGCATTTCAGGGTGACCTGGCAAAAACTCTTTCCGAAAATATTTCATGTGCTTCTTATCAGGATGACTTGCATGGTTGGAGAGACATGAGAAAATTGTCCTGATCATATTAGTCTCTTCAATGTATGTATCGGCGAGATATAACGAAACTCTTGCCAATGACCAATTTCCTCAGGTTCTGTCTCACAAGAATATTAGGGGAGACACACCATTTGTGTCTCCGAAGTAAATACACATCAGGCTAACCTAAGGGATTAGGATAGCTTAATGAAATTAATCCGATAGTAATAGTCCTCCCGATGCATGTTAGTTCCTCTATCCTTTTATCTATTGGGGAAACAATATGCACTTCCTCTTAACAAGACTTCCATTGGTGTGACTTGTGGGTTTGGTATGACTTTAAGATTTCTTTGCGACCCTCTTGCCATCTGCGATGAGTTTTTCCACACAAATCTAAATGATCCTACAAATCTGAATGATCCTATTTAATGTGCTGTCTTGCTTGGGTAGTCAGCCACATAGCCTTCCTATCTCTTTGTAGTAATCTATCACACGTACTTTGTTACTTCATTACATCCTCCAAGATCTGATGTACAAAATCAAATCCTTTGCAGCTTGAAGCTTCAATACATTCTGCACACAAAATTTGAGTGCTCATATTGGGAGACTCCTCAATACGATCATCCTCATGTGAAGTGGTTGCTATCTCATTATTAAGGAAAGGTGAGGGATTGTTGTTGCCAAGCAAAAAATCAGAATGTCAGTCATACTTATCTACGGTGTCCTCAAGAGCCTCAAACGCTCTTTCCTTCTTTGTTGAAGGTTCTTCATCAAGTGCTTCTCCAAGAGATGTCTCTAGCTGAAGATCACATGTTTCAAGCTTGATTTGAACCTCCATCCTCTTTGCTGTCATGTTCATAGGTGCGTCACTGATTTTTGTTGTCCCAATGCATAGACCCCACCAAAAACCATCCTCCGGGATGCCAACTGTCCCCCAAAATTTCTGAGTTTAGGGAAGAGTATCAAGTCCAATCAAGAAATCATTGTCAAAAATCAGAAATCAGAGCTTTATGAGTTTAGGGTAGCATCAAGTCCAAACAAGAAATCATGCTCATGATGAGATGTCAAAACACAAGAAGATCGCTCTCATTATGAATCACCGCTATCATCTCCCGATGGCCCATAAGGGGTATAAACAATCTTTTCTCTTTTGATCATAGTTTGATCCTTCATTGCAACTGCTTCGCTGGGGGGTGCTGCTCATCAACAAAGGCTGGTCCACAAAAAGCATCCAACTGAAAATTATATGAATCTTGTTCATGATTGCAAACTACATCCCCTTTTTCATGAAGATCCTCCATACCCTCTACTATTTGCTTAATGTCTACAATTTTTGCATAATTTCCCTCTTGAATGATTGACAAATGTGTCAAGCTCAACTTCAAACAAAGCTCATCGACTTGATTTTCTGATTCTTGAAGGGCCATTTGAGTATTCTTCACGGAGTCCATGGCAACCTTAAGCTCATAGGTAAGCTTATCTACTTCATCTTCTTTTCTTCTCAATGCATTAAAATATATCTCATTGAGTTGGAGGAGATGATCTCTATCTGAAAGCAAGAGTAGGAAGTTTGATTTCATCACAATTTAAGCTTCATGGTGTACCTGTAAGTCTGCAAGAGATAGTTCTCCTTCAAGGCCTTTGTGCCTCCTTGAGCTTTCCACAAATAATCTAGCATTATCTGTTGAGTATCATCAATGTGAGTGAGAGATGCAATAATCATGTCTTCATTTTAGCCTATTGACCTTCCAAATGACGTGACTTCTTAACTTTAACATTTTCAAACAAATGTTATGATTTTACTACAGCTCCTTCCACAATGTTTCTTCCACCAAAGTCATGCTCAAACAAATGATTATCTACATATCTTTGAGTAGGATCATTTACCTAATGCTCTTCTTCAACTGTTGATGTGGAATCAAGCTGTGAGTAATCTGAATTTCTATCTTTTACCTTGTGTTTATCAATCCATTCTTTGCTGTCTTCATTGTAAGGCTCATGTGATGACAAAGGACTGCTGGTCAAATTCAGAAAATCAGAATCATTTTCCTGTCCCTCTAAAATATCTTCGTTGTCCTTTATTGTGTCTTTGTCAATGGTAAGTTGCTTCTCCATAAGTGCTGGTCTATGAGGTATGTCCAGCTGAAAGTCACATATTCTCCTAGCTGCCTTAGTTGTCATTAAATGATCCATACCTGCACCTCATTAGCTGTTATGTTCTTTGCCTTCAACCAACTCCATGGTGAAGCATCCATGACAAACCAAACATTATCAAATTGTATGACCTTATTTTTAGGCAATCTCTTAGACTCTACAATCAGCTCTCTAAGAAAAAATACCTCATATGACGTTAACAAGTGTTTCTCCAATGTAATTAGGTGTATGTAACAAGGGAAATCAATCTTACTACATAACCAAACTTCTACATTGCTTCCATATGTAAAAACATCATCACTCTCCAATTCACAAATTAATTCTTTACCAACAATATGTAGAGCTAGATCACACAAAGGAGCATTAATTGAATCCAGACCTCCACCTAGTTGGTCACTTGTTGGTTTGGAAAACTCTGTGAAACGTTTTCTTCAACCTTGTGGTTATCTTGAAGACTTACGTGTTCTCTACTTTTAGGTGCAATAGTTGTTTCTTGCTTGTCGATATCCTCATGTGACTGAAGTGAACTTGTGATCACATCTTTATCCTTCTTAAGGCTTCTGCTCATTTGGCTAGAAGTCCAAGCTTCCAAAAATGTTGATTGATCATTTGTAGGCACAAGTTACAAGCAAGCAATTTCTCTTTCTCTTCCATCCTCTCTTCATTCCTTGCGTTGGAAGAATCTGTAATGTCCCTTATAAGATATCAACCAAATCTACCTGTTTTCTTTTTAGAATTTTACCATAATTTGTTGGAATGGAAACTCTGAGATAAAATACAGTATCTTTCACTTATATTCAAATTACCAATTCATCTTTTGCTACTCAGAGTTGTGGATTTGAATCCCACTTACCATGTTGTTAAATTTAATCATCTTTCTCGATCATCGTGACACCCTTAAATGATCAACATCATCTTTGTGCTCTAATAAAATTGTAATCAACCAAGCCCATAATGCTCCAATACTTTCACATGTTAGAAGCGATAAGTCAATGTATTAACTATTAAGCATATACTTGCCTTAGTAATGGTTATGACTGATCAATCAGATGCTTTGCTGAGCATTATACTCTCTGTTCCCCCACAATTGCTCCACACATTCTAAATAGGGATGCTCAATATTTTTTTTCCTCGTTATAGATTGGTATTTTTATTGATATCGCTTTTGACTGGAGCTTTGAACCAGTGGGGTCACATTTGGGGGACCCCATCCCTGTGGTGATTACATCTCAATGACTCCGAGACATTAACACCTCTCATACTTTTTGACTTGTTGTGGAACCGTTCCAAACTCTCCATATAACTCCCTATTGAGGACCTACCGTCAATAGGGATGTTCAACATTAATATTGTAACACTTGATTTATCAAGGGTAATTGTTGTCACTTCTCATAGAACTTTATGGTTTATATATTTCCATCATTGTTGATTCTCTCTACCTTACCATTCATTCCTTCCATTGCTGATGTATACTCCATCACTGACTTCCATCAATGGCTTATTTGTTATTATCGATCATTGCTCCATTCTCCAAGTTTTCTATCTAATCATCGATTAGATATAGCATCTATACTTGGAGACGTTGATTGCAGACTCACACATTACATAATATTATCAACCTATTATAGGAGCTGGGTTATTGACTTACGTATCTTTGTTGTCTTTATCAATGCACACCAATCACTCCATCGAATATGTTATTGATCGCTTCACCAAATATAGATTATATGATGCTTCACCATCGAGTATGCGAGGATGGACTCCAGTGCGCCCATCAAATACTTATCATTCTCAATATATGCAATGCTGGTTCAATACCATATATATGGACGTCGCTGGTAATCCTTACTTCTCAATAAATGCAATTCTGGTTCAATACCATAAATATGGACGTCGCTGGTAATCCTCACTTCTCTCATATGTGACTCATGAAAACAGTTGGCATCGATGATTGAGGTGCTCACACAGATGAGAACACAATGATATCTCTGTATACAGATCTGTCACAAATAAGGAGCTAATGTAGTATTGGTCGCGGTATTGATTGGGCTCCTCATAGATACTAAATTTGAGATTTCTAAGGTCTTATGTAATCACGATAGGCTCAGGAGTTTCATGACAGGTGTTGGTGTAGAAGAGCAGATTATGGCAAATTAATATACAAGATGATCTTGTCTATGAGTTGCTTCTTATCATTATATTTCTATGCCTGCCATAATAATTTCATGATCAATGTGGAAAGCCTCTTATATTTTTCTTCCCTGAATGAAGAGTTGCTTTGCTTGAGTCAAGTCACATGCTTTATGGAGATCCTACCCCTTTGCTAAATAGTATAGTTGCTGTATTGAAGATTAGTTTCTTATTAATATCGTCTCTCCTTAACTAGAAGTATAGATTAATTGTTCTTTACATTACGTAATCGTTCATTGATAATAATCAATATCGGTCATACACTATCGATAATAATATGCAATAATATTAATATATTATATTTAATACTTCATATTTAATGCTCTAATATTTTATTATTATTTAATTTATTAATTAATTCATATTATATTTATATTTTCATTATTATATTAATATATTTATGTATTGATAATAATATTTTATTATTATCGATATTGTTAATTGTTATTATATTAATAATATATTATCTCATTATACTAATATGTTATATTATTATTTTCATTTATTTATTATTGTGATTCATTACTCAATCCTATTCTAGGTAGGGGACATCACAATCTGCCCTTCTCAAAATTGCTTGTCCTCAAGCAATGTGAACCTTTGGTGTGTGTGGTATTCTGCTATGTAACTTTGATATCTAATTCAACGACCCTGAAATGACAATTTCAACTTGAGGTTAGAACTGTAATAGATTTACAAATACAAGCTTATTAAATCTTAAGATCATAAAATTTAATTTAAAATACTGAAAATAATTTAAAAGATGGAGCTTATCTTGATGTATTGTAGTACTTTCCATCTTCTTTGTTAAGTATTGCCTCGTTCCATGATGAGTTTTGATGAATAGTTGTAATCCTTAGGGAGAGTTCATAATCAGGCTCCATGCTCTTCAGAGAGGACCTCCTAGTGCTCTAGCTGCCTTATATGGCCATTCTAGAACAGTCCTCAAGCTATGTCACCATCTCACTATGACTTTCTCCTTCTAAGGTCTTATGGATATCCTTTTGGTCAATCCTTCTTCATAATCCTTAGGAGAGACTTTATCTCTTTCTAATCTTCATGGGAGAGTCCATGATTAGGTTCTTAGCCCCTGTGGGAGGACTTCTTGGGGCTCTAGTTATTTCATAATTAACTTGGAGCAGTCCTCCAGTTATGATACCATCTCCTCATGACTCCTCTCTCCTTAAGGCCTTATGGATATCCAATATTTGGCATGTCCATCCTTGTAATCCTTGGGAAGAGCCCCAGGCCTTATGGATGCCCCTTTAGGACATATCCATCCTTATAATCCTTGGGAGAGACTTTATCTCTTCCCAAACCTTTATGGATATCCCTTTAGGACTTATCCATCCTTATGGTCCTTGGGAGAGACTTTATCTCTTCCTAGGCCTTTATGGATATCCCTTTAGGATGTATCCATCCTTATAATCCTTGAGAGAGACTTTATCTCTTTCCAGGCCTTTATAGATATCCCTTTAGGACGTATCCATCCTTATCCTGTATTTCTCTTTTCCAATCAAGCCCAAGAGGATGGAATGAACACCTAGTCATTTGACCTCGTGGCCCCACCTAGGGGTTGGCATACTTGATGGGGGGGACTTAGTGCTGCTGCCATCTGTGTTTTCCCTTGGAAGTTCGATCTATTTATTGGATTTCTGGATTATGTTTGTTCTTTGTATAAGGATCTATGTTTCTCGAGAGGATTGCTTGGTGGTTCAATCTAACTATGTGTTGATGCTGGTTACTTCATTGTGACCATTAGAATCTACTATAACTCCGTCTTTAATTATCCTTCACATCGGTACTAAAGGCTGTATAAGCCTGATTATATAACTGCATACAAATCTGGTTTATGTTCTTCAAATGTAATTGTGCAAGCGCTTCATGACAGATTTATTTGTTATCTTTTTGCATTATTCTTTCAAAGTGAATGATTTTCGTATATCTTCTTCAACCCTGCAGGATGGCTGGATCATGCTCTGATAACACTGTAATGTCCCTTATAAGATATCAACCAAAGCTACTTCTTTTCTTTTCAGAATTTTACCACAGTTTGTTGGAATGGAAACTCAGATAAAATACAGTATCTTTCACTTAGATTCAAATTACTGATCCATCTTTTGTGACTTAGAGTTGTGAGTTTGAATCCCACTTACTTTGTTGTTAAATTGAATCATGTTTCTCGATCATTGGGATGCCCTTAAATGATTAACATCATCCCTGTGCTCTAATAAAGATGTAATCAACCAAGCCCATAATGCTCCGATACTTTTTCACATTAGAAGTGATAAGTTGATGTATTAATTTAATACTTGCCTTAGTAATGGTTATGACTGATCAATCAGATGCTTTGCTGAGCATTATACTCTCTATTTCCCCACGATTGCTCCTCACATTCTAAATAGGGATGTTCAATATTAATATTGTAACAATTGCTTGATTTATTAAGGGTAATTGTTGTTACTTCTCATTGAATTAATTTATGGTTTATATATCTCCATCTTTGTGATTCTCTCCACTTTACCATTCATTCCTTCGATTGCGGATGTATACTCCATCACTGACTTCCATCAATGGCTTATTTGTTATTACCGATCATTGCTCCATTCTTCAAGTTTTCTATCTAATCATCGATTAGATATAGCATCCATACTTGGAGACGTTGATTGCAGACTCCCACATTACATAATATTATCGACCTATTATAGGAGCTAGGTTATCGACTTAAGTATCTTTGTTGTCTTTATCAATGCACAACAATCACTCCATCGAATATGTTATTTATAGCTTTACCAAATATAGAGTATGTGATGCTTCACCATCGAATATGCGAGGATGGACTCCAGTGCTCCCGTCAAATACTTATCATTCTCAATATATGCAATGCTGGTTCGATACCATAAATATGGAGGTCACCGGCAATCCTTACTTCTCTCATATGCGACTCACGACAACAATTGGCATCAATGATTGAGGTGCTCATGCAGATGAGAACACATTGATATCTCTGTATGCAGAGCCGTCACAAATAAGGAGCTAATTTAGTATTGGCTGTGGTATTGATTGGGCTCCTCATAGATACCAAATTTGAGATATCTAAGGTCTTATATAATCATGATAGGCTCAGGAGTTTCATGACATGTATTGGTGTAGAAGAGCAGATTATGGCAAATTAATATACAAGATGATCTTGTCTATTATATCATTTCCCCATGCTGCCGCTTAAATCATTTTTCTACTTAAATTTAAGCAGTATAGTCTTCCCATGCAAAATAAAAATTGTGGGAAAAGGAAAATTTAGAATCTTTTCCTATTTTTGTGAAGCAGCTATTTTTTAGCAAATGAAAATAAGCTATGTGAAAAGAGGGGGGGCTAGAAAGAAGCCACAACTGCTTATTGAAAAAAGTGACACATGTCTTCACCATTTTTTTTCATCCCCTTTTTATTTGCCTACAATTTAGTTTTCAGATTTATTTGTAGCAAAAATGACTAAAAATTTGATTTAAAAATAATATTTAAAACACTGCTTAAAATTAAGCACCAAACATTACCATCCGTGGGGCCACTAGCTCCACAAATTGTGCCACAAAAAAATGAGCAGCTGCTGCTACCAAAAATAAGCTAAGCAGCAGCATGGGGACGTGTTGTTAGTTGCTTCTTATCATTATATTTCTATGCCTGTCGTAATAATTTCATGACCAATGTGGAAAGCCTCTTTATACCAAAGTCAATCGATCATTGATAATAATCAATATCGGTCATACACTATCGATAATAATAACATTTAATAATATTAATATATCATATTTAATGCTATTATATTTATTTATTTTTTAATTTATTAATTAATTTATATTATCTTTATATTTTCATTATTATATTAATATATTTATGTAATGATAATAATATATTATTATTATCGATATTGTTAATTATTATTATATTAATAATATATTATATCATTATACTAATATGTTAGATTATTATTTTCATTTATTTATTATTGTGATTTATTACTCAATCCTATTCTAGTTAGGGGACATCACATAATCGACCTTTGCTTTCTTTTTTGCTAAGAAATATTTTGCCACAATTCTTCTCTTTGTTGAAAGGATTGCCTCAATTGTAATAAGTGTCCAACGCTGGTTCGATACCATAAATATGGAGGTCACCGGTAATCTGTACTTCTCTCATATGTGACTCATGACAACAATTGGCATCGATGATTGAGGTGCTCATGCAGATGAGAACACAATGATATCTCTGTATGCAGAGCTGTCACAAATAAGGAGCTAATTTAGTATTGGCTGTGGTATTGATTGGATCCTCATAGATACTAAATTTGAGATTTCTAAGGTCTTATATAATCATGATAGGCTCAGGAGTTTCATGACATGTATTGGCGTAGAAGAGAAGATTATGGCAAATTAATATACAAGATGGTCTATTATATCATTTCCCCATGCTGCGGCTTAAATAATTTTTCTACTTAAATTTAAGCAGTATAGTGTTCCCATGCAAAATAAAAATTGTGGGAAAAGGAAAATTTAGAATCTTTTCCTATTTTTGTGAAGCAGCTATTTTTTTGCAAATGAAAATAAGCTATGTGAAAAGAGGGGGGGCTAGAAATAAGCAGCAACTGCTTATTGAAAAAAGCGACACATGTCTTCACCAATTTTTTTTCATCCACTTTTTATTTGCCTACAATTTAGTTTTCAGATTTATTTGTAGCAAAAATGACTAAAAATTTGATTTAAAAATAATATTTAAAACACTGCTTAAAATTAAGCACCAAACATTACCATCCGTGGGGCCACTAGCTCCACAAATTGTGCCACAAAAAAATGAGTAGCTGCTGCTACCAAAAATAAGCTAAGCAGCAGGATGGGGACATGTTGTTAGTTGCTTCTTATCATTATATTTCTATGCTTGCCGTAATAATTTCATGACCAATGAGGAAAGCCTCTTTATATCCTTCTTCCTTGAATGAAGAGTTGATTTGCTTGAGTCATGTCGCATTCTTTATGGAGATCGTACCCCTTTGCTAAATAGTATAGTTGCTGTATTGGAGATTAGTTTCTTATTCATATTGTCTCTCCTTAACCACATCTATAGATTAATTGTTTCTTTACATTAGTCAATCAATCATTGATAATAATCAATATCGGTCATACACTATCGATAATAATAACATTTAATAATATTAATATATCATATTTAATGCTATTATATTTATTTATTTTTTAATTTATTAATTAATTTATATTATCTTTATATTTTCATTATTATATTAATATATTTAT
Organism: Chamaecyparis obtusa; assembly: GCA_027943335.1. Classification (NCBI taxonomy): domain Eukaryota; kingdom Viridiplantae; phylum Streptophyta; class Pinopsida; order Cupressales; family Cupressaceae; genus Chamaecyparis; species Chamaecyparis obtusa. The sequence continues at coordinate 1,223,972 of BSBK01002401.1, forward strand.
GTAATGATAATAATATATTATTATTATCGATATTGTTAATTATTATTATATTAATAATATATTATATCATTATACTAATATGTTATATTATTATTTTCATTTATTTATTATTGTGATTTATTACTCAATCCTATTCTAGTTAGGGGACATCACATAATCGACCTTTGCTTTCTTTTTTGCTAAGAAATATTTTGCCACAATTCTTCTCTTTGTTGTAAGGATTGCCTCAATTCTAATAAGTATTTTGATACACTTGCATTTGATGTTGTCCCTTTCCATGATCTTGACAAACTATCTATTACTTCCATTATTTTTTGTTGCTCATTTGCCAAATCCCTTGGTATAGCCAAAAGTTTTGGGTCTGTTTGAATATTTCCCATTACTTCTTTGTTCAACTCAAGGCTTTGATACCACTGATATATCCCAAATGGATATAATAGGGAAAATAACCCTACCTACCTTGCACGCTTCAAAATGAATGTGTTCAGATCTAGGTTTACCATGAAAACTTGCTACAGATTTATATATAGCATATAATACTTGTATATAAATCAAAATACTGATAGCATCTATGCTCCACGAAGTTTTGGGGATAGGGACGACATGGGACAGTGGGACATGTTTCCTGTACAAGTACTCTTTAGGGCCAATTTTTAGGGGACTCTAGGGGATGACTATTGAAAAAATAGGGGAATTTTTGTACATATAGAGAAATCTCAAATATGCATATCATAACATTGATAAACCATTCATCATGGACATTTTAGAAGCTTAATACATAGCATTAGACTTGAATTGAGATTTCACATGCAAATCGATAAGAAAATTAACAAAATTCAAATGCTTTCATTGTAAATATATGAACATACCTATAGCAAAAATGCCCAAAGGCTCCAAGTTTCAAGCATGAATGACATAAAATATTGAAATGTAAACAATAGACATACTATAACTAAACTACTAAATAATAAACATAGAAGTCTAACTCCATAAGCAGCTGTCTATAATAATCATAATGTCAAGATATGAGTAAATATATGGTTGTCCATAAACAACACGTGGTAGGTCTAGGAATCTAAATCAAAATCAAACTCAAAATCAGAACTAAGTCTAGTCATTGCTAGGATGAGGGTCTTCCTCAACCAATGGAACCCCAATCAATCTTGGAGGTGTGTCATCCTCCTCAATCTGTAAAGCATCTGTGGGATTGACATTCCAACGTAAGGATGGAGTCCGACGATTTTCAGTAGTCCGTGGATCTTATAGCCACAATGCACTGTGAACAACCACTAACTTCTCCGATCGTATAGAGGTAAGGTTGTTCCTCTTGACTAATTGGATGAAGCTATATGTGGAACAATTCCTCTCTATAGTAAAGGAACTGACAACTTGTGAAAGAAGACAAATGATAAGTTTTCTGAGCTTTGGTGCATACCTACCATGCCACGTCCACCATCCCATAGGGTCATTTTGAGCTAATGTAGCTCTATCTATCCTCACCTCTAGTCTGCCAAAGGTTGGACCATGGAGATTGGTGAATGCAAGCCACTGAGTGTAGAGTTTAGTAGCATCATCTTCATTGTACATTTTTGCAAGGGTCTTAAATAAGGCTTCCTTCACCTGAGTTGAACACAAAAAACATCTTATTAAATAATGAAGAGATAAGATCATAAATGATCTACTTTGCTATTTAAAATTTAAATTGAAAACTTGAGAATCACCTCTTCATCACTAGATGGAGCCACTCTCCTAGGTCTCGGTGCATACCATTTAGGATTGAGGTCATAGACTGCCATATGAAGAGGGGTGTTCATAATGTTCCACCATCACGTCACAATGGGCCTAAGATGCTTCTCATGAAATCCCAAATTAGGGGCCTTGCTATGAATGACTTGCTTGATTTGCCCAAGCATGCTATCAAAGGTCTCATAAATCTCTCCAAGATTAGGAGAGTCAATATCAACATATCTAATGACCTATACAATAGGCTCAATGAAGGAGCAAATGTATCTGCAATTGCAAACTAGTTACAAGTTAGAGACATCTTAATTCTTAAATAATAAAAACAACAAATGCCAAACTCAGAAATAATTTAATAAAATCAGCAACAACTATTTTCTTACCTCATTGTGGACCACTAGTTATCATCCAGGATTCTTTACTTCACACTTGTTCCCTCCGGTGTGTTTGACTCATGCCATCTACCACACTTTGCATTGACCACCATGCATTGTAGACTCTCGTGGACCTGAAGCATCCTCCCGAAAAAAATAATGTAGCTGACATATCTAGTGTTTATGGGCTCGAAGAATTACTTCTTCAAAATTGTTGTAAACAATGCAAGAGAAGTGTGATGGTTGCAAATAAACATTTTCATATCTCTAGCCTTTGACATCATTGCCTTCACCCATTCAATTTGTCCAATGCCCTTCAAGGTATTGTTCAATACATGCATGAAACATGGGGTTCAAAAAATGTGCTTATAAGTGCCCTTCACCATCAATCTAGCTAACTTACACACTCGGGCTGAATCAATGATTACTTGCACAACATTAGAGGGTCCAACCTCTTCTATAGCATCTCTCAAATTTTTGAAATTGGAAGGTTGCATTCTTCTTTTTCCTTGAACAATCTATAGCTCTAAGAAAATAAGAGCCTGCTGTACTAGTGATAGTAAGATTGATGAGTTGCTAATGATTGATGTCGGTCCACCCATCCATGATTATGAAGCATCCATCCCTCGATAACCATGTATGTCTCATATCCTCCATGAAACTACTCACTTTGGAGTACTCTTTATCAAGAAGGGTGGTGCATAGTTTAGTTTCTCTAGGTGGAATGAATGAGGGACCAACAACATAGATATCTTTGCACACTTGTTTAAAATATGATGAGCGTGGGACATGGAATGTTATAGCATGTCCATAAAGAAATTTAGCAATAGATGATTCAGCCACCTCTTGTGCTTGCAAATTAAACAAATCAGCAACATTGGTTTCTCTTTAAGTCTTCCTTTCCTTTTCTTTACTAGAAGTGGGAGTGAGCATGACAATTTCTTCCCTTTGAGAAGGATCATCCATGGGTCTTGTAGTCATCGACAAAGTAGCTTGCACATTCTCTATTGAAGTCCCTGTTTTTAATGCCTCCCCCTTAATATGCAATCTAGTTGCCTCAAGTTTTTGCACTTGTGTTAATTTTCTTGCAACCTTTCATCCCTTGACCACCTATCCACAAAAGATGGCAATAGACTCTAGTATAGTTGCCCCTATATTGTTTGTGGTACAAATGGCACTCCCATAGCCTACTACCCTTGGAATATTTTTTCTTATCTTTATCAACTTTTTTAGCAAATTGTAGGAGAGGTTTCCTGGGGTTGAATGGGCATTTTGCAAAGTCTTCGAGGGCTTTGGAAGGGCACTCAAATGGGTCAAAGGTTGCTGCCCCTGCTACATTCACATTGCTTGAAGACCCCCCAATGGCTGCCCTACTACTAGGTCTATTCCTATGAGATGTTTCTTCCATTTCAACTTCCATACTATCACTACTCCCCTCACTCCCACTGTTGCTCATGATTTTTTTCTTTTTAAAATTCAAATAAGGCTGCAAGTTCACAAAAATAAAAATAATAAACTCACAATGCCCTCCCTATGTGTTGTAAAACTTGAAAAAATCTTAAAGAAATAGCCTAAAACAAATGGAAAATGAAAAACATACCTCTAATGAAGAAGATTTGATGCCAAAACTTCCTCTTGCAACTGCTTTTCACTCCCTCACAAGTTGTCGCTCTTCACTTCTTAGCAAACGATAAAATGAACAAGTTTTTAGTGTTTTATCTTCTCAAATAGGGTTTGGAATATTTTAATATCTTTTATTTGTCATGTGGAGCCTGATGGAGCCTTAATTTTTAACAAAATTAGGGACTCCATTTGTGAAATAAATGTTAAAGGCTTGATGAATCAAAAGGAATATCAGTATTGAAGAAACAAACATTAGCATCTGATAATGAAAAGAGAGGGTGAGAAATAAAAGATACGTGTTTGGAGTAAAAAAGAATAAGTTACCAATATTAGAGAATTATGATCAGGCTACAGGAAGACTACAAGAGAAGTTTATTCCTGATTTATGAAAGCTTATATGAACAGATATGTAAGCACAAAATAGTGAATCTGTACATTATGTAGTGACTGAAGAAATTGGAATCTGTACATTATGCAGTGATTGAAGAAATTGGAGACCAAATTAATATGGAAAGTAATATCATGATATAACAAGACATATGTATTAATCTGAAAATAAATAGACACATTTATACAGGTGTCACAAACAAATAATGATGGGAATTAAAACAAAGAAATGATCAAAAGCAGCAGTAACATCAAGCATCCATGTCAGCAATACATAACTGAGCAAAGATAAGATCATATTATTAGAAGAATAAGAGAAAGATACAATTCAGTTGGTCAAAGATAATTAGCAGCGTAAGGAACATGAAGACACATACATATAATAAAAATGATAATATGCGATTCAGAATAAGCAATTTTGACTATCGCAAAAATAGAAAATATGAGTAGCATCGCCGGGAGAGTAGACATTTTCGGTAACCGCTAGCATCAAGATGGAGTGTGTGAATATATGTATAAACAACGCTCAGAAGAGTAGACGGGAACTTGAGAAACTATTCTAGTAGCATGTTAGAGTCTCACGTCAATGATAGTACTTAGAAGTGTAGTGATGGTGACTTTGTGCGTATGGTGGCTTGTCTTCAAAATCACAATATAAATTAAAGTGAGGAATTAAGACACGATACTGTGAACATATGTTTGAAATCCAGACAACCGTCAAGATGAAAGGGTTTCCACATCCATTACAAACTCAAATCGAAAGCTATCGTCCCAGAAACTTTGACTAATGCGGGTGAATAAAATAAAGTTAATCTTCAAGCATAAAAATTTCATATGGCTTCTAACCCAATATATTATCTTGCAAAGCGGATAAGCTTTATTTACTTTATTTAACGGATGTTAGAAGAAAAGTTGTAAAAGAAATTAATGAAAGTGAAAAGACCCGTAATATGCTAGAGACATATCTCTTGACAAAGAGACGCATCCTTTACTTGAAGAATAATGGCATATATATAGAGAATCTATTATTAAAAAAAAAAAGAACAAGACACATTCGGGAGAAGCATGTATATTTAATTGTATGGAGGTATAGGAGCAAAAAAATATGACTTTGTAATATAAATTCAATTATTTTATTATTATTCAATTATTTTATTTTAATGATAAAATAAAATGTCCTTTGTTTATTATTAAAGGTGTGGAGAATTAAACTGCAGATGAACCGTCCTTTGTAATTATTTTTTGAATTCTGTATACAATTTAAATATTAGATAAGTGGACATGGTCATTTAGCATCTTAAACTCGATCATCACAGATATCGTGAAATATTTAATTGTTTTCGAATTTGTGTCCAGTTTGTCTCCGAGGAGTTAAAGTTCTATCTGGACTAATTTAAGATTGCATAAATATTTGATCTGTCGCATCTTGATTATTTAATTGATTGGCAGTATAAGTGCGTAGAACATTACAAAGTTGTATGTAATCTTCACTGAAGTTGACTCTATTGCCCGAATGAGCAGAGGCACTGGTTTTTTTTTTTGAAGTATTGGGTTTATATGTGAAGTTAGAAAATCTATCAATTCCTTCCTACAAACCTCAAATCCATTATTAAGAATCATTATACAAAACATTTAATTCAAACATTCAACGTTCAATTTCATATTGATCGAGTTCGAGGAATTTGCCAGCCGGAAAACTTGCAAGCTTAAATTCGCTATAGAAAAACCTTGGAGAAAGTGATCAAGTTCGAGGTGAAGGTTTACCCACCTAGGTGTAGTGAAGCCTAAAGTGCAGGGGAATTTGAATTATTCCCGTTTGTTGGCCAGAACTGATTTGGAATCCTATTGGAGAATTGGCAGGCTCTTGGATTTCCAATCTGTGGTTTTGGGAACCAACAGAGCCGACCAAATGAAGGCAAGTAAAAATAATGTTTTTTTAATGTTTGTGATGCCACTTTTGTGGTTGGGCTTCCTAGGATGGGAATCCGTCCTAGGTACGGACAAGGGACAGCCTGATGGTCCCAACCAGTGCTGAGAGGGGAGGGGTGAATCAACACCCACTAAAACTTGAAAACCAATCTGATATAATTTAACTAAAATTGCAAGCAGAACAAATTCTATCACAGAAATAGCTATCACAAGATCAAAGCAATAGACAACACTAGGTGTATCACGTGGAAACTCAAAACGGGAGAAAACCACGGTGTGAGGAGACCTCACAAATTTTGCACTCTTTTGAAGTGCGCCTTGTTAGGAGCCTTCCCTGTTAAAGGATTACAAACGCATTTAGATGCGACCCGGTTAAGGGATTTAAGAAATAAGACCTGTTAAAGCTTGCCTTGTTAGAGGACTTAAAACATCTACAAAGATGTCACCCAGTTAAGGGATTTAATACAAGGGACCTGTTAATGTCCTCCCAAATACTGAGATTTTGCTATAGCAATTGTCAGAGAGCAATAGAGGGTTTGATCTTTTGAGATGGCTTTATTGAGCCTGATAAGATTGCCGTGTTCATCAACTGAGAGTCATCACCAGGCACCACAGGTATGCTCTCCACAGATTGTTGTGCTTCCTTGCACACTCTTCTCTTCTTCTTTTCACCTTTTTCGTAGCTTCTCTTAGCGTCCAGGTTCACTCTTTTTCTTCTTGGGAGAATGAAGGCAAATGATATTCTTCACAGGCTGAAGAATAAATAGTCTTCTTGCACTTCCCTCTTTTTGCATGCGTGGCCTCCGCAAAGATCTCCTTTGGATCCATCATCCAGTTGAGTCTCAAACCATAGAGGAAAACATTAGATGCATACCATAGCTTTTTTTTTATAACGAAATAGACAGATGTGTCCCTCATACTTTCCTTTACTTGAGATTTCTTCATGTTTTAATGCCTTAATTTTCGGCATTAAATCCTTCAATTGTGCCTTGCACTGATCTTCTTCATAACATAAAGTCTTCCGGAGTTTGTGCTACAAATCTCGGTTGAAGAGTGACATAAGTGTTTGTCAACTGTGACTTTCACTGGTTCATTAGTTTCGATGATCGGTTTCCATCCTTAGGTAGTGTATAGGTCTTTGACATCATCTATCACTTCTCCTTTTTCTGTCTATACCGGTTTGGTTCCTTGGTTCCAGTTATATACTTTACCAGTCACTGCTCCGGTTGCTCCAGTTATCAGTTAGTAACTTCTTCCTACTCAATATGTGTCACCGGTTTCTCTTGTAAACTATATTTGTTTACTATTATTGTCACCTGTTCTTGTTTGAACAATGTTACCCTTAGACATCAATGACAACACCACTTTTCCATATACCGGTTACATCCTTACCGATTAATGCCCACAACCAACACAGCCAGGCCGTCCCCAGTACAAATTTCTGTAACCGAGTCCCCTGAACAATTGGTTGGCCGTTTCGGGTAAGGTTTCATTTTTTTTTAAAAATCTAACTGCATGGGGGATGAGAAATAAAGTCTCCATCTCCTCGTATTGTACTAGGGACGTGAGTGGGCCATTAAGGCCAGGGGATGCATCCTCGTGGAGCATAGGATAGCATAGCTTTATCAAACAAACAACTTACTTTCATTCCCAAAATAGAACAGATTACAAAAGAGTGAATTTTGACCTTTACTTGCAATCAATATCAGATTGTACTTCTCCCACTTGTGAGAGACTCCCATGACCTCTCTCAAACTCTTGGCAGCAGTAAAATCTTTATTGCATATTACAACACCCTGTTTTGGCAATAATCTTTGATTCCACTACATATAGAGTTCTTTGACAGTAATGTTTTACTCAACAAGTACTTATTTGAGGGCCTTAATCGCCATTCCCATTCTCCGCCTCAAGTTGTCTGATTTCCATATTTCCAACTTTAGTATCATCTTGTGGCTCCTATGGATTATTGGCCGCCATTATTATAAGAATACTCAATAATGTTTTCGTTTGAATCCTTGTGTCCTGATAATGAATCTCAATCCACTATAGCTCTACTTCAAAAATAAGATTGGCCTTGTAGAATTATTATTCGAATAATATAGTCTAACAATTATAAACTCAATACGCCCAAAAGGAATCTCCGCCAAACTTATAAGAACAACGGAATCAAACTATAGTCTTTCACCAAAATATTAATCTTAGTTACACCAATAACATTGGCAATTGTCCATGACGATATTATTATTCCACATCAAAGTTGTGCCCTTTAAAATCATGATGTGTAGATATTTTATATTGCGACACAATGCACCAAACAGCAGAAACGTAATAAAGTTTCAGATTCAATAATTGTTCAATGAATCCTCAAATTGACATTAGCTCCCACAAATACAATTTTGTCTCCAATAGACTTCATAAAATTGGAGATATTAGCAAACTAGGAAGGATTTCCCATCTCCGAAAATGCAATTACCAGATTGAGCTTTGACTTGGCACTACAAAGTAAGATGGATGATCAATGCCTCAGCTCTCACACGAGAAGCGTATATATATGAAATTCTCAAGCAAGATCTTGCCCTAAATCAAACACAGGTCGCTCCAAGGGATGGAATTAAATGGCCCCATCATGAGAATGCACCAAGATATCAGGTCCAATTTGTCTTTAACTTCACATGCCCTCAATAATTAATTTAGTTCCTTATCAAGTAAAGGAGGGGACATTACACTATTGCCTTAATTGGATTTTAATATTCATTATGTTTATGTGATATCATGATCCATATTGATGCTTAGTCGAAATAGATGTTATCTTGGCTTATGTTTTAATGTGAATTTCTAGTAACTAATATCATGCATAGGACCTAAACCATTTATTTATATTCTAAAATATATTACAGTTCTTATTTTTGACATTGCAGTTTTAAGGCAACAATTAGGAATATCCCAAAAGGGGACATTAAAACCTAAACATTCAAGAAAAGACATATATATTACAAACATTGCAAATAACCATGTTGGGGTAGCACCCATCTTAAAAAACAGATAAAATTAATGAATATCATGGCTGGAGGGAAAATGCTTTATATCAAGATCCAAAGAAAATGGGCTGGCATACCAATAAAGCACCATGAGAGGTTTGCATAAGATAAAAAATGTCCGTAGGAAAATGGCTTGGATCAATTGTGCTTCGATTGGGAAATACTCAAGGAGCACAAAGAACATTCATGAAAAATCTCCTAACTTCTATACGGCCTAATTTCTCTAGAAGTAGATACACAATCTTGCAGGTTTCAACTGTTGAACGGACAACAAGCATATTCAAGGTTTGTAGGCATAATGCACATAATGTTTGTTAATGTCATTAGCAGCAAATTACCATGAATGCACAAAAACAATTGTCTTCTTTATATTGAATTCCACTTGTGAAGAGAATGAAGATTGGCTAAAACTGCTGTATGCTCATTTGACTTGTATTTATTTATTTCATTGATGTTATTGAATAAAGATGTGTTGATTTGGCAGAGAGAAATTAAGAAAACATGGTCTGTTAAAAGTTTAAACAAACATTTTCTGCAACACCATTGAGTATAGGAATGTTATATCATTTGAGAGTTGTTGGTAAATGCTTTCGCATGGATTATCTCTCATTTCGGTTTTTTTACAGATTTTAATTTTATAATGGTTTTGTTTTCGGGTTTTGTGCAGTCCTGGTCAAGTGTTTAGGGTTTTCATAGATGTTGATAATTAGAGGGTACCTTTTGAAAATTTTTGGGCCTTGGGCTGATTGCATCACTTATCTATGGCATGGGGTTGTGTAGGTCAACATTGCACTAAAACTGTGTAACAACAGATTCATCTCTTAAGTGTTTGATGTGTAGAGATTTGGTATTTGTTGTTAAAGAAAAATCGAAGTTGTGTTTATGAAACAATTATACCAACATACAAAATATCTCAGTGGCAAAGGGCAAGAAAAAGGTTGATTATTGATATGTTTATATGGTGTTATTTGCAATATATGCTAGGACAACGGTTTCATGATTCTGCAATCCTTTCACGAAACAATTATCCATGGGATAATTCAGAAGTCAAATGCAAAACCTTTTTTTATAAAATGCAAGGTCTTTTCCACTTAGATTAAAATTGAGAGCATTTTTGGGGGCATGCATGGCAATTAGTGCTGCAAAATAGAATTATACATATATATTATTTTAACTACTATGACATCTTATTACAAAAAGTGTTTGATTGATATGATATTTATAAAATGGTTAAATTGTGATGGTATGAATTTCCTGACGATACTTTCATAATCTTGCAGATCCACCATGATATGACAGCACCACTATCTCATTATTTTATATTTACTGGCCATAATTCCTATTTAACTGGGAATCAATTGAACAGTGATTGCAGTGATGAACCTATTATCAAAGCACTTGAGAGAGGAGTGCGTGCAATTGAATTGGACATTTGGCCTAATTCAAATAAAGATGACATAAATGTGCTTCATGGAAGGTATGGATCCAATCAGTGGATATCTAAATTGACTGGGAAACTTGGTCACTAAAAACAACATTTTTGTGGATTCTAATTACCTGAATGTGTTCATCATGAATCATGAGAATTATTATTTTTTCTTTTAGAGAGGTTGATGAGGTTGGACTAGAAGGTCGGTTGAGTCTGAAAATATAGGAGGTGGTTTGATGCATTGCAGTGTTCAATTCTAATATAGTATCTAGGAGCTTGCACATTGTTTTCAATGTGGAATTTGGGAGCTATAAGATTAAGTTGGTCTTTTAATCTGAGAAATGAATAAATCAAATGTAGTAACCTTTTGAGACCCACAAAAAATGGAAAGGCTGATAGAAGAAAACTTGTTTTTTTCTCGAATTGATCTGTAGCTTTTCTCAGTACTAGAAGTGCACTATAACTAACAACTACTACAATATAATCACAATAATGAAGATTTATTGTGTAATATTTTCTTTGTAAGAAGGTTTAAGATAAAAAGTTAGAGCTAATAAAGCTTTTGTTCAAGTGCATAACATTCAACATCATAACAGGGGTGGAATTCAGAACTGTGGTTTAAAAGTTCTCACAATTTCACACTTGCATGTCTTGCAGCATGGAAAGGATTACCTTCTGATAAGTATATCATTTTCATAGCTACACCCAAATTAAACTTTCTTATTTTCAGCTCATTTTGTCATTAGGAACTAATAAGCTCTAAACCTTACCCACTCATAATTTTTTTGGCTTTGAACGTTCACAAGATTAAAATGGAATAGATGACCTGTAGAATCTCACGCTGAGCAATACTGCAAAGCAATATTCAGACAATTAGCATTAAGAAATTTACATTTTAAAGCAACATTTTCCTTTTTTCCATATACATCAACACCATAAAAATATTGATGACATGGAATCACCCTTAGATGCAATTTGAAATGAAATATGCATAAATACAAAACTTGCCTTGTAGTTTTAACTGATATCTCTGAAGTTTTCTGGTTGGCATTCAAACTTCTAAGAAATAGTTGAATGTTGGAATGTCAGCAATTTTTTATTACCTAAATGAAGGTTTTACATTTTAACAAGTAGTTTACACAAATCTTCTATTATGTCTTTGTCCCATTGTTGAAATTGTTGTTTCTTCTTTTTTTTGAAGAAAACACTCTTCCGTCTCTTTACACATATATGCTTACTGGAACCTTTACTTAAAGATCTTCAAAGAAATAAATATCAAAACTTGCAAGTTATACAAGTGCAATTTGATTTTTAAATTACTTTTTCAAAGTCAGTGTCTAGTGGACCATGGTACAAACCTTGTTAAATATTTTAATACCATGCACCATAAGTAGAAGAGAGTAGGTGCAGGTCCTAGTTGAATTTCAATCAAAAAGATTGTAATGTTCCCTATTGGGGCTTAAACTCAATTTGCCCTACAATTCCTAAATGAGGTATGGACGATGTTGGGAAATGTAATTGTCAACTTAATTCCCTGATTTAGAGCCTGCAAACAGGTTAGTTTCAAAAGATAAATAAACATCTAATTCAACAATATTAATATTAGTGTGTACAATAGGGATTCCTTTAAAGTTATACCCGAACCACCCATCATCATTATGGAGCACTAGTTGGGAGATCATACAAGGCACCTTGAGCTGCACCAGCCAGCCCAGGAGTATAAAAAGACAACTGTCATTCAGCCTCCCAGCCCCTCTTTGAGTGCCTCTATTGGAATGGCTTCTTGACTTCCTAGCTACTTGCATTCCTCATATGCACTATCTCCCCTCCACAACGAGATGGCCAATTGGATGAGAATGTTAAGGGAATTGTTAATTCGACTCTATTGTGCATAGGCAGAATCATAGCAATATATATTCTACTTCCTAACAAATGAAAGACCAATAATAGTCAGCCAAATCATTATGCATTATTCTTCATACCAAAATGTTAGATAGGTATATGAGCTGCTGAATGATATTTATATATTCTGAGCTTGCACTTTGATTAGACCAAATGCTCAATGAGTTTCCTTCAACGTGTTTTGTTTGCTGCCTTTTCCCCTCGTGGCCTTCTTCACTTGTAACCTATCATTTCCTTGAGGGTATGCGACCCTTGGTAGTGGCTGTCTTTTGTGAGGGAACGTGCCTTCTTGATGTACCTTGTTTAATTGCTGGCTAACAAAATTGGTTTCTTTCTTTGATGGCACTGCCTCATATGCACTATCTGCCCTCCACAATGGGATGGCGAATTGGATGAGAAATTTAAGGGAATTGTTATTTTGAGTCTATTATGCATAGGAAGAATGATAGCAAGAATATATATATATATATATATATATATATATATATATATATATATATATAGTAATGTCGTAATTTGTACACATTTCCTAAGGTGTCTAATTCCATTCTTACTTAGCACCCATTTTAGTGTGCATTTGCTCTTCCATGCATCATAGGACTTTTTCTATGCATTTAATAAATAAATATTTAAAATATGATTTTTCTTTAAATTTAAATTCTATGAGGGCCCTTAGTTATAGGTGTGCCCCTTTAATCATTTCATTTCATCCATCACCACTTGCATATATAGGCCCTATTTTATTATGGGTGGCCTCTTGTATTTATCTCGATGTCAGACCTTGATTTTGTGCACATTTCGGAATCCCCATATCCAAATTGATTCCCGACTCAAATTTGAGCATGAGATTATTGGTATAGGGTGAGTGGGTCAGTTTAGGGTGAGTCAATTGGCCTCATACTCCATAATTTGGACCCAAATTTGAATTAAAGAAATGTCTTGGGTTTTTTGTAGGATCCTTAAATCCCCATCATCTCTCTTCAAGTTTTGAGCTCCAAAATAGTTAGGTGAGGTATAAAAGCAAAGCTACCTCCCTCATTTTGGTAATCTTGACTCAGGTTATCCATTTTAGACAATTAAGTGCTCAAGCTTTCAATCCAAGGAGCAATCAAAGCAATATATTCACATTGATATTCATACATTTAAGCATCAAGAATGGAAGACAAGGAGTAATGTCTAGATCAAAGCATATGTGAAGGCATCCATGTTCTCCCCATCCTAGATCCAAGGTCAAGACATCATCAAAGATCATTTTCAAGCATTTTCATAAGCAATTCAACATTACGAAGGTTTGTGAAGGTATTGCATCTTATCAAGCCTCTGCTACTAACAACACGCTTCCATTTTTCAAGTATTTAAATTCAATTTCAAGGATAATTCCTAAATAGGACCTTGACCAAGGCAAACTCCTTTTCACCAACATCTTTCCCGTTTTCTCTATGTAGGTGATAGGTAGCATAGTTGTGGAGACAACTCCAGGAAGGTCTGACATAGTGTAATGACCTACCTTGTTTGTCACTAAAATTTTTGGCACCAATTGCCCTAACTCAGTTCACCCACATTTAAACAAACAATTTGCATGCTATAGTAACCACCCCTAGTTTTTTGGCTTTGCTGATGTAAAGTTAGCATATAATGGTTTACCAACACAAAGGAATTGCAAGTAATAATTTGATTCGATTGTTTCCTAAGCATTCAAAGAAAACATACATATATGGAAAGCGACTTAAACCCCATCAATACTGAAATATAAAGCTACAAGTACCGCTGTTCATATCATAGTTCAAAGACTCGGACTCGCCTCGGACTCGACAAACCAAAAAATTGGACTCAGATTCAGACTCGTGAAAGACTCGCAGAAGGACTCGACAAAAGGAAAAAATCGTAGTTTTACATAAAACACAAAGAAATTAATGCATGTAAAGAACATAAGAGCCATAATTGATGTATTTTGTTGATATGACCAAGTACAAAGACCAAATAAGAGAAAAAAAAACTTTTTTTTATCACTTGGTTGGGTGTTTGGCTGGGTTGCTCGAGTCAATTAGAAAAACTTGCGAGTCCATCTCAAAGACTCGCGCGAGTCATTGGAAAAAATCATGAGTCATTGGGCCAAGACCCAGCTGGCCATTGGACTCGCGAGTCCACACGAGTCCTTGCAATTCCACGTGAGTTTTTGAACTATGGTTCATATAATTAGATTATCCATGTCTTTCAACTTTGTATTACAAGTAAACATTTGACAGGTAAAACTAAGCATAAGATACCTCCAGGAAGGAAACTCTACTCACTGTCTTGGGTCTTTTTTGCGGTAGAGGTATCCTCGCGACCCAACCTAGTGCCCAACCTGCCTTACCTTGGTCTTACTTGCTGCAAAGTTGGGGTTAGGAAGGGACAAGCTGAGGTGCGACTAATCCTCTAGGGATGTACCAAGCCGTCCGCAAGCAAGGTGCATCGGGTGAATTTGGGCTTTGGAGTCGAACTTGAGACCATTGTGGAGCAAACCCTGACTTGGGTCTTGTTGATGCAATTTTTATGCCACTTCAATATGTAGAATCAAATAATTAGTGTACCATCCTAAAAAGTAAGCACTTCATTAGTGTTCATTTTGGGACCATTTTTAGTTGACTTAAGTGTGTTCCTTATGGTAGGACCTCACATTGTATTTAAATGCATACATAACTTAAATTAAGGTCCTCCTTGTTTAAAGTCGAGGTTGGCTCTAATTTCTATGCACAATTTCCCATTCTCCATCCATTCACATAATTCATTTCACACCTAGGTCCTTTACATGCATTTTTCAGATCTCGGTATTCACCCTAATCTCCTAGTGGGTTGCGACTTCCAATAATAGTCAATTTCTATCAACACCCAAAACCCTAGCTGCCAAAGAAATGTGAAAACCTGCAATAAATATCATAAATATGGATGCCAAAAATGCTGCCATAGAACTCTCAAGGTCAAATCTGCAATGGCTCCTCACTTTGTCAATACCCACTTGGAAAATTCGGCAACAAAACTCTTCTATGTTGTCACAAACCCTAGCCAAAATTATATCAAACCCTGGCAGCTGTAAACCTGCAAATAAAATACCATTTCCAGCTCCTTCTCTATGTCAAATGCCTGCAATAAGCTCAATGGAAAACCCTGGGTGGATTTACCTCACTAAGTGGTGTTGGGTTTTCGTTGAAACCACTAAATTCTAAGGGTTTCCGTCCTCAAAACCAGCTGAACCAAATAGTTACATTAGAAATGGAAATTCTCCAGCAATAGAAAAATACTCCAAATGATCCCAATGACTTGAGCTCTTCTCTTTTTAAAGGTTCAGCTCAGTCTTCTAGAAGATTATGATTTACCCTCCTTAAAAGTTTAAAGAAGAACACTTCATGTAATAAAGTGATTTTATAATAAAGTGACTTTATAATATTTAATTTATTCACTTTATTTATTTTTAATTAAATTAATTAATATTAAGTCATCCTTTTGTATTGAATCTTGATATTTATGTTTGAATAATTTAATTAATATCTCTTACGGGAAATTTGGGGACATTACACCCGGTCTTACAGTCTGGGGCAGACCATTGTAAACGTCTAAGTTATAAATGGAAAATGCATTTTTTGTGCATTCTTCTATGTTTCACCATGTCCCTAAGTTGAATCTTTTGTGTCTTAAGGATGGAGATTGTATTCCGTCTTAACTGCATTGTGAATATGGTACTAAGGGGCAGTGCTAATTAAATTTTGGTTGTTTGTTTGTAGCCATTTATGCATGTGGTCTGCACAGTTTATTCTTTCTCGGTGACAACTTTCTCTGACAATTTCTTAATGACAGATTCCTCTTTTGAGAGATTCATTCCCCAATAAGCTAATATTTTTTTATTATTTATAAATATTTTCTTTGTTGCTTCTATTTCCCCAACAGATGACACCTTTATTAAAAGATCTTGTATCCTCATTTGGAAATTAAGGATAGGACCTGCGTAAGCTAAATTAATTAAATGGGAACATTACAGTCTTCCCCTAGTGAAACTAGACTGAAATTCAGAGTTTTGGATGCACCTAAGATTTTTCTTAGTTATTATCTTGTGAGAAATTCGACAAAGAGATCTTAGTAGATTGTTTACTTTTCTCTCAGGCTGTGATTGCTTAGGTCTATCTTATAAGTGTGACTGGACAGGATGAATATTTGTGGCTTGCATAACTAAAATTCTATTGCAGATGAATTCTTTTTA
Organism: Chamaecyparis obtusa; assembly: GCA_027943335.1. NCBI lineage: Eukaryota > Viridiplantae > Streptophyta > Pinopsida > Cupressales > Cupressaceae > Chamaecyparis > Chamaecyparis obtusa. Next base: position 1,240,628 of record BSBK01002401.1, read on the forward strand.
TAGAATGCCAAAATTTCTGATGGAGTTGGGTTGGAAACCCATCAAACCCAAAGGTTTTGTCTGTTCATAACAGACTTCAGGGATTGCCTTAATGAGCTTCCTTGTTTCACATGGTTGTGATAATGACAAGAATATGCTGACGGAAAACGTTCTTTTATTCCCATCTGTCAAATGCAGATTCTGTTAATAGCATTGTTACTTGGATGCAGGAGTGAACAGGATACTGGTGTGCATCACTTGTGGTTGACATGTAGAGTCACTAAAACTTGGGTACATAGGGAAAAGGCTCACTTTGTATTGGGCAATAATACAATATATGTGTATATACATAGTTATACAAAAATCTATTAGAAATTCAAAATAGATATACAGGTATGGGGTAAAGGTGTGTACTGGCTTTGCCCCCCTCTGTAAATTTTGTAGTGATTATAAAAAATAGTTCTACTTATGATCTCTGTTTCATTTGGGTCGTCATTCACTACATTACATCTTCTTTTTGTAATACATTTTTTATCCTTTGGCAAAAACCTGTATTTTGATTCCTTCCTTTTATCTGTATTGTCCTGGATTTAAGTCTATGGAACTGTTCTTCCATGTGCAAAATTCATTCTGCTTAAGCATATGAGTTAGCCTTGTCAGTGGCCAGCCTGTACATGAGCAAGATAAGATTGTATTTTGTATTTCTGCTGAATCGCTTTCCCAATATTTTCACAGTTCCAATATGTTAGTTCTGTTTTGGCATGTTTAGCCTTTGGTCTTATATGAGATATCGTATTCTTAAAAGTAACCATCTTCCTTTCACATTGTTCCACGAGTCTGTAAGTTGTTTGGTTCTCTGGGCAGCTACTGAATTCTATCTATTCACTGGCTTTTGCTTACAAGTTTTTTATTTTGAATTGGATCCATGAATTTGTTAAAAAAACCTCCATTTTTTAACTATTTCTAATGAAGTTTGTTTATTTTGGATCTGCACAGAACACTGACTGCTCCTGTGAAGTTTATTAAATGCATTCAATCAATAAAATATCATGCATTTGTTACATCAGAGTATCCTGTTATCATAACATTGGAGGATCACCTTACTCCAGAGCTCCAGAAGAAATTAGCCAAGGTAACTTGTTTATCTTGTGTTCAAATTTATTCCTTTCATGTCTTTTCTTTTTATTGCAAACAGTTTCAGAATGTAGTTCCAACTTCTTTTATGTTTTTCAAAATAATGCTGTGACAGATGATGACTGAAACCTTTGGGCATATGCTCTTCTACCCAGATTCAAATGACTATAAAGTGTTCCCTTCACCAGAAGATCTGAAATATCGTATAATCATCTCAACTAAACCACCCAAGGAATATCTGGAAAGAAAGGATTCTGTAAATTCTGAAAGTGGGGGCAAAGAGGGAAAAAGTACCGGTGAAGAGGAAACATGGGGAGACGAAATCCAAGATTTTGAGAATGTGGAGCCTGATGAAAAGGTTTGACCGATTAATCACTTCCAGTTGCATGGATTTTGTTAAATTTCATTTTAATTCTTCTCTACTTCCCTTGATCTTTTGTCATATTTTATTGTTTGGTTAATGTTACTTCTAGGACATACTGCATGCTGCCTAACAAGTGTACTTATGTTTCCAGCTTTCCTCTTGGACTGATAGTTTTAAGTGCTTCGGACTGTAGGATGCACATGGTGTTGGCTCTCAAGAAGAAGATTTGGATGATGACAATGGAGTTACTCAAGAGAAAATTGAAGCACCAGAGTACAAACAACTTATTACCATCCGTGGTGGAAAGGTTAAAGGACGGTCCTTGAAAGATACACTTAGAGTTGATGATGACTTTGTTGAACGTATCAGTTTAAGTTTGCCAAAATTGAAAAAACTCGCAAAGTTGTATCCAGATCATATTGTTAGGTAAGGCAGTATTTGTTTTTATAATATTTTTTTTTTCTGTTTTATTCTTTTATGTAAGCTTACAGATACTTGTTGTGCATTCTTACAATATTTTGTGGCAGATTTTCCCAGAAAAACTTATTAAGGATATATCCAGAGAGTACACGTATCAATTCCTCAAATGGTAACCCTTTTCTTGCTTGGACACATGGTGCACAGATGGTCGCGTTCAATATGCAGGTTCTTTTTTAGTCTTCCCTTTAATGAGTGCTGGCATTTTTTGCTATGTTGGTCACGAAAAGTTACAATCCCACATAAATCTTAAACGTTATTTATAACTTTTCGTTTAGACCTAATCCAGTGAGTTTTCTATGCTCTAGAACTGAAATATGTAGCCATCAGCTAGATTTCCTTTGCTTTGTGATATTTATTATCAGTTTAGTGCTAGCGTGCAAACATGCTGATTTCATAGTCTTTTAAGCTACTCCCTAGATGTCATTTGAAGTTTGTTTCTGCATATGTAGTAAGATACGATTATACTTAGGGAAATTCCTGCACTATTTTTAACAACATAAAAAACCAGGAAGAAAAATAAATTATTTGCTTTGTCAGTTTCTGAATCAACAGGACAGCCATGTTGATTTCTAAATCCATTTCCTCTGCTGGTTTCCAGCTTATGCTCACTTTTTTGGGTATTGTTGCCTGTCACTTTTAATGGCTGAACGTGTGATGTTTTTTCATCTTTTCTGATCTTTGCAGGGATATGGAAGAAATCTCTGGATGGCTCAAGGGCTTTTTCGGGCCAATGGAGGATGTGGTTATGTCAAAAAGCCTAAACTTTTACTTACAAATGAAAATGATAATAGTGATGATGGTCAAAATATTTTCAATCCAAAGAAATCAAGGCTAGTCAAAACAACATTAATGGTAAGCCGTGTAGACTTTACGTATCTCATTATTTTAAATACATCTTTGAATACACTTGAAAGGACATTGTATTGGTTCTTAGCCTTGAAGCACTAATCCTTATTTCCTAAGTTCATTTATCAACATGCTATTAGTATTTCTTTAATAATCTAAATTATTTGAATAGTCAAAAGACTAAACGCCTGTATAATTGTCCCCAGTTACATCTTCACAGTCAATCTGAAAAGAATATCTGAAAATCCAATTGTCAATAAACGGACACAAAAATAGGGTCGTCCAATGAAATTGGAGCATATTTGTCTATTGCTTTCCAGCATTAAGGGTTCATCTATGCAAAATATTCATTTTTGTCATTAATAGAGTAACCATATAATAGTATACTGTCCGAGATGTCTATTTGCTAAGCATTGTTTTTTGTTATTATTTTCTATCATTGTAAGATTGTGTATGAAGTATTATGCTTTTGTGGGCCATAGTTTTTTCTTCTGTTTTCTCTTCCACATTCTCAGATGATTGTGATTTTCTAAAACATAAGACAACTTGATGGTAATTTTTTAATTGGCAGTTATTGTGTCAAATGGGTACAATTTACAGTCTCTTGCATATGTCACTGGATGGTAATGTCAAATTTTCAACCTTTTAAGTTTGCTCAAGTTTTGAGTCATTAACATAATAATGACAACTGCAGATTTAGTAATCATAATATCAGCATGCTGGAGTATGTCCTGATGTCATGCCTGTATAGTATTCAAGGACATTACTGGTCATTTTCAACACAGAGGATTTAAGTGGAACTAGAAAACTGAAGCCTGGTGATGTTTTAACTGAGCAAAAAATTCCTCTTGTGATTGCATGTAAATTGTAATCACTGGTCATTGGGATCATGTACCTTTGGAGTTTGTACATAAATCCCACTTCAGTGTAAGAACCCTTCAAGGCTCTAACTGCTGAACTGACTATGCTTGTTTTCGTTTTTATTGTTTTCAAGTTTTTGTATTTTTTATAAATGTTTTGCATAAAAAGCAAGACATAGATAGAAAAGAAACTTCTGAAATTGAAAGCTAATTTATATTTCAATGGTAGATGATATTCTTTATTCATTCCTCTTCAACACTTAACATAAAATTGTCTACATCAAGATGACATACCAATTTATCGATAAAACCCTTTTGAGACCCTTTCTGGCCGAAAAAGCAATAAGAAGAAGACTTTGTGATTCCACTTTCCAACTATGAAGATTCTCAATTGATGATGCCGTATTGTCCTTCACTCCTTGGCGCCTCCTATGATTTTTAATAATTTTTCAGAAGCTCTCAACCCAAAAATTGTACCATATCTGCAAAACTCTGATCACTGAAGAAGCTGCATCCCTCAAAGGGCCCTCTAACCAACCTCATTAGCCTACAAGGGTCAATTAATAGGCTAATCCCTTGAACTCTGATGCTCATGAAAATGGGGACATTATAGTCCGCCCTCCTTGAAATTGCTTGTCCTCAAGCAATCTCTACTGCAAAGTAACTCCACTCCACTAGAGGTCCAAAAGATGAATTGTGTCATGTCCCACACATCTCGAACCAACTCATGTAGCACCAACATAAATAGAATTGCGCAAGGACAAACATCATGCCAACTATCCAACCCTTGTGCACAAGAATAGTGCAACAAAATCAAAACATGTTCAAGTAGGCCAAAGATGAACCAATATACTCTCCACACATTGAACATGCTGCAATTCTCAATTGTAAATCCTATCTGAAATCCAAATCCACCCAAAGAATCCCAAAGTCTACACTCAATGCTTAGCTGAATGTCAGGATCCCAATTCACTCTATAGATTACTCCATACAAGCCATGTAGCGTCAACATAATACCATTTGTATGCTGCAACTAAGTCAACCCCAACCGAAGGAAGAAGCAATCCACTAGCTAGAACAATCCCTGGATCCCATAGCCAATACAAAAGTCTTCCAAAATGAACTTCCTTAGACTAATGTTGCTCAACTCTGATCCCAACCTCACCATACCAGAAGTGGTGAAGCCAACCAATAGGATCCACCCAAACTGTAGCACTAGCCCTGTCGCCACTTGGGTCCCAATGCAACTGAGACTCACATCCATCTGTACTGTGGAGATAAGAACTCTTGAAGGTATCTGTATCACAACCACTATTACCATCCTCTGCTAATCTGTCATGGATGTGATGACTTTGCAAGTAGCTTCCCACCAACTTGTAGCTACTGATTCCATCTACTAAAGATGGTGAATACCCATCCCACAAAGGATGGTATAATCTTGGAGCCAATCCACATCGACATATAACCAAATCCTCTACATGTGGATCAAAAGAAAAATGATGAGCACTTCTCACTATATAGTTTCGATTAAATGCTTCGATCTCGTTCAAGAACTCATCACTAACAATTCGAGAATCAGGAGGTGGCTCCAACCTCTGACCCCGAACAACTGATTGGGCAGGGTCACTAGTAACTCTCTCTACAAACCCAACCACAAAATCTCTATGAGGAAGCATTGCAGTCAAATCCCTCCAATTGCCGAATCCCGCAAGAACCTCGGATGAGAGTACCCTCAGTGTCTCCAAATGATCCCTCCTGCAACTCTGGACTCTCAAGTAGGTATTAAATAAATGTATCTGTGCAATATAAACAATTTGATGCAAAATCAATCCTGTCCTCTGAAACCTGCAGCTAATCACTCGGACCCTGTGATACAACAAGCTGTCTATCACCATCAATTGCAAGAGATGAGGTAATTGACTTGCTTTTGGGAGAGGGAAACAAATCAACATGAGAGCCATACTCCCAACTAGATGACACTGTACCAACCCCCTGTGCAGATGATGTAGTGCCCTCTGCTAACACACAACTCTTTGATAAATCCACCACTGCCACACAAGAGCTATCAATAATCTGTCCCGCATCATCTAACAACGTGTTGACCACTGGAGAACCTGATACAACAAGAGGCTCTCTACAACTCTCAACCAAGGTACCCATCCCAACTGAGTCTATTGCACCCAAATTTGTGATGGATGTAGCTACATCGTCACTACAACCCGTGAATATCAACTCATCACCAACAACCACTATAGGAAGCTGAACCGAATCTATAGTTGGTGAAGGTTGTACTCGGATCAACTCCACAGTAACCTCATCTAATTGTAACTGCAACTCTTGAAGAGCCAGCTGAGTGCCCTCCAATATCTCTATAGTCGCCTCAAGCTCATGAGTGAGCTCAACTACCTCTTCTTCCTTTCCCATCAATGCATCGTAACAAGTAATTCGATATTCAAAATTTCATTGTTCATTTTTCAATGTTCAAGTATTTACTATTTAGTATTTGGCATTTGCAATTTTTCTATTTTACTTCTTAATAGTCTTATACATCTTTTTATAACTAGCATTTTAAGTACTATATGTATAGTATGTAGTATATACAGCACCGACCCCCCTCATACTGCCCCCCTTGACGTCGTCTCCAAATTGAGGCCCTTTGTCCCACCGTCCCGTCGTCCCCAATGAGTGGGGTAACTATGTACGGAAGACAAATTAATTATCCTATCAACATAATGTGGGTGATTGCAAACCAATTTCCATGAGTGGATATTCTCTCCTTCACTTTAAGTTTCTGCACATAATACTTTGTTTAAGCTGATAAAAACATCATCGCTTAAATGCAACATGAAGATATGCAAAACATTATTCCTTAGGATATGAACTCTTATGGTTTATTGTAGATGCTTTCTTGGACGAATTATTGAATCATGATATGTATACAAATTACTAACCTACTCCTAAAATACCAGATAAAGATGTGTATCATTTTGAGAGTCTAGTTGATCATAAACCTCTAGAATTGGTGCGTAGTCTAACGTGTTTCAAAGTCACAGTTTACCAAGAGAAACACTAATTTGAAATCACATTAGAATATGATTAGCACACACACACACACACACACACACACCAAATGTATGATATCAAATTATTGAACATGCTTAAAATCCATCTTTAAATTGCCAAAACCCATATGAAGTAAATAAAAGACTCTTACAAAATTTGCAATGACTTAAAATGTTGCAACATTTATCAAACTTTTATTACAATCATACTTGCAAATGTGGTAAGAGGAAACCTTATACTATAATATTATCGCAATTCATCACATAGAAGTTCTTCCACAGATCTTCTAATGGCCATGGAGACATTCGGTAACTAACATCTTTTACATACAACGACCTCCTTTTGATTTACAAAACATGCTGCACTCTAGGCAATTGGACTTATAGGAGTTGAAACTCTAGATGTTCCTTGATGATTGTAGTCTTGTGGAAGCAAAAAATGACCAACCCTTTGTCTAGAGTACAAAATTGTATACATAGTATTTTGTTTGGTGTAAATATTAGGAAGTGGAGAGAAAATTAGGGAAGAGATCAAGGGTTGTGGGAATTGAAACCAAAGAAGGATTGCAGGTTGTGAGGAAGAAGGGAAAGGGAAAAAGTTAGGATGAACTTTGCAAGTCCACAAAGTATACGAAAATTGATTGGAAGATGGTAATGGGAGAATGTGGGGGTGCAGAAGAGGACATAAGGTTAAGAGGTTAGGAAAGTTTGAAGGTCCATCAATGACCCACAAATTGATGAAGAAAGACATGTAAGGTACTCGAAAGACTAATTGAGACTTTTATGCGGTACTTGTGGTTACGAATGGAAGTTAGACAATAGGAAGTTCAAAACACCATTGAAATTCCACAAATTCCCTAAATTACAAAAAATGAGTAGAACCTTCCTAGACTTAGGAAAATATGACCAAGGGAGACCCATTTAAAGGTTTAATAGGTTGTGTTGTATTGAAAACATATGCCCCATTGCAAATGGGGAACCCCACTTTTTTTCACTTAGTTGCTTGGCTTGATGCTTAGTAGTTTAGTAGTTTGTTAGCTCAGTCTTAGTTTGGTAGTGATCTCAAAATCTCAAGAGTGATAAGATAGGAAGTTTGAGGAAGTGTGAGATGAAAGTTGACTTTTGTCTGCAAGCTAGGGTGTTGGAGTGAGTTAGAAATTCTAATTGTCAAATTGGGATCCAACTCTTAGTGAAATTTTTGGTTTGCATCCCGAATGAAATTCCTAAACTCCATCAAGTTCCCAATCAGTCCATGAACTTATCCTAATGGAATCCCAGAGAATGGACTTAACATTGTGAGTGAATCTGAAAGTGCAATAAAATTTCCAAACCAAGTTGAAATTCCAACTTGCATCTTGAATGTAACCCCAATGCACTTGCGAAATCTGATCTGCCTTGATGTACAATCCAAAACCTTGTCCAAGATTCGATTTGCAAGTTTCTAACTAAGCTTGTGCAAATCTTGATCAAGTGATTGGATTCTGATTTGGATGATTGAATTTTGATGTGAACGATTGAAGGAAAAGTCCAGTAAACAAGGTGAAAAGTTGATCTCTTTGCAAAAAATTGCAAACTCTTAAGAAATTTTTCAAGTGAACTTCAATGTAAATTTTCAAGCCAGGTCGGAAATCCAACCTGTCTTGGGATAAAATTCCAATCATGGTCAGAATTCCCACCTTTGTTAGGACAAATTCCCTACATTATGCTGAATTCTGATTTGCATTGTGAATGAAAAATTTTAAGGCAAAGGAAAATATGGGCATTGTTAATGAAATTTCCAATGATGAAACAAGAGATTTGTCAAGCATCATGCCTTCAGCAAGCATTGGAAGGAATCAATTTTAAGAATTAAAACCTGATTTGCATTTGGAGAAGTCCAAGAAATTAAAAAAAAAAACGTGGAGAAAATCAGAGTTTTTCATAGCAAAGTTTTCTAATACTTTACAAAGTTTAATGGCCTTAATTTAAAAATTCCAGGAAAGGTCAGAATTCCTAAGAGGTTGGATTTACGACCTCCTTAAGGATTAATTTCCTAAGAACTTTAGAATTCCGCCCAAAAAATCTTAAAACACAAGTAGGAAATTTGTCTTGTCCAAGGTGAAATCCAGACTTTTAGAAGAAGATTTGTTTTGCCAACATAAAGAAATGTGAAAGGGAGAGTGAAATTTGATTTGTTTTTTATGAACATAGACTTGCAACCTACAAGATTTCCAAGAGTCCCTTGGAACAAAACTTCAAGAGGAGTTGGATTCCGACCATCCTTGGAACTAATTTTAAATACCCTTAAGATATGCGTTCCTTATTGAGTGGGGAAATCTAGAGATCCATAAGCTAGTCGGCTAGGTAAAGGTGTTAAGACAAATCTCAATGCAATCAGATTGTCTCTAATGAAGGAAAAAACTTGAAAATCCCTAAGTTGGCTGAAAGGAGGTGAGAAAATTGCAAGTGAAATGGAATTTAATGAACCAAGTTAGCCTCCTTAACCTCAACGGGCATGACTATTAGTGGAGAGGCATAATAAAAGAGAGGTTGAGCGCCTCATTCAAACTAAAATTCAATCCAAGCCATAATGAGCTAATTAAGAGTGTAGAATAAAGAGAAGTGGTGAAATCAAGATTGAGGGAGCAAATTGAGTGTTTGTCAACCTTCAAGGTAGATCAAGGCAACTCTAGGCAGTGAAGTCTTCCAAATGAGATGCAAGTTGAAGGTAGACAAGGTGGATTTGGGCTAGAACATGGCAATGAAAGTCAGAAATGTGAGATTTAGATCGGAATTTAAAGTACACTTCCTAATTCATATTTCTAAGTGCAAGTTCGATTAAAGTCATGTTCTTTGAAGAGTTGTTTATCATGAAAATGTTTTAGAGTTCTTCAAAATTTACTTGTATTTTTCTTTATTCATTGCTTTGATCTAGGTCTTTCTCCTTGTTTTGCAAGGATCCATGCATGTAGTAGAGGATTGGGCCATTGCAACATCAAGGATACAGGGATGAGGAAGTTCAAGTGAAAGATGACTCTCAACATGGAGATGACAAGCAAGAGGATGTTCAAGGTCAAACCTCTTTTGTGTAAAGATGATTCCAACAACAAGGTCAACATGGGAGCAATGAGAAGGCAAGTCACCAATTATTCGTCAAGCTAGAAAATGAGGTTAAGATTAAGGAAATGCAAGTGCAAATTCAACAATCCTAAGGCTTGGAAGGGAAATCATTGTAATATCAAGAGCAATATGAAAGAAGGAACCATTGAAACATTAGGGGTAACATGGAGAAAATGAAGGACATCATGGGTTCAAGACTTTAAGCAAGATGAAAGAAAAAGGAAGAGTTGGAATTGCAAATACAAAAGTTTGATTCACAGCTACAAGGGATTTCAAGATCAACACAAAAGAAATCCAATATCAGCATGAAAGATGATTGCAAGTTCAAGAACCAACATCAAATCTTGAGAGCAAGGGCAATGTCAAGTGGCATGCCAGGCAAAAGAAGAGGTTTAAGGTTGAAAATCAAGATGAAAAAGGGGAAATGCAAGTCCGATGGCCTACACACCTTCAACATTGTGGGGGAAGAATTATGAGATGCCTTGCTTACATTTTTCCCAGCAAAATGATTCAGTGTCCCATAAAGAAGGCATCATTGATAAGATGATCAATGTTGTATATCCAAATTTGTTGGAAACCTCAACCAAGGGTGATGATCAAATTGCAAATATACACATTTCATGGAACAAGGAAAGCTAGGATGCAAATCATGTTCAAAGTCAGGAAGAAAGATCAAGGCCAAGACATCAAGATAAGAATTATTCCGAGTACAAGTTCAAGAACATCTCAATGAGAATATTTACAAAATTCGGAGGATGGAGAAGTGGAGTTGAAACAAATATTGCAAGGTAAACATGTTGAGGTGGCCTACACTCATCTCCAACCAGAGGATTCCGACCCCACATGTCCCAGATCGTTTAATCAAAGTTATTCCAAGTCATGTGCATTTAATATATTTCCCCATTGAATTTTCTCATTGTTTCATCCTTAAATGGATATTTATCTTAGTGCAATGTAATTTTCTTATTGGGAAGCATTTAATGCTTGTAGGTGGTAGTTAGGCCAAAACAATAATTTGGGTTGTTGATCTTGAATCAATTTGAGCCATCCATTGTACTTGAGGCCTCTATATAAAGCTTGCTCAAATCATTTGTAAAGGGAGGTTTTGGAGAAATTGTTGCCACAATAATTGCATATTCATTGTTGTTTCATGGTTCAATACTTGTGTTATTTGGGAGTATTGCATGGTTTCCATGCTTCTCACTTAGAATAGAATGTGTTTATGTTGAATATAAGTTAAAAGTAGTTGTTAAGTAGTAGAATAGTTAAATGAAAGATATTATTGTTGGTGAATCATGGTGAAGCTTATGTTCATACCTTTTGGTACTTCTCGATTGCATGTGACATTAGGAAAAGGGAAGCAATGCATAGAGGTAGATTACTCCTTTTCAAACTTATACATTTGGAAGGAAGATGTCCCAATAGGCTCAAGAAGGTCCTAAGCACCGAATGAGACAATGATCCTTCACTGAATTTGTAAAAGTGAAATGGGAGAGGAAGAATGAATATGATGATGCAATATAGAAGGCTAAATAGACAAATATAGACAAATCGGGAAAATACAGACTGATAAATAATTGCTAAAAAAGCCTGAAATGACTTGAAACGGGATCCAAATTGTAAAACTGACTTGTGGTATGAATTTGAGTAGAAAATGTAGGGAACAAAACATCTTTCATTATGTTCTTGGTGTTTTTGGCTGAAAATTTTAGGGTTCTGTCATATCCCAATTTGTCTGCAAAAGTTCCAACAACTGCGTCACCTCTTCCTACACATAGAAAAACGGGGAAAAAGGTCATGGAAAGGGGTTTGCCTTGGTCAAATCCCTATTTAGGAATGAACCTTGAAAATGTGAAATTGCATAAAGGGATGTATATAAAAAGGTAAATGTTTGATTCACCTCGATTATACCTTCACGAATGGATGTAGTAATTGGTCATATTCATGAAGATGTTTGAATGTTGCTTGAATTGAAGGTGTTGACCATGAAATATAGAAAGGAATCAAGAATGCCCTCACAATGCATGGATCTATGAACGCTACTGTTAGATCTTCAATGTTGCTATGCTTGATAAATAGTTGCTATAAAAGAAGAATGTATGTGGATGGAAGGAAGGATATTCTAGCTTGATTGTGAACTCCTACTTGGCCTTCATGGGAGAGAATCTTGCTACAATGAAGAAGATTGCCTTCAAGTTGCTTTGGATGCTAGATTTTTGATGCTTGCCTTCAAATCTTGAATCCACCTTGAATGCTTGAATGCTCTTGAAATCTTGATCATAGTTACCAAAATGAGGAGAGATAGGGTGTTTGTATACCTCTCAAACATTTTGGGATTCTAATTTAAGCTAGAACGACCACGGGACCTAAATTCCCACCAAAAAACTGACAAGAGGCTTCGGGCCAAATTTGAGCCAATTTAGGTGGGAACATAATGTTTGAAACATTTTGTTCACAGGAAAATGAGCCCAAATTTGAACTAAGTGTTAGGATGATGAGGTAGATGCGGGAAAAGAAGAATCAAGTTGCTAAGATCAAGCATAATGGACATTAAATCTCGAAATCACCAAAATGAGGCCTAATAGAGCATCCAATTATGGGTGCCAACTTTTTAGGACAATACACTGAGCCCCCACTTTAGCAAGAGTATGAGACAAAATGCAAGCTTGTGGTAAAGTAGATCAATGCATAGGAACAATCTTATCAAGGTCAAGGAGACAAGGAAACATCAAGTTCCCAAGTGACTTAAGTCCTCGTCAAATCCAAAACCAAGATAAAAGAGAGAGAGAGAGAGAGAGAGAGAGAGAGAGAGGCACGACCACTAGCATAGCAAGGTATTGCCTTACTATGGATCATGCAAAGTGAAAGCACTGCTAAAAAGGTTGGCATTGATAGTCTACCGAGTTGCTTTATGCTAGTCAACCCATCAAAATAAAGTGGATCAATCCTTAAGGAAAGCATTGTCTCCATTAATAGACCTAGAAAAGGAGATCATTCCTAATGAAAGCATTGTCTCCAAAGGGATCTAGAAAAGGAGGATTAGTTTAAGGATTCGTTGAATAATGCATAGGGGTATGATAGTGTAAGGAAGGCATTGTCTCCTTAGCCATCTACATAAGAGATTGCATCGAATTGTTGTGTGTGCAGAATGTGAAACAATGAATGGAGTGTATGCCCCCACGTTAAAGCAATTGCAAATGCCTTAACAGGAGAAATGGCTTTAATGAAGCATACATTCACCTACAAGAGACGTTTCCACTATGAGATGTCTCCAAGCAAGGACAAACCAAGGGAAACGAACACATGACAAAGAGAGCACGAAAGGGATCAACTAACTCTCAGGTCAATATGATCATATGATAACTCATGTATATCAGAATTATATCAAAATGAACTCTCATCGTTCTGCAAAGGTAGTAGAACTACAAGCACAATGGAAGAATGGCACATAAGAGATTCAAAGAAGAGTCTTTTTGGTCCAGCATTACAGAGACCAAAAAGAATGGTAGCTACCATTTTGCATCATCGCCTATCAAACAACACAAAGGAACATTTACAAACGATAGCACATGAGCGACATAACATGTATACGACATATAGGAGAAATGAGATACAAATATAGGAATGTCACAATAGGTTGATTCCTTTATCACCTTGCGCCAATAGAGCACCAAGGGTCGTATAAAAAAATCTAAACAAAACTTGTAACAAGTAGCACATTACGGGGGAAGTACAACACGACAAGCAAACAAACAAAAAGGTCCACCATACAAGAGGAGCTAGTCAAGCATATCACCCGCCCCCGCCATCTCGGTCTGTATCATTTAGGCAAGGTGGGCAACACGTAAGAGGAGCAACGTCAAGCACGACATATAGAACAATAGCCAATTTCAAATAAGGACCATGCTCTAAGGATGAGTCACTTTGTTTGTCATTAGGATTAAGAGATAATTGTTTTGCAAATCTAGTAGGTAAGTCATGATTAACATCAAGAAGCTCATACATATCGGAATCACTAGCATGAACATCATCATTAGCTTTAGGACCATTGAAATCATCATCATCAAGAGTATATTCTTCATCCAAGTTAATTGTAATAGAATCTAAGATACACAGAATTATCATGTTTGCTCAATTTCATTTTTAAAAAAAATTAACTTCCTTGGGCTATGCATAGGTTGGTCAAAGGGAATTAAGGCATTGATAGGTGTTTTAGGGGAGGAAAGGTTTTGGGAAACACACTCACAAGCTCTAGCATGACATATATGGAAATGATCAAGAGCACAACAATTATGTTTGGTTTTGTTTGAAATGTGGCTTGGTTTATGATCAATCAAGATAAAATCAGTGGAATGTTTATATGATATAGGACACGAAACTGAAGCATAAATTGGAGGTGTAGGAAGAAGTCTAGGTCCAGGATAGGGAGATGGAACAACCTTAGGATTGCTAAGCTCACAAATTTTTTGAATTTTGAATATTTTATAGTATAGGAATAAATTGTCTTTGCGAGGTTGTATTGGATAAGGCATGGAAGGCCAAAAGAAGTCAAGGTCAAAGTTCCCTCGACATGCTAAAGGCTAATAGAGACTATAGTTAATCGTGATGATTTCTCTAATATGGGGAAATTTCAAACGCTTGTGGATAGGAGAGACCCAACTTTCATGGAGGTGAGCCAAGGAAGGCCAAGTCTAACTTGAAACTGATCAGAAGTTGGGATGACAACGAAGGTGACATCTAAGGTTTTACCACCAACTTCTACAGGAAGAGTAATGAAACCATGGGTAGGGTAAGTGAAACCGTTGAAAGTTTTGATCATCACATTAGATTTGTCATAGAAATCTTGCTGAAATTGTCTAGTGTAAAGATATTCTTCAATTATAACATTCACAATGCAAGTAGGATCTATAAGAGCACCACTTGAAAAGATATTTTTAACTTTTGCTACAATGTAAAGAAGACCATTAGGTGCTTTAATTGTCTCTTTAGGATCAAATGTAATGCGAAGCTCAGGTTTAGGTTTAGGTTTAAGTTCGGATTGATCAATAAGGTTGACAACATTGTTGGCTTTAGTACACTCAACGCCATAGTTGCTATTTATCAAGCTTAATCCAATATGTAACCAGTTTGAAACTTTGATACAATACTGATTAATAGTAAACTTTATCACTGTTCGAGTCAGAATTTTATCATTTGTAATATGTCATTGTTATATGATTTATGGTCTTCTTGTTCATGTTTAAAGTTTGCCTTCTCTGTTATGCATCTAAAAATTTAGTATATATTATTATTACAAACATATTGCAAATTTGAAAATGAAAACAATATATTAGATCTGCAAACTTTATCATTGTTCTTGTTTTGAAAACCCATTGCCACGACTCATATTTATAGATTTTTATAAAATATTAAATTATATTAAAAAATTGACATACCCAAGTACCCCTGTCCCCTATTTTGAAAAATACCTGTACTCGAGTACCCTTGTCCCCGTGCAACCTTGCTTATCTCTAATGTCTTTTTGAAAATTAGCAATAAAAATACGTTGAATATCAACATCAAGCACAAGATAAGAAACCCGAGCATGCAAATGCTTAAATCTACCAATGAAATCAATCACTTATTCTTTAACACCTTGTTTACAATGCATCAAATCAATCAAAGAAACTTAAGACCAATATTGTTTTGAAACTATTGGATGAAAGCATTGGCAAGTTTTTGAAGGGAATCGATGGAATAAGGAGGCAAAAAACAATACCATTGCAAGGCTTTATCTCGAAAGGTTATAGTAAATAATTTAGCCATGGACCTATGATCATGAGAGAAATCACTACACAATGTTTGAAAGGTTTTAACACAAGTCAAGGATCACCTTTACCATTCTAAGTTTCTAGATGAGGTATTTCTATGTATTGAGGGATAACAACATGGATGATGTCTAAGGACAAAGGACTAGCAATGTCACAAGTAGGAATGTTGAACTTGGATTGGGTCATAGAAGCAATTTGTTGTTGCAATGATGAAATGGTTTGAGCAAGGCTATTGATAGTGGATTCAGTAGAACGAGTGGTAGGAGATATGTGTGAAAGATTTGGACCATTATGGGAAATAGAACGGTGGAATATGAAAATGGAACATTGTTGTAGGTAGGCATGGATGAAGGTTGTGAAACACTTGGAACACTTGAAGGAGGAGGAACAATAGGATTAGGAATGTTAACATGTATAGGATTGGTGTTTTGAACAGATGTGGTCATCAGAGGTGAGCATAAGTGGACACACTAGGTATTGAGGTAGGAATAGGAATGGAAGTCTCAACACTATTGGGAGGTGGAGTGAAACCAAGTTCTTGGACACAATCTTTAATAGGTTTGACATTGTTATCAATAGGATGAGAGATAGTATGCAAGACATTAACACCATGTTCATCATTGTGAATTAACTTTCTCAAGCCCTCAACTAAGGAGATGATCATGGGATTAGAGTTTTCTTGTCCTAACCATTGCTCAAAATTTTCAAAGTCATGGGAAGGCTTTTGCACTTGCATAGGAGAAACTCTTAAGGTCTTATCTCCATCATGAAAAGAGTGGGAATAATTGTTCTTAATGGTAATAGGAATCTTATTAGTAGGCATGTTTGTTTCATCAAGATTCCTGGGAAACAAAGAGGACTCAAGATCAAAGGAACCAATAAGTCTATTGCTTCTCCTAATCGGAATGCTATAAGTAGGACTCAATGTTATAACACTCGTACACAAGAAAATGAAAGGGAGATAGATCTAAGAAACATAAATATTTACTTTGAAAGGAAGTATGCAAACATTCATCAATTTTATGCAAAATGAACTAAGCACAATTGCACATGAAACCAATGAATAGGAAATCAAACATGAAGATCCAATGTAGAAAAGGGAATCGAACACCAAAATCAGACTGGAAATGTTATGCATCGGGTTAACCAAAAATGTACATTAGGAAAAAGGCAAGCAATGCAAAGGGGTAGATTAGTCCTCTTTTTCAAACTTGCACATTTGGAAGGAAGATGTTCTAGTAGGTTTGAGTAGGTCCTAAGCACCACATGGGACAATGATCCTTCATTGAATATGTAAATTGTGAAATAGGGGAGGGAAAATGAATATAGACAAATAGACAAATCAACAAATCGGGAAAATGCAGACTGATAAATAATTGCCAAAAAAAAACTGAAATGACTTGAAATGGGATCTAGACTGTAGAGCTGACCTGTGGTATAAATTTGAGCAGAAAATGCAGGGAACAAAATATTTGAAACATTTTGTTCACGAGTACAAAACATTTTTCATTATGTTCCCGGTGTTTTTTGCTGAAAATTTGAAGGCTGTTTTGTTAGATCTCGATCTGTTTGCAAAAGTTCTGACAGTTGCATCACCTATTTCGGCACATAGAAAAATGGGGAAAAAGGTTGTTGAAAAGGGGTTTGCTTTGGTCAAACCCTTGTTTAGGAAGCAACCTTGAAAATGAATTGAAATTGCATAAACGGATGTATGTAAAAAGGTAAATGTTTCATTCACCTTGATTATACCTTCACAAACGAATGTAGTAATCACTCATATTCATGAATATGCTTGAATGTTGCTTGAATTGAAGGTTTTAACTTTGAAATGTAAAAAGGAATAAAGGATGCCCTCACAAATGCATGGATCTATGAACACCACTCATAGATCTTCAATGTTGCTATGCTTGATAAACACTTGCTATGAAAGAAGAATGTATGTGGATGGAAGGAAGGATCTTCTAGCTTGATTGTGGACTCCTCTACTTGGCCTTCATGGGATAGAAGTTTTCTACAATGGAGAAGATTGCCTTCAAATTTCTTTGGATGCTTGATCTTGGATGTTTGCCTTCAAATATTGAATCCACTTTGAATTCTTGAATGCTCTTGAAATCTTGATCATGGTTACCAAAATGAGGAGAGATAGGGTGTTTATATACCTCTCAAACATTTTGGGATTCAAAATTAAGCCAAGTTGACCATTGGACCTAAATTCTCACCAAAACACCGATACGAGGCTCTGGGCCAAATTTGAGCCAATTTAGGCAGGAACAAAACATTTGAAAATGTTTTGTTCCTAGGAAAATGAGCCCAAATTTGAACTGGGTGTCAGGATGATCAAGTAGATGTGGGAAAAGAAGAATCAGGTTGCTAGGATCAAGCATAACGAACATTAAATCTCGAAATCACCAAAATGAGGCCTAATAGAGCATCCAATTACGGGTGCTAACTTTTTAGGACGATACAAGTTACAGTGCAAGGTTAGACTAAACTTCATTGCAAGCACTTAAACTTCAATTGTTTCATGTTCATTGATTTGCATATCTTATGGTTTTGATGTGTATGAAGTTATGAACAATTTGAAAATCGTCCACACACATGTAGAATATAGAACCTCCTTAGCGTAGTTGTCTTGGCAAAGCAAGGACTGGTTTAGTTTCACCACATCTTCAATAGTGTCTTGCATTGGTAGAGTAGAAGTAGCTTAGATTCCTAAACTCATATCCATTTGCATTTTATTTCAAGTCATTATTAGGATTAGTTGAAGAGCTCAAGTTGCCAAATTATTCACACTTAGAAAGTTGATAGATTCTCCACAAAAGAATAACATAAGTCCTTGTGTGGTTACCAACAAATCACATCATAAACTGGGTTATGTCCAACAAAAAGTTGCTCATCCACATTGTAAACCTTGGGGTCATTTCATTTGATCACACAATCTTCTACATTGTTTAGCATTTGGGGTTTCCTTGTTCAAGAGAGGATTGAATGCCTAGTATTCTATCTCGTGGTCAAAAAACTCACATTAATAGGTTGGTTATAGGTGTGGGAAAATTGAGACCTAATGCACAAGGGGTTTGTGACTTAAGCAATTTTTCACATTGTTCAGATTGAGTCCCAACATACAACTTGGTAACTATCAAATTATTTAAATGAATTTTCTCATAGTTAGAGATAGTATTTTGACCATTTCTAGTCTACTTTGTGTAAGAACTTAATATGAAGAAAGATGTACTTCTACTCTATCCGGTATGCATTGTTATTTTTTGTTCATCATGACAACTTTTAGTCTTGCTAGATATAAGAGAAAACATTAGTGCTATTGCCTTAAAGAAGTTGAATTTGATATATGACCTTAATGCCCTTACACACAATGGAGGTGGAAAGAGAGAAAAACATAGTTAATACCAAGAGATTAGATGGTTTCTATGTCTAGTGGGCTAAAGAGACTGAAGAATACAACTAGAGGAGGTAGTTAAAAATACTCGATCGGTGCAAATTCAAAGTTGAAACTTGAATCGAAGTAGAATTTAGAATTGGAGCCATAGTTGGAAGTGAAAACATCTAGACATTCAACCCACTACACACAACCATATAGAGGAAGAGTGGTTGGAGATGGCTAGGCATCTTTTGTCACTTGAAGCATGTATTGATATTACAAACCAAGTTAAGTTGGAGAAAATAATTGAATCGCATAAGAGTGAAATTTTGTTAAAGGACCTTTTGGTAGAAATCTTTGAAAGAATTGCTCATTGAAGAGTAACTCGATCCCTTGACACCTAACTTAAAATCTGGAGTAGAAAGAAGAGAGTTTGAAGGTGGAACTAGTGGTGTTCAAACTATGGAGGTCTATGGAAGGGTAGAGATCATGATGACGTTGGGAATTCAAAGAAAAAGGTGAGCATCAATATAATTGTTGTAGACATAATGAAGTATTGGCCATTACTTGAGTCAAAGAAAAGACTTTTGTTTACTTGGACCTTCATATTAAAGAAGAAATTTTGTGAAGCAAGAGCTAGTTGATGCATAGAATAATGAACACCGGCACTCAAATGTAAATGCAAGTATGGTAACAAACCAATTGGAATCCAATAAAATTATTGCAAGGTAAGAGCTTCAAACCATTCGACCAATTTATGTGGTGGATTTATTACAAAGCATTTTGAAACTTAGAAATGCTACAACTCAAGAGAGATGAGATAGTGCATGCCACTACACATTTAGAATCTAATAGTAATGAGTGGTCCCATGTAATGTCCCCTTTCGGGATCACCTTATACTTTGCCCTAAATTCACAAATCCAAAATGAAACAAGAGCAAAAATTGTAGTTAGAGATGTAATTCTTACTTGAATAAGATGAGATATGCTAGATAAATATCTGAAATCTGATTTCTTATATTGGGTTGATCTATTAGATCGATCTTTATCAAATGGAATTCTTCTCCTCAATCTGCTCTCCAAATCGGAATAATACTGTTTGATTGTTTCTCTCCTTTTTCGCTTGGAATGAAATCTCCTTTATACTTTATTGGTGAAAGGGTCACCACCTTACATTAGAATTGAGTCACCACTTTTAATTGTTGCCTTCGAAAATAATATATTATTATCAAAATGCTTTCCCTTGGATGTCCTCAAATGAAACATTCTCCCTTTTATATCTTCCAATGCAGGTTAGAGTCACACCTCTTCATTATGGCTGTCCTTTGTAAAGGTCGCAACCTTCCACATTTACCATCCTTTGGATGAGTCACAACCCTTCATAGTTACCACCTTTTCGAAGAGTCACAATCCTTCATAAATTTTGCGTTTTGAAGGAGTCACTTATTTTCTCTCATTTCTTTTCTCTCTTCTATTAATTCTTCCTTGCTTCACACCTTCCCTTTTCTCGTCCTTCCTCTCTTCCCCTTTCAAATGAAGTTTTCTTCTCCCTTTTATATCTCATGTTTGAGGGAGTCACAACTTTTCATTTCATGCCTTTTGACCCTTCATTAACTTAACTAAATTTAATTATGTTATATTTTAATTTTGTTATTTTATTATTTTATATTTTTAATATAAATTTAAATTTTTTTCTTTTACATTTTTAATTTTATTCTTATTTATTATTAAATCCTATTTCTAAAAGGGACATCGCATCCCATAATTGAATTGCAAATCTTGAGAGACTAGATGATCAATCCCATTTGACTAATCGTCAGCATGGCACATGAATTAGCAATAGTGCCCAGGGAGATCCTTGGAAGGAATCTGATTAACACAATTAGTAATGATTGGTGTGACTATACTTCCAAAAGGCATTTGCAAAACTTTGGGTAAGTTGACTATTTGGTCACCAACTTTTTAGTTGGCAGGAGCATATCGATAAGGAATCAGAGTGCTTGGAATCCTCATGAGCAAAAGGTAATCATTGGAGCTCAAGCATTTATACTTAACTTTGTTGTCAAATCATGGGGAATGGTGATAGCAGCCAAAGTTGACCACAATTGGAAGAAGAATAATCTCCATTGAAAATAAGGGCAAAAAGCATACAATTGATTTGAAGAATCAAGTAGCAAGTGGGAAAATAGCTTCCTTGGATTCATTGGATTTTGACTACAAAAATAGTGCATAGAGAAGCATGATTAGGCTCCCATTGAGATGAACAAAAAGGAACCTTAGGATTGTAGTTGTGTTTGGAAGATGAATCAAACTCCATTTTCTGCCTATTTCATTTGCAAATGGAGACTGAAGTATTTCCATTGAACTGCAATTTTATTGAAGCTACAAAGATTAATGAAGAGACACAAGGATTGAGAGATGACAAGAAGCAACCATTTAATGTTAAGGAAACTTAGGTGAATAATTTTGAATAGTTGAACAGTTCATTGGTGTTGAAAAAAGTAAGTAGTTCACACTTATTAATTTATTCTCAAAATTCAGAAGCTATAAATATGATTGACTATGTGTTCTAGGAATGACACCAAATTCAAATAAAGATACGGAAGTAATGAAGGTTTGAATCCAAATAATAATATTAAAATAAAAATTGATTTGGAGCCTATGACTACTTGTGCTAGTGAATGTTAGAAAGGATCTTATTTGTTTTGTATATTTAACCATGACATCAAAGTTTGAAGGAAATGGTTGGAGTAGACTTCATTGGCAAATGACGGAAAAGGAAAGAGTTGTCATATTGCAGGTTGCAAAGAAATGTGGTGAAGTCAGAGAGGGAAATTCATTATTGGTCTCACATGAAAGAAAGAAAAAATATAAATAATAAAGGGAAAAATATTACTTTACAATGTGGGGGGTGGGGGGTGGGAGGGAAGAAAAATTAAAAAATAATAATAACAAAGCACTTTATTTGCCTATTTTACAGTCTGCAAACATTTAAAAAAAATATCATTGTACAACCTCTTCACCAACTTTTCATCGCATGGGCCCTTCAAAAGCTCTTTCACCATACAATATTCCTAGGAAATTTAAAGTTTGATTGCATGAAAATTTTTTAGAAGTCTACACCATGCAACCTCTTCATGTATTTTTCATTGTATGTCTTCTACCTGAACATCTCCATTATACATTGTTTCTTCTTATGCTGTACACTGCTTTGTAATTCACTGTATATCTGTTGAAAATTATGTTACCATTGTCTTCTTTGTTCAATCAAATTTATTTTTACAATTTGCACTGGGCAACCTTCAATTATCAATTTCTGCCGTGCATGTTGCCTATTCTCTTATTGTATGGTTTAATCATTTCTACCATTTTATTGTCATTAAACGACATTCTATCAATTTTTCACCCATTGTCTAGTGTGGCAATCCACTGCTACTCATGTACAACCCTTGGTTGTGTATCTTGTTGAAACAATTGTTGCATCTTCTGTTATATCCCTACAACCTTCTACAATTGGCTCTTCCTCAGAATATGGATTTGATAAAACCTGGGAATTATTCTAGCAAGTTCTTGAATTGGGAGAAGGCACGTCCCATGCCTATGGGAGGATTGAACAAGATTTTCATGATGGGGATAATTTTGGAGTGCCTGAAGTACCATTGGGTATAAGTTTAATATAAATGTTTGTAGAGTCCAGTGCACATTCAAACTTTACTAGTTGTTTGTTTGCTCCTCCCACACATTTTATTAAATTTAATGGCCACTGGTGACTACAGCTCTATACAATACGTTCTGGATGTGTTGATGATCACAATGTATTTCAAAAGTTTTCCTTTATACTTCTAGCTGAAGACACCATTGCCAATTTTTAGTTAGTTGTACTAGAAGCTCTTTGTCCATATTTGGATGTGGAATGCCCATTGGTTGTGGAACGTTTAGGTTGTGCTGGCTAATAAAGGAAATCATTAGCATGATTGTTCTTTTTTTGCTATGGTATTGTCACGATTTTGGAAAACTTAACTTGATATTATTTGATTTGATTTTCTATGCTTGTGAACTTGGAACTTCTTTTTTTGAGGGGGTTGGGAAGGATGATGTGGGTAGCATAAAATGACTTCATAATGTTTCATTGTTGTTTGTATTTGTCTATGTATTAGTAATTACTAATTATTATGAGGCAGGTATTAGTAGTTGTTGGTTGTGTTTTGTTTGGCAATCATCATATTTTTTATATATGCTTCTGGCAGTAGGGAAAATAGTCTAATCCTTGGTCTACTCCTGTGTAAGAATTTTATATAAATATAGATATACTTATGTTACTCTATCTAGTATACTTTGTTATTTTTGTTTATTATTGTGAGTACTGGTCTTATTAGACATGAGTAAATACACCTAGCACTCGTTTCATCTAGGTGATGCTCATAAGAGTGAGGCATTAGGATTTTTTGGGAGGTTACGTATCCCTATACTACTTTGACTCAAGCATGTCTAACCATGGAATTTCTCCCAAGATCAAGTGCACTTAGCTTGCTATCCCATTTGCAAAACCCTTAACAACTGTTGTGTCTTATGAACCATTCATTAAAGAGCCACAGCAAGTATTTTTTGCTATGTATCAAATTGTAATGTTTTACTAAGATTGAACTACATAGTTTTTTAGTAGAACTCATTGATCAATGTTTCTTGAGTAGGGTTTTATACAAACCCATATGTCATAAATACGAATGGTTCACTTAACATTGATTAGATCATGCTCATAGGGGTGAAAGATTGAGACTTCTTGGGAGGTCACCCATCACAATGCTGCTTTGAATCAAGTGTGTTTAAACATTGAGTTTTCTCAAAAATCAAGCTCACTTAGCAAGTGTTGTGTCTTGTGAACTATTCATTGTAGAGCCCCTTCAACTCATTTGAGGACAAGTAGGAGGTATTTTTCACAATTTTCAACTGTATAGCTTGCGACTTGAATCAAACTCATTGATCCATATTTAATGAGTGGGGGTTCACATGAACTGATCACTCATGGGCACAAATGGTCCACTTAGCTCTCATTGCATCTAGATGGTGCTCACAAAGATGAAGCATTGGAATTTCTTAGGAGATCATATATCCTAGTACTACATCAATTGATCACTCATGGGCACAAATGGTCCACTTAGCTCTCATTGCATCTAGATGGTGTTCACAAAGATGAAGCATTGGAATTTCTTAGGAGATCATTTATCCTAGTACTACATCGAATTGGGACTTCTCGGAAGTTTATATTCCCAAATCCAATATTTCCCTTTTCCGCGAAGTTCTTTTTAACATGTTACCTTGTGGAATTGTAAATATGATTATCTTTGTTGAACTTAGATGATCGTTTTGTAAATCAAATCTCCTGGCCATCTAAATGGCTTTTACATTATTACCCTTTGAATCACCTTCGTTCGCAAAATTTGGCGGTCATATAAACCTGGCCAAATTTCTTGAGGACAGGTTTAGTGCGAAAAAAAGTGCTTATTTCTAAACAAATCTAGGAATATGATATCACAGCAATACATTTACATTTTTCGACAATGAATGCATGATGTGCATACCTTGGCATTGATCGTGGATTCTAGAAATGCTTCTCGTGTTAAATAAGTTATGTCTCTTGGTCTCAGTCTTTTAGGCTCCGGTTATCATGATATTTCAATTTGAGATTTTTCGTTTCACACCCAGTTTAAAACATGCATGGATTAATGCCATCTGCCTTGAGATTTTTCAGGTCAAAGTCTATATGGGAGATGGTTGGTTTCAAGACTTCAAGAAAACTCATTTTGACACTTATTCTCCTCCCGACTTTTATACAAGGGTACGAGTGCTTTTTCCATCGATGCCAAATTATTGTACTTTTAGTCTAGTTTTAGGTGGTAGCTTCTTTTACTTTCTTATACTGTTTCTATTATATGTATTGTTAACTTCCATCTGCCTATTTTGACCAGCCATGAACATTAATAATTTTTCTTTTTATACTCCAATGGATTTTGGATCTACAGGTTGGGATCGCAGGTGTGCCAGCTGATACAATTATGAAAAAGACAAGGGCAATTGAAGATAACTGGATTCCTTGCTGGGGTGATGAGTTTACTTTCCCTTTAACAGTCCCAGAGTTGGCTTTACTTCGCGTTGAGGTGCATGAGTATGACATGTCTGGAAAAGATGACTTTGGTGGTCAGACATGCTTACCTGTGGCAGAATTGAAGAAAGGAATTCGGGCTATCCCTCTCTTCAATAAGAGAGGAGAAAAATACCAGACTGTGAGGCTTCTCATGCGCTTTCAATTTGTCTAATCATGAGCGCGTAGAATATGTATCTTAATTATTGTATCTAGGTGGTTTTCTTCCTTGTTCTGTTTCGAAGTTACAGCTTATTGGATATTTCAAAGGTGCCTTCATTATTTTATTGTAAAATAAAAACACGTTCCCCAAGTCTAAAATGCCTTAAAAAATGCGCAATTAAAAATTGTTTGTATGGCTGAATAAATTGTTAAGGCTTCAATAAATTTTGAAGCATTTCTTGTGATATATTAATTCTAGTGCTTTTTAGGTTTTTTTTTTCCAATATTTAAACAATGCAATTATACAAATGTAGCCGAAAGGAAAATAAGACTATACAATATATAATATAGTCAAAGAATAACCGAAAGATACAATTCATTTTATAACTTGACAAATTTCTTAATTCTGGTCATGAGAGTACAAAGTATGAATTTGGATAATTTGCTCTTTAATTTGTTGAAGCTTGTTCATAACATCCATATTTTTTTTGGACAAGACTTGGGATTGCAAAAAAAGAAGCCACCTAGATGCTAGAGTAAAGCCATGAAATGACAATTGCTTGATAACAATTGCCGGAAAACATAGTATTACATCTTATTTTCCAAATTTGCTTTAAAATGACTTGTTTATAATAGAATTAGCTACCACATTATTATACATGCCATAACCAAAAATAGTCTTTTTCTAGTTTAGAACATGACAAAATATGGCTGAAATGTTTGCACAATCAACAGTCCATTGCTTTTTAGCATGAATGCAATCTCAAATAATGTGTCATGCTTAGACTCGACCAGCTGATTTTTCACTTGGACTCAGACTTGACACTCGGACTTGGTGCCCGAACTCGACAAAAACATGGTAAAGATTTAACAAATTGAAAAACCTAAGAAATTCAAAGTTTTTTAAGGATTTAAAACTTGTTTCTTGTGTCTTTTAATAAATAAACCTTAAAGACATAATAATCTTGTCAAAGAGAATTTACTTTGAGGACATACACAAGTTTGCATTGATCACATAAGTATATATGCAAACTTTACGCTTTAGTTGAAGGAAATAAATTAAACGAAATAACACATTAGATGTACAAATATTATCAAATGTCTACAAAATTCATGGAATATGAAATCCATGATATCAAAAGTTCAAAAACAAATTTCAAAATAAAGGCTAGAGCCTAGAAGTCTAAGGCTAAGAGGAGCTTATATTACTTGATCAACCTCCCAACTCTCCTATGTGTGTGCTTATAGGTCCTAGATGATGTTACAACCATGATATTGACTTGTGTCTTAGACTCAACCTCAATGACATCTAGATCATCATCCACGTCATCCTTACCCTTGGGGCCCTCCAATGGGTCTCCTTGTGCTCTGGCCTCCTTTGCCATCACTACTGCCTCTACCTCTTAGTCCATTTTATCAAACCATGCCTAGTCTTAACTATTGAAGACAAATCATCAACCTCAGTGTTCCACTTTGAATGTGGATCAACCTCCTCCAAAATAATAGATGTGTTAGTGCTCAAGTTTATTTGTGATAGAGGTGAAGTTTGTAATGAATGTACACAAGATCACTCAAACTCTGTACAATTAATTTGTTCCCTTTTTTGGAATGTATGTGCTCAAACATACTCCAAGTGTGCTCACATCTTAAAGCACTACATGGTTGGCTAAGATACAAATTGTAATCCTTTGTAGATTTGACATCTTAGCACCAAACATCTCTAACCTTGCATTTGAAATGACAAAGTAAAAATCAATTTGATTCTATAACTTTGAGTTTATCATCGTAAAATGATAATAGATAGAAAAGTTTAATATTTAAATTTTAAATTATGTCTTGAATAGATTTTTACCTGACATCATTTGTATCCAATTTTGCATGCATATTCCTTATGCACAGAAGTCTCCTTGTACATTCCTAAACATCTCTAGCTCACAGACTACATGGGCTCCAACTAATGAAGTAGATGACATTCACTCTACAACTGTATAGACACCACTCAACACCTCATCATCGCCCTTGATGTTTGGGCAAAATTGGAATGTCGGATTAAGATAGTAGGTAGTTGCATGTATAGGCATGTGAAACTAATTGTTTCATCATCGATCAATGATCTCTCATAAGAGAGCATACTTAGCCCTATTATCTAAATAAAGAGATCTAATGGTCTCCTTTGCCCTATCCATGCCCTCATAAACGTAGCCCATTATGGGTTTCTCTCCATCAACAACTCATAGGAGAAGAACTAGAGGCTCAATGAATTGTGATAATTGTGAAAGTTGAAACATTAAGCTTTAAGTTTTTACTTTTAACAATGCACATAAACAAGTGTAAACAAAAATAAAGAAATGAGAACAAAAATATAATGGAAAATTACTTACACAATCTCCTTGGCTAGTTGCCAAAAGCTATGCTCATAAAAAACCCAATCATTCGTCTCAATCCCTGAAGTGGCTTTTGCATATGGTGATGTGGTCCACTCAACGCTTACAAACACGCATCTCAAATTGACCTTAGATTGAAGTGAGGATTGCATCTCAGGTAAAATACCCAAGTATTATTATATATGTATTTACAAATATTTCTTGCATGCTCTACACATGTTTTGATCCATGAAAATTTGTCAAGATCCTCCAATATGATGTCAAGGCAATGAGTAGCTCAAGGGGTCCAAAACAAGGTGGGGTGCCCCTCCATAAGAAGTCTTCCTACAACATAATTTGTTGCATTATTTGTAAATATTTGTACCACATTCTCCTCACCCACCTCATCCGACACTACCTCCAGGGCCCTCTCAAAGAAACTCCACATTTTTTGTTTTTCTTGAAGCATCAATTGGCTTCAAAAACATTGTGCCACCTAAGAAAGAAAGAAAAAACTATTTAGTAAAATAAAAATTAAAAAAAACTTAATCACTAAATCATTATACTTTACAAAGTACAATTACTTGACAAGGAGATAGAAAAATTCAATATTGTTCCACTTCTTCTATTGGTCCAACCATCTGTCATGATGGTGCATTGCTTCATTCATACCTCATGCTACTCGACAATTGTAGCTTTGACATAAGCCACCTTTTGACTGAACATAAGACCTTTCATTCCTCATTATTAGGGGTTTTGAACCCTACACCATAAACAATAACGACATCTATCAAAATTTGCTAATAAGGAGACCTAAAATAAATTAAATAAACATAATATGTATTAAGTTTCAGCTTTGAAAAATAAAATAATCAATGTGACACACTCTTAAAGAAAGAAAATCAGGACATAAAAATCAAAGCAATAATGAATACCTCACTGCATGATATGGAATGGTGTTGTAGAATCAAAAAATTTCAATTGCATTGTTTGTAGCATCATGCTTCTCCTTATTCCAACCCATGCTCTCAGGCAAAAATTGAGTGCTCAGAGTCGTGCGTGGAACTAAAAGTGATTCTAATGTGGATTTCTTTTTACGACTGAGGTGCAGTGCTCACTCTCGTGCTATCACTACTTGTATATGCAAGAAATGGAGGTCGAGGAATTGAAGAAGCCTATCCACCAATGTTTTCCATTTATTTCATTTGTTTCTTTTTTAATTCTTTTTTCTCTTCAAATTCCTCTAATTGACATTGTACTCCACATATCTTTAATGTGTTATAGTAATAAAGAGTTTACTTATTAATTAAATCATATTGATTTAATTATTAAGTTGCTTATTATCTCTTTCTACTTAAGCTAAATTTTAGACATAATAATTAATTGCTTTATTATTATTATCATGCAACCTAGGTTTGTTCACCCTTTTAAGGTTTTGATCTCCTTTTATAAGGATTGATCTCTCTTCTTTTCATATCTTTATAATAGATTATTATTGAATTATAACTTTTGTTTTTGCACATCAATGTTTGTACTCTCTCGTGGATCAATGCGTGCCTCTCTAGCTTCTTGCTTCTCTCTCTTTCTATGAGAGGTGTTTGCATGCAAATGTTCTTGAGAGCTATGAGTTGTTTACTCATAAATTCCAATATGGTATTAGAGCTTCAGATTTATTTTCCCCTGTCCTCTTCTTGAGAGATTCGGTCATGTTCGTTAGATCTGCATTTCAGAAGGTTTTTTGTTAAATCTGGGGGACCTCTCTTTCTAGTCATCTTGGCTTCAAATGGACCTCACGGTTGCATTCAGAGCATCCAAGAACCCCTAGATCCATATAAAATTTTCCGATTTGGACAATGTTGGAATTTATGGCAAATATTTTTTGCAACCAGCCTCGACACGGATCCCGAGGTAGTCACTGGTATTTTGGAGCATTTTTTACTCAAACAGACCTCACCGTTGAACTCATAGTGGCCAAGAACCCCTAGATCCATATAAGGCACATCCGATTCGAACGTTGTTGCATTCTGAAGATTATTTTTGCATACCAGGGTTGTACGACCTTGACACACATCTCGAGGCTGTACGATGATTTAAAATAAATAAATTTTATTTTATTTTTTTATATTGCGGCAACGACCATTTGGTCATCAAATTTAATCCCATAGCGAATGCAACCTCAGCCCCTGGTCATCTGGCGACCAGGGGCCTAGTTTTTTAGCCCCAAGGGCCTACTAGGCTTTTTCGGTGATGGGTAGATGGCCGTCAAATTTAGGCCGGTATTCTACTGACATCATCACTGCATCAACCCCTTTTCACACACCCTTTTTTGGCCCTCCGATGCAGCTGTTGATTTGTTTGCTCATAACTTGAGCATACAGTGTCGAAATTGGGCAAACGAGATATTGTCAAAAAGTTGGTTCTGAGCTCTATCCAGATTTGGAGGTTTGAATTTTTGATTTTGCCTTTTTGATGGTGTTTTAATGTCAAAGATAAATGTTTAGTTTTGCACTCCGGGAGCTCTATCTTGCGCATCCGGAGTCCATTTTGGGAAAACGATACATCATTGGAAAGCTTGTTTTGAAATCTTTCCAGTGGTATTAGTTATTTTTCCAAATTATACTGTAGGTATATTTTATTCAATTTTCTTGCATTTTTGCAATCTGGTAGATATCTTGGATGTTATAGGTCCTGGGATCTCTTCCCTTCGAGGGATGGCTTGTCTTTGGTCGTTGTTTTGTTTTAGCAGCCTTCACTCTTCTTTGAGTAGTGTATGCTTCTCGCATTCCATTATAAAGTGCCAAGGGGTTTGATGTTTGCCTTTGTTTTCCATCTACTTTTGTCATGTGAACATTCCTCCAATGACATTAGCCTCAGGTATCTCTATCTATGTTTGTACTTTCTTTGCACCTTCGATGTTTCAGATTCTTCTTCATCATGCAGTTCATATTGGATGATCTTTTTAGTGTACCTATCATTACTCCCTTGTTAACATTATGGGGGTTTTCTACTATTGGTTCTAGTGCTTCCTTGGTTTAATAGTGTGAGCTATGTATTCAATATTTGATTCTATGTACTAGGAAGATGAAGTGGCTGGGTACTTATGCATTCCAATGAGATGAATCATTTACCATTTGGACACTCTTCTCTTTCCTATTTTTGGATGCACTCTTCTAGCTTTGATTGATCAACTCTTCAGACTTTGGTGTTTTTATGTCATTTGTATCTTCGAGTTCAAGTGTTTTCCTTTGTTTGCCTCCTGATTTGAGTAGTGTCATTTGAGGGCATTCGTACAGATTATAGTATTATGTATCTTTGACTTTAGTTGTTTGCCTTTGTTTGCCTCCTGATTCGAGTAGTGCCATTTGAGGGCACTCATGCAGATTACAGTCTTCTCTACCTGGTCATATTTTAGTGGAGGATCTTTAGATCAACATTTATTTCTTGACAAATTTTGGAGCTTCTTGCTTCAGTGATGTTGTACATGTTCATCCTTGTTCCTATTTTCTAGAACATTCCTAGTTTTGGAGGCTTCTTCAGTCCTTCAGACTAGTCTTTGTCTCTTTTTGGAGTAGCATTTTTCCCATGTAGTTTTCTCTATTTCTCCACTTTATAAAGACTCTCTTTTGTACTTGGGTACTTGATCAGGCCTTTTGTTGTCATAACTCATTTGCTGTCAATAGTTCTTTCTAGGTTTTTAGCTTCTCCCAAAGTTTATCTTAAGGGGGGTGTTAGAGTTATAAAGTGTTTACTTATTAATTAAATTATATTGATTTAATTATTAAGTCACTTATTATTTCTTTCTACTTAAGCTAAACTTTAGACATATAATAATTAATTATTTTATTAATTATTATCATGCAACCTAGGTTTGTTCACCGTTTTAGGGTTTTGATCTCCTTTTATAAGGATTGATCTCTCTTGTTTTCATAACTTTGTAACACATTATCATTGAATTGCAACTTTTATTTTTGCACATCAAAGTTTGTACTCTCTCGTGGATCAATGCATTCAGGCCTCTCTAGTTTCTTGTTTCTCTCTCTTTCTGTGACGGGTGTTTGCATGCAGGTGTTCTTGGGAGCTTTGAGTTGTTTACTCATCAACTCCAATATAATGGGTGCTTTTTTGCATGGTTTGGCATCATGCAATGGTATTTATGCTAGGTGACACTTCAAAAGTTAATACCTCCCCCACTATGTTTTATTTTTCAACGAAAACATATTACTTAATTTTTTAATCCAGGGGTAGCATGTTTTCAAGCCTTGTCCTTTCTAACTAGGTCTAGGGTACCGATAGACTAAAAAATTAAGTTACAAGATATTATAAATAAAAGCAATTGGCATCCATACATTCTAATTAAATTTAAGTAAAAAATAAAATAAAGAAAGAAAAAAGAATATCAAGGTTTGTAGCTAATCAATTGAGGAAAACAATAGCTAAGGTTTGATTATTGGATGCCTAGGCCCTAGGGCATCTTATTTTTTCCATAAAACATCAAATGAAATAGAATTAAAACAAATGTCCAATAAAATGGAAATATGAAAGTAAAAAATAAAAAAAAACCCCTCCAAATTTGTAGAGGCCTCCTCCAAATCCTTCCTAAACTCCCAATTTGTGTGAATATAAGATACTAGCATAAAGAATCAACAATTGTTATCTCTTCAATCAGTCTAGTTTGCTCTTCAACGTTTCAATATTGCCTCTTTTTCTCTCCTTGTGTTTGCAAACAATAAAAATGGCTTTTTAGGGTTGGAAAAAAAATGGCTTTCTAGGGTTGGGAGGCAAATATAATGACCTTTTGGTCAAGTCAAATACTTAAGTTGTTTGCCTTTTTATTCTTGTTGGGTGCAACAAAGTCTATCTGTGAAACTCTACAAGTTTGGTGAGTTTAAAAGACTTGATGAGTCTGCCCAAACTCGGCTAGACTCGGTGATCTGGGACTCGGGCTCCCTAGACTCAGGAGAACCCAATTGGCTCTGGACTCAGCGAGGCCAAACAAGTTTGGGTGGGTCTCGGTTCGCTTGTTTCATGCTTCCAACACAAGGACAAA
Source organism: Chamaecyparis obtusa (assembly GCA_027943335.1). Lineage (NCBI taxonomy): Eukaryota > Viridiplantae > Streptophyta > Pinopsida > Cupressales > Cupressaceae > Chamaecyparis > Chamaecyparis obtusa. Next base: position 1,273,352 of record BSBK01002401.1, read on the forward strand.
AAGAACAAGTAGCTGATTGAACCATAATACATTTCAATCTATCCCGTAGTGGTAGCTCGCAATGTAAGATTTCCTGAACTACTATTTGAATATCAAAATCAATTTTGATTTCCATATTTTTGTACTTATTTTTGTCCAAAAATTGGTGTTAAATCTGCATTTCCATTTAAAATTTAGACAATGTGTAGGTGAATAGTGGGGTACAATATGCACTTAAAACATTCTTTTAAGGGAAGAAATTTAAACTGACTACGAGTCAGCCATTTCCTATCATTAAAAAAATAATAATCCCTAGGAGTGCAAATTTCCATAGAAAGGTCAATGGGGATTAATGATTGCATAAAAATCATAAAATGTTTATAATTGTTAGTGCCTTTTAATTGTGTTGGAACCTTTGAGATCAAACTATATTTTCTGTTGGCTGAAACTAATTAGTCACAAGCATACACAACATTCAATGCTTATGAGATTTACATGGAATCTTCTGCATCAAATTAGTTTATTCATATGTGAATTGTATAATCCAAGATTAAATTTATAATTGTGTTTGTGATGCCACTCTAGCAAGATATTTCGACAGCTAGAGTTTTTGTTGGCACTTGCAGAAGACCTACAAATGACTCTGATTCATGGATTAAACCGCCTGCTCCACCTTCGTTAGTGCAATGCTCTTGTCCCTTCCTTGTGATACACCCTAGGGTTTCTAATGGGGTCGCCAAATAGAACATCTTGGCTGCAAATGCTAGCTTAGATGGTGTCTGGTGGCAACCCAAGACAATTTCTTTGCATGGGTCAACTCTAGGGGATCCATTTTCCCCGGGGTCTAAAGTTTCAGGTATAAATTTTGATGGTTAAAGATCAGTAGCCTTTCAAAGAAGGTTACCAATCCCTCTACATGGCTCCAACTGTGGCTTGGGGGAAAAAATCTTGAACAAGGATTACTATCCAATATGACCTGGCCTGCAAAAAACAAAAATAAAATGCATTTCCAAAAATGGAGGCAAACATCTCTCATAATCCTTATTCATTCATGTTGTGGCCCTTCCTAAAGATGTCCTAAAGATGAAGCTGTGAGTGGAAGTTTTACAAGAGGTGAATGAAAATGTGGATTTTTTTCAGCTAAACATGGATTGATTGGGACTCTTAGAAGTTATTGGCCAAGCTTGGCATATTTGCATCAATGGATCTCTGATACTTGGCATCATCCCATTCTAACTAGTGATGTTCACATCTACCCCTACAGGCAAATATTTTTGTTGTAGTTTTCGATAAAGTCAAGGATTGCCGCAAGGTTTTTTGTGATGAGATTTCAATGAGCACTGCTACTGTGAAACCATGGCATGCTTTCTTTGTCCCAACTATTAAGGCTTTCTCTTCTATGCTGATCTGGGTAAGATTGTTGAATCTTCCTTTACAATTTTAGTTTGATTCTTGTTTTGAAGCCTTTGGTAATTCTTTAGGAAATTTCTAGGATCGATGAAGGTTCTAGAGAGTATCTTCACACCACTTATACCTACAAGTTGGTCAATTTTCACATATCTAAAAATCTCTCCACTGAGATCTCCCTCAACATTGAATATGGATGTTGGAATCAAATCATAGATTATTAGGGTGTACCATTCTAATGCCACTGATGTTACAATACATGTCATGTAGCTTCATGGTGTGTTGAGAATAGGCATGCTAGCAGGGCAACTTGGCAGATGGATGTCTCCCCCATCATTACTCAATAGAAAAAGAAGAGTCATGTGTGGAAGGTAATACTGACATGGATACCTCTAAGATGTCTTCTAGAGATAAATCCCATGGGTTGTCTCCAAGTAGGCTCTAGTCTACAACAAAAACTCCAGTTGATTTCGATCGACAAAAAAGGATTAAGTCAAGACAAATTTGTCTTTGTGTAAGGGTTTGGATAGGGAAGATGAGTGTTCAAAAATTTCATCCCTTGAAGGTGATAAAAATACCATAGGGAATCTGGTTGGTGCTCAAGTTGACAGGGTCTCAGAAGGTAATTGGACAGTAGTGCAAATAAAAAGGAAGAAAAATGAGGTTAACTTTAATATGCATCTTTTCTCAATGACAAAAGTGGAGAAAATTCCTAAATATGCATTCGGGGCTTCTATTTTTATCTTACGTGTTAAGAGTTGGTTTGAGGGGTCTCTCTGTTTTAGACTATTTATGACTAGCAGTTGCATTGTTTTTGGAATGCAACGATGAGCCGATAGTTTAAGAGTTGAATTTTACATGTTTTTTTGGGAAACTGATAGTTTGTTTCAATACTATGGCAGATTAAATATGATAATATTATTGTTTTCTTTGTTAGTGCATTATAAACTTATGTTTTACATTTATTTTTTTAGTTAGAAAATTTCTATGGAACAATGCAAATTGGACCAACATAACATATTCATGTTTTGATATTATCCTCTTTCTCAAATGGTAAAACAAAATATGAAATATTATATGCCAAAATAAAAAAGTGAGAGCAAATAGAAAATAGCCACAATACAGTTGATATCAAAATTGAGCCACAGAAAAACATACATCAATTCTGAGTCCAACCAAGGCAAAAAGTACAGATCTATTCACCCTCATTGGTAAATTCATTTCACATCTTCACATTTTAACCATTATCCTTCTTTTGGGCGTGGGAATATATATCAGATTACTTCGTATATCTAAATATTTAAGCCACCACTTAATATTTTTTTACTCATGAATTTCCATGTTGCAATTTTGATAAATATTTTTCTGTTGATACTGTTCTGATCTCATCTGCAACATACTTGCTTCATTTGTTGAATTCATCTTGTGCTCCTTCAATAATCATTCCATTTTATTCTAAATGCTTCCTTACAAAATCTGTTCAGTGCATTTCCTACATGTACTGCAATCATGAGGCCGATTTTTGACTCCATAGCAGGGAGTAGTATTTGGTTGGGTTTATCAAATTTGGTGATGGTTCTACGGATTTTCTACTTGCTAAGTATGCATTGATGGTTCAATGATAATGTAATTTTTGGCAGCCCCTTAACTGTTATTTAACGATTAAAAAATAAATCAAGTTCACAGGGAAATAAATAAAAATAATATTTGTCTAGATATATACAATTTCAAGTATCAAGTATTTAAGGGCTTGGAATGGATTAAAAAATATGAATACTATCTCTTAAGAAGCTAAATGGTGTCTCTATAATATTAAATTAATAATTGATTATGTATACATTACTATGGTCTATAATATTTTCTTTGAAAATTTTTGGATAGGTATGAACATTGTGGATTGTATCTCATATAGATAAATTTGCTATAAAGGTTGAGTAGGAAATCTTATGCAAATTTAAAAAATAATTGATGTCTTAAAATAAAATTACGTGTTAATTAAATTAACAATCTATAAGAAGTATAATTGATCTAGTTACATAATACATATATCAAGCTATATTATAAAGAAATAAACATTTATTTACATAAATTTTAAGTTAATTGATTAAGTACACTTTGATAAATAAATATTACAATAAAACAAATTGCATTAAAAAAGATATAGCATCAAATGTTTAGAATTTAACTCAATTAAATAATATATTTAGCATTTGTTCTATGTAGAATTCACTTTAGCCGTGTTTTCCAAATTGATTTGCCCTTTGTAGTAGAAAACTAGAGTAATTAATCAAGTCCACTAGATTCAATTATAAGCTAGTATTTTTTGGTGGGTAATTTTTGCAAATCTAGATTTTCCCAACATAGTTATGGAATAAATTCTATAAGTGCAAACATAACCTATCAATTTGAATATGATGTTTTTTTTAACTTTCAGATTTTAATCACCTCACTTATTAAACTTACATATTTATTTTTAATCAACTATCTTATGTACTCTAAAATGTTTTAAATTGCCTCTATATTTCTTGTTGATCATTTTTTTTCTTATTGAACTCAACGTACACAATTGACTACCATTAAAAACATCCTAGTTAACAATTGACTACCATTAAACAATATACCATGTTGAATCAAATAATCAAATCATTTATTCATATATTCCATGCTTATCGGTTCATTACATGTCTCCCATGCTTTTGCAAAATTATGATTAACCTCATGCAATATCTCAATTCCTTACATCCAACTGCCTCTACTCTCATTTCTATTAACAAATTACTAACAATTTGATTTGAGCTTCAATATAAATGTATAATTTATTATAAGCTCAACCCATCTCACACATCTTTCATTTAGCTTACCTTTGTTATTGAAATATTGTAAGACATGATGATCAATGTACAATACAAACTCCTTTGGAAACAAAGAATGTCTCCATTTCTTCAATGCTTGTATTATGTCATAAGATTCTTGATAATAAATTGAATATCTTTTTCTTGCATCATTCAACTTCACATTGAAATATGTTAATGGTCTTTCTTCTTGTATCAACATTATGCTAGTTGTGTTTCCACTTGTGTCATAATTAACCTACAAGACCTAGTCAAAATTTGGAAATGAAAAACATTGGTTGTTGTATCACTTTATTTTTTAGCAGTTGAAAACTATTATCTACTTTTCATGATGTTTGAATTCCCTTTGAACTCCCATAATTGTTTCAATTATCGATTCACATATATTGTTGAAAATCTTGATGAACTTTCTAGAGTAAATTGTTAGACCATGAAAATATCTTACATCCCCAACATTCATTGGTGTAGGCCATTCAATAATTTCTCACTTTCTCTAGAACCATTTTCAACCAATTAATTGAAATCACAAGTCCCATGTATACTAACTTCTTTATGCAACTACATTTTTTTCAGATTGATTAACAATTTCTTGTCTCTTAGCCTTTACAATATTGACAACTCTAGATGATCTTCTCTAATCTTATTGGAAATTAAGATACTATTCATATAAGAAATCACAAAAATATCCAAATTTTTCTTTAACACCTCATTCATCAACCTTATAAATGTACTTAGTGTATTAGTCAACCCAAAGGCATAACCATCCATAGATACATCTCTTTAATAGTCTCAAATGTTGTTTTCAATTAATCTTCTTCTTTGATGATAATTTCTCTTCAAAACAGTCTTTGTAAAGTAGTTCACATCTATCAAATAATCCTCTATCATTCATTATTGGTAGAGTGAACTTATACATCATTATGATCTCAGTAATTACTCAAAAATTAGTATACATCTTCTACTCAACATCTTTCTTTGGTGCTATTACCATAGGTCATTGGCTCAAAACCCATTTGATCAACCCTCTCCTTAGTAACTCTTGCACTTGGTCATTCAACTCCTCATTCTTTGCTAGTGTCTTATTTTGCAACTTGCTCCCAAAATCAGGAGGTCCACATGATGACAAATACTAATGATAATTTATCTAGCATATTGCTTGATATAATGTCTTTGTACACTATAAGAAATTTTAATATTTTTTGTTACAATATATTCTCATCAACTATATTGGTGTTTGTTATACTTGCAATGCTACATATCTTGTGAATCAATACAAAACATAAATTCTTGTACCCCAAACTATCTAGGAACTTTCTCCCATCTACTAAAAAAATCTTGGTATTATTACAAACTTGGTCTATTTTATTTTTTAATGGAACCAACTTGTGACTTCGACCACTCTTTATTATAGTCTAAATATCTCCTCTCCTATCATGTGTAACACTCCTCTCAAATTACCATGCTCTCCCCAATAACTAGTGACTTACATTTATCAACATGATATAACACAAGACTTCGTCATGATAAGTTCCTATCTTAATCCTCAACAAACATTGTTTGTTCACACACACACACAGACACGTACACACCCACACACACACACACACACACACACACACACTTATATATATATATATATATATATATATATATATATATATATATATATATATACGCACATGCACACGCGCACACACAAACAGACACATACTCATATATATATACACAAACGCACACACAAACACACACACATACACACACATATACATATACATGATATACATATACATACACATACACATACATATACATATATAAAAGAGGGATCTAATGATTTTGTGATAGAGTAGTTATGGGAAAAATGTGTAAAATTTAAAAGGACAAGTAGAAGGGAAGTTTCATGAAAGAGTTCAAGAAACTATAAAAAATATGGGGACAATTAAAAGAGGGATCTACTGATGGTGTGATAGAGTAGTTATGGGAAAAATGTGTCAAATTTAAAAGGACAAGTAGAAGGGTAGTTTCATGAAAGAGGTCAAGAAACTTGCAAAAACATGAGGAAAATTAAAATGTTGGTCTCGTATCAAGTTTATCTTGAGAATTGATCAAAATGTTTAATAGATATTGGTGAGGGTTTGAGCTTCAATGCTATAACTAGATCATTTGGAAAGAGGGATATTTGTGGACCCAAGAGATAATCAAACCTTGATATGCTTTCTAGGATATTCAAACTTATGGAACATTAAACCACGAAGGAGTTGGTTCAACTAGACTAATAGAAGGAAAGGAATGGACAATATTATGGCAATAATTTTTAGATTCATGTCCTCCTCCTTTCAATTACATTTTAATATAATAATTTGTATTGAGGAATTCTATAAGGCTAGCTCAAATCAATGACGAATCTGAGTGATCCTGTATAAGGACAAGTTTCCTAGAGGAGTACCCTCTGGATTAAAAATGTGGTTGGACTATTAAGACATTGATAGGGTCATCTCTAGTTTTTTACTAGCTAATTTTCCTTTCTCAAAACTAAAATAGAAAGCATGAAATTCTAAAACTCTACTTGTGAGGTCTCACCCTAGACCCATCATAACCTTTTCATTATCATTCTGATAGGCCTAGTAATTGGCTTAATGTTTTGATAAATTAAGATGATTTTATCCTTTTGACAGGGATTTGATTACAGTAGATGATGAGACTGATGCCTTCCATACTCAGGATGTTGACTGTTGACCTTATGATACATTATGACTTGCATTATGATGATTGATTTAGACGAATACTGAGATGTTACAATTTGGGTATATATGTTGTTATGAGTTGTTTAGGAAAATGACAATCGATATTTGCATTATGTTGAGATGTGAATTTGATTGAAGGTTGTTGGTTAAGTGATGAAATATATTGTTGATTTTCAGGACATTATTTTGAGAATTACTTGATGATTTGGTTGCTAGATTTTATGCCATGTGAATGATTTTAGAATTGACAAAATTAATGCTTATGTAAATTAGATAAAATAAAATCATGATTTATATAGATCTAGAATGATTAGTGTGACATGTGAGTTAATGAGATTATGCTCTCCTGATTTAGTTTACATATGTTCATTTGAAAGTAATTATTAAAGTAACGATTAAAATTATGATGAAGGATTATAGAGACTACAAGGATGTAATTTGTGTGTTAGATAATTTTAATGGTAATCTTGTTTCTGCATTTTGAATTTAGATAACTATAATTCTTGAGGTTACTGATGTTTAAATTGAGTGTGTAGGATCATGGCCATGGAATTTTATCAGAGAACCATGACTAACCCCTATGTGAATTTTGAAATCCAAGGTTGCGTCTATTAAAGAGACAAAACCTCATTGTACTGTATTTTCCTTCGTATAGTGTATGGTGTGTATTTTATATGCTTTTGCATTCATTAAATTGTGAAATTAACAAGTAGACTTGCCAAGTGTGTTGTGATGTGTTATGTAGTGCCGATTGGCACACTTGTTGTGAAAATGACGTGTCATGGCATGTCCACTTGGAAAGCTTGAGGACCCACCTTTCCCACTAGGTACCTAGCTTTGTTCCCCATAAGGACCTCTTGATTTGTGAGCCCAAAGTGGAATCATACTCATTGAAATTCGTATGTAATCTTAACTGGGGTTTTTGAAGGGTTATATGGCCACCTAGGGTTGAGTTTAATCTATTTTTGACTAGCCCACTTCATATACCTATGGGTTAGGGGAGTTTTTGGCCATAGGATACCTTATTTAGGCCTTGGGAAGCCTCCAAAAAGTTACTTATCCAAGATGGCCGAAAGTCATAATGAGAAGCATGGCGTTGGGAAGATTACATTCCTTGGGAGGGAAAATCATGTCTACTTTTCATGCCACTACCCTTCTAAATGAATTTTATAAGTACTATATGCCTTTGAAGACAAATAATCCATCAACAGTTGGGTAAGCACAGAATGTCGCTTCCCTTTGAATTTTTCAAGGTTCAGCTCCCTTTCTAAAATATTCAATGAATTTCTTAACATAAAAATAAATACATACACTTTTAACCAGAAAGTGTGGAAGGATCACTCAGATACTCTTTGGTATTGAGGTATTTTCAAGTATATGAAGATGCAAAGTAGAATATACAGGAAAGCAAAGTTCCTCTAATTTTCAAGAAAAATGAACTTACAAGAGAAAGCAACAAAAGAGAATTATCAAGAAAATTCAATAATGGCAATGCATAAACAATCCATGCAAAGAATAAGATATATCAATCCACAAATTAATCGATACACCATAGATTCCAACTCAAAGATTCAAACCAAACTTTGCACTTTTATATTTATACTTGATTCGATCAAAGTCTAACCAAAAAGAACCAATTACTGTTTCTTTCGATCAATTCTCCTTACTAACAAAAAGAAACTTCAAGATATCTAAAACTAAAATTCTATCAAAAATTTCTAACCCTCCAATTGTTTAATGCCCCAGCATTTATAGTTTTTAATCTGAGAGAGCCTCCCTGAAAACTCGGCTTCTCGGATATACAATGAAAATAGTTAAAAAAATAGTTTTAGGCTTTAAGCCAAAGTTTTCACGACAAATGCCTTTAAACCAGAAATGCTAAAAAAATGCCTAGAAATGTGTCTTTAAACCATAAGTTTGTACTAACTTACAGGTTCTGAACGCGTTCACCAACTCTTGAGCCAGATGTGAGTGTAAGCCCTTTAAACCAATTAGCTTCGCTTGACACACATTTTTCTCCCATTTGAGCTCCCGAATCCTTTGTAACTGTTTGGGAAACTGTACCCTATTAAGAAATAACATGGATTCCACATTGGCTATCCTAGTGAAATCTTGAGCTATTGGTCCTTTATTTTCTTTCAGGGCATTCATGGTATCTATGAAAACCTTAATCATAGCATCAGCATCCCAACTCCCTTCATTATTTTGCAGTATGCTTGAAGGATTTACCACCTTAATATCCTTGAACATGTTGGTATGCATGTCTTTAATTTCCTTCTCCATTTCCCGTACCCGTGAAATCGTAGCCTTAAATAGTGAGCCTTTCCAGCCAAGATTTTGTTTTAAGATAAACAACATGCAGGGGTTGACTAACTTCATGGGGTTCTCTGATAAGAATTGGGCCACTCCGTATGCTTCTATCTCCTAGACTTGGGTGACAATAGTCACACATGTTTATTCCTCTAACTCCTAGCTGGGGATTAGATTTTGAATTTCACTAAGCAACACTTCCCCATCCATGCAGATGGATACAAATTCTCAAATTAAAGTGCTTCCTTCATCAATGATATTGTCAACCCAGCTCTTCATTGCCTCCATCAAAACTTTTCCCTGCTGCATCTACTTCAATAACCTCTTACTTTCAACTTAATTTGGATCGAAATCCTATGGAGATTGGGCTAATGGTAGTGCTCCAACATCGCTGAGTGAAGTGAGGAATTCAGCCATAGTAATCACCAGTTGTTTAAGTTCACACTTTTCCCTTCCATCCTTTTGTGATTGCCCAAGCATATGATCGGCCAAGAATTTGAAAAGATGATCTCTGGAGTCTCTAGTCAGTACACCAAGCTCCATCTTTGTAACTTTGAAGTCCTCCACTTCAGGTTCTTGTACCCCTTCCTTTGGTTTAAAGGTAGCGATTTTTGTAGTTACTTTCTTGGTGGAGGGATCCTTGCGTTACTCTTCATCTTCTTTGCCTTAGGAGTGCGGACAACATATTTTGTGATGATCTATTTTATTGGCAAGGAAACAGGTTTGAAGCTTCTCTTATTATTTCCTGAGTCAGTTAGCCATGGGGGTATTGAGCTGGAAACCATCCTTTTGTCAGGTGCTTTAGATGGAGTAACATTAACCTGTTGAACCTTGAGATTTCTAGCAAACATCTCCTGATTCTTTTCCTAGTGTTCGGGAAAAACTAAGATATCCTCATCATTAATCTTGATGTCGATATAATCAGAACCTAGAGACGCCATCTGTGCATGACTTTCAGATCTAGTTCTAGGCCTCATCCGAGGCGTAGTAGGGTGTCCATTGGGTGTTATTTTTCTCTTGGAAGAAGAGGTTCTACCTGCATCAGTAGTCAAAAGAGATACATTGGATAAAACATGATTCACATCCACTGAGACCGAGTCTGCATTATGTTTCTTAGGAGGGGGCTCTTTGCTTTCTCCTGTCTTTTCCTTTCTAGCCAGGCTTATGTGACTCCAAAAATGGACCTGGTTCTCATCTTTATGTTATCCTCTTCTTCCCTCACCCAATCTATATCCGGAGAACTTTCTGTTCCTGAAATGTCACTTTCTGAACCTATAATCTCATAAGCATCTTCATTTATTCCATTTGTATCAAATTTTAACTGCAAAAGCTTGATCCGTGGGACCAAAAGTATGGAATGGTCTCTTTTTCTGATTGCTTCTTCATCTCCAAGATCTTCCCATAGATCCTCAATATGTGAATTCAGTGTGTTGGTGCTAAAAAATGTTGGACCGTTTTGAGGCCAACTAACAGGCACAATAAGTGCCTCTACAATTCTGGCTTGATTTAGCCAAGGCTGGTAGGCCTGAATCAAATATGTTTTCTAACTGCACAAATACGTGCACAACAAAAGAAAATCTTTCCAAAGGGGGTTAACAATCCTTTGGAGGAAAATAAACCTAATATCCTAATTGTCAGATAGCTTGAAATCTAAACTAAGGCTAGAAAGTAATGCTAAACCTAATTGAATGCTTTGTAAAGAAGATAACAGATAGGATATTCAAACCACATAAAGAATAAAATGACAATTTCAAATGAACGAATAGACCAGTGCCTGATGCCAAATTGGGAATAGAGTCTGATACATTCAATCCTACGTATACACGGAGACGGTTTTAAGATAACTCACTCCTGTAAAGCGAGACCATCACCCTACAAGCTTCTATTGAAACAAAATTTAAAACAACTTATACAATAGGTTCTATGGTTTTTAACCCAACTTAAGAGCCCGAAAGGAAACAGTAACAGGTTCTTGGACCATGCTACCATTATTCAAATTGTACAAATTAGTCATAAATGAATGCATCAAATAGAAAAACACAGTAGGATACCCTGGTTCATAGAGTAATCTGGAAAACTAATTGAACATAAAAAACTATATTAACATTAGGTACAAACACTTATCTGATATTCGTACATGAGATTTTGAGCATTAAATTCAAATCCGTGAGTTGAGAGACTTTCCAATTTTTGTCCTAATTGATTGTAATCTCTTGTTTACAATTGAATACATATAAATATAAATCTCAATAGTTCCCTGTGAAAGGAGATGCCCTTTCAGAGGACCTAATTATACAACTACCCCAAAAATATACAAAACAAACCATAACAATGGTTGTAAGGGAAATATTTCCTATATAATTCAACTTGAGTATTGCACTTTATTCTCCTTTAGGTATTTCTATGCATTAATAATCCAATATTTTAGTTCCTGTACAAAACACCTAATATCAGATAATATTTAAAACCTAAATTTGAAATCATTACATACATAATATATTAAGCCTATACAACAATTATTTATTATTCATTTATTAATTAATAATTAATCAAAATACATAGGTGTCACATTTTATCAAAGGAAAACTATAAAATATGAAAAATATATATTATACTTTCTTGACGTCGTGTTCCTTCAGGACCTAAAATTTTCAGTGTCAACAGTGGCTCTAATTAGGGACGTGTGTCCATACCTAGACACAACGAGAATCCAGACTTCTCTGGAGGAAGCATACCACTTTGAAACATAATGTTAAAAAATTATTTGAAATCACTCATATTTATCCGAGGGTTAAATTGAGGACAAAATAAAAGAAAAAGGCATTAATCTCATCAATGATTCTCTGTTAAAATATTTGATAATAATATATTTCTCCTTTTAAGAAATTAGATAAATAAACCCTAAAAAAAATAAAATACTTTTACCTTTCAGAATATCAAAATAATGAAATAAAATTCTTACCTCAATACTTACCTTTTGTTCTCCAAATGATTTTAGGGTTAGGGTTTCTGCTCTTGAATTTTTCTTATTTCTTTTATCAACCATGTCTATTTTTATGCAAAGTGTTTCATAATTCTGACATATAAGGTATGCATGCTCCCCCTGTCCCTTTCCAACAAGATCAGTTGCTTGTCTTCTAGCCAGTGAATGTACTTCAAGCGAAAGTTGCCTCACAAATAACTACAAAACTTGCACCCAACTATGCATCTGACTCCTAGCAATATAATTGCCTCGAAGAAGACATTGTAAAGCCACATAATACGACTGTAATGCCTTTGCTGCTTGTCATTCCTCACAGATGCCTTGTGCAGAGTTTTCCCAAAATGAATCACGAGCTTCACATGCCAATCTCACACTCTTCCATTGTAAACTACATTCGCAAAAATGAAAGTTGATCTACTCTAACTGATCTTTGGTTTGGGTCGTTTATATCTCAACAAGAACTATATTACAGCTGCTGCCAATATGAATCTAGATAAAGCAAAGATGTCAAATTGTACTTCCACCTTCCGTTGGCAAGTGCAATGAAATGGATGCAAGGCAACAAGTGTGACATTTGTAGTCTCCATGAAATGTAGAGATGCATCTTCAAGCACTCGAAGCAACCTCATTGAGTCTTCATAATGCATTTCCCCAATTGCCCCTATTTATGCTCCTCATTTTCCTGTGTATACGTACGTAAATATTGACATCAACACTCAGAATGGTCAGATGGCTTAAAACTGATACTAAAGCTGTAAGCCAACGCTTGACATTGGTCATCTGTACTCCGCAAGAGTCAATATCCAGATTTTAAAAATGTGTAATAAAAACTATGTACTCAGAAAAATTGTTGTCTGCAATACAATCATAATAACAAATGCTCTGACAAAAAATCCCGTGCTCTGACTCTCATGATTTCAAACAATCTCAGTATACAAGATACTCATACAAGTTACATAATCAAAATATCCTTTGGTATTTGAAAACAATCACGATGGAGTTGTGAGCGTCAGTCTAAGGGGCTGCAATGCTCCTTGTACAATCTCTTGAACTTTCTTGTTGTGGTGGCATACATCTGATAATTCTTCAAGCGAACCCATGAGAGCTGGAGAATTTTCCAAAGAGGCTGTAGAAGACAAAGCCCCCCAAGAAGCTTGATCTCTCACCATCTGTTATGGTTGTTGATGGTATCAAAGAAATGGCCTCCCGTGCCCAGTTAACAACTTGAATTCGATATATTTGTGTCATTGACATGAGAACATAAATGACTTCTTCTAATCTAGATTCAGGAAGAGCTCCTGCCAACGAGCCTGTCAGAATTCTTGTAAGACTTGTAGCCCGAGGTAATATAACATTGTCAATGATCGAACGATATTTCTTTCCACCAATTGAAGTGGCCACATCAAAAATATCATTTAAAAATATTAATATTGAGATGCATGCTTCCCTGTGCTGCATAGTAATGCCAATCATCGAACAATCAACTAATGGAGGGAATATAGTTGATGGCACAAACAAATGGGGATAGTATCTAATGCATCTTGAGGCTAACAAAAAGCAGTCATCGGCAATGTCTGGCCTAGACGTAAAATCCTATATAATCTTTAAAAGGCTTATGGTATGGCCAAAGAGTGAATTAATTAGACTTCCTAGATAGTTTCCACAAGATGGATCTAAGCCAAAGATCTTTATTACTTCACTGGACAGGTAAAGGAAACAAGATTGATGGTGCACTTGATATTGCAACTGGACCACCTGTAGCATATCACTTATTGTGACCCCGATGGATTTTCCACATGTTCTCACAGCATATTTGTAGGCCTTGCGCAGTCGCTCCATAGTTGGCATGTCCCAAGCACGTTGGTAAAAAACAACTTTAAAAGTTGGCCAAATATTTTGAAATGCATCTCCCACAACTCCAGGATGACTAACATATCTGAAAATATTTGAAAGGCGATGAATAGGAATAGTATACTGATTTGCACTGAATTACTGAGAAGATCTTGCTGCTTGTGGTGGGACTCATTTATTTCCTCATCTGTGAATGAAACTTGAAGCTCATGGAAGCAGTTTTTCAATTCTTGTACATCTATTGTTCCATTGGAATCTTTATCAAATTTCTGAAACACATTCCGTACTTTTCAAAGCTCTTATCAATTCGATCAATTGTATCTATCGGCTTGGATGCTGCTGGTAGTTACTTTGCTGATAATGCATATTTTGACCAGAGATTTCTTGTCCAACATTAACGTGCTGAATATTTACTCTTCTAATTTTTGGCATGTTTTTTTATAAATCTGGGCAATTTTGGAGCTCATACACACTCCAAAATGATTAAAAACATTGTAGAAATGTCCCCCATGTTGAGGCATATGGTTGGGGCAATCATTTTAAGCTTAAAACTATCATTTACAACACCTATATAGCCCCCAAAAATGGCTCCAAAAATCTGCACGGGATTACAATTCTGCTGCTGTAAAAACTAACTCACAAAAATTTATATAGCAACAATCATACTTCTGTGACAATTCTTCTTGGTCTTCAATGGCTGCAATCAACACCAATTTAAAATGATAATACTTAAAATATAAATAAATAAACTTAAGTACTGCTGCAGAATTATATTCAACATACCACCACACACTACAAGCCTACATGATACATCTACAAATTTCATAGGTCACTCGAGATTTAGGAAGACATATCTTTTACTAGAAAATATAAATTATATTTATCTTTATCTCTTCTTTTGTAGAACATCTCTATCCCAAATAAAATTATTCTATAATCTTCTAGTTTAACTTTAATCTCATTCATTTTAATTTTTCATTTAGTCCATGAGAAATGCCAACACATGAAATGCATATGTAGGGTTGAATATATGCACGTCTAATAAATGCACTTCTAATAAATAAAGATCTTATTTCACTATCATTCATTGTATACTTGTGTTCTCTGCAAATTTTGGGTAGTTTCAGTAATGAACTTTACTTTCAAATCCTCAAAAACATGAAGATTCAAAAGTTAGAAATATCAAGCATATGAGCTCTTTCTTTTATCCTAAAATTGCATGTTGGAAAAGGTGAGTATATGAGAAGATTAGAAAATTAAAATTCGAGCAAAGGAGAATATATTAAAATGAGGAAATAAGTGGGTAGTTAATCTCCATTTTGTAAAGGTTAATATCTTAAAGAAAGATGCCCAGTTAAAACTCAAAGTAAATTTTCAGCTTATTAATAATATAACCATCTCAATCAAAGCACATAAATATAATTCTATAATAACAGAATAAATTTTTTGATATAATTATTTTGCAATGTGATTAGTAAAAAATAAAAATAAAACTTTAATCTCTTGTGTGATATTGTAAAAATGATTTCTCAAATATTATTGGTAGACCATTTTACTCTTGCTGCCATAGAAATTTAAAGTAATTATTTGGGAGGGGATTGATCCAATTAGATAAAGATATTGGGCACAATATGAATTCAACACTCCATCATGATGAGTAAAAAATAATATTATAATTACAAAACAAAAATGTAAAAGATAAGGCTAAAGAAAACTTATATAGAGAATAAAAACTTTACGTCTGTTGTAAACTTGGTTTTGGTCATGCAACACAAAACTTACCATTGATGTCACTTCTGAAACATTCATAATGTGCAAATTTGTCCTCACCAATTTTTTGCAATTATCATTTTGTATTTTCCCTATTTGTAAACTCTCCTTATACACTAAGTATATTTTATCTTCCTCAAAGAACAAATTAGAGTACATATCATTTCCAATTGTATCTTGCAGGAATAATGCATTTATTTTTTTACATGTAATTTCATTTTCTATCACACTATATTGCTTTTCTAAATTATTTTCTATTTCACCAGAAAAAGGATTTAGAAACGTACCTCCCTGAATACTTACCTTTGGTTCTTCATCATTCTTGACTTTATGTTCAAATGTACTATAGAGTGTCTTGAACCAATTTTTCTGAGATTCATCATACTATAACATTTCATCCTCATTGTTTAAAAAATTTGAAGAGTTTTTAAAACCCTCCATGGAAATATCTCCTCCTTGAGATATCTCTCCCTCTTGATATTCATCAAACACCACTCGATCATGCCCATCCCGATGACTATAATAAAAGTTTAATTTATTTTCTTGCATATACTTTTGATATTCGGTATCCAACAGATCCGAAATTTTTTCTATACTAAGGTGATTTTCTTCCTCACCATCACAGTCATTAATATCTGTCTTCATACAAGTCTGACCATGTACAGATTCTTCCTCATCTTGATTTGACTTCTCTCGTTTATCTGAATCTAGAACATCATTAGGTTTCTGTGCCCCTTTTGTAACTTTATCATTTTCTTCCAGGACATCTTCGTATACAATTTTAAGAAGAAGCTCTACCTGTTCACAAGTTACTCCTAAACTGTATATTTTGTTTGAAAAACTTGGCCTGATATCAGAAGGTATTTTAATGAAGATATCCATCATCCTCATAAACAAACTCACCACAGTTTCATTATCATACCGTTCTAGAGTAATGAATGCATTCAAGGGAGACATGCCTGATTCATCCCCCTGGTGTTGATGGTCATAGTGATCATTAATGTTCTCTCGATCATTATCCATGTTATACAATGTATTAGAAAAAATTTTAAACCGATCATTGTCACTTCCTGTAATCCTTTTTTCATTGTTTGGTTACAATTCGATGAACCGCTCGTTCTTTAGAGATCTTCTCCCTAACATAGGCTTCACCTAAAACTGAATTTTAGAGTCACCACCTCACTTTCTGTGAGGAATTAATAACTGCTATGAGTTCCTATATCCTAGTAGAGTCTTTAAAACATTAACCAGAGATCCTGAAACTACCTCTCACTAATAGGATCCCCAGCACAGACACCAATTTGTTGGTGCTCAAAAATGCTGGACCATTTTGAGGCCAACTGATAGGCACAATAAGTGCCTCTGCAATTCTGGCTTGATTTAGCCAAGGCTGGTAGGCCTGAATCAAATATTCTTTCTAACTACACAAATACGTGCACAACAAAAGAAAATCTTTCCAAAGGGGGTTAACAATCCTTTGGAGGAAAATAAACCTAATATCCTAATTGTCAGATAGCTTGAAATCTAAACTAAGGCTAGAAAGTAATGCTAAACCTAATTGAATGCTTTGTAAAGAAGATAACAGATAGGATATGTAAACCACATAAAGAATAAAATGACAATTTCAAATGAACGAATAGACTAGTGCTTGATGCAAAATTGGGAATAGAGTTTGATACATTCAATCCTATGTATAAATGAAGACGATTTTAAGATAATTCACTCCTGTAAAGCGAGACCATCACTCTACAAGCTTCTATTGAAACAAAATTTAAAACAACTTATGCAATAGGTCCTATGGTTTTTAACCCAACTTAAGAGCCCGAAAGGAAATAGTAACAGGTTCTCAGACCATGCTACCATTATTCAAATTGTACAAATTAGTCATAAATGAATGCATCAAATAGAAAAACACAGTAGGATACCCTGGTTCACAGAGTAATCCAAAAAACTAATTGAACATAAAAAACTATATTAACAGTAAGGTACAAACACTTATCTGATATTCGTACATGATATTTTGAGCATTAAATTCAAATCCGTGAGTTGAGAGACTTTCCAATTTTTGTCCTAATTGATTGTAATCTCTTGTTTACAATTGAATACATATAAATATAAATCCTAATAGTTCCCTGTGAAAGGACATGCCCTTTCACAGGACCTAATTATACAACTACCCCAAAAATATACATAACAAACCATAACAATGGTTGTAAGGGAAATATTTCCTGTATAATTCAACTTGAGTATTGCACTTTATTCTCCCTTAGGTATTTCCGTGCATTAATAATCCAATATTTTAGTTCCTACACAAAACACCTAATATCAGATAATATTTAAAACTTAAATTTGAAATCATTACATACATAATATATTAAGCCTATACAACAATTATTTATTATTCATTTATTAATTAATAATTAATCAAAATACATAGGTGTCACATTTTATCAAAGGAAAACTATAAAATATGAAAAATATATATTATACTTCCTTGACGTCCTGTTCCTTTAGGACCTTAAATTTTCAGTGTCAACATGGTTTTAGGTAATTGCCTAAACTCAGAACCTGTCTGGAAAAACCTTTATTATCAAAGCCTCTCCTTGGGTCATAGAATTGCATGTGAAAGCTTACGAGATTACTGCCTATTATCGAGGCGTCAATCATATTGTTGCAGACCAAAGTTCCCAACTTGATTGGAAACATGGAAGCCCATTTTTCCTCTGGTAAACTATTTTTAATTACTATAAACATCTGCTTGCAGACTTCGGCTAGAACAAAATAGTCAAAAGCGAACCTAGGTAGCTTAAGGGGTTCTTCGTCAAAACCTCCTATTCTGATGTAGGTGAAATATGTAAATTGGATATAGAAACTACTGTAAGTTTGAACTAATTTCTGAGCTTCCAATGATATCCTCTAGTTTGAGGTTCCTGCCAGCTGGTGACATAGTTTACCAAGGAAAATGTCATGAACTCTCCTATAATCCTCAAGGACCTTATCTTTCCTTAGAAAGGGAAAATATTAAAAAATATTCAAGTCCTCATTCCAGGGTTCATGAGGAATAGCTCCCAGGTCTAGAGTGCATGTAAGACAATAAATTACATAAGAGGACATATAGAATTCCTTCTTTATCACCTGAGCTTGTTTAAGTTGATCTCTCAAAGAGAAAGCAATGATTTCTGCCTAGTCAAGATGTTGTGTTCCCTCCAAAACTATTTCTATAAAGTGGTACATCCAATCTTCAAAAAGGAGAACCTGTTTTGAACCTTTCACTCGATGAAGCAAAACCATTATATCATGAACATACGGTTTCATATGGTCCTTGGTTAAGACTTTGAGTAACCAAGATCCTCCCTTATAGAAAATCTTGGTCCATTTTCGGGCCATATGACTGCGATTTTTATCAATATTTTCCCGAAACTGGGCAAGTGACTGGGTGGGGGTAAAACTAGCAAAATCTTCCTCTGGGATCTTGAAAATAGACATTATAGTTTCTCTAGTCACAGACAAAAGGGTTTGACCTTCAAAATTCACTATACATTTAGAATTAACATCATAATGATTTGTGCATTTCTGCATTAACTCTGGACTCACTATTGCTGGAGGGAAAGTTGCAGCTTCTAACAACCCACTTGACAAGAACTCTAGACTATAATCTTTCGCTGCATTATCTATGAGGTTACCCACCAGTTTTTCCACCTCAACTCCTAACAAGTCGGTGTCCATAATTACAAGAGCACGACATCCTAGGTTCGTAATATTTTTGAAGAAATGCATGCTAGACCTCATTTTATCTTTTCAAAATCAAACAGAAAGCAACCCCCTCCTTGGAAAAATATTATCAAACAAGAACATGAAACAAAAAGAGGGCTTTCAGTAGCTACTTGTATTCCGTAGACTTAAGAAAATAATTTCCTTCTTCCAGAGCCGAGACTCCACAAATTCATAATGGAAAGAAGAGAGCTACAATACCACAAAAGGTCGACTTGGGAGACATTAAATGATGGCATTCATTAGAGTGAACTGAGAAATAATGATTTGACAACCAATTGCCACTGAAATCCGTAACTCTTTAGAGTATCATTAAATTCCTTTAAGTGACACCCCTCACTCATGTTTAGGGTAACTTTCATGGTAATTCAAATCATCATTTAGATTTCCCCCACAGTTTCTGTCTTTTCAAAACTGCCCGTACTTCAAACCAAATAATAACTTTACTACCCATTACATTGTCCACCTCCTAGGCTATCACACCATTCCTTGATTTTACCGCTATTTCCTCTTGAACTCCTTTGAACTATTTCAAACCAAGGTTCAAACAGGTTTGAAGTGGTTCGCTGCTAGATGATGACGTAGACTAGGGCCCCACCTGCATTTTCCAATGTGAGAAAAATAATCTTTAGTTGAATTGCTTTGAAATAATTTGAACCGGAGTTCAAAAAGGTTCAAAGTGGTTCATGAGAGGGATTGGACTTGGAAAAAATTGACCGAGGAAGGCCAACTTTGAACTAAATGAGCTTGTAGGTTACATCTTGGTGATTTAAAGGCTAGGCGGACCTTAGAGAATTGCTGACGAAAGACTGAAAAAGGAAAGACGCTGGACTAGACTTTAAAGGAACAAACAAAGAACGAGTCAAGGACACTTTTTACATGGTGACTCTAACTAACCCTAACATCGGCTCTGGCTGGGGACTGCATATTGCCAAATGTGTAGAGAACTCTAAAAAACTAGTTTTGCAAAGAAAAAATCATGAAGGGAAAGAAACTACACACATAGAAACACCAACAAGGAAAGCAAGAAAAACTACCTATTATATATAGGGGTGGGAACTGGCAACAACATCAGAGCTATAACAATTTAAGATCCAACCCGTTGTAAGTGAAAGGAAGATTTACACCATCCGGGTAGGACAAATGAAAATCATTTGAACCAATAGCCTCCGAAATACAAACGGGCCTTTCCATAGAGACTCAAACTTTTCATGAGATCCCTTAGGCACCCAACTTTTATCCCATAAAAAAACTTCATCACCTTCCATGAATTTATGAGGGCGATCCCGCATGTCAAAAATTTTCTTGACCTTCAACTGATTCTTTGTAATGTGATCCACCAAGTCATCTCTTTCTTCTTCTAATTTATTCAAGTACATGATACGTTTCTCCAAAGGATCTTGGAAATATTGTTCTTCAATTACAGCTTGGAGCTTGGCTGTGGAAAGTTCCAAAGGTAGTGACACATGAGCTCCTATCCCATAGACCAGTTCAAAAGGTGCCATCCTGATTGCTTGCTTCAAAGTGGTTCTATAGGCCCATAAGGCTTCATGCAACCTTTTGTTCTAGTCACGAGGATTATCATCCAACAATTTTTTGATTATAGCAACAAGGTTCTTATTACTGGACTTTGTCTAACCATTCCCCTATGGGAAGTAGTCTAACGAGTGGGCTAAAGATATGCCATGTTCATAACAAAATGTTGATATCTCTTCAAAAGAAAAATATGTAGCATTGTCTGCCACTATTTTAATTGGTATCCCAAATCTAACAAAAATATAATTTAAAAGGAACTCACATACAACTTGAGAATTTGCCTTCTTAGTGGGAACTGCTTCCACCCACTTGGTGAAATAATCAGTGGCGGTTAGAATGTAAACACTTCTGGCACTAGACAAGGGGTTTAAAGGTCCTGCGAAATATATTCCCCACTGTTTGAAAGGTTCATCAATGATTACCGGCTTGAGGGGCAGAGCAACAAGTTGGGGCCATCCAATGAACAATTGACATTTTTCACAATTCCAGATGTAGTGATATGCATCCTTGAACATTCACGGCCAGTAAAAATGATTCCAAAGAATCTTGAATGTCATCACAGTGGAAGAGAAGTGTCCTCCACAAGCTTCATCATGAAAAGTCTTCAATAGCTCCTTCTGTTGCGCAACATCTACACATCTAAGGAAGGTTCCATCTACACCCCTCTTATACAGTATATCTTGAGAAATTACATACTTGGACGCCTTCAAATTCAAATTGCACCTTTCTTTAGGATTCAAATGTCCAGGACATTCACCATAGGTAAGAAAATATGTCATATCTAAGAACGAGGGATCAGTCAAATCGACCAACAACGCCATGGGTACTTCATCAATTTCTTTCAATGTCTCACCATTTTTTGCTATTAATTTACATAAGCCCTTCCCTCTCACCAAATTGGTTGGTTTGATAGTCAGGTCATATTCCTAAATTTTTTCTATCCATACATCCTTATTATTAATGCCTATCTCCTTTTGAGTCAAAATACTCTTTAGTATAGTTTCTGGAACATACACTGTACAATGGGAATGAAGTATATAGTACCTGAATTGTTTTACTGCCTTTACTACAACAAAGGCATGTTTCTCAATTTGGGAATACTTGAGCTCATGTTTTTTTAAACGCATTCTCATAAAAGCAATAGGTACCTCCTGTCCTTTTTCATCCTTTTGTGTCAAAATGCTAGACAACGTATGCTCTGAAGCATAATGATAAATAATAAAGTCCTTTTTAAAATTTAGGCTTGTCAACACGGGTGCCTAAGATATTGTTGTCTTAATATCATTGAAGGCCTTACATCCTTCTTCATTCCATTTGAAAGGAACTTTTTCACTCAACATATCCACCATATGCATGGTAATCTCCAAAAATTCTGGAATAAATGCTTGCAAAAAATTCACTTGGCCAAAGAAGGATTTCAAACCACTTCTTCTTGAAGGTAGACTAAGTTGCTAAATTGCCTTGACCCTTTCAGGATCGATCCTGACACCATCTTTTGAAACAATATGGCCCAATAATTTTCCTTCGTCAACGAAGAAAGTTGATTTTTTAGGGTTCAAAGATATGCCATGGCTTCTACATCTTTGCAGCACTGTTACGATATCCTTTAAATGATGGCTCCTTTTCTTTGAAAAGACGGTGAGATCATCTAAGTAAACTACTATGATTTTATTTCGAAGATCTTCGAAAGAAGAGTTCATCACCCTCTGAAAAGTTGCACCGACATTAATCAATCCAATCGACATTTGGTTGTAGGCATAAGTTCCCCAAGGAGTTATAAAATTTGTTTTGTGTTGATCGCCCTCTGCCAGACTAATTTGATTATACTCAGAATAGCCATCCAACATAGACATTACCTTAGATCCTGATACAGCCTGGAGAACATGTTCCATCACAGGTAGTGCATAATTATCTTTTAAACTAGCCTGGTTCAAATTATGGAAATCGACACAAATCCTAATTTCAACATTATTTTTCCTCATAGGAACTATATTAGAAATCCAGGTTGAATGATGTATGGGCTATATGATTATGGCTTGTAGCATTTTCTCCACTTCCTTCAATATTGCCTTAGATACCTTTAGATTATAGTTCCTTAGTTTTGGCGGAAAGGGGTAGCACCTGGTTTTAAAGGAATTTGGTGTCTAAAATGGCCACCTCTAAAATTCTTAATATCCTCATATCCCCAAGAAAAAACATCTCTATATTCTATGAGTAAGTTTTTTAGATCATCCCTTTCCAACCGGGAGAATGTTTGACCAGTAGAAATCCATTTAGAATCACCATCGTCCCCTATATCAATTTTGTCATATTCTTTGGAATTATGCGCACGAAATGCATTTTCTTTAATGGAACTATCATCATTTCTTCAGAATAGATGTTCCAAAGAGACCAAGCCTTTGGGGATTTTATTTCCTTTGAGATGAATGATCCATCATTTCCCGCTGAATCTTGGTAGACTTCCTTTCTCTCACTATTAGATCCCTCAAAATATATATCAAAAAAACTTGCAGCACATTCCAAAAAATCTTTAAGCTGAGAATCATTATCAAATACTTGCCAATGTTCCACGTTATCTGGTATTCTTGGCCTATAGATCATTTATATCTGATACTTATGCATTTTAAAATCTGGATGGGGTAATAATAATGAGGCCGAAACTGCCAAAGAATCTACTTTAGTGTTCTGACTTCTTGGGATAAATTCTATGGAGAAAGCATCAAAGAAATCAAGTTCATCCCACACCAAATTCCTATAGTGCTTTAATTTCTCATTCTTAACAAAGAACTTCCCTCTTACCTGCTTCATGATCAATTCAGCATCCCCTCTCGCAACTAATTTCTTAATTCCTCTCAACTTCGCCTCTTCCAGTCCCAATAGCAAAGCTTCATATTCAACAGTATTATTAGTATTCCTAAAATCTAGTTTAAAAGAGAAAGGAATGCATTCTCCATCGAGGGGAAAAAGCACTACCCCTACTCCTGATCCTGAATTTGAGTAGCTGCCATCAAATTCCATCTTCCATATGTCCTCTCCATTAGGAATATAAGTAACACAATCATTTTCTTTATCTAATAGAACAACATAATTACCGAAATGACATTCCTCATACAAAATCTAGGCTTTTGGATTGTTCGAGGGTACCACCGTGTATTTATTCTTGGGCTTTGGTTCAAGATTTATCTTCTTTTTACCTACTGGGATAATCGCTTCAGACCAATCCATCTTTATGTCTCCTCCCAAATATTTACAGAAGGTTCTGCTAAGCAACATACCATAGCTGGCTGGAATATCTGCCACCAAGATTGTTAACTTCAAATGTTTATCAGGGCATGCAGCGAGGACAACTTGGGCATCTTTAACTTGGCCCATCAATGGTACTTTCTTCCCATCCATAGAATAACACCGGCCAAACATCTTGGTTAGAGTGAGACCTAAGGCTCTTACAACTGGGGCAGGCATGATATTATCCGATGCACCGAAATTGATAATACAATTGCTAAGTTTTTGTCCATTCAATAACAAGGAAATGTAAAAAGGGTCAAGCTTCTTTTCTTCTATTTCACTTTAGATGGAATTGACAAAGGGAGAATCTTCCGGTGTCTGTGGAGTGTCTTTGGGCACAAAAACAAGAGGCTCTTTAGTTGTAGTTGTTTCACCTATAAGAGGTTTATTTGATTGGGAACTTGAACTAGGCTCTCCTTTCACATATTTCACTAGTTTATCTAGTTCTTTGGGATTCATTCTCAAGTATTCAGCAAGGGAAATTGAAATAGTGGTTGTCTTGCAAAATTTGACAAAGTCAAAAGGAGTAGGAGTGACTAGATTACCTCTTGGCAGGATCTTTACTTCTAGACTTTTTGGATTTGTAGAGGCCTCGCCACTTCCAGCTTCTTTCCCTTTGGAGTAAGAATTAGCAGCACTAGCGCCAGGAGTAAAATTTTGTGTCCTTTGATTTCTTGTTAGGATGGTGCAAGATGGATCTTGCAGAGTTGCCAAAATACTTCCACCTCTGTCAAAATCCAGCTCATATTCTAGATAAGAAAGCCCAATATCAGGTGAATTTTTCTCTTCATGAAGCTCTTCTATACCAATGGTGTCTTTCATTGCATTTATTTGAAGACATCTCAACCAGTCAGGACATGTTTCTCTGTCACAATTGGTTGTTAAGTGAAACGAACACATCGTTTCCTTTGGTGCGGACTCTATTTGCAACCTAGATTGTGAACCTGCCAGGAGAGGAGTTCTCCCATGAGGTTGATTATAATTCCTTTGACTTACATCTTGGTAAGGATATTGATATGGAGTACTGACTTTATTTTGTTGTCTCTTAAGCATTGCCATATCATTCATCAACCTTTGCATTAGAGGGTCTATTGGAGTAGATGAGGAGCTTCCTGATGCCTAAACTTCCATCTTCCATTTACCAGTTGTAATAAACATGTCCTTAAGCAGAATAGCTTGTCTTTGTGCGGCAGTTAAATCGACCACTCCATCCTTCAATAGATGAAAAATTATATCAGGTGGTAATGCATTTAGGATGAAGATCTTCTTATTCTTATCACTTGGTGTAGAATTCAGAGGTATTCTTTGCAATATTTTGTTAAACTTGGCCACAAATTCCCGCATAGGTTCATGTATTTCCTTTTTTAGTTGACTAAGTTGAAGCAACAATGAAATTCAATTATCAAGAGTTTTAAACCTTGCTTCAAAAGAAAATTTCATATCATCCCAACTGGTGATCGAGCCATGAGGTAAATGACTGAACCAGTCGGTTGTAGCATCAACTAAGGTTCTGACAAAAATCCTGATGGCTACCTCTTGAGTAGGAGCACTGATAATACCACACATCATATAGAAAACACTGATATGATCATCAGTAGTTATCTTACCGTCTCTACTGAACTTAGGCAAGACTTGATTAGCACCCTTGGGCAGATCGACATGAGGATTAGCCCCTAAATTTAATGGGCCAATATTCTGACCCCAAGGCTGATTGATGGCCATGGGTGGTAATTGGAAGTTCAAGGGTTGAGTATTGAAAACTAAAGGTATCACAATACCCGAAAGTATAACAGCTCGAACAATGGGTGAGATGGCAGGGCTAGCAGGAGGTGAGGAGGGTCTTCTACAAGTTTGAGTTTTCTTCTTCTTGGGATTATCACAATCATGTGCAAAACTTAGATTTCTTAAAGCTTCAAAATCTTCATCAATTAACCCTCTACTCTGATCACCTCTAGTGTATCTTTTCTCGGCCAACTTCAGTATTGGGTTTGTTCTCAATTTCTTGCGAGAGCACGCGCAAGCCTATTTACTACAACCATTTCTTGAACAATAGGTACGCCCCTTAGGCATTCAATGATTTCTTCTTCTATTTTAAGCACTTCTAGGGTTTGATGAAATTGCTGATTGCTACACCTATACTTCCACGCTGGTGCAACTAGACTTGATATTAAGTCTTCTTGTATATCTTCAAATCCTAGATTAGGTTGAAGCACAGGAAACACATCATTATGTGGTAACACCATTTTGAAGCATTATAACAATTGGGAATCTAGTGTTTTACTACTGGACTCTCCCCAGTAGAGTCGCCAAAAATATGTTGGTGAACAGATTTGTTTCCTCCTTCTAAATGAATTTTATAAGTACTATATGCCTTTGAAGACAAATAATCCATCAACAGTTGGGTAAGCACAAAATGTCACTTCCCTCTGAATTTTTCAAGGTTCAGCTCCCTTTCTAAAATATTCAATGAATTTCTTAACATAAAATAAATACATACACTTTTAACCAGATTGTGTGGAAGGATCACTCAGATACTCTTTGGTATTGAGGTATTTTCGAGTATATGAAAATGCAAAGTAGAATCTACAGGAAAGAAAAGTTCCTCTAATTTTCAAGAAAAATGAACTTACAAGAGAAAGCAACAAAAGAGAATTATCAGGAAAATTCAATAATGGCAACGCATAAACAATCTGTGCAAAGAATAAGATATATCAATCCACAAAGTAATCGATACACCATAGATTCCAACTCAAAGATTCAAACCAAAATTTGCACTTTTATATTTATACTTGATTCGATCAAAGTCTAACCAGAAAGAGCCAATTACTGTTTCTTTCGATCAATTCTCCTTACTAACAAAAAGAAACTAAAAGATATCTAAAACTAAAATTCTAACCCTCCAATTGTTTAATGCCCCAACATTTATATTTTTAATCTGAGAGAGCCTCCCTGAAAACCCAGCTTCTCGAATATACAACAAAAATAGTTAAAAAAATAGTTTAGGCTTTAAGCCAAAGTTTTCACGAAAAATGCCTTTAAACCAAAAATGCTAAAAAAATTCCCAGAAATGCGCCATCTTTCTTCATTGGTCCTCTGATGTGGGAGTTTGTACTAACTTCCAGGTTCTAAACTCATTCACCAACTCTTGAGCCAGATGTGAGTGTAAGCCCTTTAAACCAATTATCTTCTCTCGGCACACATTTTTCTCCCATTTGAGCTCCCGAATCCTCTGTAACTTCTTGGGAAACTATCCCCTATTTAGAAATAACATGGATTCCACATTGGCTATCCTAGTGAAATCTTGAGCTGTTGGTCCTTCATTTTCTTTTAGGGCATTCATGGTATCTACAAAAACCTTAATCATAGCATCAACATCCTAAATCCCTTCATTAATTTTAAGTTTTCCTGAAGGATTTACCACCTTAATATCCTTGAGCACATTGGTATGCATGTCTTTAATTTCCTTCTCCATTGCCCAGACCCCTGAAATTGTAGCCTTAAATAGTGAGCCTTTCCAGCCAAGATTCCATTTTAAGATAAACAACATGCAGGGGTCGACTAACTTCATGGGGTTCTCTGATAAGAATTAGGCCACTTCGTATGCTTCTATCTCCTGGACTTGGGTGACAATAACTGCACATTTTTCTTCCTCTAACTCCCAACTGGGGATTAGAGTTTGAATTTCACCAAGAAATGCTTCCCTATCCATGCAGGTGGATATGAATTCTTGAATGAAAGTACTTCCTTCATCAATGATATTGTCAACCTAGGTCTTCATTGCCTCCATCAAAACTTTGCCCTGCTACATCTGCTTCAATAACCTCTTACTTTTGATTGAATTTGGATTAAAATCCTGTGGAGACTAGGCTAATGGTAATGCTCCAACGTCGTTGAGTATAATGAGGAATTCAACCATAGTAATCACCTGTTGTTTAAGTTCACGCTTTTCCCTTCCATCCTTCTGTGATTGCCCAAGCATATGATCGGCCAAGAATTTGAAAAGATGATATCTAGAGTCTCTAGTCAGTACACCAAGCTCCATCTTTGTAACTTTGAAGTCCTCTACTTCAAGTTCTTGTACCCCTTCCTTTGGTTTAAAGGTAGCAATTTCTGCAGTTACTTTCCTAGTGGAGGGATTTGTAGAATGCCTTGCATTACTCTTCATCTTCTTTTCCTTAGGAGTGCAGACAACATATTTTGTGATGATCTCTTTTACTAGAAAGGAAACAGGTTTGAAGCTTCTCTTCTTAATTACTGTATTAGTCATCCATGGGGGTATTGAGCTGGAAACCATCTTGTTGTCAGGTTTTTTAGAGGGAGTAACATTAACCTTTTGAACCTCGGGATTTATAGCAGACATCTCCTGATTCTTTTTCTAGTGTTCAGGAAAAAAAGAGATATCCTCATATCATTAATCTCGATGTCAATATAATTAGAACCCATAGGCGCCATTTGTGCATGACTTTCAAATCTAGTTCTGGGCCTCATCTGAGGCACAATAGGGTGTCCACCAGGCATTGTTTTTCTCTTGGAAGAAGAGGTTCTAACTACATCGGTAGTCAAAAGAGATACATTAGATAAAACATGATTCACATCCACTGAGACAGAGTCTGCATTATGTTTCTTAGGAGGGGGGCTCTTTGTTTTCTCCTATCTTTTCCTTTCTAGCCAGGCTTCTGTGACTCCAAAAAATGGACCTGGCTCTCAACTTTATGTTATCCTCTTCTTCCCTCACCCAATCTATATCTGGAGAACTTTCTGTTCTTGAAATGTCACTTTCTGAACTTGTAATCTCAGAAGCATCTTCATTTATTCCATTTGTATCAAATTTTAACTTCAAAAGCTTGATCTGTGGAACCAAAAGTCTGGCATGGTCTCTTTTTCTAATTGCTTCTTCATCTCCAATATCTTCCCGTAGATCCTCAATATGGAAATTTGGTGATGGGTAATTGGCTAAACTCAAAACCTATCTGGAAAAACCTTTGTTATCAAAGCCTCTCCTCGGGTCAACCATATTGTTGCTGACCAAAGTTCCCAACTTGATTGGAAATATGGAAGCCCATTTTTCCTCTGGTAAACTATTTTTAATTACTGTAAACATCTTCCTGCAGACTTTGGTTAGAACAAAATAGTCAAAAGAGAACCTGGGTAGCTTAAGGGGTTATTCGTCAAAACCTCCTATTCTGATGTAGGTGAAACGTGGAAATTAGATATAGAAATTACTGTAAGTTTGAACCAATTTCTGAGCTTCCAATGATATCCTCTAGTTTGGGGTTCCCTCCAGCTGGTGACATAGTTTTCCAAGGAAAACATCATGAACTATCCTATAATCCTCAAGGACCTTATCTTTCCTTAGCAAGGGACAATATTAAAAAATATTCAATTCCTCATTCTAGGGTTCATGAGGAATAGCTCCTAGGTCTTGAGTGCATGCAAGATAGTAAATTAAATAGGAGAACATATATAATTCCTTCTTTATCACCTAAGCTTGTTTAAGCTGATCTCTTAAAGAGCCAGCAATGATTTTTGCCCAGTCGAGATGTTGTTTTCCCTCCAAAACTATTTCTATAAAGTGGTACATCCAGTCTTCGAAAAGGAGAACCTGTTTTGAACCTTTCACTTGATGAAGCAAAACCATTATATCATGAACATGCGGCTTCATATGGTCCTTGGTTAAGACTTTGGATAACTGAGATTCTCCCTTATAGAAAATCTTGGTCCATTTTCGGGCCATATGACTGCGATTTTTATCAATATTTTCCCAAAACTGGGCAAGTGACTGGGTGGGGGTAAAACTAGCAAAATCTTCCCCCGGGATCTTGAAAATAGACATTATAGTTTCTCTAGTCATAAAAAAAAGGGTTTGACCTCCAGCATTCACTATACATTTAGAATTAACATCATAATGATTTATGCATTGCTAAATTAACTCTGGACTCACTACTGCTGGAGGGAAAGTTGCAGCTTCTAACAACCCACTTGACAAGAACTCTAGACTATAATCTTTCACTACATTATCTGTGAGGTTTCCCACCATTTTTTCCACCTCAACTCCTAACAA
Organism: Chamaecyparis obtusa; assembly: GCA_027943335.1. NCBI lineage: Eukaryota > Viridiplantae > Streptophyta > Pinopsida > Cupressales > Cupressaceae > Chamaecyparis > Chamaecyparis obtusa. The sequence goes on from BSBK01002401.1 coordinate 1,303,901, forward strand.
GTCGGTGTCCATAATTACAGGAGCACGACATGCCATGTTTGTAAGATTTTTGAAGAAATACATACTAGACCTCATTTTCTCTTTTCAAAATCAAACAAAAAGAAACCCCCTCCTTGGAAAAATATTATCAAACAGGAACAAAAAAAAAAAGAGGGCTTTCAGTAGCTACCTGTATTCCGCAGACTTAAGAAAATAATTTCCTTCTTCCGCAGTCGAGACTCCACAAATTCATAATGGAAAGAAGAGAGCTACATGAGTACTTATATTTTAGAAATCATACCACAAAAGATTGACTTGGGAGGCATTAAATGATGGCATTGATTAGAGTGAAGTGAGAAATAATGATTTGACAACCAACTGCCACTGAAATCCGCAACTCTTTAAAATATCATTAACATCCTTTAAGTGACACCCCTCACTTGTGTTTAGGATAACTTTCACAGTAATTCAAATCATCATATTTAGATTTTCCCTGTGTTTTCTATCTTTTCAAAACTGCCCGTACTTCAAACCAAATAATAACTTTACTGCCCATTACATTGTCCACCTCCTAGGCTGTCACATCATTCCTTGATTTTACCACTATTTCCTCTTGAACTCCTTTGAACTATTTCAAACCAAGGTTCAAACAGGTTTGAAGTGGTTCACCGCTAGATGATGATGTAGACCAGGGCCCCACCTGCATTTTCCAACGTTAGAAAAATAATCTTTAGTTGAACTGCTTTGAACTAGTATGAACCGGAGTTCAAAGAGGTTCAAAGTGGTTCATGAGAAGGATTGGACTTGGAAAAACTTGACCGAGGAAGGCTAACTTTGAACTAAATGAGCTCGGAGGTTACATCTTGGTGATTTAAAGGCTAGGTGGACCTTAGAGAACTGCTGACGAAAGACTGAAAAAGGGAAGATGCTGGACTAGACTGAAAAAGGAACAAACGAAGAAAGGGTCAATGACACTTTTTACATGGCGACTCTAACTGACCCTAACATATTATAACTATAAAATTTGGTAAAGAAAATGGTCACCATTTGATAGGGAAAGGATGAAGGACCTAATTTCGTTTTTCAATGTAAAGTTTGTTTCCATGTGATATTTACTAAAAGAAATTGTGATTTATAAAGAAAGGAGAGATCTTGAGTAAATCTGATTTTTATTTGAATAAAATTTTCCCTTTTTGATATTGCCTTATGCTTTATGTTTATTTTCAAAAGGGTTAGTTGATATGTTTCAAGTTGATTGCAAAACAAAAATAATAAAGGTTTATTTCTTGAAAGATTTCTTGAAACTATATAGTTGTTGTTTTGTTTTCTTCCATATTAGCAAAAGAAGTTTTTTTTTTTGGAAAGTCATATGTGTATGATTTCAAATTGTATTTACATTCAGATTTATATATTAGGAAGAACAAATACATGTCATGACTGTGGAAACTACAATGCGGCCATGGCGTGGGCATGGGGAATGGGGTTGAGCTACAGCTCCCCCCAAACCCTCGCTATTTTTTTAATTTTTTGAAATAAAATACTTCTTTTTTAAAAAAGGATATTGTTGATATTTGTAGCATCGGCCAGATAAATAATATTGACTATATGATTATTATGAGAAATGATTTATTATATATATTCATATATATCAATATATATAATAATTGATATTATTATATACATTGATATATATGTATATATAAAGTTAGATAATAATTATTCTCATAATAACTAAATAGTTAAATTGATAAAATAATAATAATAATAATTATGTAAATAATAGATAAATTAATATAATACTCAAGAGAGATATATATATATATATATACATACGTGTGTGTGTAATCATAATTGTCATTATATTAATTACAAAATAATGAATAGACATGTCCCATTAAGGGACATGTCTCTTCTTGGCTCATTCTCAATATAAATGCAAGGGATTGTTGCATTTGGGAAACACATACAATGAGATAGTGATATTACATTTGCAATGATCCTAAAAACTTAACAGATATATGTAGCATCTAAGCAAAATAAAAAGGGGAGATTTCTATGCCTACATTTTTATTGCAAAAACAAAATAAAAGAAAAATGTACAGATTTCTTTGTTAACACTAAATGAAGCTTCAAAATAAAAAGAAGTTCAGACCAACATGCTTGTTGTAGCAGATCCGAGCTTGCTTTTGCATATATACTTATAGATATATATAAACATATATACAAAGATGTATATATGAGTATATATATCTTTAGATATACATTTCTTGTTCTTCAATCTTCCTTCAAGCTCCAAACCTGCATGAAAATGGAAGAATGAAAAAAAAACAATCTAAGGGTTTGGAGAAGAAAGAGAGGGAGAAAAGAACATGGAAATGGAAAAGGGAAAGAGTTTTGGGGTTTTGAATATTTCACCCTAACCCTAATTTTGAATTAGGGTTAGGGCAAAAGTCAACCCACTTGCCCTTTGAAATTTTCATTTCCCTCTCTTTCCCTCAAGTGAGATTTTGTTTTCTTTCCTTTGGCTTAAATTAATTTTTTTTTAGTTAAATGACTATATTTTATTCTTAAATAGAATGATAATGTGGAAGGTAAATTAATCAATTATTAAACTACGATGTTAACTGGCAAGGTAAAATAAACATCTATTATAATAGGTTGGAGCTCTCTCAATCATAAAAATATATTGTTTCAAATTTCAATAAAGCTAAATTATTCCTAATTTACAATAGGAATATTATTTTAATATTATTATCATCTAATTTATTTATACATATTAAACATAATTACTTTATTAAATATAGGTTAAACTTTCTTGAAAAGAGAATATATCTTAGTACATAATTAAGCATCATCATTACCTAATTCTCCCTCCTATTTTTCCTCCTATGCAAGTGGAATGAAATTGTTATTCTTTCTTTCCTATTTTTATTCCTATATATGTGGAGATGACAAATTTTAAAGAAATAAAAGTTATCTAAAAAAACTTTTTATTTAATACCAATTGCATAATATCTTTAATGTTAAAAAAAATAAAAGAGGGTAAATCTACTATGTTCATATTTTATCTTACTAAAGTAAATGGAAGGAATCTAATATAAAACTAATGTAAATAATTATTTACTATGCATTCTAGTTGTAAATTACCATTATGTTGATAATTAGTTGTGGAAGAAATTTTAAAATAATGGTATATGAATGTATTAATAATGTAATTAGATGAGCACTCTTTTTATTTAAAATAATAAAATAATATTTTATCTTTTGTGGTATGAAGTGTAAAATTATCTAGAGTGGTTAATCTTGTGTAGTGTCACTTTTAATAAGTAAATAGTAATTTGGTTATCTTGTAAGGTAAATTGTAAAATTAATATTAATAATAGTTGTCAACTTCATAATGACTTTTAAATTAATGAGATGATAAATGGTTAAAAAAAAGAATTATATAGTTTTGTTAAATTATGAATAATGTGTATGTTAATAATTATAAAATTTAAATGATACTGTTATATTTGGGTTTTATAGTTAGGAGACCTCTAGCATAGTCATATAAAATTCTTTAAAAAAAATTGTTGTGGTTTTTTTTTGGGCATTACACTACCTGAAGGAGTGAGATAGGTTCATTTAAAAAAAATTCATTTGGAAGAACATATGATCTAGAGAACAAAATAGTAATTCAAAGGAATATTCAAGATAATCAAGTTTATGGATCTCTAGAGATAAAGAGAAACATGTTTCCAAAAAAACTTGACAATATCTATATATGCAAGGAAATGTTCTATAAGTAAAAATTTAGAATCAAATGACTTAAAGAAGCGGATATCAACACCAAGTTTTTTCACTTTTCATTTAAAATTAAGACTTAAACAACTTAACATCTTTCTCTAATTGTTTATTTTTCAAAACAGTGATTTGTTGTGTACAATGCAAAAAATTGCTCATTAATAGTATGCAGATGGAATTTTGGAAATGATATTTAACAATCTCTAGTTCATGAAGTTTTCTTGCAATTTTTATTTGTTTGGATATGTGTCAAATTTGTTACTGGTTTATTGCATAATAATTGATAGCAAATAAATGGTAAATGGTAAATGGAAAATAAATGGTAACTTTTTACAATTATTGGTTAATTTATGTTGTGTATTGCCAAATCCATTTCTTTTAATGATTCTTGATTAACAATGCAAGTCCATATTTTATTGATGTGTATTAATTATGTTTTCAATTAAATAAAAGCAAGAAAAGCTTAAAGATTTTTTTTTAATAAATTTATTTATTAAAACCAGGTTGAAGTTTACAACCAAATCCTTGGGTAACATGAAATTACATCCCAAGTCAACTAGACAAAGCCAGGAACAAAATAACCATGTGACCCCCAAAAAACAAAGAGACATCTTGGAAATGATATAGACAAAGATACTTTGGAAAGACATAAATTTTCAGTCACACAATTGAATGTAAAAGAAAAATATTGTAGAAATTTTTACACCCAAAATTTGTTTAAGTACTGCTTCAATTAACAGTAACTAGTTTTCAACTAAGAAACCCATTATTTTTCATGGACGCGGATAAGCTCTAGATAGAATGCACCGTTGACTAAATTTTAAAAAATGGAAAGTACAATAGATTTTCGCAAAATCTTCGGCATCTGTTCTTCATGATTTGCACATTTTGTGGTCGAAAACCACAAAAAATTACAAAAAAATCACTGTATTTTTGCAAATCTGAAAAAAAAAGTTTGACTTTTTTTTTTTTTTTTTTTTTTTTTTTTTTTTGTCTTTGGTGCATTCTGTTTGGAGCTTAGCCGGCATCATTTTTCATTATATACTTTTGTACTAAAACAATGTTTCTAGTAAGCACTCCACTCTTTATGATTACACCATGTCAAACCAAGTTAGGAAAAAATATATACCCATCTAAAATAGTTTGAATGGTTTGTGGAATGAGATTCTATACTGCCTACTTTTCCATCAAGACTTGATTAAATATGATAGAATTCACAACTACTCTAGGTGTTACATGTTATTGAGGAAAAATTGTTGTATACAATTCAACAATAGAGATGAAAAAATTCTAGTCACAAAAAAAATTAGAAACTTTAACGATATGTTATGTGGGTTATATGAAACTAATTCTTGTTTTTGGCTAGATTTTTTACATATTTAAGATTTGTATATGATTTTTGGATAGATGTATCCAACCACCTATATATATATATATATATATATATATATATATATATATATATATATATATATATATATATATATATATATATATATATATATATATATATATATATTGCCTTGTCGACATACACAAATCAAAAACTCAAACTGATCTAGTAATTGGATCACTAGTATTCTAGCCCCAATGAAAGTACAAAACTACGTAGCACTATCTCCAAGAAAGTGACACATAACCAAAATAAAATAAAATCATAATCAAAGAAAATTTGAAATGAAACATCATCTTGGGGTGAAAGAACGCCTACAAATTCTCTACATAGGCCAAGATTTAAGCAAAATAATGGCCAATCTTGCACCAAAGGAATGCCTAGAGAGGATTTTACTGGGCGAATATTGAAGCATGCCTACAAGTGACATAGTTAAGCCAAAATTTAAGTAAATGAAGGCCCACAAATTCAAGTACTTGTAGAGGTCATCAAATTGTAACAAACTACTAGTGTATGAACTATTGTAGTAAATTAGTAAAGAAATTAAGTTATGTTGGACTTATTGGACCCCAACTTTAGATAACAAAACATTAGATCTATAATTAAGAATTGAACAAATTTAAATATCTTTTAGATTGAACACTAATTTTAGGATTGTAATAGAATCATTATAATTACTAAGATATATATTTCATAAATATCAACTCAAATAACATATAATATTGTAGAAATGAATGCATTAATTCTTAAACATAAATTAGAAGCACAAGCCCAAATTAGAAATTATTAAAGGTGATTCTAATCTTATCATCAACTCCATGCTTTCCTACAATGCTTCTCATTAATACCTCCATAACATCCTTTTGGAAGTTTTATTGAAAATTTTACCTCCATTCTTTGGAGATCTTTGGATAATGTGATAAGTTATGGGGGACATTTTGACGAATTGGCCAAAAGTAAGTAAGTTGGAGATAAAATATCTTTGACACCATTTCATGAGTCATTCTTTTTGGCTTTTATGGAGGACAACAATTCTTTACTTCTCAAATTTGTCTGATTTAGAAACTTTTTCTTATAATATGCTCTTGGTTCTATCCATTTGTTGGTTTGTGGATAAAACTAAGTTTTATCTTCTTCCTGTCCCCATATCACTCTTTAGAATTCTTTAAATATGAAGAAAGGTGGTTATAATTGTAGTTGGTTATGTAGGCTGATTTTTCCTACTTTGTTCACCATCTATCCTCTCCAGTATTTCTTTTTCTAAATGCTTTTAAATATAGCAATCAATTTTATTTTTCAATAGTATTCATTGGTTATATTTTGGACTTATAATGATGTAAATCTTTTATTCAAGATGAGTTGTAGTGTTTTATTTTCTTGTCTTATTTAGCTTCTTATTGGGTTTGATTGAATATAGTGTATTTCATATTATCACACTTTTATGATTCTTATGTGTTTTATACAATGTCGTTGATTCATAGATTTCATTAAGGACGTGGAAGTTAACAAATCACTTATAAAGCTTTTGGTCGTGTTGTCTCTCTTCTTGGCTTACTTGACATAAGCTTAATCATGTATCTGTATGGGACGATTTTATTCACCTCTTAGTTCTAAAGGAAAAAAAGAAGAGTCATTTGAGTGACAGGCCTAATAGGTATTTGAATCATAATCAAATGATAAAGAACACCCTCTCAACTTATTTTCATGGATCAAACTTATGAAGAACACCCTCATGTCATTCTTCAAATTTTGTTAGCGATCAATTTTTGTCCAAGTTTAAGAAATTAGAGCAGAAAAGTTTAATTCTCAAGTGTTAACCTCTTCCATTCAAGACCCTTTTTAAGGGCAAAAAAATATTCTCTTCTATTTGTTTATAGACAATCTCATATTTCAAAACACCAATTTATTTTTTTATATTAAAATTAGAAAAATAATTCAAAATATGTAGAAAATATTTGAGATAGTCTACATGTTTTGATTTAAGATATTTAATTTTACTATGACATATCTATATGACTTTTTAAATTGAATACTCTAAAAACACTAATCAACCTTTTAAATAATGACTTCAAATATTTACTTCTATGATAAAGTCAGCAACCTTAATACATTTTCTAAAAAAATAAATTGACAATTTAATAAAACAAAGTTGTGAACAACCCGACATTCTTTTGATAGGTCGTCTACACCATCTTACATGTTCAAAAGTCATGTCTCATCATTTTAATGTCTCCTTCTAAAAGGACACCTTGTAAGAAAAATTAAAAATGTTGAAATTGATTTGAGATATGAAGCATTCATATCTCAATAGATATGACTAATAGCTCCCACCGTCTGAATAAATCTTGCTTTCTTAGAAACTTCCAAACTGCAAAAAAATAAAAACAATAATGGAAAAAACTTAGTGTGGCCCCATTTTCACTTAGTATAAAAGGACACAAAACATCACTTTACACGGTATTTAAGTTGTTAGAGTTGTGACCATCTCCTAGGGATAAAAAAATTTCCAAGAGCCCTAATCAATAATTCTCATCATATATTTGATCATTCATCTTGTTATCTATAAGTTATGATTTTTTTTGGCTTACCCTACGAGAGACTTGTATTGTTTTTGAATGGTGAAGAATTTGCTTTTTAGTGGGGGAGGCACATTTTGGAATTATTAAAGATGGAATGTGTAAGCATGGTGATGTGGTTCCAATGATCTTATATTGTAGGTTGCTTATAGAATCACAAGTGTAGGAAAATAAACAACCTAACCTATATCTTTAAGATGAATTGGTGATATTGATTACAATGTGAAAATATAAGTATTATGTAAGGGTTGTTTCTATTTATTATTATGATTTATTTTATTTAATTAATAAAATATAATTAGTTGTATGTTTATGTGAAATTTTTTATTAGGAGAAAAATAAGTTTTGAAGGGGTCTCAAAATCTTTTATAATCATATTTCGAGGGGATCTAGAACCCCATTAAGGTGAATCGCTACAAATGATGATACATTATTAACCAATAGCCTAGAACCAATAGACAATCAATAACAAATGAATAAAAACTAACAATACACTAGCTGCCCAAAAAATAGAAGACAAGGCCAAAGCCTCACATAAAAAATCCAACCTCCTAGGTAGGGAGATCATGGGGTAATGGGGGACACCCCAACTCATCCCTAACCAAAAACAACTATAGACTATGTTGGGCCCTTGAAAACTATCATCATCTAGCCAGACAACAAACAAAAGCATGATAACAACTGACCGAAAAAAATTTGGGACCCAAAACCATCACAGAGATTAAGAGCCACACAAGAATCCACCTCAATAGGACTACCCACCACGTCCCATGGTAATGAAACCAAAGAAGGAACTGACTATAGAAGAGGAAAGTTCTAGCCTAGCAAAATGGAAGAGAGGGATGTGAGCACAATAACACATCTTCTAGTTCAAATCTCTTTGTTAATGGATTCAACTAAACCTTTTCCATCTGTATTGAAAATCCAATCCAAAAATAGAATTTGGGATCAAAAATGTTTTTTGAAGGGCCCAACTCTATTTGTAGCTTTTTTCATCTTTCTTATCACCTTTTTAAAGACTCCCTAGATTACCATCATCCCAATACGAGAGAAATGACAATTCTAGACCCATTTTTTCTAGTGTTCCCTATGTAATTTCTCTCTCCTAATACCAAATATGTCCATAATATTTTTCCAGAAATAAAAAATTTGGCCCTACCTATTCATAAGAGAGTGAGGTATATTTTAAGTAGGATGGTGTTTCCAAAAACTAAATCCAAGCTAGGAAATACGTCTCATTGATTCAACACCTCTTGTTTGGAACTTTTCTAAGCTATTCTCCTCTTTTGTTGTACAAATGGATGGAATAATGGAAGATGATGTCCTGGTCGATCCATTATAGAAATTAACTTTTAAACTCAATCTATTAAATTTATTAAGGGATTTCAAAAGGATATCCCTTTTTAATTATAGCAATGGGAAAAATAGGTGGATGGTTGTTGAAGATAAGTCCTCAAATTTACCAACAAAAACATTGTTAGCTCTAGGATGAATTTAGAAGCAAGGACTAAAGAAAAAATATTAGAAGTTGGGTTGTCTATGAATCTAATCATACTTTTAGAAATATGAAGAATTATCAATGACCCATAGGAAAAAGAAGTTGTTAAAATTATTATTTTTTTATACAAGGTTAAGTAATGGAAAACAAGAAGTAGAAGTTTTAAGAAGAGACTTTAGAGGAAGGGGGATTGGGATAAATGACAAATAAGTTGCCAAGAGTTCAATTTTCTCTCTAGGGTTATGCAATGACAACCAAGATGTAGAAGTTCAAAACAAAGAGTTTAGAGAGAAGGGGGTCAATATATATAACATACCAAAATTTGATATAATCTTTAATGATGAAAATATTTTTTTGAGGAGGATTTTTTGGATAAGGATAATGATGACGAAATAATAGAGAAGGTGATTCCAATAAAGGACCAAGAATAAAATCACAAGGACATAGAGTAGAGACATCAAAAGGAGATAAATAATATCATACATTATAAGAATTAAACAACGTGTCATTGATACAAAGGGAGACCTTTATCTAGAATTGTTGTGTTGATGTTTTGTAGGTTCAGTCAAATAAACACTATGAGTCAATACTAGTGAAGATACATACACACACACACACACACACACACACACACACACACACATAATCATAATTGTCATTATATTAATCACATAATAATGAGTAGACATGTCCCATGAAGGGACATGTCTCTTCTTGGCTCATTCTCAATATAAATGCAAGAGATTTCTGCATTTGGAAAACACATACATTACATGAAGTGCTATTACATTTGCAGTGATCCTAAAAATTAACATGGTATTAGAGCTAGACTGCAAATGTGAGAAAGAATATAAATGATATGGAGAGGAGAACTCATACGGAGAAGAAGAAAAATATAGTCGGTAGGAAGACAACTAATAAGTATTAGAAGCATTGGATGCATCAAAATAGACTACGATGACCATAAAAGGAAAATACAAATTTGTGTCCTCGTCAGTGATCAAGAAATAATTTGGAGATAAGGGAATTATCTAGGGAACTATGAATCGATATCCACACAATCAATAGTCATTTACAAGAAAAGGAAAAGAGAACTTTATGGAATATAATTTGGAGATTCATTCCTTGATCGGTCTTCTGTAAATGATTGTAGAAGGGGAAACTCAATAAACAATATTGCAATTGAATATAACCTTGGGCTTAGGGTTGTTGGTGGAGGAATTTGTTGGACTAAGTATTCAAAGGTGAGTATTAAGAGGGGAGGGGTGAATCAGTACTGTAAAATACTTTAAAACTATTTAACCTTTCCTTCTTAACCATTTACTGAATCCATAACTTTTGCATACATCTCATAAAACATATAAAAGATATAAAAAATAACACATAACACAAATATTGTGGTATCTCAGAAATCCTTGTTAGAGGATAAAAACTACAGTGGGGATGACACCCACAAGACTTCACTACTATAGAATAAAGTTTGCTCGGTTAGAGCTACAATGTTTAGCTATTTCTAATAGCTTACCCTGTTAAGAGTCTTCAGACTATTAAGTCTACCTTGTGAAAGTGACGCAAGGGTAAGGTGGCTAAAGGCATAATCAGGGTTAATTGAGACTGCTTAAACCCACAAACATGACTTGCGAAGAGTTACACACAAAAGAAATATAAAAACCACATGAAATCAGTGAAAACACAATGGATATGAGACAAGAAACTAGTCACAATATTGGTGCAATTGTATTAATCCTTCAACATGCCCGGTTGTGAGGCCTTCCGAGTTTCAGCCTTACACAATGAGAATTATGCAATAAGAATCATTGTGCGCACCCAACCTATTTTCTACTACCTTTCTACTATCTGCTCACTTCATTTCACTGCCTAAACATCAACCTAAGCTCCAAATATATAGCCAACAAACCCACAAGTCAGCCAGTCAGGCATTTAATTACAATATATGTCTAGTTAGGAGGAGAAACCAAAACTAAAGCTAGAAATAACAAAACATGATGCAAAGTTTCATTTAGGTCTACACATGATCCAAGAATAGAACCCCAACCATGCAAGATCCAATTTCTCCGCATGGAACTACACAAGCTGAAATACCACACATTTCATGAGCAAAACTAGTAGAAAATCGATGCCCAAGGAAAATTGCGATAACTTCCAGATCCAAATGAATTAGGACATGAGATCTTAGGAGAGTACTCAAGATTAGGTCCACATCATTGCATTAACTTCATAAGGAAAGAAACCAACAGAAACATTGGCAAAAAAAACAAACATCAGACTGGTACAGGAAACAAGAAATATTTTTGGTGATGCAAGATTGCTCAAGACCCAAGATGCTCTTGCATCAGACACCTAGGGTAACAAAAGAACTGATGTCCACTTCAGGCACTTCTCATATTCTGAATTGAATCATAAAGATCCAACTCAGCTTGTGTAATCCATGAACTATCTTCAATTGGCTTATCTTTCCATTGAACTAAGTATTCCATGTAGTCTTTTCCTCTTGTACTCTTGCTTACTCTACTATTCAAGATCTTCTCAATGCTGTCTCTATCCTTCTTAGGATAACTCAGATCATCTTCAATCTCATCATTTGATTCAAAGTACTCAAAGATATCAACAATGTTGAATATAGGTGATATATCCATGTCCTTTGGTAATTCCACTTCATAAGCATTTCCACTGTCAAACTTCTTCAGAATCTTACAAGGTCCAAAATTCTTCATTTTCAGCTTGTTGTAGGTACCAACTAGAAATCTATTCTTCTTCAAATGAATCATAACCTCATCTCCAACTTCAAAATATTTATGTCTCCTTCTCTTATGAAATTGCCATGCTCTACCCAATAACTAGTGACATACATCTATCAACATGATACCACACAAGACTTCATCATGATAAGTTTCTATCTTAATCCTCAACAAACATTGTTTATTCATACACGCACACGCACACACACACGTATAGACATGCATACACATGCACACACAATCACGCACGTGCACACACACACACACACACACACACACACACACACACACACACACACACACACACACACACACACACACACACACACACACACACACATGTACACACACACATGCACTCACACACACACACGTTCACACACACACACACACACACACACACACACACACACACACACACACACACACACACACACACACACACATGCAATCAGACACACACACACAAGCATATACATATGCATATACATATATAAAAGAGGGATCTAATGATGGTGTGATAGAGTAGTTATGGGCAAAATTTGTAAAATTTGAAAGGACAAGTAGAAGGGTAGTTTCATGAAAGAGATCAAGAAACTTGCTAAAACATGGGGAAAATTAAAAGAGGGATCTACTAATGGTGTGATAGAGTAGTTATGGGAAAAATGTGTCAAATTTGAAGGGACAAGTAGAAGGGTAGTTTCATGAAAGAGATCAAGAAACTTGCAAAAACATGGGGAAAATGAAAATGTTTGTTTCATATCAAGTTTATTTTGAGAATTGATCAAAATGTTTAATAGATTTTGTTGCGGGGCTTCAATGCTATATCTAGATCATTTGAAAGAGGAAGATTTGTGGACCCAAGAGATAATCAAACCTTGATATGCTTTCTAGGATATTTAAACTTATAGAACATTAAAACACGAAGGAGTTGGTTCAACTAGACTAATAGAAGGAAAGAGATGAACAATATTATGGCAATAATTGTTAGATTCATGTCCTCCTCCATTTAATTACATTTTAATACAATAATTTGCATTGAGGAATTCTGTAAGGCTAGCTCAAAGAAATGACCAATCTGAGTGATCTTGTATAAGGACAAGTTTCCTAGAGTACCCTCTGGATTAAAAATGTGGTTGGACTATCAAGACATTGATAGGGTCATCTCTAGTTTTTTACTAGCTCATATTCCTTTATCAAAACTAAAATAGAAAGCATGAAATTCTAAAACTCTACTCGAAGGAGTGAGATTGGCTCATTTAAAAAAATCTATTTCGAAGAACATATGATCTAGAGAACAAAATAGTAAATTCAAATAAATATTCAAGATAATCAAGCTTATGGATCTCTAGAGATAAAGATAAACATGTTGCCAAAAAAACTTAACAATATCTATATATGCAAGGAAATATTCTATAAGTAAAAATCTAGAATCAAATGACTTAAAGAAGTTGACAACAACACCAAGGTTTTTTCACTTTTCATTTAAAATTAAGACTTAAACAACTTAACATCGTTCTCTAATAGAATAAATTAAACTTAACTTTGATGAGATATTTCTTAATAATCCAAAATTATTTAATATATTATAATTACTAAGATATATATTTCATAAATATCAACTCAAATAACATATAATATTGTAGAAATGAATGCTTTAATTCTTAAACATAAATTAGAAGCACAAGCCCAAATTAGAAATTATTAAAGGTGATTCTAATCTTATAATCAACTCCATGCTTTCCTACAATGCTTCTCATTAATACCTCCATAATATCCTTTTGGAAGTTTTATTGAAAATTTTACCTACATTCTTTGGAGATCTTTGGATAATGTGGTAAGTTATGGGGAGCATTTTGACGAATTGCCCAAAACTCATTAAGTTGTAGATGAAATATCTTTGACACCATTTTAGTTTCCCACATTGACAAGCATATAGAATATTGATGAGTCATTCTTTTTGGCTTTTATGGAGGACAATAATTCTTTACTTCTCTTGCTTGGCTCACAATAAAATTTTGTTTGATTTGGAAACTTTTTCTTACCACATGTTCTTGGTTCTATCCATTTGTTGGTTTGTGAATAAAACTAAGCTTTATCTTCTTGTGGTCCCCGTATCACTCTTTAGAATTCTTTAAATATGAAGAAAGGTGGTTATAGTTGCAATCACGCTTCGAATTTGATGGTTGTATTGGCCATTTTTCCATTTTGAATCATATATAACAGACTAAAAATTTATTAGACCATATAGATTAACAGGCTAAATTTTTGTAAAATCATAAATTTAACACTTAAATTTATTAATAAATCGTCAAAATTTGTTATAGATAATATAATCTTTTATGTATGACATATATGTATGATAAATATAAAATATTTTATAATACATATGTTTCTATTTTATTATTATAAACTAATATTAATTTAGAATATTTTTAAAACATAATATTATGTTTATGTTTTATATTTATATATTAATATTAATCTAGAATCTTTATAAGACAAAAATATATGAATTTTAGAAACCTTTATGATTTTAGAAACTTGCTTATATTTATATTAATTTATTTTTTTATATAATAAAATATATAAACTTAGAAACTTGTAGTTAATTTGATATTTTTGTATATATTACTAATTTATAATTAATTTTTGACTTTATATTTTTGTTGAATATATAGAACACAAAGTCAAGAAGAGTTCTCAAGCTTTGATATTATTTGTATTTATTATTTTATGTATCCTAATTTCAAATGAATAAAATAAGAAAAATTTCTCTTGTAGATTATTTAAAATAGTAATAAGATTATTTGCATTTCTTTATTAAGAATAAAATATTTATTATATTTAATTTATTTATTATAAATTATATTGATAAAATATTTAAATTTAAAATAATTTATTAAATTATTTATAAATTAAAAAATTTGACAATCAATATTTTTCTTAAAATGTAAAATGAAAGGCACTAAAATGATCAAACTGTCATAAAAAATTCATATGACAGGTCGGGGTGACCGTCAAATTCCAACCTGGTTGTAGTTGTTTATGTAGGTTGATTTTTCCTACTTTGTTCACCATCTATTCTCTCCAGTATTTTTCTTTCTAAAAGCTTTTAAATATATCAATCAATTTTATTTTTTTAGCAGTATCCATTAGTTATATTTTGGATGTAAATCTTTTATTCAAGATGGGTTGTAGTGTGTTGTTTTCTTGTCTTATTTATCCTCTTATTGGGTTTGATTGAATATAGTGTACTTCATATTATCATGCTTGTTATGACTCTTATGTGTTTTGTACAATGTAGTTGTCTCATAGATTTCATTAAGGACGTGGAAGTTAACAAATCGCTTATAAAGCTTATGGTCATGTTGTCTCTCTTCTTGACTTACTTGACACAAGCTTAATCATTCATCTGTATGAAACACTTTTATCCACCTCTTAGTTCTAAAGGAAAAAAGAAGAGTCATTTGGGTGATAGGCTTAATGATGAAGGGTGCTCCCCTTAATACCACAAACACATAACAAAAATAGAGAAATAACAACAATATGCAAGAACAGAAAATTGGCTTCTTATTATCTCCACAAATGTGGAATTACAAATTTTTAGAATTACAATATGCAAAGCCACATGGCATTCCCTTACAATATTCTGTAGGACAAAGCCTCGAATCAATACCTAGATCTACTACCTAGAACTGTCCCGAACTGCCTAAGACAACACTATAGCCTTCCTTATATAGGCAATTTTCCACCGCCTGGGAAGGTTCCAGAATTTTTAGCCAACAAGGCCGACCAAACTTAGAATTATTTTATTTTTCATTTTATTACATCAAAGTCGGCTCAAAATAACTTTTGAAATCCAAATAGAAATTTTGAAGGAAAATCATTTTCCGCCATTTCAGGTGACCCAACTTCCGGAGACCATAAGTCATCACCCGTTGACCCGATTGACTATTATAACCCCATTTTAGAAAGGGCACGAGGAGCTCTACAACACCTAAATCAAGCAAGTTTCATTCAACCAAAAATTTAACCTCATCCGGGGCCTCTAAAGCCTTCAAAATTGAGTTCAAAGTTTCTGTACCCTATTTCCAAAATCGAAAAGTTTCAATATCTTCAAAACCAGACTTGATCTAGCAATGAAACTTTACAGGCAGGCTGATATGACTAAGATGAACCTCCAACTGTGAAATTAGAACATTCTGAGATCGTATGACCAACTTACTAAAAATAGAAAGTTTCCATAAATAGTAGCTCTACACAAGATAGCCCTTATTGAAATTTTTTTTGGGTGATGCAAGATTGCTCTTACACCCAGGATGCTCCTGCATCAGACACCCGGGGTAATTTGAGAAGTGACCCTGTCACGACTCAGGTGTGAAGAAGGAAACCAAGACGGTTAACCTCCTGCTTTGTCAGCCATGATGAATCTTCAATAGGTCATCCTTTCCACTTGACCAGATATTCTTCATATGTCCTGTTCCTTGTGCTTCTGCCAACATGACTGTCCAGTATATCCTCAATCTCTTTGGTATCTGAACTAGTTGCTGGAATACGCCACTGTGCTGTTGTGATCTCATCTTCAACACCTCCCTCATGATACTCTATCAGATCTGAAATGTTAAACATTGGTGAAATATTCAGCTCAGTAGGCAATTCTACTTCATATGCATTTCCCAAATCATGCTTCTTCAGTATTTTACATGGCCCAAACTTCTTCATTTTCAATTTGTTATATGTACCAACTGGAAATCGCTCCTTCCGCAAGTGAACCATGACTTCATCTCCAACTTGAAACTCCTTATGCCTCATTTTCACATCTGCCTTAGCCTTATACTGCGCATTCATCTTGGTAATATGCTTCCTCACCTCCTCATGGATGTTCTTCAAATGTTCTACAAAATCCTCAGCTTCAACACTACTTATTTCTCCTTTATCTATCTTCCTCAACTTAGATGCATTTCTAGGACTACTTCCATATACAATCTAGAATGGTGATTTACCAGTGCTCCTATTGACAAAATTATTATATGCAAATTCTGCTTGTCGTAAAATCAAATCCCATCATGTTGGCTTATCTCCAACCAAACATCTCAGAAAATTCCCCAAACTCCTATTCACCACCTCTGTCTATCCATCAGTCTGTGGATGATGTGATGAATTGAATTTCAAATCTATCTTCAACTTCTTCCACAATGTACGCCAGAAATATCCAACGAACTTAGTGTCCCTATCTGAAACTATACTCTTTGGCAAACCATGTAGTCTCACCACTTCTCGGAAAAATAATTCTGCTACATGAACAACATCATTAGTCTTCTTGTAGGGAATAAAATGTGCCATCTTTGAACAAAGTCCATACTGATATCCTTCCAAGGCTTCTCTGGTATAGGTAATGGCTGATATAACCCTGTATTCTGCTTCACTCCTTTCATCATCTGACATACTCTGCAACTTTTTACAAACTTCTTCACATCTTATTGCAACCGCGGCCAATAATAATTCTCACTAACCAAAGCAAGGGTTTTATCACGACCAAAATGTCCAGCCAATCCTCCGCTATGCTTCTCTTTGATGAGATTATCCCTCATAGAACTTCATGGAATGCACAACTGACTCCCCCTGAATAGCATATCATCCTGAATGATAAAATCCAACCACTTCGTTCTGTCTAAAGTAATAGGTTCTTTACAAGCTTTCCAAGCTTCACCAAAATCAGGATCCTCTGGATACAAATTCTTGAGTTCCTTGAACCCAACCACCTCAATCTGCATCTCTGTCAGCAATAGTTTCCTTCTGCTAAGAGTATCTACAACCCTGTTAGACTTTCCACTCCTGTGTTTTAAAACAAATGTATAACTCTGCAAAAACTCAACCCATTTCAAATGCCTTTGATTCAACTTTCCTTGACTATTCAAATATTGCAAAGCTTGATGATCAGTATACAAAACAAACTCCTTAGGAAGCAGATAGTGTCTCCACTTCTTCAATGCCTGAACTATAGCATAAAATTCCTGATCATAAACAGAATATTTTCTCTTGGCATCATTTAACTTCTCACTGAAATAAGCAATAGGTTTACCTTCTTGGCTCATAACAACTCCTATTGTAGTACCACTAGCATTATAATCTACTTGAAACACCTTATTAAAATTAGAAAGTGCTAAAATAGGTTATTCTGTAACCTTTTGTTTCAACAATTTAAAACTCTTAGCTGCCCCATTAGCCAATTGAACTCTTTTCTATCCCCTCTCATTGTTTCAGTCAAGGGTCCACAAATACTGCTAAAATTTCTGATAAACTTTCTGTAAAAGCTAGCCAAACCATGAAAAGATCTTACCTCAATAGCACTCCTTGGAGAAGGCCATTCAAGGATAGCTTGTACTTTCTCTAGGTCCATTTTTAGACCTTCTGCTGAAACTACAAATCCCAAATACACTAACTCTTTCTTCACAAAACTGCACTTCTTCAAATTAATCAACAATTTCTCATCTCTCAACTTCTCAAACACCATATGAATATGCATCATATGCTTTTCTAATGTCTTACTAAAGATCAAAATATCATCCAAGTACACAATGACAAACTTACCCAGAAATTCTTTTAGAACCTCGTTCATGAGCCGCATGAAAGTGCTCAGTGCATTGGTTAGCCCAAAAGGCATGACTAACCACTCATACAGTCCTTCCTTTGTCTTGAAGGCAGTCTTCCATTCATCTCCTTCTCTGATCAAAATCTGGTGATATCCACTGTTCAGATCTATCTTTGAGAAATACATAGCTCCACTCAAACAATCTATAATATCATCCATCCATGGCAATGGAAACCTATACTTGATTGTGATCTTGTTTATTGCTCTGGAATCTGTACACATCCTCCATTCTCCATTCTTCTTTGGTGCTAATACTACTGGTACAACACATGGACTCAAGCTCTCCCGAATCAACCCCTTATGCAATAACTCATGTACTTGTCTATTCAACTCTTCACTTTCTGCTGGTGTCATTCTGTGTGCTACCTTGTTTGGTAAACTGGCTCCTGGAATCAAATCCATCTAATGACTGATCTTCCTTACCAGTGGTAATCCATCAGGTACATTATCAGATACAATATCCTAAAACTCATTCAACAAATCTGCAACCTCTACAGGTACATCCTCTACTTCTTCTTTACCAACTTTTGA
This sequence comes from Chamaecyparis obtusa, assembly GCA_027943335.1. NCBI lineage: Eukaryota > Viridiplantae > Streptophyta > Pinopsida > Cupressales > Cupressaceae > Chamaecyparis > Chamaecyparis obtusa. The sequence goes on from BSBK01002401.1 coordinate 1,323,075, forward strand.
AATTAAAGAAAAACACATGCTCATGCCTCATACCATCTAGGAATTTTATTCCATCAACAAATTTTATTCTTGCATTACCACATACCTTTTCTTCGGTCTCCTTCAATGGCTTTAGCTTATGTCACACTCCATCCTTTGTGAGAGAATAGGTATTTGCACAACCATCATGTACAACACATTTGTCAAACTGCCACGGTCTACCCAACAATGTATGGCATGCATCCATAGATATGATATCACATAGTACCTCATCTTGGTACCCGTCGATCTTGAACTTTACCAGGCACTGTTCACTGACCATGACCTTGTGGTCATCCTGCACCCAAGCAATCCGATATGGATGTGGGTGTTTCTGTCTCTTGAGCTTTAACTTTTTTACCATCTCTTCTGACACCAAATTTTCAGTGCTTCCACTATCAATAATCACATCACAACATTTACCCTCACACTTGCATCTAGTGCGAAACAGGCTCCTCCTTTGTTCAGGTTCATTCTCACCACTCAGTAGGACTCTTCTATTAATCAATGTTTCGATCCTCTTTTAGCATCTTTAGAATTTGAGGATCTGGCATCTTCATCTACATGTGCCACTCTGGCCTGGCCTTCATTCCTCCTATCCATCCTTCCTTGGCATTGAGGACATTCAAATGCCCTATGACCTTCTTTTCCACAGTGAAAGCATGTTCCACGGAAGCCTCCTCTTCTTGAACCTTGTCCTCTTCCTCTTCCTCTCTGATCTCTATTGTTCTGATCTTGGAAATGATTGGAATTGTTTCCTCTCTAATTTTGACTGCTACTGGCCTCATCCTTCTTTTTCGAATCTTTATTTTGGCCTCCATATGACTGTCCACCAGATCGTCCACCATGACCTCTTCCATTTTGTCTACTCTCAAACTTCTTGTTCAGCTTTTCCTCCACTTTTAGGGCAAACTGGTATGCCTCTTCAATACTGTTCATTCGAACTAGATTCAGCTCCTCCTGAATGCTCAGCCTTAACCCATTAAGGTAATAGGAAACTTTCTCCTTGTCAGCTTCTACATGGCTTGTTCTGATGAGGATTCGATAGAACTCCTCTATATACTCCTGAACAGATCTTCCTACTTGCTTCAAACTTTGCATCTTCTTCATTAGGTCAAGCTCATAATCAACAGGAATGAACTGCTGCTTCAATTTATCCACCATCCGATCTCATCTTGTGATTTTATCCTTTCCTCTTCTATTTCGCTCCAATTGAATCTCTTACCACCAGATCTTCGCATGACCTTTCAGTCTAGCCTTCACGAATTTGACCCTATCAGGATCCTCAATATCTTCATACTCAAAATATTCTTCACATTCATTGATCCAGTCGATCAACTCCTCCAGGTTAAGATTTCCTGAAAATGCAAGAACCTCAATCTTAGGTCTTTTTTCGATCTTGGAAATGGCCCGAAAAAATCTTTTTCCTCTTGGTTTACAACTTTGACTTCTCCTTCTTGATCTTCTTCTTCGGCTTCATCCTCGCTTTCATCTCTGACATTAAGATTCATTCCTCTGCGAATCTCTTCTTGCAATGCTCACACTTGTCTCTGGAGCGCTCTAACCTCAGGTGTTACAACACCAACTCTTCTGCCACATTCCCTTTGTGGAGGCATTTTCGCGATGCGCACTGAAATCCTAACCACGGTCCCGATGCAAACTGCCTCACAGTCGGTGATCTATTTACACAGAAACCCTAACCCACGGTCCTGGTGCAAACTACCTCACAATCAGCAATCTCTTTACACACTCAGGAAAACCTGACTCTGATACCACTTGATGAAGGGTGCTCCCCTTAATACCACAAACACATAATAGAAACAGAGAAATAACAACAATATGCAAGAACAGAAAATTGGCTTCTTATTATCTCCACAAATGTGGAATTACAAACTTTCAGAATTACAATATGCAAAGCCACATGGCATTCCCTTACAATATTCTATAGGACAAAGCCTCAAATCAATACCCAGATCTACTACCCAGAACTGTCCTGAACTACCTAAGACAACACTACAACCTTCCTTATATAGGCAATTTTCCACCGCCTGGGAAGGTTCCAGAATTTTTAGCCAACAAGGCTGACCAAACTTAGAATTATTTTACTTTTCATTTTATTACATCAAAGTCGGCTCAAAATAACTTTTGAAACCCAAACATAAATTTTGAAGGAAAATCATTTTCTGCCATTTCAGGTGACCCAACTTCCGGAGACCATAAGTCATCACCTGTTGACCCGATTGACTATTATAACCCCATTTCAGAAAGGGCACAAAGAGCTCTACAACACCTAAATCAAACAAGCCTCATTCAATTGAAAATTCATCCTCATCCGGGGCCTCTAAAGCTTTCAAAATTGAGTTCAAAGTTTTTGTACTCTATTTTCAAAACCGAAAAGTTTCAATATCTTCAAAACCAGAATTGATCTAGCAATGAAACTTTACAGGCAGGTTGATATGACTAAGATGAACCTCCAACTGTGAAATCAAAACATTCTGAGATCGTATGACCAACTTACTAAAAATAGCAAGTTTTCGTAAATAACAGCTCTACACAAGAGAGCCCTTATTGAAAAGAAACCAGAAATATTTTTTTTGGGTGATGCAAGATTGCTCTTACACCCAGGATGCTCTTGCATCACTTAATAGGAATTTGAATCCTAATCAAATGATAAAGAACACCCTCTCAACTTATTTTCATGGATCAAACTTATGAAGAACACCCTCATGTCATTCTTCAAATTTTGTTAGCGATCAATTTTTGTCCAAGTTTAAGAAATTAGAGTAGAAAAGTTTAATTCTCAAGTGTTAACCTCTTCCATTCAAGACCCTTTTTAAGGGCAAAAAAATATTCTCTTCTATTTGTTTATAGACAATGTCATATTTCAAAACACCAATTTATTTTTTTATATTAAAATTAGAAAAATAATTCAAAATATGTAGAAGATATTTGAGATAGTCTACATGTTTTGATTTAAGATATTTAATTTTACTATGACATATCTATATGACTTTTTAAATTGAATACTCCAAAACACTAATCAGCCTTTTAAATAATGACTTCAAATATTTACTTCTATGATAAAGTCACCAACCTTAATAAATTTTAAAAAAATAATTAACAATTTAATAAAACAACGTTGTGAACAACCCGACATTCTTTTGATAGGTCATCTACACCATTTTACATGTTCAAAAGTCATGTCTCATCATTTTAATGTCTCCTTCTAAAATGACATCTTATAATAAAAATTAAAAATGTTGAAATTGATTTGTATAATAAAACAAGGAAGAAGCATTCATATCTCAATAGATATGACTAATAGCTTTCATAATCTGATGTTTTCTTGCTTTCTTAGAAACTTCCAAACTGTAAAAAATACAAACAATGATGGAGAAAATGTGGCTGACATGGAGATGGCCCCATTTTCACTTAATATAAAAGGACACAAAACATCACTTCACAGGTTATTTAAGTTGTTAGAGTTGTGACCATTTTTTAGGGATAAAAAATTCCAAGAACCCTAATCAATTATTCTCATCATATATTTGATCATTCATCTTGTTATATATAAGTTATGATTTTATTTTGGCTTACCCTAACAAAGACTTGTAATGTTTTTGAATGGTGAAGAATTTGCTTTTTAGTGGGGGAGGCACATTTTGGAATTATTAAAGATGGAATGTGTAAGCATGGTGATGTGGTTCCAATGAAGGTGCTTATAGAATCATAAGTGTAGGAAAATAAACAACCCAACCTATATATTTAAGATGAATTAGTGATATTGATTAAGTGTAAAAAGATAAGTATTATATAAGGGTTGTTTCTAATTTATTATTATGATTTATTTTATTTTATTAATAAAATATAATTAGCTGTATATTTTTGTAAAGTTTTTTATTAGGAGAAAAATAAGTTTTGAAGGGGTCCTGAAATGTAATGCTCCTCCTATAGTCTGATTTTTTTATATGTTATGGTTATTTTATGATGATGAATTATATGTTAGAATATCATTGATGCTTATGGTTTTACTGACCCCATACTTGCATGTGTATGATTGATGTGTATGTTTTGTATTTTTGTTTGATATGCCTGATGTGGTTGAGGGATGAAGTTGTAGTTACTTGCTTGCGAAATCCACACGATCGGCCAATCCCCACCATTGCTTGTTTATATTTATATATGTATATACATGCTTGTCTTTTATGCAGGTTTGCAGGTACCGGACATTGACTTCTCTGAATTGTCAGGATGAGCGTGCCCTATCGCAAAATCTCAATGGTAAGAGAGGGGAGATAACATACAAATCCAAATCCTAACCCTAGCCATTGATTGTCCTAAATATTTGGCAAGTATCTATTTCTAGCCTTCTGAATTTGTCGAAGTGACATGAATTCGTGAGCCCTTCCTTGGTGTATGTTTGATATAGAGTTAGTCATTTTTTGACTTTTGGGAGTCAAGTGGTTTTGCTTGTGTGTATTATTTGATTTAATTAATTAAATTTGGATTAATTTTGAGGTTTGAATATTTATATTTCATGAATGTGGTAATTTTAGTTATAGAGCATATTTAATTATTAAAGGTAATTAAATACCTTTGTTAATTAAATGATTAAATTTAAAAGATTTAAATTTGGATTAAAGAGTTTAATTGGTTATTAAATCATATTCTAAATTAAAGGGCAAAGTTGATTTATTAGATTACATAGTTTATTTGTGCTAAAGTATTTATTGTTTAATTAAATAATTATATGCAATTTAAGTTGCACATATGCTTTAAGTGAAATTGAAATTATAATTAAAGTTAAAAGTTGAGTTTGAGTTTTTTTGGATTAATTTTGAGGTTTGAATATTTATATTTTATGAATGTGGTAATTTTAGTTATAAAGCATATTTAATTATTAAAGGTAATTAAATACCTTTGTTAATTAAATGATTAAATTTAAAAGATTTAAATTTGGATTAAAGAGTTTAATTGGTTATTAAATTATATTATAAATTAAAGGGCAAAGTTGATTTATTTAATATTTGATTTATTAGATTACATAGTTTATTTGTGCTAAAGTATTTATTGTTTAATTAAATAATTATATGCAATTTAAGTTGCACATATGGTTTAAGTGAAATTGAAATTATAATTAAAGTTAAAAGTTGAGTTCGAGTTTTAAATTTAAAAGTGCATTATTTATTGAGTTATTTTATCATGCAATTTGGGAGAGAGAGAGAGAGTTGAGTTTTGCTTTTGAGTTTGCATGTTTTGGAAACCCTAGGAGGGATAGGTTTTCTTTATGTAGGGATTTTGGGTATTATTTTGATTATGCTAATAGGTTTTGGACGAGCTTTGGAAGAATTGGAAGATTTTTGGGAAAGCTTGTTTTGGTGAGCATTATCTTGTGATTGTTTGAAGACTTGGATTTTGAAGGTTGGCTTGGATATTTCTTGGCTTCAAATTTTTAGGCATAGGTTGAGGTAGGGTTTGAAACCCTCATATTTTGCAAATTCTCCTTTTGGAAAGATTGTATTCTTTGTGTCTAGGATTGCTATGTGATTGATTTGAAATTGACTTCAGTTTTGATTTTGGGTGTGGTTGTGAAAATTGGATTTAATTGATGTTATATGGATCTGGTATTTCATTTTGGATGTTTGAGAACCCTAGAATAATCTTAATAAAATTAATATCTCTTTTATCTCAATATGTTACTAAAAGATTGATTTAGGTATTGCATGTACGATTGAAAATCAATAGATGTTTAGTTTGTAGAAACCCTAATTTTCCTATATATATATATATATATATATATATATATATATATATATATATATATATATATATATATATATATATATATATATATATATGGGTTTAATTGTATTTATGTCTATTATGGTTGATGGTTTAATTTTTCAATTATATTTATATATAAAAAAAATATGTTTTGGGTATGGTTGTTAAATCCTAGAATTGTCTGGTGATTTTTATTTAAAAAAAGGAAAATGTAAAAAAAAAAATTAAAAAAAAGAAGATTATTATAAAATTCTTTTTAATAAAAAAAATTAATTAAATAGGGGGCCAGGACCCCATCCCCCAACCCCCCGACAACAATAACTGCCGTAGCAGCAACAGATTGCTGACGGAAGCCACTGCTGCCATGGTAGCAGTGGTGTTGTAGGGTAGTCATTGTTGTCACAATAATAGGACTGTCGTAGGGCAGCAGGGAGGGGTGGGCCAGCCCCCCCCCCCTTATTAAATTATGTGTATTTTGATTTTATTTTATTTATAAAAAAAGAAAATTTTAAATGTTATAAATTTAATTTATATTTAGTTTTTTTTCTTTCGTTATTATTTATTATTTATTTTAATATATATATTTATGTTGATAATCTTTGTATAAATTTATATTGTGGTTATTATTATAATTGGTTTATTTAGTTAAGGATTTAATATTAAATTTATTTAATTGGTATTGATTTTAAATTAATGTTAATTAAGTTATACTAATGATTGTTCACTGGATTTTTATCGTTACATATGGATGTTTTATTTATTTTTATGGCAATTATTTTTTGGGGGGAAATTATCTTAACCAGAGGCCTTAGGGAGTAATTGAGGTCGCTTGGGTTTTTGTTAATGTTTTATCTGGAACTATTTTGGAGATTGCATAGTTATGGTTGCATATATGTTTCAAGCGCACATTTTCATTATGATGGTTGGATTAGGGCCAGTGTGTGTGTCCCTAATGCCTTTTATAGATCGAGTTTTGATTATATTATTATTTTGGAACCTATGTGGTTATTATTTGATTGTGAGCCTAGGGGAGGTTAAATAGGTGCATTTTAGGGGAATGACTTACAATAGGGGTCCGAGGCCCAAAGAGGACAGTACCAGGGTAACTTATCATAAGTTGATTAATAAGTGATAACCTAATAATTAAACTTTAGGACAACATTAAATACAAGATTGATCATTAATGCCTCGCCCATGCCTTGAGTTCTTGTATAGGCTAAGGATGAGAATGGGATGATACCTAGAGAGTAGGTATGATTAGAATTCTTCATCTTCATGAGAGGGTATTTTGGTTCTGCATGGGTCATGTTGTAGGTTCAAGATCCAAAGTGGTCAGTCTAGGGTAACTCAACCTGATAGACACTTGAGGGTCTGGGGTCTAGAGAGACCAGTCCAAGGTAACTCAAGTAGTTATCCATGTGATGACACTCCCATAGTATGTAGCCTAAGTCTCCTCCATATTTTTTGCATTTGCCTCTGGTGGTGTGTCCTTGTTGTCTCGTTATTACCTGGTGGTTTATTTTGTATTATGTGGTGTTTTGGTACGTGTTGGTTATTTGATGTTTATTTATCTTTAGTTGATGGTACCTTTGAGTTAGAAAGCCTTCAAGACCTTTTCTTAGATGTTTTGATTGAGTTTTTTATCTAAGTGGGGTTTGTTGTTATCTCCTCAACACGGTGGGAGTGGACCTTTGGTTCCATGAGGTCAGGTGGTAGTGTTATCTTTTACCATTTAAGATTTTGATGTTCCTGTAGTGGTGTTGGAGGATGCTTGTTCATGTTACCTTCTTCTTATTCTTCATTGGAGGCTTGTTCGTTCCTATCTTTGATGTTCATGATTATATCTTGTATCAGTTCTTCAGAGTTGCAGATGTTGTATATTATTTTTTTATTCGATTATTGTGATATAACCTACGACTTGTGTAGATGATGTTGTTTACCTTATGGTATTGAATGTATTTTTTAATTATATAAGTTAATTATAATTATTCTTAATCTAAATATTTATTTTGTTATACGTTATTCTATGTCATGGGACCCTTGAGGATTGTTAACTGTAATTGAGTTGTGTATATGTACTTGGTTGTATCTCATGGTTGTATTTCTTTCATATTGTTATCATCATTGTTTGTAAACACTTAAGAAAAAAATTATTTTGTAAACATAGTGACTTGTATTAGGTTAAATTCTCCTAGGTTTTCTAGAGGGGCATTACATGAAACCTTTTACAATCATATTTTGAGGGGATCTAGAACTCCACTAAGATGAATCGATACAAATGATGAGACAATATTAGCCAACAGCCTAGAACCAACACATAATCAACAACAAATGAATAAAAGCTAACAGTACACTAGTTTCCCAAAAAATAGAAGACAAGGCCAAAGCCTCACATAAAAAATCCAACCTCCTAGGAAAGGAGATCATGGGGTAATGAGGAACACCCCAACCCATCCCTAACCAAAAATAACTATAGACTATGTTGAGCCCTTCAAACTTGTCAACATCCAGCCAGACAACAAACATAAGCACGATAAAAAAATGGCTAGAAATAAAACTTGGGACCCAAAACAATCACAAATATTAAGAGCCATGTGGGAATCTACCTCAATAGGACTTCCCATGGTAATGAAACCAAAGAAGGAACCAACTATAGAAGAGGAAAGCTCTAGCCTAGAAAAAGGGAACATAGGGATGTGAGCACAATAACACACCTCCACCTAAAACACTCACAAACCCAAACCACCACAAAAGAACCATCACCTACTACACCAAGATACATAGATATGAAAAGGAGCATCCAAAGTAGAGAAAAGAGAAGGAAGACCGAGAACTCAAAAAATCCCCCACTCAAAAGATCGTCATGACCAACCTCAAACAATCCAACAATCAAATGCTTCTCACCTACCTCCAAACTTCCACCAAAATCTACACCAACATCTACCTCCACCTCAATAGAAGATAGCTCCACCTCAATAGGAGGAGCTAGCTAGAAATCGAGAAGCAAAGGAATCACCTCCAACAGTAAGAGACCCAGAAGGTTATGAAGAGAATCAGTAGGCTTTGAAACCATCAAGGTCCCCTAGCATAAAAAAATCAGAGCCAACTGACATCCCCAACACCACCACACATGACCCAAAAAACCAAAGAGAGATACCACCCCAAAAAATGCACCACCAGTGAAAGAGAGACCCTAGATAGAACAAGGAAATTGACAAGGTTGAAATCGTCATAGTCCCCTATCTTAAGAAAACTATCCCTAACCAACTTCACAACCAAACAATCCAGAATGTCAGCCAACCACAAAGAGATGCCTCTCCAAAAGAAACAACCACCAAAAGATTTCAGCTCTAGAGTGATAGGTACCAAGAGGAGATGGGAGGCAGAAGAAGAGCCAAAATTGTCTAGGTGCCCTCTCTTAGGAAATTTAGCGCCATCCACCACCACCCACCAACCAAAAAGGAAACCCAACACCTCCAAGAGAAATCCTCCCACAAACAACTCCGAAGAGGAACCGACACTAGGAAATGAGAAACAAGGCACAAGAATCCCAACACAAAGAGGGAAGAAAGAGGGGGTTGATAACAAAAAAACACCCTACTAAAAGAAAACCAAACCCCTCAAACCTAAACAACTCAAATATAACGAAAGATCCACCAAGAGATTCAGCTCCTACATCACAACAATAGGAACACACAACCAAACTAAGGATTATCTTTTCCCCCAAAAAATAGAACTTTGACCAGGAGGGAAGTAGAAGATTCAAGATCTTCAAATCTCCCTAAATTTAGAAAACCAACACTCACCACCACCTCCTTCCAAACAAAGACACCATTCTCCTTGGAGAAGAAAACACCCACAAGCTCACCACAACCCATAGCAACGATGCACACATGAAACATAGTAGCAAAAAACCTTACCAAAGAGGAGAGGAAAATAAGGTTGAGATCATCAAAGTCCATCCCCAAAAGACACCCAATCTCCCCAACCTTCAACAACTCCAGAAAGAAGAATCCATCGCCATGAGAACCAAAACCACCATAAAATGGGGAACATCTCTCCCCATTGAGAATGATAGTTTGAAACATATTAGGAGAGACCAAAGCCTCAATGGGAAAAGCAATAGAGCATGAAACAATACTCCAACAAGCTACAGGTCTAGACCAAGTAAAGGAAGAATCCTCCATTGAAGACCCCACCAATGGAGAAAATCAACATAGAGGAGAAATCATGGACATGCTTCCCTCCAACCACCTAAAGAGGCTCAGGAAAGCACCAAGAACATAAAGGATGCAACCAAAATCATCAACCTAAAAAATGCCATCAGAAACAACAATAGCACTGTATGATACCACAAACATGAGCCTTCCAGAGAAAAAGTCTCCACAAAAGGCCATTGAAAGAAAAGGAAGAAAATCCCAGAGAGGCCATCTCAAAATAAACCACTTCTCACGAGACAGATCCACCAAAGACTGAAGATAAAAATGAGGAAAAGTCACGCTAAGAGAAACTATTCCTCCAAAAACTGTTGCAACCACTTGGAAAACATTGAAGCCACTTGTACTATCAATCCCATAAAGGTTCAAGGAGAGCACAAGAGACCAACACCAAAGAGCATTGGATGAAGAGGACTCCAACTTGATGCTAAGAAAATAAACCACTAGGACAAACTTACCACCTACAACCAAAGAGACAGGGGGAAACATAACATCATACAAATAGGAAAATACAAGGCCACAAAACATTGAAACCCTATCCCCATCATCATCGTCTCCATTGGAATCACCTTCCTTTGCACCTTCATTGTTTGAATTTCCTTCTCCACTCTTTTTCCCACTCAATTCCATTACCTTTACCATTATCTTCTCTTTTGAAATATTCATGTTAATTCTAGATGTGAATGGATGTATGTTTATGTGAAGTTGTTTTTAATATAATTAGTTGTAAAACAAGAGTAATGATTTTTTTAAAGATAGATTAAAATGATCATTTCTAATTTAGTTAAGAACATGTTATAGACAAAAAAGACCAAAACAAAATATTTATAGAACATTAGTAGAATAAATAGTAACCCACACTAAGAGTGGGTAGAAAATTCACCCACAATGTGAGTAAGAGAATGAGAATATATATGTGGAAGAACAATCTTTCCTATACTAACAAATAATGGTGTATGAAATACTATCATTAGGATTCCCATCATGAAGGGGAGAAGGCAGGGAAATATTGTTTGTAAGACTATCAACACATAGAGTAGAGTGATGACAAGGCTACATGTCATCTACCAAAGGTTAGAGAAAAATAGAAGTGACATGAAGAGAAGTGTTCATACCACCAGAGGGGTCACACTGGTAGCAAGAGGTGTAGTAGGATCCATAGGGCCAAAAGAGGCCAAACTAATAGCAGGAGCATCATTGTGGGAGGATTCATCATCAGCCTATTAAAAGTCATCAAAGGAAGAATTAGAAGCCGAGACATTCAAGTGATCACCATTATTGTCCTTCCACCAAATGGTAGTTCCTTTACAGCTTGAAAGAGAAATATTTGTGGCCAAGTGACCAGTAGAGAAGTATTGATGACATTGAAAGGGGAAGACCCTCATAATCTAGTGATTGATTTTATGGCCTATCCCTAACCATGAGAAGCACATCCCTAGGAAGAGGTATGGAGATATCAATATCAACAAATATGCATGCAAAAGTAGAGAGATGCATGGACTAGGCAGTGGTATTATCAAACTATAAGAAATGACCTATAGAGTTGTTGATGGCCACAAAACAAGAATTCTCCCAAAAATGAAGGGGATGATTGGGAAGATGAGACCATACTAGATGCTCACTAAGTGGTTTAGTAAGAGGGTTGTGAAACAAGAGCATCTTGGGTTCATGAAAATCTTGCATCAACCAAAAAAATGTTCTTTGTTATTTTTGTTCTTCTTTACGAATTGGAGAGATTATGTTGGCTGATTGTCATTTGTTTGAGATAGCATGTGCGATCGTAAAGTCTTTTTCTAGACCTATCTAGGATCATCTTCCTATGATCACACCTCCTGTTGTTCATGGTTATTCAAGATTTGATCCATTTTATATCCATGGGTAACATATTTATTGCTTTCTTGGACCTATTTAGATATTTGATGTGTGGTCTCTTATCGTTGGCTTTCAACCTTTGTGATCACAGCGTGTGGTTCATGGATCTCCTGTGAATTATTTTCTATGATCGTGCATCTTATTATTCCTTTTCATGGATCTTTGATTTATTTTTGGGTTGGGTCTATTTGTTGTACATGTTTCCTTCTTGGGGAATGTAATTTTTACTTGGCTGACCTTTAGAGGCATTGCCTATATGTAATAACTCGATGTATCTTAAAAAAGGGGGGAAGTCATGTTGAGTAGAGAAACCTAGATTTTAGACTTTGGAAGATCATAATTAGGATCTGAGATTCATTTTGTTGTTTATGGACATAACCAAGAAGGTCTGATAACTTGACATGTATGTTGTTTGATCTCTGAATGAATATATTGGATAGTGCATTTTCTCTCTAGATTTGGGTTGTTTCTTCCTTGTGTTACTCTTAGTTGTGAGGTTAGACATATCCTTTGGGGATTCTCCCACCTTAGCATTGCGTTAGGTTGAAAGAGATGATTTGAGGTTTGAATGAGAGAGATTGAACCCCCTAAGTCCACAAATTTCTCAACACCAAATCTCGGTCATTAGAGGAAATGAACGAAGCAATAAAAAAACCCTTAGCACAAGGAAAAAACACAATGTTATAAAAAATAAGCTCTCCAAGAATCTGTCACCCGTTGATGAAGATTTCCCCAGGTAGAGAAGGTTAGAGACCTGTAAATCTACACACCAACCTCTAATGTTGGTAGAATTCCATGTTATCCACATCATGGCCATAACCCACAACAAGAGAGGTTTTGGCACAAGCAACATGTTAAGATTTCCCATTGGGAGGAAGAGTCACAATAGATATGGCAGTACAGGAAATGATTTTCCCCTTAGTAGTAGAAAGAGGCTTTGCAAGGGGAACCCCAACATTTACGACATTAGTAAGCTTGGGAACAGGTCTCCTAGAAGAATTCTAAGTGAGAATAGGTGTGAAATCACCAGAACTAACAAGCATTGCCTCAACAAAAACCCCTACACCAAAAGTAGCACCAGTGCCAAGTGTTGTCAACCAAAATCGCACAATGTTAAGCTTGCAGAAACTTAACCTTTTGGAGAAACATGGGGAAAATCATGAGCTTGTGGGTACACTCATAGCTGTGACTGAACCTTCAGGTTCTAGGTCGGCATCCTATCTGGTACTTCACTTTAAACCACCTGAAACTGATCCTTTTGGTAGAGGAAAGAGGTAGAAGGATAACATAAATAAAAATCTAAATCCTAATGGGTGATGCACTAGAAAAAGTATCTTTGAGATCTAACAAATAATCAACACATAATAAAATCAATAATAAAAAGCTTCTTTGCACAACTCAATAATTCACAATCCTTGCATCAGCAATTGATAAGAAGGTTAAAATAACTATCCCTAAAAAGGAGGATAAATTCCTCACAGTCAAAAACTGCTTCTCAAACACAACTTTCAACCTGCAAAAGACTGAATACTTCTATAGAAGGCATCAATATGACACACAAACACGAAAGAAGAGAAGGCACAATCTGAAATTCACTATCAAAAGGTGTTGCAAATCTGTATTATCTCTCTGAAAATGGGTTACAAAAACACTTTGCTCCTATCAAGAACTCAAAAAAGTTACAAAACCGCAAGGCAAAGAGAATAAGAACTCCTTACACTAGAGGCCTCAGTCCATATTTATGCTTTTACATGCCAACTGCATCATTAATACTGGTAATAAATTTTGGGTCCGATTCAATCCTTTAGGCCAATTTTGAGCCCCTCAAAAACTCTCAAAAAGGTACAAAATTGACTTAGAAGTCAAGTTTTATCAATGTTAACATAAAGATCTCTCATTAATGCATCCCAATCCCTCAAAAAGACTCACAAAAGTCTCTGCAAAGCAATAACTTTTTTGTAGACCCAAAAACTACATCCTTATCTTTGAAAAAAGATCTCGGAAATATCTGGAAAATAACTCCACTTAGACATTTCTAAGTTTATCTCATGACTCAGCACTTATGTCATACTTTTGCAAAAATATCTGCTTAGATTTTTAAAAGATAAAAGTAAATATTTTATTTTTTACATAATAAATATTAAACAATTATTATCCATTTATTTAATAAATATCAGAGATATTTATTTAAATAAATAAATTATAAAATATTTAATATTTAAAAATTTAATAATAATTAATAATTAATTTACAATTTATTATTTTTGTTAATATTTGATTATATTAATAATGTTTATTAAGTAGAAGCACTTAATAACATTATTAATTTAATAATTTTTGTTAAAATAATAAAATAAAATAAATTATTAATTATCATTGAATTATTAAAAATGTGCAAAATAACATATTTATTTTTACTTTATTAAAAATCCAAGCACATATTACATTTGAACTATATTAATAAAAATGATTTGTAAAATATCATTTTTATTAATAAAGTTCATTTTCAAATTTATGACTATGAAATTTTTTAGAGAAAAGTGATAAAAAAAATTAATCACTTACAATGCAATTTTGACTTTGTTCCATTTTGCCAATATATGGCGTGAATCACTACTTGGGAGAAAATTAAAATAAAAACAAAAACAAAAGGCATAAATCCTTTTCCTCTCCTCACGTGAAATGCCTTGGACATTTTTTGAAACCTAAAAAGACTTCATTTCATCTTTCATTTTTCACTTGCTTGGAAGGAAAGAGAGCTGCAACCGCCATGGGAAGAAGAAGGGTTTGGCATGAGATTTTTTGCTGCATCTCTTCACTGCTACTTACACCATGGATGAGGGTTGAGGATGTGAGTTTGAAGGCTTCTCTTTGCTTTCTTTTGGAGTTTTTTCTGCTGCACTTGGATGCCATGAATGAGAGGGGTTTTTGGAAGAAAATCTGGAAGTCTTATTGTTATTTCTTGTGTTAACCAAGAATGAGGTTGGTTGCGAATTTGAAGGCTACTTGCAGATTTTCTTCTCTTCATCTTTGTTGTTTCTTCCATGAGGGTTTTTACATGGATTTTTCCTGGTCTTTCCTGAAGAATTTTGAAGCCAAGACTTGTGTTTGGAAGTCCTCTTCAAATAGATTAAAAACAAAGGTAAGCATCTTTAACATTTTAATTCAAAGGAATTAGAAAGCTTGCTGCATTCTAACAAAATCCATTTTTATGTTTTGTAAGTTTGAAAACTTTACAAAATAATTGTAGACTTATTTGTTTCTTTGCTAAATTTTTTGGAAATGTATGTCTTTTTATTTTTATTTTTCCATATTTGTATACTCTTTATGCTGTAGATAAACACATGAAGAATAAATCTGTTATTATGCAAAGGACTGATTTTTATATGCTGGCTTCGAAATGAGGGTTTTACTGTTACTAATTGTCACTATGAACTTTGAAAATTGCCCATTCCTTGTCCTTCTTTCATACTGAGAAGCCTTGTAAATCTGAATTAAAAAAAAATCAAAATACAATGATAAGTTTCATCTTGCTCAACATGCTCTGAATCTTCACATATTATTTCCAAAATTCTATGGCAATTCGGAAAGATTTTATGCATGATCTTTTCACTGTACTCTTTGATTTTACGACATTGCTTTTGAATGATGCAACATCACTTATGCCATGGTAGTTTCATTTAGAATTATTATCAATTTGTTGATGCTCTTTTATTGCCTTGAACTTCTTGGAAATATTAAAAAACAACACTTGCTACTTTACGACTGTTGCCCCTTATGACTGTAACAACGGTTGTAATTGCATTACTCAACATAAAATCTGATCTTTTCAGCCTTAGATAGAATAATAAAGATAAGTATTCTTCCCATGAGTGACTTGAACCATTTATGATAATGAAATAATGTTGTCCTCCTGTTCTTGACCGGAAAATAAAACTCATTCCCGCTGGCATGTAGATACAAATTTTACCTCTGTTTCACTATGGTCTTAACACTTACTCATGATACTTAGCACTAATCCATAATTGATTTCTAAATGTGCTTATACGGTTTTCTTTTGGCATATTGACATAGTTTACTTAATCTGATTGCAAAAAAATGTTTCATATATGATCATATGTCCCTTTAATGTTTACTTTTTTTTTTTGTACACACTTGAGCCATCATGCATTTCTCTGTTACTTTCCTTTTACTTTCAACTTGTAACTGAACTGCATCTTCATGAATCTATTATTCAAGGCTTGAAGCTATGATGCTCTTCATTGTAGGATATCAAGTTATTTATTAATGTAGCTAAAAACATACATGTGCTTGATCTTAAAATTGATTTCCCTTATATCTGAACCTTTCATTTGCCAATCACATGCACAATTTACTGTCATAGTGTATCATGTTGTCCTTTGAAATACGTTATGCATATCTGCTTCTTAAATGAATGCTATGCTTGTTTTCACCTCATTGCTGATTGTTGCATTTGCAAATGCTGCTTTCTCTTTCTATGATAGCATAAGACGTCACTTTTTTGAGCTCATTACTATCCTAAAAATGTAAATTACTGATTATATGACAGCTCTTATGAAACACTAGCAACATTGCATTCGAAAAATAGGCTATATCTTTACTTAATCTTTGTTGAATACTAGTCTGATGCTGTTGTTTCATTGTAGTTAATTTTCTATTATGTAGCATGCTAGGCTCTACCCTTGTGGGAGCCACATTTAACTCCACGTGCTACATAATAGACACCTGTAACTGCACATGAAGCAAACTAGTTATAAAAAAGAATGACATATGAGTTTCTTGCTTTGATATCTCTTTCTTTCTTAGATCTCCATGATATGCCACCCCTTGTGATGCATTTGAGTAACCAATTTATATATTTTTAGATGAGGACATCCATAGTGCATGATGACATGTCATTGCTTAGATCTTATGAGATCTAACATCATTTCTATCTTTCATATGCAGGAATGAAGTAGGAAGTTGTTCAATGGATGGACGCAAGACAAGCGGGAGAAATAAAGATAAGGCAAAGCAACGCAAACTGAGCTCGTCATACAGGAAATGATGAGTCACCCTACACTATGTGTGCCTTTACATTTATTTTGCATCTACAAATGTATATCTTTGTTTTCATTTCATTTGTATCATAAGGGTTAGTCTCATGGCTTGTGTGAGACATGGTTACTTATGTTGTCAATAAAGATCACTTTTTCTCAAAATCTTCTATCTTTTGCATATGTATGCATTTCATCAACAAAAACAAAAAAGCAACATCAAATCATCTTAAAACATGACAACTCACTTGCTTGATCTTGGTACCGAAAATTGGTAACACCAAGTCTTGAGACACACATACACACCATCAAAGACCCTAGAACCCCCCACACCAAGAAGTGGAATAGAGGAACCTAGTAGCAAGCCAATATAGTCTACAATAGTACCCACATAAGTGTTAGCACCCAACAAAATATTCTCAAACATAATTTCTTATGTATAGTTGTTGGTTATTGCATTTTTTGAATTTTTATGAACAAATTTTGGATCTGGAATTTGATCAAATGAGTCTCATATTCATAAAATTTATCTATTTTCAACTTAAAAGATTTGAAATTCGCAAATACAAGTCAAAAATTATGCTACTTGATTAATTTGTATAGTTTTATGTAGTAAACTTTTTTTTTATTAACTTGTAGAAATATGTATAGCAGTTGAAAATGTGTCATACACCTCCACTGAATAAGGTAAGTACAATCACATATTTTTAAATGTATACTACCTCCCTAAATAGATGCTTACTTATGTATACAAGAGTATTGTTTACCAAGTATATGCCTATCTAAGTAATCTTATCACATTCTACGTACTCACAATACATTAAAGTAATTAACTAAATGTAAGGACAATAAAATATGCATGTACGTATTTGTGACACATCTACTCAATTCTAAATAGATCCTACATGTCAACATAATATTTGTAAGAAAGCGTAATTGTTTAATAGTCATATTAAGCATAAAGATTGTGCACATTTAGGATTTTCATTTAGAATAATAAATGGAATGTTAATTATACATTGGATTATTTAATTTGGAGGATTCGAGTAGTGTCATTTGAGGGCACTCATGCATATTATAGTCTTCTCTACCTAGTCATATTTCAGTGGAGGATCTTCAAATCATCAGTTACTTCTTGACAGAGTTTGTAGCTTCTTACTTCAGTGATGTTGTACATGTTCATCCTTGTTCCTATTTTCTGAAACATTCCTAGTTTTGGAGGTTTCTTTAGTCCTTCACACTAGTCTTTGTCTCTTTTTGGAGTAGAGTTTTTCCCATGTGGTTTTCTCTATTTCTCCACTTTACAGAGACTCTCTTTTGTACTTGGGTACCCAATCGGGCCTTTTGTTGTAGGGACCCATTTTCTTTTAGTAGTTCTTTCTAGGTTTTTAGCTTCTCCCAAGGTTTATCTTAAGGGGGGGTGTTAGAGTAATAAAGTGTTTACTTATTAATTAAATCATATTGGTTTAATTACTAAGTCACTTATTATGTCTTTCTACTTAAGCTAAACTTTAGGCATACAATAATTAATTTCTTTATTAATTATTATCATGCAACCTAGGTTTGTTCACCCTTTTAGGGTTTTGATCTCTTTTTATAAGGATTGATCTCTCTTGTATTCACAATAGATTATTCATTATTGAATTACAAATTTTATTTTTGCACATCAAGAATGATTTCTCCTCTCTCATGGATCAATGCGTTCAGGCCTCCATAGCTTCTTGCTTCTTCTCTCTCTTTCCGTGACAGGTGTTTGCATGCATGTGTTCTTGGGAGCTATGGGTTTTTTACTCATCAACTCCAATACATGGATTGATTGGGACATTTATAAGTTATTGGCCAAGCTTGGAAGATTTTCATCAATCGATCTCTGATACTTGGCATCCCATTTCGACTAGTGATGTTGAAATCTACCCCTGCACATAAAGATTCTTTGTTGTAGTTTTTGATAAAGTCAAGGATTGCCACAAGGTTTTTTGTGTCTATCAATGAAATTGCAATGAGCACTTCTACTATGAAACCATGGCATGCATTCTTTGTCCCAACTATTAATGCTTTCTCTTCTATGCTGATTTGGATAAGATTGTTGAATCATCCTTTACAATTTTAGCTTGATTCTTGTTTTGAAGCCTTTGGTAATTCTTTAGGAAATATCTAGGATCGATGAAGGTTCTAGAGAGTATCTTCACACCACTTATACCTACAAGTTGGTCAATTTTCACATATCTAAAAATCTCCCCACCGAGATCTCCCTCAACATTGAATATGGATATTGGAATCAAATTATAGATTATTAGGGTGTACCATTCTAATGTCACTAATGTTACAATATATGTCATGTAGCTTCATAGTGTGTTAAGAATAGGCATGCTAGCAGGACTACTTGGCAGATGGATGTCTCCCCCATCATTACTCAATAGAAAAAGAAGAGTCATGTGTGGAAGGTAATGCTAGCATGGATACCTCTAAGACATCTTCTAGAGATAAATCCCATGGGTTGCTTCCAAGTAGGCTCCAGTCTACAAAACAAACTCTTGTTGATTCTTGTTCGAAAAAAAGGGATCAAGTCAAGAAAACTTTGTTTTGTGTAAGGGTTTGGATAGGGAAGATGAGTGCTCAAAAACTTCATCCCTTGAAGGTGATAAAAATACCATAGGGAATCTAGTTGGTGCTCAAGTTGAGAGGGTCTCAGAAGGTAATTGGATAGTAGTGCAAAGAAAAAGGAATAAAAATGAGGTTAACTTTAATATGCATATTTTCTCCCATGATGAAAGTGGAGAAAATTCCTAAATATACATTTGGGGCTTCTATTTTTATCTTACCTGTTAAGAGGTGGTTGGAGGGGTCTCTTTTTTTTTGAGACTGTTTATGGTTATATGAAAGTAATGTAGGTTGGTTTTTGGGCATTATGCCTTATGTAAGCTTTTTGAATCCATAGCTAGGAGTATTATTTGGTTGGGTTTATCAAAGTTGGTGATGGTTATAAGAATTTTCTACTTGTTAAGTATGTCATTGATGATTAAGTGATAATGTAATTTTTTATATCAATATATGGCAGCCCCTTAGCTGCTATTTAATGATTAAAAAAAAATCAAGTTTACAGGGAAATAAATAAAAATAATATTTGTCTAGATATATACAATTTCAAGTATCAAGTTTTTAACTGCTTGGAATGGATTAAAAAATATGAATACTATCTCTTAAGAAGCTAAATGGTGTCTCTATAATATTAAATTAATAATTGATTATGTATACATTACCATGGTCTATAAGATTTCTATGAAAAACTTTGGATATGTATGAGCATTGTGGATTGCATCTCATATAGATTAATTTGCTATAAAGTTTGAGTAGGAAATCTTATACAAATTTGAAAAATAATTGATGTCATAAAATAAATTATGTGTTAATTAAATTAGCAATCTATAAGAAGTATAATTTATCTAGTTACATAATTGTATACACCTAAAATGGTCAAGAAAAATCAAAGTGAGCGATCAAGGACCAAAGAAGGAACTAATTGAAACCAAATCCAAAAGGATTAATTAAATAAAAAAGATCAATTGATTGTGTAATTGATTTTAATCAAATTAATTATATAGTTAAATCAAATCAAATCCAACCCATTCAAGGGTATACATGGCTAAGATAAATCAATTTAATCAATTATTAATTACTATTTTCTTCACCAACCGCATATGGACAAAAATCAAAATCAACCAATGGGAATTAAGGAATGAGCTCACATGGAGCAAAGCCAAATCAATTATCCATCACACATCTTGGAGATGCATCTTGACCATTCATTTTGTCTCTTTGTTCCAACCTTTGAGAAAAAAATATTTACTTTGTCTCAACATTTGAAACCATTAACTTGACTTAAGCCTAATTATGATTAATCTTACTCTACCCCTAAGAGAAAATGATCCACTCTCATTAGTTGTCAATTGCATCCATATTATAGGCATTATAGATTTGAATTCTTAGCATAATTGAACATAATTTGAGGAAGATTGACATAATTGCATTCTAGATTATTAATTCACATTCTAGAGCTGTCTCTAATGAATGCTAAATCTGAGAGCATTTCCTTAGCTTTTCTAGTTAGAGATCCATAGGATGCTTATTATCATTATTTCTATTTCATTACTTTGAAATTGTGATATTTTTCATAATTGAATTGATATTTTGATGAACTAATCCTATGGAGGTATTTTATATACACGATAATACATATATCAAACTATATTATAAACAAATAAAATATTTATTTACACAAATTTTAAGACAACTAATTAAGTACACTTTGATAAATAAATATTACAATAAAATAAATTCCATTAAAAAAGATATAGCATCAAATGTTTAGAATTTAACTCAATTAAATAATATATTTAGCATTTTTTTCTATGTAAAACTCACTTTAGCCATGTTTTCCAAATTTATTTGCCCTTTGTAGTAGAAAACTAGAGTAATTAATCAAGTCCACTAGATTCAATAAGTTAGTATTTTTTGGTAGGTCATTTTTGCAAATCTAGATTTTTCCAACATAGTTATGGAATCAATTTTACAAGTGCAAACATAACCTATCAATTTGAATATGATGTTTTTTTTTTACTTTTAGATTTTAATCACCTCACTTATTAAACTTGCATATTTATTTTTAATCAACTATCTTATGCACTCTAAAATATTTTAAATTGCCTCTATATTTCTTATTGATCAATTTTTTTCTTATTGAACTCAAAGTACACAATTGACTACCATTAAAAACATCCTAGATAACAATTGACGACCATTAAACAACATACCATGTTGAATTAAGTAATCAAATCATTTATTCATATCCATCCTTATTGGTTCATTACATGTCTCCCATGCTTTTGCATAATTATGATTAACCTCATTCAATATTTCAATTCCTTACATCCAACAGCCTCTACTCTCATTTCTATTAACAAATTACTAACAATTTAATTTGAGCTTCAATATAAATGTATAATTTCTTATAAGCTCAACCAATCTCACACATCTTTCATTTATCTTACCTTTTTTGTTCAAATATTGTAAGACATGATGATCAATGTACAATACAAACTCCTTTGGCAGTAAAGAATGTCTCCATTTCTTCAATTCTTATATTATGTCATAAAATTCTTGATCATAAATTGAATATCTTTTCCTTGCATCATTCAACTTCACATTAAAATATGTTAATGGTCTTTCTTCTTGTATCAACATTATTCTAATTGTGTTTCCACTTGTGTCATAATTAACCTACAAGACCTGGCCAAAATTTAGAAATGCAAAACATTGGTTGTTTTATCACTTTATTCTTTATCAATTCAAAACTATTATGTACTTTTCATGATAGTTGAATTCCCTTTGACTCCCCTAATTGTTTCAATTATCGATTCACATATGCTGTTGAAAATCTTGATGAAATTTCTAGAGTAAATTGTTAGACCATGAAAATATCTTACCTCCCTAACATTCATTGGTTTAGGGCATTCAATAATTGCTCATTTTCTCTAGAACCATTTTCAACCAATTAATTGAAATCACAAATCCCAAGTATACTAACTTCTTTATGCAACTAAATTTTTTCCAATTGATTAGCAATTTCTTGTCTCTTAGCCTTTACAATTTTAACACGATGTTCTCTAGATGAGCTTCTTTAATCTTATTGGAAATTAAGATATTATTCATATAAGAAATCACAAAAATATCCAAATTTTTCTTTAACACCTCATTCATCGACCTTATAAGTGTACTTAGTGTATTAGTCAACCCAAAGGCATAACCAACCACACATACATCTCTTTATTAGTCTCAAATGTTGTTTTTGATTAATCTTTTTCTTTGATGATAATTTTTCTTCAAATTAGTCTTTGTAAAGTACTTCACTTCAGTCAAACAGTCCACTATTGTTCATTATTGGTAGAGTGAATTTATACATGATTATGATCTCAGTAATTACTCATAAATTAGTATACATCTTCCACTCAACATCCTTCTTTGGTGCTACTACCATAGGTCATTGGCTCAAAATCCATTTGATCAACCCTTTCCTTAGCAACTCTTGCACTTGGTCATTCAACTCCTAATTCTCTGCTAGTGTCTTATTCTGTAAACTTTCTCCCAAAATCAGAAGGTCCACATGATGAAAAATACTAATGATAATTCATCTAGCATATTGCCTGATATAATGTCTTTGTAGACTATAAGTAATTTTGATATTTTTTCTTACAATATCTTCTCATCAACTATATTGGTGTTTGTTATACTTGAAATGCTACATATCCTATGATTCAATGCAAAACATAAATTCTTGTACCCCAAACTATCTAGGAACTTTCTCCCATCTACTAAACAAATCTTGGCATTATTGCAAACTTGGTCTATTTTATTTTTTAATTGAACCAAATTGTGACTTCTACCACTCTTTATTATAGTCTAAATATTTCCTCTCCCATCTTGTGTAACACTTCTATCAAATTGCCATGCTCTCCCCAATAACTAGTGACATACATCTATCAACATGATACCACACAAGACTTCATCATGATAAGTTTCTATCTTAATCCTCAACAAACATTGTTTATTCACACACGCACACCCACACACACACATACAGACATGCATACACATGAACACACACACACACACACACACACACACACACACTCGCGCACACGCGCGCCCACACACACACACACACATCCAAACACACACATACAAGCATACACATATGCTTATACATATATAAAAGAGGGATATAATGATGGTGTTATAGAGTAGTTATGGGTAGAATGTGTAAAATTTGAAAGGACAAGTAGAAGGGTAGTTTCATGAAAGAGATCAAGAAACTTGCTAAAACATAGGGAAAATTAAAAGAGGGATCTATTGATGGTGTGATAGATTAGTTATGGGCAAAATGTGTCAAATTTGAAGGGACAAGTAGAAGGGTAGTTTCATGAAAGAGATCAAGAAACTTGTAAAAACATGGGGAAAATTAAAATGTTTATTTCCTATCAAGTTTATTTTGAGAATTGATCAAAATGTTTGATAGATTGTGGTGGGGGGCTTCAATGCTATATCTAGATCATTTGAAAGAGGAAGATTTGTGGACCCAAGAGATAATCAAACCTTGATATGCTTTCTAGGATTTTCAAACTTATAGAACATTAAAACACGAAGGAGTTGGTTCAACTAGACTAATAGAAGGAAAGAGATGAACAATATTATGGAAATAATTGTTAGATTCATGTCCTCCTCCTTTTAATTACATTTTAATACAATAATTTGCATTGAGGAAGTCTGTAAGGCTAGCTCAAAGCAATGACCAATCCGAGTGATCTTGTATAAGGACAAGTTTCCTAGAGTACCCTCTATATTAAAAATGTGGTTGGACTATCAAGACATTGATAGGGTCATCTCTAGTTTTTTACTAGCTCATATTCCTTTATCAAAACTAAAATAGAGAGCATGAAATTCTAAAACTCTACCTGAAGGAGTGAGATAGGCTCATTTTTAAAAATCTATTTCGAAGAACATATGATTTAGAGAACAAAATAGTAAATTCAAATAAATATTCAAGATAATCAAGCTTGTGGATCTCTAGAGATAAAGAGAAACATGTTGCCAAAAAAACTTAACAATATCTATAGATGCAAGGAAATATTCTATAAGTAAAAATCTAGAATCAAATGACTTAAAGAAGTGGACAACAACACCAAGGTTTTTCACTTTTCATCTAAAATTAAGACTTAAACAACTTAACATCGTTCTCTAATAGAATAAATTAAACTTAACTTTGATGAGATATTTCTAAATAATCCAAAATTATTTAATATATTGTAATTACCAAGATATATATTTCATAAATATCAACTCAAATAACATATAATATTGTAGAAATAAATGCTTTAATTTTTAAACATAAATTAGAAGCACCAACCCAAATTAGAAATTATTAAAGGTGATTCTAATCTTATCATCAACTTCATGCTTTCCTACAATGCTTCTCGTTAATACCTCCATCACATCTTTTTGGAAGTTTTATTGAAAGTTTTATCTCCATTCTTTGGAGATCTTTGGATAATGTGATAAGTTATGGGGAGCATTTTGACGAATTGCCCAAAATTCATTAAGTTGTAGATGAAATATCTTTGACACCATTTTAGTTTCCCACGTGGACAAGCATATAGAATGTTGATAGTCATTCTTTTTGGCTTTTATGGAGGACAATAATTCTTTACTCCTCTTTCTTGGCTTACAATAAAACTTTGTCTGATTTGGAAACTTTTTCTTATCATATGCTCTTGGTTCTATCCATTTGTTGGTTTGTGGATAAAACTAAGTTTTATTCTTTAGAATTCTTTAAGTACAAAGAAAAGTGGTTATAGTTGCAGTTGGTTATGTAGGCTGATTTTCCCTACTTTGTTCACCATTTATCCTCTCCAGTATTTCTTTTTCTAAAAGCTTTTAAATATAGTAATCAATTTTATTTTTTCTACAGTATCCATTGGTTATATTTTAGAGTTACAATGATGTAAATCTTTTATTCAAGATGGGCTGTAGTGTTTTTTTTCTTGTCTTATTTAGCTTCTTATTGGGTTTGATTGAATATAGTGTACTTCATATTATCATACTTTTTATGATTGTTATGTGTTTTATACAATGTAGTTGTCTCATACATTTCATTAAAGACGTGGAAGGACAACTACATTTCATTAAGGATGTGGAAGTTAACAGATCGCTTATAAAGCTTCTCGTCCTGTTATCTCTCTTCTTGACTTACTTGGCATAAGCTTAATCATGCATATGTATGAGACACTTTTATTCACCTCTTAGTTCTAAAGGAAAAATGAAGAGTCATTTGAATGATATGCCTAATAGGAATTTGAATCCTAATCAAATGATAAAGAACACCCTCTCAACTTATTTTCATGGATCAAACTTATGAAGAACACCCTCATGTCAATCTTCAAATTTTGTTAGCAATCAATTTTTGTCCAAGTTTAAGAAGTTAGAGCAGAAAAATTCAATTCTCAAGTGTTAACCTCTTTCATTCAAGACCCTTTGAATGACAAAAAAATGTTCTCTTCTATTGATTTATAGACAATGTCATATTTCAAAAGATCAATTTATTTTATTATATTAAAATTCAAAAAATAATTCAAAATATATAGAAGATATTTGAGACAGTCTACATAATTTAATTTAAAATATTTAATTTTACTATGACATATCTATATGACTTTTTAAATTGAATACTCTAAGAACACTAATCAATCTTTTAAATAATGACTTCAAATATATACTTCTATGATAAAGTACCAACCTTAATACATTAAAAAAAATACTTAACAATTTAATAAAACAAAGTTGTGAACAACCTGACATTCTTTTGATAGGTCATCTACACCATTTTACATGTTCAAAAGTCATGTCTCATCATTCTAATGTCTCCTTCTAAAATGACATCTTGTAGAAACAATAATGGAAAAAACTTAGTGTGGCCCCATTTTCACTTAGTATAAAATGACACAAAACATCACATCATACGGTATTTAAGTTGTTAAGAGTTGTGACCATTTCCTAGGGATACAAAAATTCCAAGAACCCTAATCAATTATTCTCATCATATATTTGATCATTCATCTTGTTATATATAAGTTATGATATTCTTTTGGCTTACCCTAAAAAAGATTTGTAATGTTTTTGAATGGTGAAGAATTTGCTTTTTAGTGGGGGAGGCACATTTTGGAATTATTAAAGATGGAATGTGTAAGCATGGTGATGTGGTTCCAATGAAGGTTGCTTATAGAATCACGAGTGTAGGAAAATAAACAACCCAACCTATATATTTAAGATGAAT
The DNA here is from genome assembly GCA_027943335.1 of Chamaecyparis obtusa. Classification (NCBI taxonomy): domain Eukaryota; kingdom Viridiplantae; phylum Streptophyta; class Pinopsida; order Cupressales; family Cupressaceae; genus Chamaecyparis; species Chamaecyparis obtusa. Next base: position 1,349,906 of record BSBK01002401.1, read on the forward strand.
GAGTGATATTGATTACAATGTAAAAAGATAAGTATTATATAAGGGTTGTTTCTAATTTATTATTATGATTTATTTAATTTAATTAATAAAATATAATTAGCTGTATATTTTTGTAAAGTTTTTGATTAGGAGAAAAATAAGTTTTGAAGGGGTCTTGAAATGTTATGTCCTTCTTATAGTTTGATTTTTTATATGTTATGGTTATTTTAGGATGATGAATTATATGTTAGGATATCATTGATGCTTATAGTTTTACTGACCCCATACTTGCATGTGTATGGTTGATGTGTATGCTTTGTATTTTTGTTTGATGTGCCTGATGTAGTTGAGGGACGAAGTCATAGTTACTTGCTTGCGAGATCCACACGATCGGTTGATCCCCACCATTGCTTGTTTATATTTATACATGTATGCACATGCTTGTCTTTTATGCAGGTTTGCAAATACCAGACATCGACTTCCCAGAATTGTCAGGGTGAGCGTGCCCTATCACAAAATCTCAATGGTAAGAGAGGGGAGATAGCATACAAATCCAAATCCTAACCCTAGCCATTGTTTGTCCTAAACATTGGGCAAGTATCTATTTTTAGCCTTCTGAATTAGTCAAAGTGACATGAATTCATGAGCCCTTCCTTGGTGTATGTTTGATATAGAGTTAGTCATTTTTTGAGTTTTGGGAGTCAAGTGGTTTTTCTTGTGTGTATTATTTGATTTAATTAATTTAGGATTAATTTTGAGGTTTGAATATTTATATTTTATGGATGTGGTAATTTTAGTTATAGAGCATATTTAATTATTAAAGGTAATTAAATACGTTTGTTAATTAAATGATTAAATTTAAAAGATTTAAATTTGGATTAAAGAGTTTAATTGGTTATTAAATCATATTATAAATTAAAGGGTAAAGTTTATTATTTAATATTTGATTTATTATATTACATAGTTTATTTGTGCTAAAGTATTTATTGTTTTGATTAAGTAAAAATAGGTTTTGAAAGGACCTGAAACCTTGTACAATAACTTGAAAGATATAGCAATAAAAGGCTCAAATACAACAGTGGAGACCACCAACACAATAGAGGGAGCTCCCAACAAAAAACCCCCACCAAGGGACAACAGTCCTCAACAAGGGATCTTACGATTTAAATTTAGAGCCACCCTTGTAGGACCAAAGATTCATATCCAAAGGAGGAACAGATGGCTTTGATTTCTTTCCTTTCAAAGTTGTCCAACCATCCTCCAACTTAGCAGCATCATTCAACTAAACCCCTGAAGAAATAGAAGAATGGCCGACTAGAGAAGAATCAGCCCCAAACAACACATTCTCCCTAGGAGAAACCAGTTTGGGCGCGCCCAAAGCAGTAGCAGGCTGGACAACAACAACAACAACAACCATAGCAACATCAGTCTAGATAGTAGTAGCAGGCTAGACAACAACGTCAACAGTTTGGACAACAGTAGCAACCATAGTATCATCAGAACCTCCAGGAACAACCAGAACTGGCTGAGCCAAAACATCACCCTTCGAAGCACCACAACCCTCAGGAGCAAGAACCTCCTAAGAAGAACCCACAACCTACTCACAAACCGTAGCAGAAGATTTATTCACAGTGTAATGCTCGGTAGAGACACCCAACCACCAAGATGGTGGTCATTTCAATTTTACCTTCTCAGAACCACATCGAGCAGCCACATGGCCTGTCGAATGACATTTCTTGCAGCAAAAGGGAGTACCCTCATAATCTAGAGTCTATATCCAAGAGCCCCAAGGAGAGGCCAAGAAAATTTTCTCAGGGAGACCCTTAGAAACATCCATCTCAACAAGGATGCGAGAAAATTCAAATGAAGAACATCTGAGGTTGCCGAAATCACAATCTGGAAATCCCCAAGAGCATTTTCCACAGTTTCCAAAATAGAATCCAACCATAGATGCATGGGAAGATTCAGAAGCCTAACCCAAATTGGGATCTTGTTAAAGGATTCTGAAAGCGGGTTGAAATCCTTATGCCAAGGTTTGGCCATCAAGGGGAATCAGTTATCCCAAGAGGAGCTATAATCACACAAGATAGCCTTCCCATCTTCAGCATTACCAAATTTTACAATAAAAAAACCCCTAGCAGCTGGGTAAATCTGAATATCTTCGAATAGGATCAGCTCCTAGTGATTGGTTATCCAAGCATGAAGAGTAGAAAGAGAGGGCCAAAAGCCCCTAAATCTAAATATAGCAGCATGCGATGAGAAATCCTCTACAGTTTCAAAAATTTTATCTACTACATCAGAATCTAACTATACCCAAATGGGATTACTCATAGTCACATGGGAAGCCACTCGGGTCCTCTTAATCCTTGGAGATCAAGAAGAAATAGTCACATAGAGGCTAGCCTCAAAGGTGACAACATCTACATAAGAACCGATGGCACTAGTAGCAGAACCACCCGCCGTAGAAACCCTACAGCTGGAAGCACCCAAAGAGGCATTCATCATAGGATATCCACGAACAACCTGGGTATGAGACACATTGTGAAGTCCTTCCACGAGTAGAGCATGTGCAGGAGCAGTGGAAGCCGAAGCCGAAGTGGGAGACCCATTTTGAAAACCTTCCGCAAGCAAAGCTTGTGCGGGAGAAGCGGAAGCAGAAGTATCCGACATATTATTCAAAAGCCCACTAAAGTATTTATTATTTAATTAAATAATTATATGCAATTTAAGTTGCACAAATGGTTTAAGTGAAATTGAAATTATAATTAAAGTTAAAAGTTAAGTTCGAGTTTTAATTTTATAAGTGCATTATTTATTGAGTTATTTTATCATGCAACTTGGGAGAGAGAGAGAGAGAGAGAGAGAGTTGAGTTTTTCTTTTGAGTTTGCATGTTTTGGAAACCCTAGGAGGGATAGGTTTTCTTTATGTAGGGATTTTGGGTATTGTTTTGATTATGCTAACATGTTTTGGACGAGCTTTGGAAGAATTGGAAGATTTTTGGGAAAGCTTGTTTTGCTGGGTATTATCTTGTGATTGTCTGAAGGCTTGGATTTTGAAGGTTGGCTTGGATCTTTCTTGGCTTCAGATTTTTAGGCGTAGGTTGGGTAGGGTTTGAAACCCTTATTTTTTGCAAATTCTCCTTTTGGAAAGATTGTATTCTTTGTGTCTAGGATTGCTATGTGATTGATTTGAAATTGATTTCAGTTTTGATTTTGGTCGTGGTTGTGAAAATTGGATTAAATTGATGTTATATGGATCTGGTATTTTGTTTTAGATGTTTGAGAACCCTAGAATAATTTTAATAAAATTAATATCTTTTTTCTCTCAATATGTTACTAAAAGATTGATTTAGGTATTGCATGTACGATTGAAAATCAATAGATGTTTGGTTTGTAGAAACCCTAATTTCCTTTTTTATTCAATCAATTATATATATATATATATATATATATATATATATATATATATATATATATATATATATATATATATATGGGTTTAATTATATTTATGTCTATTATGGTTAATGGTTTAATTTTTCAATTATATTTATATATAAAAAAAAGTATGTTTTGGGTATGGCTGTTAAATCCCAGAATTGTTTGGTGATTTTTATTTAAAAAAAGGAAAATGTAAAAAAAATAATTATAAAATTCTTTTTAATAAAAAAAATTTATTAAATAAGGGGTGGGGACCCCATCCCGCAACCCCCCAGCAGCAATAACTGTCGCAACAGCTCATGTTGTTGTGTAACAGCCATGACTGCTACCATGTAGCAGCAGATTGTTGCCATGGTAGCAGTGTTGTCGTAGGGTAGCCACCATTGTCGCGACAGCAGGGCTATCGTAGGGCAGCAGGGAGGGGTGGGCCAGTCCCCCCTTATTAAATTATGTGTATTTTGATTTGATTTGATTTTATAAAAAAAGAAATTTCAAATGTTATAAATTTAATTTATATTTAGTTATTTTGATTTTATTTTTTTATAAAAAAAGAAAATTTTAAATGTTATAAATTTAATTTATATTTAGTTTTTTTTCTTTCATTATTATTTATTATTTATTTTAATATATATATATATATATATATATATATATATATATATATATATATATATATATATATATATATATATATATATATATATATATATATATATATATATATATATATATATATATATATATATATATATATATATATATATATATTTATGTTGATAATCTTTGTATAAATTTATATTGTGGTTATTATTATAATTAGTTTATTTAGTTAAGAATTTAATATTAAATTTATTTAATTGGTATTGATTTTAAATTAATATTAATAAAGTTATACTATGATTGTTTACTGGATTTTTATCGTTACATATGGACATTTTATTTATTTTTATGGCAATTGTTTTTTGGGGGGAGATTGTCTTAACCAGAGGCCTTAGGGAGTAATTGAGGTCGCTTGGGTTTTTGTTAATGTTTTATCTGGAACTATTTTGGAGATTGCATAGTTATGGTTGCATATATGTTTCAAGCGTACATTTTTGTTATGATGGTTGGATTAGGGCTAGTGTGTGTGTCCCTGATGCCTTTTATAGATCAAGTTTTGATTATATTATTATTTTGGAACCTATGTAGTTATTCTTTGATTGTGAGCCTAGGGGAGGTTAAATAGGTGCATTTTAGGGGAATGGCTTACAATAGGGATCACGGGCCCAAAGAGGCCAGTACCCAGGTAACCTATTGTAAGTTGAATAATAAGTGATAACCTAATAATGAAACTTGGGGACAACATTAAATACAAGATTGAGCATTGATACCTCGCCCATGCCTTGAGTGCTTGTATAGGCTAAGGATGGGAATGGGATGATACCTAGAGAGTAGGTATGATTAGAATTCTTTGTCTTCATGAGAGGGTATTCTAGTTCCACATGGGTCATGTTGCAGGTCCAAGGTTCAGAGTGACTAGTCCAGGGTAACTTAACATGATATATGCTTGAGGGTTCGGGGTCTAGAGAGACCAGTCTAGGGTAACTCAAGTAGTTGTCCATGTGATGACACTCCCATAGTATGTAGCCTAAGTCTCCTCCATAGTTTCTACATTTGCCTCTGGTGGTGTTTCCTTGTTGTCTCATTATTACCTGGTGGTTTATTTTGTATTATGTGGTGTTTTGGTATGTGTTGGTTATTTGATGTTTATTTATCTTTAGTTGATGGTACCTTTGAGTTAGAAATCCTTCACGACCTTTGCTTAGATTTTTTGATTGAGTTTGTTATTCGAGTGGGGTTTGTTGTTATCTCCTCAGCATGGTGGGAGTGGACCTTTGGTTCCATGAGGTCGGGTGGTAGTGTTATCTTTTACCATTTGATATTCTGACATTCCTGAAGCGATGCTGGAGGATGCTTGTTCATATTAACTTCTTATTCTTCATTGGAGGCTTGTTCCTATCTTTGATGTTCATGATTATATCTTGTATCGGTGCTTCAGAGTTGCAGATGTTGTATATTATTTTTGTATTTAATTATTGTTACATACCCTATGATTTGTGTAGAGGATGTTGTTTACCTTATGGTATTGAATGTATTTTTTAATTATATAAGTTAATTATAATTATTCTTAATCTAAATATTTATTTTGTTATATGTTATTCTACATCATGGGACCCTCAAGGATTGTTAACTGCAATTGAGTTGTGTATATGTACTTGGTTGTATCTCATGGTTGTATTTCTTCTGCATTGTTATCATCATTGTTTGTAAACACTTCAAAAAAAATTATTCTGTAAACATAGTGACTTGTATTATGTTAAATTCTCCTGGGTTCCCTGGAGGGGCATTACATGAAACCTTTTACAATTAGATTTTGAGGGGATCTAGAACCCCACTAATATGAATAGATACAAATGGTGAGACATTATTAACCAACAACCTAAACCAACAAACAATCAACAACAAATGAATAAAAACTAACAATACACTAGCTGCCCAAAAGATAGAAGACAAGGCCAAAGCCTCACATAAAAAATCCAACCTCCCAGGCAGGCAGATCATGGGGTAATGAGGGACACCCCAACCCATCCCTAACCAAAAATAGCTATAGACTATGTTGAGCCCTTGAAAATTGTCAGCATCCAGCCAGACAACAAACATAAGCATGATAAAAAAAAATGGCTAAAAAAAACCTGGGTTTTAACCTAGGACCCAAAACAATCACAGAGATTAAGAGCCATACAAGAATCCACCTCAATAGGACTTCCCATGGTAATGAAACCAAATAAGGAACTGATTACATAAGAGGAAACTTCTAACCTAGCAAAAGGGAAGAGAGGGATGTGAGCACAATAACACACCTCCACTTAAAACACTCACAAACCCAAACCACCACAATCAAAACCACAAAAGAACCATCGCCTAATACACCAAGATACATAGACATGGAAAGGAGCATCCAAAGCAGAGAGAAGAGAAGGAAGACCAAGAACTCAAAAAATCCCCCACTCAAAAGATCATCATGACCAACCTCAACCAATCCAACAATCAAATGCTTCTCACCTCCCTCTAAACTTCCACCAGAATCTACACCAACATCTACCTCCACCTCAATAGAAGATAGCTCCACCTCAATAGGAGTAGCTAGATAGAAACTGAGAAGTAAAGGAATCACCTCCAGTAGTAAGAGACCTAGAAGGTTATGAAGAGAATCAGTAGGCCCAAAACCATCAAGGTCCCCTAGTGTAAAAAAATTAGAGCCAATTGACATCCCCAACACCACCACACATGACCCAAAAAACCAAAGAGAGATACCACCCCAACAAATGCACCACCAACAAAAGATAGACCCTAGATAGAAGAATGAAATTGGAAAGGTTGAAATCATCATAGCCCGCTATCTTAAGAAAACTAGCTCTAACCAACTTCACAACCAAAAAATCCAGAATGTCAGCCAACCACAAAAAGATGCCTCTCCAAAAGAAACAACCACCAAAAGATTTCAGCTCTATAGTGATAGGTACCAAGAGGAGATGAGAGGTAGAAGAAGACCCAAAATTCTCTAGGTGCCCTCTCTTAAGAAAGTTAGCACCATCCACCACCACCCACCAACCAAAAAGGAAACCCAACACCTCCAAAAGAAATCCTCCCACAAATAACTCCAAAGAGGAACCAACACTAGAAAAGAGAAACAAGGCACAAGCATCCCAACATAGAGAGGGAAGGAATTGGGGGTTGATAACAACAAAGCACCCTATTGAAAGAAAACCAACCCCCTCAAATCTAAACAACTCAAATATAAAAGAAAGATCCACCAAGAGAATCAGCTCCTGCATCACAACAATAGGAACACGCAACTAGACTAAGGATTATCTTTTTGCCCCAAAAATAGAACTTTGACTAGAAGGAGGGAAGTAGAAGAATCAAGATCATCAAATCCCCCTAAATTTAAAAAATCAGTACTCACCACCACCTCCTTCCAAACAAAGACATCATTCTCCTTGGAGAAGAAAACACCCACAAGCTCACCACAACCCATAGAGATGATGCACACATGAAACATAGTAGTAAAAAACCTTACTAGAGAGGAGAGGAAAAGAAGGTTGAGATCATCAAAGTTCATCCCCAAAAGAAACCCAATCTCCCCAACCTCCAACAACTCCAGAAAGAAGAATCCATCGCCATGAGAACCAAAACCACCATAAAAAAAGGAACATCTCTCCCCACCGAGAATGAAAGTTTGAAACATATTGGGAGAGACCAAAGCCTCCATGGGAAAAGAAACAAAGAAGGAAACAAAACTCCAACAAGCTACAGGTCTAGACCAAGGAAAGAAAGAATCCTCCATTGAAGACCCCACCAACTGAGAAAACCAACATAGAGGAGAAATCATGGACATGCTTCCCTCCAACCACCTAGAGAGGCTTAGGAAAACACCAAGCACATCAAGGATGCAACCAAAATCATCAACCTCAAAAATTCCATCAAAAACAATAGTAGCATTGTAGGATACCACAAACATAATCCTTCCAGAGAAAAAGTATCCACAAAAGGCCATTGAAAGAAAAGGAAGAAAACCTCAGAGATGTCATCTCAAAATAAACTGCTTCTCATGAGACAGATCCACCAGAGACCAAAGAGAAAAATGAGGAAAAGTCATGCTAAGAAAAACCATTCCTCAAAAATGTGATGCAACCACTTGGAAACCATTGAATCCAATCATACTATCAATCCCACAAAGGTTTAGGGAGAGCACAAGAGACCAACACCAAAGAGAATTGGTTGAAGAGGACTCCAACTCGATGATAAGAAAAAAAATCACTAGGAAAAACCTACCACCTACAACCAAAGTGACATGGGGCAACACAACATCATACAAACATGAAAATACAGGGCCACAAACCACTAAAATCCTATCCCCATCATCGTCATCGTCTCCATTGGAATCACCTTCCTTTGCACCTTCACTATTTGAATTTCCTTCTCCACTCTTTTTCTCGCTCGACTCCATTACCTTTACCAATATCTTCTCTTTTTAAATATTCATGTTAATTCTAGATGTGAATGGATTTATGTTTATGTGAAGTTGTTTTTAATATAATTAGTTGTAAAACAAGAGTAATTCTTTTTTTAAAGATATATTAAAATGATCATTTATAATTTAGTTAAGAACAAGTTATAGACAACAAAGACCAAAAAAATATATTTATAGCACATTAGTAGAACATCTAGTAACCCACACTAAGAATGGGTAGAAAATTCACCAACAATGTGAGTAAGAGAATGAGAATATGTGGAAGAATAATCTTTCCTATAGTGACAAACAACGGTCTATTAAATACTATCATTAAGGTCCCCATCATGAAGGGGAGCAAGTGGGGAAATATTGTTTGTGAGACTGTCAACACATAGAGTAGAGTGATGAAAAGGCTACATGTCATCTACCAAAGGTTAGAGAAAAATAGAAGCAACATGAAGAGAAGTGTTCATACCACCATAGGGGTGTGCCAATAGTAAGAGGTGTAGTAGGATCCATAGGGCCACAAGAGGCCAAACTAATAGCAGGAGCATCATCGTGGGAGGAGTCATCATCATCCTATGACAAGACATCAAAGGAAGAATTAGAAGCCAAGACATTCAAGTTATCACCATTAGTGTCCTTCCACCAAATGGTAGTTCCTTTACAACTTGAAAGAGAAATATTTGTGGCCAAGTGACTAGTAGAGAAATATCGATGGCATTGAAAGGGGAAGACCCTCATAATCCAATGATTGATTCTATGGCCTATCCCCAACCATGAGAAGCACATCCTTGGGAAGAGGTATCGAGATGTCAATATCAATAGATATGCATGCAAAAGTAGAGAGATGCATGGACTAGGAAGTGGTATGATCAAACTATAAGAAATGACCTATAGAGTTGTTGATGGCCACAAAACAAGAATTCTTCCAAAAATGAAGGGGATGATTGGGAAGACAAAACCATACTAGATTCTCACTAAGTGGTTTAGTAAGAGGGTTGTGAAGAAGGAGCATCTTGGTTTCATGAAAATCTTGCATCAACCAAATAAATGGTCTTTGTTATTTTTGTTCTTCTTTACGGATTGAAGAGATTATGTTGGTTGATTTTCATTTGTTTGAGATAGCATGTGTGATCATAAAGTCTTTTTCTAGACCTATCTAGGATCATCTTCCTATGATGACATCTCCTTTTGTTCATGGTTGTTTGAGATTTGATCCATTTTCTATCCATGGGTAACATGTTCATTTCTTTCTTGGACCTATTTAGATATTTGATGTGTGGTTTCTTATCTTTGGCTTCCAACCTTTGTGATCATAGTGTGTGGTTCATGGATCTCTTGCGAATTATTTTCTATGATCGTGCATCTTGTTGTTCCTTTTCATGGATCTTTGATTCATTTTTGGGTTGGGTCTATTTTTTGTACATGTTTCCTTCTTGGGGAATGTAATTTTCACTTGGCTGACCTTTAGAGGCATTTCCTATATGTAATAACTCAATGTATCTTGAAAAAGGGGGAAGTCCTGTTGAGTAGAGAAACCTAGATCTGAGACTTTGGAAGATCGAAATTAGGATCTGAGATTCATTTTCTTGTATATGGCCTTAACCAAGAATGTCTAATAACCCAACATGTATGTTGTTTTCTTTCTGAATGAATATATTGGATTGTGCATTTTCTCTCTAGATTTTGATTGTTGCTTCCCGGTGTTACTCTTAGCTGTGAGGTTGGACATATCCTTTGGGGATTCTCCCTCCTTGGCATTGCATCAGGTTGAAAGAGATGATCCAAGGTTTGAATGAGAGAGAGTGAACCCCCTAAGTCCACAAATTTCTCAACACCAAATCTCGGTCATCAGAGGAAACGAAAGAAGCAATAAAAAACCCCTTAGCACAAGGAAAAAATGTTATAAAAAAATAATATCTCCAAGAATCTATCCCCCGTTGATGAAGATTTCCCCAAGTAGAGAAGGTTAGAGACCTGTAAATCTACACACCAACCTCTAATATTGGTATAATTCCATGTTATCCACATCATGGCCATAACCCACAACAAGAGAGGTTTTGGCACAAGCAACATGTTAAGATTTCCCATTGGGAGGAAGAGTCACAATAGATATGGCAATATGGGAAATTATTTTCCCTCAGTAGTAGAAAGAGGATTTGCAAGGGGGACCCCAACATTTACAACATTAGTAAGCTTGGGAACAGGTCTCCTAGAGGAATTCTAAGTGAGAATAGGTGTGAAAGCACCAGATCTAACAAGCATTGCCTCAACAAAAAGCCCTACACCAAAAATAGCACCAGTGCCAAGTCTTGAGACACACACACACACCATAAAAAACCCTAGAACCCCCCACACCAAGAAGTGGAATAGAGGAACCTAGTAGCAAGCCAATATAGTCTACAATAGTACCCACATGAGTGTTATCACCCAACAAAATATTCTCAAACATAATTTCTTATGTATAGTTGTTGGTTATTACATTTTTTGAATTATTATGAACAAATTTTGGATCTGGAATTTGATCAAATGAGTCTCATATTCATAAAGGTTATCTACTTTCAACTTAAAAGATTTGAAATTCGCAAATACAAGTAAAAAATTATGCTACTTGATTAATTTGTATTGTTTTATGTAGTAAACTTTTTTTTTATTAACTTGTAGAAATACATAGTAGTTCAAAATGTGTCATACACCTCCACTAAATAAGGTAAGTACAATCACATATTTTTAAATGTATACTACCTCCCTAAATAGATGCTTACTTATGTATACAAGAGTATTGTTTACCAAGTAGATGCCTATCTAAGTAATCTTATCACATTCTATGTACTCACAATACATTAAAGTAATTAACTAAATGTAAGGAAAATAAAATATGCATGTACTTATTTGTGACACATCTACTCAATTCTAAATAGATCCTACATGTCAACATAGTATTTGTAAGAAAGTGTAATTGTTTAATAGTCAAATTGTGCACATTTAGGATTTTCATTTAAAATAATAAATGGAATGTTAATTATACATTAGATTATTTAATTTGGAGGATTCACATTATTTCTAAAGAAATCACACGATCTATTTCATGTTAATCATTTTTCAAATAGATTTAGTATGTTGGGTATCCTTGAGGATCATCATTGATGTTAATATTAATTAAAATTAAAGTATTTATTAATTTTGTGTTTCTTGTCAAATCATTGAAAGTTACTTACATTATCACACTTATAAGATTCTTGAAATTTAAAAATAGCATGAAAAGGTATTATCAAAACACTAATAGATATAAATATTTTTATCATGTTGGCCAAGTATTCCATAGAATATCTTATAAAAAATTAAAATTATATTTTTTTTTACTAATAAGGTTTTATATTCAACCTAAATAGTTGTATTTTTTTATTCATATCCACTAAAAGGCTAGTAATTGCATGAAAATTAGCTCTTGTCACCCTTAAAGTCTTCATGACTCATTATAATTTTGTTTATGGTTCTCAATTTTTTGATGTCTTACTATAGTTCCTTATAAAATTGATAATCTTCAAAGAGTAGTGTGGTATAGAATTCTCTCTTTTAAGAGCTATAAGACACGATCGATCAAATTCTTTGCAATAGAATTAAAATCTTGATAGTTTAATTTTTGAATTAGATCACGTTCAATGAATATTTTAGACTCATATTTGTACAAAGTTTATCTTAAAGTTATGTAGAATAATATTTTTTATAAAATTATCAATCAAGAAATTATTGATTTTATTCTCGTGGTTTTTTTTTATTAAACATAGTAAGTGTGTATTATATTAAATAAGGGAGAGATACATAAACAAAGATATACATAACCACATACAAAAAAGTAGAGGCTGCAAACAAAATGAGAGTTATGCTCAATCCATGAAGCAACATATAGTGACTAATAACATACTAAGATGAAAGGTGCACAAAATATTGTAGTTGAACTCAACCATTGAGGCAAAAAACACAAACTAGATAGGGGAAGAGAAAGAGAAGCACCATACAAACTAAAAGAGGAGATATCATTGCACAGTGAACTACAAAGGAAGCCTTGGGTTGAACTTGTTCACCTTTGTTGCAAGGCCAAAGAAGTAATTTTGGACACTACTCTTGTGTTCCACTGAGAAAAGGTCTTTATTATTTGAAAATAACATGTTCATTGGTACAAAGACATCATAGATGATACATAACTTGAAGAGGGCCCATACCTCTTGCATTTCTTGATGAAGGGTACTCCCCTTACTAACCCAAAAACACACAACACAACATGAAATACATAGAAAAGTACAAGAATAAAAACACTTGCTTTCTATTATCTTCAATGAAATGACATTAAAATATTTTTTAAAAAAATGCTACAACCACATGGGCATTTTCATCATAGTAATCTGTAAGACAAAGTCACAAACTACCCTTCTAGAACTGAGCTTGAAACCCACATTCATCTCTGTATATGTAGCACCAATAATCACCTTATGATATTCTAGAAAATTGAACTTTCCCATTTTGGCTTGCAGCGGTTCAATTTCCTGTCTAAGTGATTTTTCTCTCTTCCTTTTTGTATCAAAACTTGGTCTTGAAGACAACTTCTAGAAGCCATAACTTTTGAACTGTTTACCTGATTTTTAATTATAGCCACTTTTTGAAAACCTCTCAAAGTGCTCTATAATTAAGATTGCATAGTATTGCCTAGACAAGTTTTGACCCCTTCTAAAACCTCTAAGACCTTCAAAATTGAGTTCAATGTTTTCATACTACCCTATCAAAATAGAAAATTCTATATCTTCAAAATCAAACTTGATCTTGCGACGAAACTTTATCGATAGGATTATATATCCAAAATGAACCTCTAGGGAAGTAATTGGAATAATCTATGCTCAAATTAAAAACTTACTAAAAATAGTAACCTTGTCATAAATAGTAACCTTGCCCAAAGATAGCCCTTATTGAAAAACTAGACAATATTTTTGGGTGATGCAAGATTGCTCTTACACCCTAGATGCTCATACACCAAACACGTAGGTTAATTTGAGAAGTGACCCTATCACATCTCAGGTGTATAGAGGAAAGCCATGGTGGTCAACCTCTTTCTTTGATAACCATGTTGAATCTTCAACATGCCTTCCTTTCCATTTGACCAAGTCCTCTTCATATTTCTTATTTCTTGTGCTTCTTCCAACACGACTATCCAATATGTCTTTTTTCTCCTCTATATTCCACTGTGATTCTACTATCTCATCTTCAATAATTCCTTCATGATACTCTGTCAAATTTGAAATATTAAAACATAGGTGAAATATTGATTTCACTAGAGAATTGTACTTTATAAGCATTTCCTAAATCATGCTTCTTCAAGATTTTTCATGGTCCAAACTTCTTCATCTTCAACTTATTATATGTTCCCATTGAAAATCTCTCCTTTCTCAAATGAACCATGGCTTCATCTCCAATCTAGATTTCCTTATATCTCCTTTTCTAGTCCGCCTTAGCCTTGTACTAAATAATTCATTATTTTAATATTCTTTTTCACCTCTTCATGTAAACTCCTCAGGTGTTTTGCAAAGTCTTCATCTTTGGCACCAGTCTTCTCTCCTTTTTCTAGCTTCCATATACAATTTGGAGTGGTGATTTACCAATGCTCCTATTGATAAAATTATTGTATGCAAATTCTACTTGTGGTAAATTAGATCCCACCTGTTGGGTTTATCTCCTACTAAGATCCTCAATAGATTTTCCAAACTTCTATTCACCACTTCTATCTATCCATAGGTCTATGGATGGTACGTTGAGATGAACTTCAAATCTATCTTTATCTTTTTCCATAGTGTCCTCCAAAAGTACCCAACAAACTTAGTGTCTCGATAAAAAAACTATGCTCTTTAGTAGACCATGTAGTCTCACCACTTCTCTAAAAAATAATTCTACCACATGAACAACATCATTAGTCTTTCTATAAGGAATGAAATGTTTCATCTTCAAGAACCTATCTACCACCACAAAAATAGAATCATGTCCTCCTAGAGTCCTTGGTAAACCAAGAACAAAGTCGATACTAATTTCCTCCCATGGCATCTCTAGTACAAGTAATGGATGTTATAACCCTATATTCTGCTTGGTTCCTTTTTCCATCTAACATATCCTACAACTTTGCAAAGACTTCTTAACATCTTATTACAATTTTGGCCAATAATAATGCTCACTAACTAGAGAAATGGTTTTATCTCAACCAAACTATCCACCCAATCCTTCATGATGCTTCTCTTTGATTAGGTTATCCCTCATGGAACTCTTCAATAACATACCATTTTGGATTATAAAATCCAACCATCTAGTCTTGTCTAGAGTAACAAGTGTTTTGCAAGCTCTCCAAGCCTCACCAAAATTAGGATCCTCAGGATACAAACTCTTGAGTTTGTAGAACCCAAAACATTTGATCAACATCTCTATCAACAAATTTTGCCTCCCACTCAGGGCATTTTCAACCCTATTAGACTTTCCACTCACGTGCTTCAAAAAAAAAGTCTAACTCTACAAAAACTCAAGCCATTTTAAATTCCTTTGATTCAACTTTCCTTGGCTATTCAAAGAGTGTAAAGCTTGATGATTAGTAAACAAAAAACTTTTTCAGAGAATGATAATGTATCCACTTTCTCAATACTTGAATTATAGCATAAAACTCTTGATCATAAACAAAATATTTTCTTTTGTTATAATTGAAATTCTCACTAAAATAAGCAATGGATTTACCTTCTTGGCTCAAAAAAACTCCAATGTTATTTCCACTAGCATGATAGTTTACTTCAAATACCTTATTCAAATTTGGCAGTGACAAAATAGGTTGTTCTATAACTTTCTTTTCAACAAGTCAAAACTCTTTGCTGCTCTTGCAGTCCACTTAAACTCTTTTCTATCCCCTCCCATTGTTTTAGTTAAAAATCTAGCCAAACCATGAAAATATGTTACCTCAGTAGCACCCATTGGAGTAGGCCATTCAATGATAGCCTTCACTTTCTCTAGGTCCATTTTAAGACCATCTAATGAGACAACAAATCCTAGGTACACTAACTCCTTAAAAAATTGCACTTCTTTAAGTTAATCAACAACTTTTCTTCCATTAACTTCCCAAACACCCTACAAATATGCATTATATGCTCTTCTAATGTCTTATTGGAGATCAAAATATCATCCAAGTAAACAATAATGAACTTACTCAAAAATTATTTCAATACCTTCTTCATGAATTGCATGAATGTTCTTAATGCATTGGTTATCCCAAAGGGCATGACTAACCACTTGTTCAAACCCTCCTTTGTCTTGAAGGTTGTTTTCCATTCATCTCCTTTTCTATCCTAGATTTGGTGATATCCACTCTTCAGATCTATCTTTGTGAAGTACTCATCTCCACTCAAACAATCCATAATGTCATCCATCCTTGGAAAGGGAAACCTATAATTGATAGTAATCTTAAATTAGTGGTCTAGGAATTTGTACACATCCTCCATCCCCTATTTATCTTTGGTGGTAGTACTGTTGGTATTGCACAAGGAGTCAAACTCTCTCAAATTAAAACCCTTCTAAAACAACTCTTGTACTTGTCTTTTCAACTTTTCATTATCTTTTGGAGTCATTCTATAGGTTTCCTTATTTGGGAAACTAGCTCTAGGAATCAAGTCCATTTGATGACTAATCTTTCTTATTGGTGGCAATCCATAATTTATATTATGAGATACAATACCTTGAAACTCATCCAAAAAAATTTCAACTTCCACAGGTATATCTTCTACTTCCTCTTTATCAACTTTTGGAATTAAAGAAAAAAACATATTCTCATGTGTCATACCTTCTATAAACTTCCTTCCATCAACTAAACATACTCATTTATTTCTACATACCTTTTCCTTTTTTCCTTCAATAGCTTCAACTTGTGTCAGACTCCATCATTTATCAAAGAATAGGTATTTGCATACCCATCATGTACTGCATGAAGATCAAATTACTATGGTCTCCCTAACAACAAATGGAAAACATCCATAGGCATAATATCACATAATACCTCATCGTGATAGTTTCCAATTTCAAACTACCAGACATTGTTCATCGACCAAAGTCTTTCAGTCCTTTTGCAACCAAGAAATTTGGTAGGGATTTATATGCGTCATTCTCTCTAAATTTAATTTATTAAGTATTTCATCTAAAATAAGGTTATCAGTACTACCACCATCAATAATGGCATTGCATACTTTACCATTACACTTACATCTTGTGTGAAACAAATTATTCCTTTAGATGGGTTCCTTCTCATCATTTAGCAAACATATTTTAGTAACAAGGACCTCTCTTATTTCTACATCTTCAGAATGCGATGAATCAACATCCTCATCTACATGTGTAGCTCACACATTGTCTTCTAGTCTCCTATTTGTTCTCCCTTGATGTTGGGGACACTCATAAGTTCTATGTCCTTCTCTACACTAGAAACATGTTCCAAAGAAACTTCCTCTTCTTGATCCTAGTCCTCTTCCTCTTTGATATCTATTATTTTTGTTGTGAGGATGATAGGAATTATTTACCCTCTAATTATAATTTCCATTAGAGTCATCATTCTTCTTTTAATCTTCATTTTTCCCTCTATAAGACTATCTACTAGGCTTTCCACCATGACCTCTTCCATTTCTCTTTCTCCCAAACTTCTTGATTAGTTTTTCTTCTACCTTCAGAGAAAATTGATATGCATCTTCAATGGTAGAAATTATTACCATTATCTAATCTTCTTGAATACCCAGTCTCAACCCATTTATGTATCAAGCAACCATCACCTTGTTGGCTTCCAAATGACTCGTTCTACTAAGGATTTGATATAACTCTTCTATATACTCCTAGACATATTTTCCTCTATGCTTCAACCCTTATATTTTCTTTAGAAAATAAAGATCCTAGTAAACATGAATGAACATTCTCTTCAATTTGTCCACCATCTGATCCCATCTTTTTATCTTCTTCTTCCCTCTTCTATTTCTCTCCAACTCAACTTATTTCCACCAAATTTTAGCATGACCGTTCAGATTGGCATTTGTGAATCTAACTCTCTCTGTATATTCTAATTCTTCATACTCAAAGTACTCTTCCATATAATTGATCTAATTGATCAACTCTTCTAGATTATGATTTCCAAAAAAATGTGGAAACTTCAATCTTTGGTCTCTTTCCAATCTTGGAAATGACCCTCAAATACCTAGCCTCATGATTCCTAATCACTTTTTTTAATTCTTTAAATTACCCTTATTTTATAGATTCATGCTCACTTTCATTTCTTTTCTCTAATATTGGCTCCTCTACCCAACTCCTCTTGTAGTACTTGCACTTGTCTTTAGAGAGCCCTAAAACCCTCTTCTATCACACTCACAACTCTTCCACCATGATTCCTTTGTGGAGGCATTTTTTTTCTACACTTATCTCTCAGTCCCACAACCAAAGTCCTAGAACAAACTACCTCACGTTCGGTGATCTGTCTACACAGTTAGGAACTTCTACTCTGATATGACTTGATGAAGGGTACTCCCCCTACTAACCCAAATGCACACAACACAATAGGAGATAAATAAAAAATTGCAAGAATCCAACAATTTCAAGAATAGATACACTTTCTTACTATTATCTTTAATAAAAACATATTACAATAATTAAAAAGATAACATGCTACAACCACATGGGCATTTTCATTACAATAATCTCCAAGACAAAGCCACAAACTACCCTTTTATAACTGAGCCCGAAACCCACCTTCATCCCAAATGTGTAGCACCAATAACCGCCTTAGAATATTCTATTAAGTGAAAATTTCCCATTTTGTTGCCTAGGTGTTTAATTTCTCACCTAGCTGATTTTTCTCTCTCTTCCTTTTTGTATCAAAACTTGAGTCTTGATGGCACAACTTCTATAATTTATAACTTTTGAACTGTGTACCTGATTTTCTATTATAACCACTTTTTGGAAACCTCTTAAAGTTCTCTATAGTTAGGACCACATAGCACTATCCCAAACAAGTTTTGACCCCTTTCGAAGCCTCTAAATCCTTCAAAATTGAGTTCAAAGTTTTCACACCACCCTGTCAAAGTAGAAAATTCAATATCTTCAAAACAGACTTGATCTTGCTACAAAACTTTATCGACGAACTTATATATCTAAAATGAGCCTCCAGAGAAGTAATTGGAACAATATGTGCTCAAATGAAAAAGTTACTAAAAATAATAAACTTGCCAAAAAATAGTAACCTTTCTTGAAAATAGTTCTTATTGAAAAATCGGATAATATTTTTGGTTAATGAAATATTGCTCTTACACCCTGGATGCTCCTGCATCATTTTCTTAGCCTTTTCCTCCACAACAAGATCAAAGCTTCACCTAAAGGGTCCAAAATCACAATACTATCAATACCTCTGAAGGCTTGAGAAATTGTTGGCCAACACTATTTGGAGACCAACTTATTATGCACAATGCATACCCAATTTGGGAATGCAACTGTTTATAGAAAAGGAGTGAAGAAAACATCAAAGAACCAACCATAATGAAAGTGGTCTAGTCTCCTCCACTAGTGTTGTATTTAAGGAACCATGAGATAGCCTCTCAAACATCATCATCCTTATATTAAAATAGATAGTGGAATTGTTTTTTAAGACACTCATTCAAATGGTTACAAGTCACATTGAGATGAAATGTCATATCAAACTAACAGTAGAGAAACTTATTATAACCAACACGCTTGAAATGAATGCAAAAAAATAGTAATACAGATAAATTGACTTCTGGGAAGAAGTATAGAGTGATGGATAACTTATCCAACAATGTGAGACCCTTAAGACCATATATAAATACAAGTGACACACATGTGAAAAAAGGTCACGAGATGCATGTTAAGACTACTAAAAATTATAATAGTTCAACTTGATTCATTGAGAGGTGAGTGAAGAATGAAATCTATGTTCCTTATGTTGATGAAGGATCATTCTACACAACATGCACCCACCATAAATCCATGCCAACTCAACCAAGTACCATGGAATAGTAGAAAGAAACCAAGATGCAAAAAAGGGAAAATGACAAGGGACATTACCACCTTGTACCACAATTAAGGAACAAAGAATACCATCTATGAAAATTTAAAATAAGCACAACCAAGTTAGAAATGTGTGAATATATCTAGGTAGTGATTAGAGGCAGTGACAATAGAAGGAAACTACAAAAGGGGGCAGAAAGTGAATAAGAATACAAGCTCGAGGAGGATAAAAAGTTTAGGATAGGACCCACTCCAGTTAGAGAAAGGACATAAGTAACCCACCCAAGAAGCTGGCAAAGACTTATAATAGATTAACAAGGTAGGATAGAAACATAAAAATTTGAAATGTCCATTAATAGTGGGAGAAGCCTCAAGCCTTGCCAAGACATGTTCAATTGGACAACCGTAGGGGCCATAAAAAGTCTTCTACAAAGAGGAATGAATAATATAACCTATGAACATAAAAAAAAGGAAAAAAAATAGCTTATAATAGTATCTTTCTTGACCAATGAGGATATACTAGGATGTGCCATAATTTTGAGTTTGTCAAAATATTCCTCCTCATTTTTTAGGGAGAAACCCCTATTTGCCAATATATCTACAACACTATTAGCTTCTCTAAAGTAGTGAAGAAGGTGGTAGCTAACAAATAATAGAAGGAAATTACATGCTTCTTGTAGGGTGTAATAAATTTTCTAGTTTGGAGTTGTCTTGTTTCTCATTTATACTATAATAATATGAGAATCCCCTTCTATTATCAGGTGTTTCACTTTAATCTTCACTGCTAGTTCGTGACCCACTACCAAAGCCCTTGCTCTTGTCATGTTGTTTGTGTCATTGGGAGTTTTAGTAGCCAATGTTTTTATGACCATTCCCTTGGAATATCTAACAATGCAACCCACACATGAGATATTGGGCTTAAATTTTGATGCCCCATCAAAGTTTAGTTTGACAAAATTACTATTAGGGGTTTTGCACTTGATTTCTTTTTTAATAATATTTTTTGGTATGTTGTTTATAAAACTTCCTTTGAATGGAAGGGTTATGGATTTCCATTCTAATAGGATCATATCATCCTCTGATGTGAAATACGAGTCAACTCGTTTGTGTTTAATGGTATAAGCATTTACTAATTTTTATATTGTTTTTATATGTTCACAAGAACCTCCTCCAAATCATTTGTCTCATTATTGAAGATGCATTTATTTTTCTCTCACTAGATGTTCTAGATGAGAATAGAAGGTGTAACCTTCCAAATGATATTGAAGAAAGAGTTTTGGTGGAGAGGTCATGATTCAAATACTTCTAGTAGATCTAAAGGTAGTGGATCACTCCAATATCATTTTCTTTACAGCCATAACAACATGATCTTGAGAATGGACAGTTCAAGAGTAAGTGGTTTTTGGTTTCATGTTCTAAATCAAAAAGCACAAAATTAAAAAGAAGGGAAATACCTAGGTGATAAAATATATTAATGAATAAATTTTTTCCTTTTAGAGCTATCCAAGCAAATGACCCCACTTTTGGAAGTCCTACATTAGATCAATAGAATGAGAAGCATCTCTTTTTTGTAGTCGATCTGGGCTACTCAATGATATTGTTTCCTTGTTTGAATAAATATTTTTTCCTATAGGAAGGACACAAAATGAGGCAATCCTTGGAGTTGTTGTAGTGCAAGAGTCTCTTTTTGAGTTCCCTTTTTAGGATTATTTTTAATTTATAGGAATAGGAATTGAGGAAAGGTCTTTATAATGCATAGATGTCAGCCCATTATTATCTTGTATGAATAAATAGTCATTCACATTGACACCCCAATTTTCTTTAAGGAGAGATTTTATTTGATTTAAAGAAACCATGTGGGAGAGTGGAGGGAAGACATTCTAGGAATCCTCCCCAAAAATGGCTTTTCTCCCATCACAATTAACTAAGTTCAAGAAGGGAAGAAAGATATTCCTATAAATGATCATGAAATTCCACATATAAGAACCAGATAGAGGATTTAAGACCGTGAAGATTCATTATGGTGCATTAGAATCCATTTATTTTGATCTCAATATTGTTGTTCATTTTGAATTATGGTTAGTGAACATTTTTTGAACCAACTTTTCTCCTAAGGCCATATTTATTCTTTCCAAATTGTGTATACCTAATCCACCTATTGGTTTGGGAGTACACACTTTGTCCCAGGAAATGAGATGAAGTTTTTCTTTAGGATATTTTTTGCCTTTCCAATTTTTTTTTTAATTTGGATTCTATGTCAGCCAACACACCCTTAGCAATAGGGATAATTGACATTATATGATTAGGGATGGTGGCCAAGATAGTTTTGATCATGAGGAAACTTCTAGCTAGTGAAAGCCATGTATTTTTCCATGAGAATTGTTTTTTCTAAATGGATTTTGAAATGTTGTCCCGGTAATTTATATATATATATATATATATATATATATATATATATTCCAAAAAAGAGCGGAATGCCAAGATATTTACTTTGAAGTAATTCCTATTTGAAACCGAAGAAGTTAGATAATCTTTGAGAGACAAGTGAAGCAAAATTGTGGAAGATTTTTTTTATTTGGATGCATTTAATTTTTGACTTAATACATCACAATACTTATCCAAAACTTGTTTTTTGTTTATTCCTCTTGTATTGTTGCTTCCTTGAAAAGGATTGTGTAATTGATGGAGGATGTGTGTGATTTCCACTTCTGAGCATAGATATGGATGCTCTTCCATAATTTGAGACTATGTTTAGTTGTAATAAATTGACTAAGGGATTTGGAAAAGATGATGAATATCTATGGTGATAGTGGATCCCCTTTTCGAATATCTTGGGAAGGAGAGAAGAAACCACATGGCTTCCCATTAACTAGGTTGATAGAGAACTTAACTCCTGAAACACGTGAGATGCTCTAGTTACTCCATTTTTTTGAGAAACCAAATTTGATAAGTACCTTCCCTAAGACTCTCCAACTGAGTCTATCATAAGCCTTGAGTATGTATAGTTTGATAATCATTATTTCCATGTTATGTTGTTTGATGGAGTAGAGAAAATTAATTACAATTAATAATCCCTCAAATGCCTCCTTTCTCAGAAAAAATCCTCCTTGTTCTCCTGATATAATTTTAGGGAACAACTTTTCTAATCCATCTAAAATAAATTTGGTAAAAAACTTGTATATTGTATTTCAAAGGGAGATTGGTATGAAATTAACAAAGGTGTCAAGGATGCTCTTTTTGGGAATTAGGGATAAAAAAATTGTGTTGAACTACTTAAGGATGTTACCATTTTTTCTAGCCTCTTCAAGAGATGACCAGTTATTTATGCCCAAGAACTCCCAACATTTTTGGAAGAACAAGGATACAAGTCCATCAGGACTAGGTGCATTTTCAGGAGGCATTGAGAAAAATACTGACCTCACCTCTTCTATTGGAAATGGTTTGAGTACATATGAATTATCTTGAGCTCGTACTAGGGGAGTTATGTTGTCTAGTAGGCCTTGAAGTTCTATTTTAGTATTTATGTTCCCCTGAGGGGCTACAAAGATATTTGAGAAAATATGAAAAACCTCAAGTTGTAATTTTTTATTCTAAATTAGGAGATCCCTATTTGAATCCTTGATATAGAAGACTAAATTGGAAATAGACCTCAATTTGTCTAAGGTGAGGAATAATTTGGTGTTCCTTTCTCCATCATTGAGCCAAAGTTCTCTCATGTTTTTTGCCCAAACACCTCTTCTCTTGAGTATCTCTTTGTGTTTTTTTTTGTCCTTTTTTTTTCTCTTGGAAAGATGTTGAATTTATAACATTTTATACAATTCCTTCATTACTAGACTATAAATCTTATCCCCAAGATCAAGCTTCATAGTAAAAGTGTTTTTGAACACTTGATAATTCAATGTTTTGATGTGGGATTTTAAAATCTAAAGTTTTTGCAGAGTTGGTACATTCTTGAACCCTGTATATAAGGGGAACCTTACATCCAAAATTTGAGGAGTGGAAGGGATGGATCTTTGAACCAAATTTTTTCAAACTTGAAAGAGGACTTGGGTTTTTGTTGAGCAATCCAAATGATAATTTGACTTATAATAGAAAGTGGTCTAAGCCTGAAAAAGATGAAATTTCTAATTTAATGCAGCTATTAAGAGTGATAGATAATGGGTTGATGAGGAATCTATCTAATATATCTACAGTGTGAAAGAAGTTTGTCCTTTGATTTGTCCATGTGAATTTCCTACTTGATGGGACATAGTCTTTTAGCCCATTTTTAGACACAAAATCTCTAAAGTATTGCAATATTTTTAGTGGGGAACTATGCTACCCACTTTATCTTGAAGTGATAGGATAGCATTAAAGTCACCTCCAAAAATGATTGGCTCATCTAGGATATATGCACATGCCAATGATAGGGACTCCCATAGGATTTTCTTACACATTGTAGAGTTAGGTCCATACACATTGAATAATTGGAAGCATGTGTTGAGATGTTTCACTTGGATTTGAATCCAGTTTGCCTTGGCTGCCACTTTATGAATTTTTATTGTTGTCAATCAAGATTGTGCCTATAACAAGATGAAAAATATAGATATCCTATGGAACATGGAAACACTCTCAGGTTGTGGGTAAACTTATGGTGAGAGTGAATCTTTGGGATTTAAAGGCTGGTTCCTTTCGGTACTCACCTATAATAAAATTAAAAGAGGAAAGTGATATAAAGACATTGTGTGTAAATGGAAACCTAAACTAAAGGGTGCTACACCAATTTAATAATTTGACTTGTAGCTAACAACCTCACATAATTACTCATAAAAAGAACACTTCAAACTCACAACTCAATTAGACAAACCCTATATAATTCACTCTAATGAAAGGTCCTCGTATTCTAATATACGAAGAGGAAAACACTAATTTTTTCTCATATTCAAAATTAAAAAGTAAGACACAATCATATATCTACACCATGGGATATCATATTTTGCATTAAACACTAAAAGAAAATTGATTAAATAAATGTGAAAACTTAATTTTTGGATCAAATAACTCACAACCAATGATGGACAGAAAAATAATGGAGAAGGAATCAATATTTGTATATGAATAACTAGGAAATCTTCTACAAGCCATATGCCCTAAACATTCCACCAAAATTTTCAATGTGCAAAATAGGGGAAAAAAGTTAGAACCCTAAAAAATAAGGTGAAAATATAAGATATAGGCCAAGAATCATTAAGGGTCATATAGAAGGAGAAAAAAAAGGAGAAAGAGAGGTCAAACTACATGAAACATGCATTTAACCACCTCAAAACTCTCCCAAGCCCAAGTCAAACTCATGTAGAACTCCAACTCAATCATAAATGACTAAAAAATGCCCCAAAATCATGCAAAAATCCAATGGTCATATGCAGAAAGAAACCCCACCAAATCAGGAACCTAACTATGAGAAACATGTAGATAACTGATCTATAAGCACTCCTAACTTATATAGAACTAAAAATGACTTCCGAATAGACTCAAACTGCACAAGAACTCCTCAAAACTACTCTATGAAATTGAAAGAAAAAAAAAACCCTCCTTGGCCTATCTATTGGCAAGTTGTCTATACTGAGGTATATGACTAGATATAGTGTTGTCATTATGGCAACAAAGTCATATAGCAGTTTGGAGTCAGTGCACTTGATGTAAAGATCAAAATTTGGTTAAGTGTTGAAGACTAGACAGTGTACAGAGTTCCTGTAGCTCAGAGCATCAGTGCACATGTGTATGGATGAATTATGGTATGCGCCCTAGAAGTTAAGTTGGTTAGACTATATTCTTTCTTAGTCTATGAGGGCATGATCAGATGTGCAATGATGAGTAAGTTACAGTTAGTTGAAGTTGCACAGCCAGTGTGTGCTAGCAAAGAATAGACCATGGAGCTGACAGTCAGTATTTTGGTTTGTAATTGTAATGTAATATTGTAAAGGCTATGCACCCAATGTATTTAGGTTGCAGACATGTTTATATGTATAATTGTAAGCACCCTTAAGCCAATTCATTTGGAAGCATTGTTTGTAATTAGTTATAGGGCCGACCTAATTGTGTATTTTGTATGAACGTATAAATATAAGGTGCGCCCATTGTATTCGGTATGGAAGTTGATAGAGAGTTGTAATAAGAAGAGAAGAAGTGTGCGAAGAAACTAGAAGATGTATTAGAGCTTTGCTAGAGGTCAAAGCATCATCACATCAAAGGAACTGATCTAACAAGTAGTGTCACAGTGACAGTTCATCTTGCAGATATAGTGTGTATCTGAGATCGGAAGGTTGTAGCCTTCATCACTTGAGAAGTGAGATCTTAGATAGTGCATCCTCTCCCCTAACAGGGACGATTGTAAAAGAATCCTAACAGGTTCCAACCCTTAACAAGGTCTACTATACTTAAAGCATTGTAAAGCTACTCCTAACAGGGTAAAGGATCTTCTAACAAGGATCACAAAACACTAGTGTAGAATATTAGTGGGTATCAATTCCCATTGAGGTTTTTACCTGTTTGGGTTTCCCCGTAATCATATTGGTGTCATGTGTTGATTTCATGTTTCATGTTTATGTAAATGTTTATTTTAGTACTTAAGCATTTAAGTTCAGAATAAAGATTAAAGTGAAAAGTTAAAATATAGTGAACACTGATTCACCCCCCCCCCCTCTTAGTGTTCCCATTCCTAACAATTGGTATCAGAGTTGTGGTCCTCATCATAGAAGTTTAACCACTTGAGGAGATTATGGACAAAGCTAAAATGAAACATCTGAAAAGAAATCTTGAAGCTGCTCTTGAAGACCTGGACAAGTCAGAAAGAGAATCTAAAGAACTAAAGGATAAACTCAATGATGCTCAATTAGTCATCAAAAAGCTAAGGAAAGATTTGAAAGAATGCTCTACCAGTGATCTAGGGACAATGGTCAAGAAGATGAATGAAGAAACTAAATCCTTGAAAGAACAACTTGAAGAGTTTGATGATAAGCTGACTAATAATCAGAAAGTCTGTGATGAATAGATCAAAGAGAACCTTCAACTGAATGAAGAACTAAGGCAAGCAAACATGGAAATCTTGGAGCTAAGGAATAGAAAAAAAATCTTGGAGTTTGAATTGAAAGAAACAAAGAATCATATTGACAAGTTACACACCAGTTCTAATTTGGTAGAATCTCAGTTGTATGCAAGGAGAGCTAAAGGAGACACTAGCTGTATTGGATACAATGAAGCACAAAATTAGATTGACAATATGCGAGCAAGAAAGGATTCACAAAAGGACTCTACTGATGCTGAAAAGACTGAAGATCAATCCAAAGATAATGGTGGACTAGCTAAGAATGAGCGCAATCAAGTAGAATGTACTTGTTTTGCATGTAACAAGCATGGAAACATTGCAAGGAACTATACAGAGGTAAGACCTTTAAATGGTTACTGTTACTCATGTAACAAGTTTGGTCATAGAGCTATGAATTGTAATACTATCAAGAAGAATAGGATTCAACAAGATCAAAGAAATCAAAATCAGACAAATGTAAGAAGTTCTTAGAATGTTACATGCCAGATATGTAACTATAATGGTCACACAAAAAAAAAAGTAGAATGGTGACTCATGTCAATGCGCTGAGGAATATAAGACCTCCAGTCATTTGTCACTCTTGTAACAAGGCTGGACATATCTCAAGGTTCTGTAGATCAAGGGCGCAAGGTTAGGGAAGCCCTAAAAAGGCCGAAGAACCAGTTTTGGATCCCGTAGGAAAAGTTAATTTTGTCAAAGCCTTAGATGATGTGAGCATGATTTGGTCAAATAAAAAGGACACGACTGATGAGAATGTATTGGATGCATCTGTAGTGGATGCAACCTCTACATCTAGATGAATGGCCCTCAGGGTCATAGGGGGAGCTAATTTAGCTCTAGACCCCTGCGTGGCTAGTATACTCATCCTCAGAGTATGCGCCTTTGGACTTAAGCTTTTGGAGTATAAAGGTACCTATGTGCTAGAGTGCACATGCTGATTGTGAACAAAACTCAAGTTGCAAATTTTGAAGTGACAACATGGTTTACATGACTTGCATTGATGGAGGAATTTTCACTTTTAAGTACACAAAAAGTTATTTGATTGCTCATTGCATTCAAATTCAAAGTGATAGAAAGTAGAAAGAGCCTTGGAAGTTGTTATGAAGACTTGGAGATTGATCTATCAGTGCTTGTAGTGCATTTGGTCAGTTGTAGAAACCCCAAGCTCATTGCGCCGATTCGGAAGCCTTCAGATTATCTCAAAGTTCAATTGGAAAGTGTTTACAAGTAAGTCATGGCCACTCCCATTATTTATGATGTCACTGAGAAGAAGAGATATGTTTTCAAGAAAAATCCATTTAAATCAACCCTAGATAATTTAGAGGGAGCTTTCTCCTGCATGCCTATGGGAATCATGCATGTGGAAGATATTAGGGCATATATCTACTATAAGAAGGAACCAGTTGGATTGGATAGGCTAAGAGCACACATGGATACCATGCTAAAACCTAACAAAACATTCATGGATGAATATGTCAAATGGAATGATCATCCTATTGTTGAGTATGCTATGGCATATGAATTCTATGAGACAAAATGGATAAAAATCTTATTGAGCATAATTCATGATGATTTTTTTTGGATTGGTGATGCACTAGTAAGAATCACCAGTGACTTGATTCATGAGATGACATGCCTTTCTAGGACAGGTGTCATCCTTCCTGTGGGCAAGGATGTCAGGAAAATAGTTGAGAAAACTTGTAAGTCTAGGAGTGATAGGCACAGCATGAAAATCAAGCCTATTGAGCAAGCTGACATCAAATTGATGTCAATGATACTGGGATACAGGTTTCATCACACCAGCAGGGTGAATAGTGTGTCTGCAGGCACTATTTTAGCAGCCATTAGACTAGTAAAGGAAGATGGTGAGTTCAACTTCTGTGAGATCTTGTGCGCATAGTTGATTGATAACATCAAAAGCTATCAAACATGAAAAGACAAAGATATTCAGGTTTGGTTCATTAATCATCTATATGTACCTTCATATAGTTGGGAGAGTATCATATTTGTATTTGGACAAATCCATTCCAACCATGCCTTAGATATCCAACAAAGCATCCACGGAGAGCACATTGAGAGATTATGTGACATTGGAATTGAAGACCTTCAAGGTCAAGATGCAAATGAGGTACAAGATTCCAGAGAGCATTATGGAAAAGTACAAAGATAAAATTTGCTTTATGGTGGAAATAGATACAACTTGTATGGAAGTTGTTGAGCCAAGAACTAAGTGGATTCATCCACTTGGTTATGAGGTAGAGGAACAAGTCCTTGAAGCATATGCGCATGTACTACTTTCAGCCCCCAAAGATCCTAATGAACCTAGGTGGGGAACATATGAGGAGAAAACCAGAGAAGTAGATGCAAAACTTAATAGCACAACAACAAAAAGAAAGGTTGCTAAAGTCACATCAGAGATCTTGAGAATACATGGTGTATCTCAAGTAGGCCTTGACAAGGCAAGGGAAGAGAAGATTGCTTTGGAAATGAAAAGCACAACAACAGAAGAAGAACAAGAAGATCCTAAGATGAAGAAGATAAAAATAGAAAAAGATGACAGTCAGAAGGATATAACTGATGACACTCCTTCTACACCCAAAGAAACTAGTGATTCAAATGCTCCTCCAGAGTATAAGCCAATAATCAAAAGGAAGAAAGAAACTAGCACTAGTCATCCATCCTCATGAGCTACAAGGAGCAAGAAAAACATTCAAGCACCTCCTAAGGTAGGATTCAGACCTAGCCTTAAAGTATTGAGCACTGGAATTGTTGATGAGGGCATAATTGATCAAGTAGGGAAGTTTTATGAAACATACAGTGAGATTGACAAATCAAAAATACATGATATGATTGTCAAACATATGATAAAGTTCAAGAAAATAGTACTTGAATTGAAAACAAAAATTCCAGATAAATTTTAGGAGATAATGGATTCCTTGAAGAGACAAGCCACTGAAGAAGACTTCAGAATAAGGGAACAAATTCTTGATTCCACTCTTCCAGTATGTTTTGTTGAAGAAAAGTCACTATTGTTGAATTTGGTGAAGCCGCACTTAAGGTAAAAAATGAGAACACTAAACCTCATGAACAAATACTATGAGCTGATTTCTAAGGAAATAGAAAAGGCCTTTGGGAAGGTATTCTTAGAACAGCGCATGAAACCTATGTCTGCGCCCATCTCTCAAGTACCTAGTAAGCAAGACATTGCAGTAGAGACCATCAAGGTATAGTCTACAAGTCCTCAGGATTTAGCACTTGTAGTGGAAACAAATTGAGTTGGATAAGTCTGCACCCATATCATAATCACTCAAGGACAACACCATTATCATTGATAATGTGGAGATAGCCATGGAGGCCACTGACATAGAATTGGAAAAGTTTGAGGAAGCTTTTGTGAGCACACAAGAAGCTAAGATTTTATGCAGCAGCACACCTCCCACTCATCAAGAAGAGGTATTGATTGAAAACATATCAGATGAGAAAGAAGAAGAGAAAATGGAAGAGGAAGAAAAGAAAGTACAAGAAGAAGAAAAAGAACAAGAGAAAGATGAAACTTCTATTGAACTAACCAAGGTAAAACTAGAAGTGATGGATAGCACTCCCATCACTCCCTCCTCAACATTGTTTTCAAGTTTGAAACTTGACACATCTAGTTTGGACTCATGGAAAGAAGAAGACCCAATTAAGTTCAGCATCCTAGCTATGGAGAATGCAAAGGAGAAACAAGTAATGAGAAATCCTCTCCTTGTGGAATCAGTGAACATACTGAACAGTTTGTTCCCTATGGACATGAAAGTGAATAAGGTATACTCAGTTGATGATGTGAGTATAGTTATCTCATAGTTCAAAAGTAATTTTTCTAGCCTTGAAGAATTTGCATCCAAAGTTGCAGAAGAGAAGTACCTGAAGAAGAGATTGAATGAGTTGATCAGAAAATTTGCACTAGATCTGGATTCAATCAAGACATGACAAGCATCCTTAAAAGAATTTGTTGATCAAGGAAGGAACTTCATTGTAGACTGCATGGATCAGGATAACCTTACTGATGCCCATCTTAAGACAATACAAGAAGCAGAAGCTATGATTGAGCAAGTAAAGAGTTTAGTGAAAGACACATCCACTGATGTGAACATGTGCAACAATGTCTACAAAGGTCAGTTGGACAAAATTGAGAAGGTAGAGAAAGAAATGGCAAAGATAAGGTCTAGACAGACTCAGTTGAGGAATGCTCTTGTGCCCTCACTAGATATTCTCAATCAGAACATAAAAGATATTGATGCCACTATGATAACCTATGATCAAGGTATGAGCACAGATTTGAAGAAGATGGAGAAGCTTCAATATGATTTATGCGCCCACCTCTAGATAGTTAACTCTTTGATAAATTTTTGGAAGAAGGAGATCCAAAACCTCAAGATAGCATATCCAGATGTTTTCCCTAAGTATGTGTAGATACAATTTTTTGGTACACCTTTGTCATTAATGTCAAAGGGGGAGTTGTGTATAGAATATGGAGTATAATATGTATAGGGAGATATAAGATTATGTGTAAAATGTATAGAAGACAAAAGTTTTTTGTGATAAGGGACAGTTAGCAACGTGGCCATATTCATTTTTTGCCATCAATGACAAAGGGGGAGATTGTTGGAAAGTTGTCTATACTATGGTATATGACTAGATATAGTGTTTTCATTATGACAACAAAGTCATATAGCATTTTGGAGTCAGCGCACTTGATGTAAAGATCATAATTCGGTTAAGTGTTGAAGACTGGACAATGTACAAAGTTCCTTTAGCTCAGAGCATCATCGCATGTGTGTACAGTTGAATTATGGTATGCACCCTAGAAGTTAAGTTGGTTAGACTATATTCTTTCTTATTCTATGAGTGCATGATCAGATTTGAAAGGATGAGTAAGTTACAGTCAGTTGAAGTTGCACAACTAGTGTGTGCCAGTAGAGAATAGATCATGGAGCTGATAGTCAGTATTTTGGTTTGTGATTGTAATGTAATATTGTAAAGGCTATGTGCCCATTGTATTTAGGTTTCCAACATGTTTATATGTATAATTGTAAGCATGCTTAAGCCAGTTCATTTGGAAGTGTTGTTTGTAATTAGTTATAGGGCCGACCTAATTGTGTATTTTTTATGAGCATATAAATATAAGGTGCACCCATTGTATTTGGTATGGAAGTTGATAGAGAGTTGTAATAAGCAGAGCAGAAGTGTGCAAAGAAACTAGAAGATGTATTAGAGCTTTGCTAGAGGTCAAAGCATCATCGCATCAAAGGAACTGATCTGACAAGTAGTGTCACAGTGACAGTTCATCCTGCATATATAGTGTGTATCTGAGATCAGAAGGTTGTAGCCTTCACCACTTGAGTAATGAGCTCTTGGACAGTGCATCCTCTCCCCTAATAGGGATGATTGTAAAAGACTCCTAACAGGGTCTGACCCTTAACAAGGTCTACTGTACTTAAAGCATTGTAAAGCTACTCCTGACAGGGTAAAGGATCTTCTAACAAGGATCACAAAACACTAGTGTAGAATATTAGTGGGTATCAATTCCCACCGGGGTTTTTACCTATTTGGGTTTCCCCGTAATCATATTGGTGTCATGTGTTGATTTCATGTTTCATGTTTATGTAAATGTTTATTTCAGTACTTAAGCATTTAAGTTCAGAATAAAGATTAAAGTGAAAAGTTAAAATATAGTGAACACTGATTCACCCCCCCCCCCCCCCCCCTCTCAGTGTTCCCATTCCTAACACTATCTACATGTGTGATAAAACAAAAATGCACTCTAAGTCCATCTGAAACACAAAATCTTCCTCCTCCATAATAGCATATGCAAGAGTTAAAAAAATACCTGCTTTCCCAAAATCTGAACTCATGTACAAAAAATAACTTCTCTCTCCAAGTACATTCCTAAAAATCTGGAAAAAATATCACCTCCATGTGTAATGCCACTATGTAGAAATTTTTTTCTTCTCTTAGCACATGCCGAAAATCCACTCTTTAGCCCTCCATGTAACCCCTTCAAATATTTTATATCATTTGTTATTGTATTTAATATTTAATAAATAGTAATTAGTACTATTTAATAAATATTAAATATATAATAAAAATTTTCAATAATAAATAATATTATATTATATATACTTAACTCATATTTATTAAATGGTATATTAAAAACTATTTAATAAATATAGATTAAATATATACAATATTATACATCAAAAAGAATGGGTCCCCATAGGGTATATTGATTATCTTTACTTTTCCATCAAAAAGAAAAACAAAAAAATTCATATTGACTACAGGCTGTATTAGGGTATTCCAACCCCAATCTTGAGTTCATTTGCATTTTTCCTTTTCTTGGAACCTTCTTTGAGACTCCCCCAGCATGGAATGAGGGTTTTTGCTAGTCTACGGGTTCCCTATGAAGACACCTCTATGACATTTTTCTCTTGCAAACTTGCAGGTTTAGGTACTGGGACTTTCATGGCTTCCCTTCTCCTTCTTGTTCTTGTAGAAAATGACAAAAACACTTTATTTCCTCAGTCGACATGAGCATTGGCTGTAACTTTTTTGCTTACTTTATATTCTCTACTAGATTTTAAATTTTGGGCATGTTAATGGCCATGACTGCTGTTGGGATTATGTGAATTTATGAATTTTTTGGATATTTTCTTACAAGTTCTTCACATTTTTCTATCGAATCTGAAAATCTTGTCCTTTTTTTTCTATTTGTGCTCCTAGGTTCAAAGTCTTAACCTATCTGGAGATGACCATACAAGTTGTAATCAATCTCTTGAAGCCCTTTCACCCATAGCTCATCATGTGGAAATTATTTGACTTATGGTGGTTTCTACAATTCTAAACTCTATTTGTAGAAGAAACATACACACTTGATGTTGAATCTTTGTCAGACAAAAATAAACAAAAATCCCTCATTATTCTCTATGTATTTGATGATTTCCACATTTCTATTTGGACGTAGCTTCAAAGTTTTCTCTATATAATGTATTGAATCTATTCAAAATTTATGAAAACTCTTTGAATATTATCTTTAAAAAAAATTGTGTCTGAGTATTCATTTGCTTCAAGACTTTGCAGATAGAGATTGTGTTTTTCATATTTTCACTCGAACTTTAAAATTTGACAGTCTAAATGCTTGATGGTTTGAGAATTTATTCTTTGTTAAAACCCTAGTTACAGTTTTACCCCTATAGACCACACTTATATTTGAATTTTATGAACTAATTGATGACTTCTAATCAGTTGATGGTTTTTTGTACTAGTATGATTTCTCCCTAGAATAAGTTGATGGTTTTTCCCTAAAAGATTACATCTAGGTATTGCATTGCCCACCCATAATTTACTTTTTAGTATTGGTGCTAGAATCTTTTGGATCAACTTTCATGTGTGTGCTAGTTATTTTCATGATGATGATCTATATGTTAGGATTTTATAATGTTGGAGATTTGCCAACAGGCCAATACTGACTATATGTTTGTCATTGATGACAACATATGGAAAGTAGCATGTGTGGAAGTCTTATGCAATAATATTTTAGTATATGTAGTATAGACATGATATCATCATGATATCATGGGCACAGAGGTTAACTATTAGTACAGATAGTTATATAGTAGCTTGTGTCAGTAGTGTTCCTGACAGAGTAACAGGCAGTGTTTTGTGTGTGGTTATCCGTATAGTTATCATGGAGCCTTGCATGCTTGGATATATGTTGGAGACATGTTAGTGATGTTTTAGTTATGGACACATATTCTATTAATGAGTAGAAGTATAGTTATGTAGTCGTTATTCGCCAGCAGTAGTTTCTTGTGTTCATTCAAAAGAGCCGACATATATTTTATTGGTTCTTGAGTTATGCCTATCTTATTGGTTCTTGAGTAAAGTACTTGTGCTATTCGTTGGAACTAATCCAGATAGTAGGTCAAAGTGTAGTTCACCAAGATCCAGATATAGTGTGTATCTATTATTCAAAAGGTTGTAGCCTTCGCCCCTTTGAGCAATGAGCTCTCAGACAATGCGTCCTCTCCCCTAATAGGGACAATTGTAAAAGACTCCTAATAGGGTCCAACCCTTGACCAAGTCTACTGTACTTAAGATATTGTAAAGAAACTCCTAACAATGTTGAGGATCTTCTAACAAGGATCATTATACACTAGTATAGAATATTAGTGGGTATCAAGTCCCACCGGGGTTTTTACCTATTTGGGTTTCCCCGTAACCAAAATATTGGTGTTGTGTTCATGCGTTCTTTCATTGTGTTTATGCTTTATGTTTAAGTATACTTAATTGGATAAAGAATTGAATCTTATAGATAACTGATTCACCCCCCCCTCTCAATTATCTATTGGGACTATTCCTAACAATTGGTATCAGAGCCAAGTGCCTCAGAGAGAAAGTTTAACAGCTCAAGGTTGATTAGATGGTGTACTTCAGTAAAGAAAGTCCTAAGTTTGATGGAGAGATTTAGCTTGATTGGAAGAACAAGATGGTGACCCATTTACAGTGAATTGGTTTTGAATTTTTTGATGTGACTATCAAAGTAGAAAAGATACCTACCCTAGAAGACCTTGCATAGGAAGATGCTACTGATAGGCAAAAGGAATTATTTCATCAGAATGGTATTGCTAAAGAAGCCCTTATCAGTGCCCTATCTGATGGTGAGTTTTTAGAAATAAAAAAGGTAGATACAGCCCACAAAATATGGAAGCACCTAGAAGACATATTTGAAGGAGACAAACAAGATAAGGATGCGTGAAAAAAGACATGGAAGAAAAGATACAATGCATTAGAGATGCTACCTGAAGAAAACATCAGAGCTTATAATCAAAGGATAAATGAAGCAGTTGTCAGAATCAGAAACAATGGTGGAGAGATCTCAGAGGAAGATATTATGGACAAGTTGATGACTACTCTTACTCTAGAATATGAAAGCAAGATCAATATCCTTGATGACACCATGCAACTTACATCTAATTTCAAGAGAGAGACCTTGATTAGCAAAATCTAAGCTTTTGAGATTTCAAGATTAAAGATAGAACCAAAGAGTGAGACAACCTTCAAAGCAATAGTTCATGGTAAGAAATCTACAAACACTTCTGGTAATTTTGATGATGATGATGAAGAGAAAACACTAGATGATTTCATTTCTATGATTTCCAAAAGAGAAAAGAAAGGAAAATGAAAATATGAAGGTCAATTACCATTTAAGTTCTTTTCATGTAATAAGATCGATCACTTTGCATCTAAGTGTCCTACTAGAGCTAGAAAGTTCAAAAAGGATTACAAGCCTAAGTATTCTAAGGAATGCTACTATGCTGGAGATGGAGTTTTAGATAAAGAATCTGGTGAAGAAGAAATTGGATTCATTGCTATTATAGAAAAAATGAATAATAAGACAACTCATGAAGATAAGAAAGAGAATCAAGAGCTTGCATTAATTTCACAACCAGACATAAGGACAGATTGGATTATAGACAGTGGTTGTTCACATCACATGATAGGTGATAAAGGTAGGTTTGTTTATTTGGACAAAAATAATGGAGGTATGGTCAGATTTGGAGACAACACTCCTAAACCAATAGTTGGTAGAGGAGCCATCACTTTGGATGGGAAGAACAGTACTGATGATGTTCTTTATGTTGATGGTTTGAAACATAACCTTCTCAATGTTGGTCAGTTACTTAGAAAAGGCTATCAGTTGGAGTTCAAAGATGACAAATGCATCATTAACAACAAAGATGGTGTTATCATTGCATCAGGCTCAAAGACAAGAGGTAATGTTTTTCAACTCAATTCAGAAGTAAGTTGTTTTTTTGCTAAAGTTGATGACAGTTGGTTGTGGCATAAAAGACTTTCATATCAACTTTGATAACATAGTAAAGATAAGAAATGTTAAGGAAGTAAGAGATCTACCTAGGATAGCCAAGCCAGTTGATACAAGGAATGTGTGATGGGGTCCAAGCATGTGATAAATTCATTCAGGAGCAAGAAGAATTCAACAGAGAACAAGTTGGATCTGATTCATATAGACCTATGTGGTCCAACTCAAACAAGATCATACTATGGTGAAAGGTACTTCATTTTGTTTGTTGATGATTACACTAGGATGATGTGGGTTGCTTTCTTGAAAGATAAGTCAGAAGCATTTGAGAAATTCAAAATATTCAAAGCTAAGGTTGAGAATGAATCTAGACTAAAGATAAAATGTTTGAGATTGGATAGAGGAGGAGAATTCACCTTTGACAGATTCTATGAGTACTGCAAAGAACATGGCATAAAGAGACAGTTAAGTACACCTAGAACCCTTTAGCAAAATGGAATTGTAGAGAGAAGGAATAGGATCATTCTTGATATAGCGCGCACCATTATGATAGAAGGAAAAGTTGCACACACCTATTGGAGAGATGCGGTCAATATAGCAGTCTATACCATCAATAGAATTCAATTAAGGCCAGGCGCTGACAAAACAACATATGAGCTATGGTTTGGTAATGTTCCCACAGTAAAATACTTTAGAATCTTTGGAAGCAAGTTCTACATCAAGAGGGATGAAGCAGTAGGCAAGTTTTATGCAAGAAGTGATTAAGGTATTTTTCTTGGTTACTCTACTAAAAGTAAAGCTTATAGATGTTTCAATTTAAGATTGAAAAAGATCATTGAAAGTTCTCATGTGAAGATTGATGAAAAGTTTATGATTCAAGAAAGATATCATAATTACTCACCCATGATTGAAGAAGAACCTAGACCCTCCACTAGTGAGATAGTTATTGAGGAAATGTTTGACAATATTGATGTGTTATTCAATGACCCTGAGACAAGTGAAGAAAATACTCCTAAGGCTGATGAGTCAGCATCACCTAAAGTTCTGAAGTTTACATCCAGAAATAATTCCAAGGAAAACATCATTGGAGATCAGAGCGGTAAAGTCTTAACAATGTCACAAGAAAAGAACTCAGCTAGCAATGAAGCGATATGTTTACTATCTCAGACTGAACCTTAAGTGTTGAAGATGCTTGTAATGATTCAGATTGGCATGATGCTATGAAAGAAGAACTTGATCAAATTATTAAGAATGACACTTGGGAACTGGTCCCAAGACCTAGTGATAAGAATGTGATTGGAACAAAGTGGATATTCAGAAACAAGATGAATGAAGATGGTACAGGAGTAAGAAATAAAGCAAGAGTAGTATGTAAGGGATATGCACAAAGAGAAGGCATTGATTATTCAGACACATTTGCACCTATGAGCATATTAGAAGCTATTAAGTTGTTTTTAGCCTATGCTATAGTCAAAAAATTCAAAGTTTATCAGATGGATGTCAAGTCAGTATTCCTAAATGGAGATTTGAAAGAAGAAGTATACATTGAGCAGCCATAAGGATTCACCTTATCAGATAGACCTGATATGGTATGCAGATTGAAGAAGGCCCTCTATGGACTTAAGCAAGCCCCTAGAGCATGGTATGAGAGACTAGATGGATACTTAACAAAGATTGGATTCAAGAAAGGAGCATAAAATTGTAATCTATTCATTAGAGAGACATCTGAAGGTTTACTACTTGTAGCTATATTTGTTGATGACATTATCTTTGGAGGTAATGACAAGCGTAGTGCTGAATTTGCCAAAGAAATGCAGAATGAGTTTGAGATGAGTATGATTGGTCTTATCAAATACTTTTTGGGACTAAATGTGTAGCAAACAGAAAAGGAATTTTTATTAACTAGTCAAAATATGTGAAAGAGATACTGAAGAAATTCAAGATGATGATTGCAAGCCAGTAGGAACCCCTATGCTCACTGGATGCAAGATTACAAAAGAAGATGACTCACCAGCAATATATATAACATTATATAAGTCTATGATTGGTAAACTCATATATCTTACTCAGACTAGACCTGATATTTCCAATGCAGTTGGCATAGTTGGAAGATTTGCAGCATAACCTAAACAAAGTCACCTCATGGCAGTAAAGAGAATATTCAAATACTTGCAGGACACTATAGATTATGGTATATGGTATCCTAATTCAAAAAATGTTGAGCTTCATGTGTACACTGATGCAGATTGGATAGGATGTGTTGATGATAGAAAGAGTACTTCAGGTGGAGCAATGTTTCTTGGTGATAGACTTGTCACTTGGACAAGCAAGAAACAAAATTGTATTTCTCAGTCAACAACAGAAGTGGAGTATGTTGTAGCAGCCTTGAATTGTTCTAAAATTGTTTGGATCAAACAGATGATAAAGGATTTTGGAATTCAGATTGATTATCCCATTGTTATTCACTATGATAACACTAGCACTATCAATATGTCAAAGAACCCTGTGATGCATGCAAAGACAAAGCACATTGAGATCAAGTATCACTTCCTAAGAGAGAAAGTGGTAGAGAAAAAAGTCAAGTTGGACTATGTGAGTACTAAAGATCAATTGGTAGATATATTCACAAAGCCCTTGCCTAAGGATACTTTTGAGTATCTCAGGGAGAAGTTGGGAGTAATTCCCTTCCCTGATTCTGCTTAGAAGAAAGAAGGAAAGGCATCAGTCCTCAGGGATTGATGGAAGGTTGACTACTCTACCTCAGGAGTAGTACCAGTGCTTAAAATAAATGGCCCCCTTTTTGCATTGATGTCAAAGGGGGAGTAATATACAGAGAGTCATGAAAAATAGAAGTAAAAAGGAGGAGTAATAAACTAAGGGGGAGCAGTATTCAGTTTTGGCAGCAGTACAGTTGAGGAAATGGAGAATATTAGAAAATATTACAATAGGAGGAGGATTCATCTTTGGTGGAGTTTTGAAGAGGAAATGGAGAATGTTATAAAAGAATTGTTCATTTGGGTTGGTGGTGGTTTTTCATTCCACTTGTTTCCATCAATGCCAAAGGGGGAGATTGTTGGAGATTTGCCACTAGGCCAGTATTGACTGTATGTTTGTGATTGATGACAACATATGGAAAGTAGCATGTGTGGAAGTATTATGTAGTAAGATTTTAGTATATGTAGCATGGACATGATGTCAGCATGATATCATGGGCGTAGAGGTTAACTGTTAGCATAGACAGTTATATAGCAGCTTGTGTCAGCAGTGTTCCTGACAGAGTAATAGGCAGTGTTCTATGTATGGTTGTCTGTATAGTTATCATGGAGCCTTGCACACTTGGATATATGTTGAAGACATGTTAGTGATTTTTTAGTTATGGATGCATAGTCTGTTGATGAGTAAAAGTAAAGTTATGCAGTCATTATTCACCAATAGTAGTTTCCTGTGTCCATTCAGAAGAGACGACAAAGATTTTATTGGTTCTTGAGTTGCACCTATCCTGTGGGTATGTGCCCTTGTATTTAAGCTTAGAGGAGAGTTATTGATGTTTTGTTAAGAGCTCATAATTTAATTTAGCTTATAGAGAAAGATCCAGTTGTTTTGGTAGAATCGACAGTGTGTAGCGTGCGTCTACAAATATCTTATTGGACAGGTCCTAGAATGTGTTGCGTGCATAGTAGAGTCAAAAAAATGTTTATTAGAGTTTGTTATGGTTTCTCTAATATGATTTCAAGGTGGTTCTAATAGGCCGAATTGATTATATAATTTAGAGGAAAGATATTTATAGGCAGTCATTTGTGATTGCTGGAGTGTGGTTCATAGTTGATTAAGTAGAGAAAAGAAGAGTGTGCATAGTGTTGAGCCATCAGAAGAAGGTCTATGTGACCAAGTAAAGTACTTGTGCTATTCATTGGAACTGATCCAAACAATAGGTCAAAGTGCAGTTCACCAAGATCCAGATATATTGTGTATCTATTATTCAGAAGGTTGTAGCCTTCACCCCTTTAAGCAGTGAGCTCTCAGACAATGCGTCCTCTCCCCTAACAGGGACAATTGTAAAAGACTCCTAACAGGGTCTGACCCTTGACCAAGTCTGTGGGTATGCGCCCTTGGATTTAAAATTAGAGGAGATTTATTGATGTTCAGTTAAGAGCACATAATTTAATTCAACTTATAGAGAAAGATCCAGTTGTTTTGGTAGAGTCGACAGTGTGTAGCATACGTCTACAAATATCTTATTGGATAGGTCCCAGAATGTGTTGCGTGCATAGTAGAGTTGACAAAATGTTTATTAGAGTTTGTTATGGTTTCTCTAATATGATTTCAAGGTGGTTCTAAGAGGCCGAATTGATTATATCATTTAGAGGAAAGATATTTATAGATAGACATTTGTGATTGCTGGAGTGTGGTTCATAGTTGATTAAGTAGAGAAAAGAAGAGTGTGTGAAGTGTTGAGCCATTAGAAGAAGGTCTATGTGACCAAGTAAAGTACTTGTGCTATTCATGGGAACTAATCTAGACAATAGGTCAAAGTTCAGTTCACCAAGATCCAGATATATTGTGTATCTATTATTCAGAAGGTTGTAGCCTTCACCCCTTTAAGCAGTGAGCTTTCAAACAGTGCATCCTCTCCCCTAATAAAGACAATTTTAAAAGACTCCTAACAGGGTCTGACCCTTGACTAGGTCTATTGTACTTAATATGTTGTAAAGAAACTCCTAATAGGGATAAGGATCTTCTAACAAGGATCATTATACACTAGAACAAAATATTAGTGGGTATCAAGTCCCACCAGGGTTTTTACCTATTTGGGTTTCCCTGTAACCAAAATATTAGTATTGTGTTCATGTGTTCTTTCATTGTGTTTATGCTTTGTGTTAAAGTATACTTAATTGGATAAAGAATTGAAGCTTGTAGATAACTGATTCACCCCCCCCTCTCAGTTATCTCTTGGGACTATTCCTAACACATAAACATTCAAGGTTTATTGGTTTATGGAAAGTATTTTTGGGTTTTGATTTTACTTTCTCTTTGGCTCTTTGGCTGGGAACATTAGGGTAGGTTATCTAGGAGCATAGTAGGGAATTGGCTTACTTTGGAGGCACTGGAGCCCTAAAGTGGTTTCTTGGGTATCCTTTGTAAGTTGACTTAATAAGTGATAACTTAATAAATTTACTGAGAGAAAACATTACTAAGATAATTGTGTTCGTTACCCATGCCTTGAGTGCTAGTATAGGCTAAGGATGGAAGTGGGAGAAGATGCTTGCCTGTCTAGGAAACGTTGAGGTCTAGCATGATTGGCTTTCTTATCTTCATGAGAGGATTACTAGTTCCACATGGGTCTTACTTGAGAGTCTAGGGTCTAGAGTAACCAGTCCAAGATAACTCAAGTATTTGATGATGTACAAACACTTCCCTATATGTGTCCTAGGTTCCTATGTTGCATTTGGTACACCTAATTTTTCTCGTGATCATTTATACTTGATAAAGTTGTAACCACTTATTACCATTTTATCCTATGTACCATTGCTTTATTCTTTCTTTTTTGATTGTTTCCTTGAGTGAGGTATGGTGCTATCTCCTCAACACCATAGGAGTGGACCTCTTGGTTCCACGTGGTTGGTTGGTAGTGATTATATTACCATTGAGATCCGACATTTGTGACTTTGTGTTTGGATGATCCTTGATGCTTGAACTATCTTCTTGTTCATTGCTTGGAAAATTTCTTGTTATTATCATGAGATGTATATCTTATATTTCATTTTATGTATTAGTTAGTGATAGTGATTCTAGAGATGTATATGTATTTGTAGTATATTATTGTTATCCCTATGACATGTACAATGGAAGATGTATTATCTTGAAGACTATGATGTATCAATTTGTATCTTGTTGTATGTACCTTTGATTACATTTATCTCATGAATGTATCTTATGTTATCTCTATTTGAGCATTAAAGATTATCATTAGTATCAAAGACATCGGTTGGTTACCTATGCTACTCTAGTTAGTAACTGTAAGTACTTCACGTTAGTCAGTTAAGTCCTTACACTGAGCATCATGGCAATTCTACTGAGCATCTGTGAACACTGATACCGAGTGACAGTAAACACTAAGCAGACTGGATACTGAGCACTAGTATAATTATCAAATAGAATATACAGTGTTTATCGAGGAGGACAAAAAATGGCATAGTAATTAGGAATGGCACACTTATCTATGCAAAGGGTTACAACAAAATCACAAAACATTTTACCAAGATTGATGATCATTTATTGTAAGATTCCATCATTAATTGCAATGATGATATTTTTGTAATTTCTTGATCTAGGTTATTTTTGTACACCGTAGATCTTAGGGTTTTCTCTAAGATATTGTAACCTAATTTTTTTAGGCGGCAAAAGTAGTATGCTATATAAATGTAATTTC
This sequence comes from Chamaecyparis obtusa, assembly GCA_027943335.1. NCBI lineage: Eukaryota > Viridiplantae > Streptophyta > Pinopsida > Cupressales > Cupressaceae > Chamaecyparis > Chamaecyparis obtusa. Next base: position 1,392,828 of record BSBK01002401.1, read on the forward strand.
ATATTATTTTTATATGCGTGAGAGAGAAGCTTGACAAGGAAGTTATGAACAAAGAAAGAAGTTCTTGAAGCATTAGCCAACTTCAAGAATATCAGTTATCAGATAGAGTAGAACAATATTCAGAGATATTCAGATTAAGCAGAATTAGACAAGGCTACCGAGCAGTTCAGAGTAGAGATTTTATAAAAAGGTAATATTTATTCAATATTTCATTGATCTGTATCAGAAAAGATAGAGTTGTCATTAGCAGATATATTCTTGTTATTTTCTCATCATTGTAACAAATTTTGGTAAAATCTCTTAACAGAGTAGACCTAACAGTCTTTTTGTAAATATCTTAACCGAGTGCACACTCAAGTAGTGTTGTTAAAATCCTATCACTAGGTAGATCTAATTGATCTAATATGTTACTCCTAACAGGGTAAGATCACCAGAAGTGATCACCACTTGTAGCCCTAACAAGCAAACCTTTTCTATCTGCAGTAGTAAAGAATTTGTGGGTGTCATCCCAACCACAGTTTTTACCTTATAACAAGGGTTTCTGCATTACCAAAATACTTTAGTTATGTGATGGTTATCTTGTTGATTTCATGTTATTTACTTTAATAGTTAAATGAATGAATGATGCATGCAATGGATTCAAGTTATATTTGAAGGTTACTACTATTTGTTGTTTAAAGTTTGAGAGTTGAAAGTTTTTGTGGGCACTGATTCAACCCTTCCCTCTCAGTACCCTATCTCTCCAATCCAACCATGGGTATCAAAGCTCAAATCTCTTATTGGATGGTTTAACCACTAAAGAGTAAAGATCTAACCATGGAGAGATGTAATTAGGATAAGACTATAGAAAATCAAAATATTCAAATGCAAATGTTTGTTGAGTAGTATAAACAGGCTAAGGATGAATTGAAGAAATTACTAGTTGAGAGGAAGAACCTAGCTATTCTGCAAAATGAGATTGGTTACCATGAAGAAGAGATTGATGATTTATTTGATAACATTGGATCTAGTTCAGGAAGTATTTTTGGTGGATCTGAAAGCATAATCTCTGATTTATCTAAAAAGAATCTTCACTTAATTGAACAAGTGAAAGCCCTGCAAATCAGTTAAGAATCACAAATGGTGAGAATGGTAGATGTAATGAACAATGCTAGATAGGTTGAGCAAGAAAGGAATCTAGTTGTTGAAGACCGAAGACATATAGCTGATCAACTTCAAGAAAAAGAAAGTGAGATACAAAGACTCACCGAGCACCATTTAAAAATATCCAATCAGATGATGATTATAAATCAGGAAGTTAATAGAGTAAATGGTGAACTATCAAGAAAACTTGAGGATATTGGAATACTCCAGGAAGAAAATGAGAAACTGAGAAATGAAGTAAAGACTCAACAAAAACATAATGAAATGATGAAATTAGCGGAAGATAGTTCTAAAAATATTGATGATTTTCTGACTAATCAAAGAAGGTTTGGAAGTAAAGATGGATTAGGCTATACCGGCGAAGGAGAATCATCCAAACAAGCTGAACAAGTCAACAACAATAAAAATCAAAGACCAAAGATACTATCATACTATCACTATGGAAAACCAGGACATACTTCAAATGTTTGTAGAAGCAAAGCATAAGGTAAACCTCCAGTCATTCCTAATTTTAATGGTTACTGTTATTACTGTGGAAAATTTGGTCATCAAGCTTATGAGTGTAGAGAAAAACTGAATAAGAATGCTAACAATCCTAACATGGAGAAACTCTGTTATACTTGCAACAAACATGGACACATTGCACAAGAATGTAAAGATAAGATGAAGCAAGTCTAGACACCAAAATAGAAGAGTAAACCCAAACCATATCAACCGAAGTGACAAGATAATTCTTATGTCTGGGATTACAATACTTGGGTTAATTGTATTGCATGTGGTAGATATGGACACATTGCAACAAACTGTATGAGGAAAAGATGGGCTGGACAATCACAAAGCTAGACAAGCATTAGAATGGCATGCTTGCATTTTCATAGGGTCGGTCATCTAAGCAAGGACTGCAGAGACCGAGCACCAGAAGAAGGTCATGTATTTGAGAGGGGAAACACTATTGCAGATATCATGAGAATCGGGAACACTATGTGGAAGAAGGAATCAAATGAGAATGGAGAGTCAAGCAATGTTGTCGATAAAACCTCATCCAATGGATTAGGTGACATCGGTACATCCACTTAAAGGCAATATATGTATATATGGAACTGGCATTTCAAAATGATCATATTTTACATACAGTTCCTTATATATGATGAGCACATACCAAATCCACATGAATAAAAATGCATTATGGTTTATATGTTTTGAGCTAACAAAGTCACACAGTTGGTATATGTTAGACCGAGAAAATGGTTACCCATCCGTTAGCACTATTCAAGGTTAACCGAGTATTAGTATCAACTGAGTGAGAAATCATGTGTTAACCGAGCTGATGAAATTTTATGGTATTCACCAAGTTGACAGTTGTCACTGAGCTAGAAGTAGGTCGAGCATTAATGACATAAAGTTTTGAGCGAGAATGCAAAAAAGCTATAAATACATGGAGAACTAAGTTCATTTTCACACATCAATTTTGAAGAGCAATGATTTCATAGAGCGAGTTTGAGAAAAGAATTTTTCAAGATTATCTAAAGTAGTTGCAGATCGAACCGAGCATGCTCTTCATACATTCTGAGTAAGTTGAAACTCCTACCGAGCACATTCATCACTATTTAGCGAAAACCTAGTTTGTTAATATGGCATCTACTGCGAGCACTTCTAAAGTTGTAGAAGAGGAAGTAAATCTTATTGTGTCGGAAAATTATAGTGAACCCAAACACAAGTTACACCCTGAAGTGGCATCAAAAAAAGATTCAATGGGTGCTTTCTCAAGCATCCCACATAGGGTTTTAATATTAAAAAACATTTGATCGTACATTCACTGCAAGATAGGTGAAATATGAGATTTCAATATGTATGTTGCATACCAGGAACTTTGTATTAAAGATGGAAAGTTGAAACCAGAGTACAAACAGGTCAAAATGATTGGACTCACAAATGCCCTAAATTTTTTGAAATTTTTCAAAACTAAATAGATTAGGGTTGTACTAAGCTGTTATCATGAGGGAACATTTTGGCTGGATAGTTTGATTAAGGTAACAAAGATGATGATTCACAGGGTTACAGGGTATCCTACAAATGATAAGGCCAAAGTGTTTCGAAGTTCCTCCCGAGCCAATGTTGAGAAAAATATAGATGCAACATGGGATGGCCGAGCATTGAAGATAACTTCAATTGTGGATTCAAAAGTTAAGTTTCCAGCTCATGTAATAGGTTATAAGTTCTATCAGTCAAGTAGACTGAACGGTGTACCGTGTAGTGCTGTGGATATGGCATTCAAAATCATAAAGAAGGGACACCAGTTGGACCTTGCTGAGCTACTCCTATGACAGGTTGAAGAGAATATGAAAACAATCTGGTCGGCAAAGTCTAATACCTGTAAGTTTAGTTCACTGTTGGTGTGTGTATACACCTAAATATGGCTTCATTAATTAATTAAATATTTATTATTTAATTACTATTGACTTGATAAATTAATTAAATATTTATTATTTAATTAATAATTATTCCTCTATTTATTAAATAAATTATTCAATTTATTTAGTGAATTCACTATAATCTATTCTTCTATCCTAAGTCTTCTAATTAGTCTTATTAAAGTGATTTAATTAAATATACAATCACCTAAATATGACTAAGTTTCCTAGTCCACCTCACCTACCTAGTCACCTGACACATCACTTTGGCTAAAATAAATAATTATTATTAATTATTTATTGATAATTATCCTCACCCACACATGTCCTATTCTTAAGGGCTATGTGGCCTCATAGGACTTGGTCTCATAACCACATGTCCTCTCTTAAACCAAGTCAAGAGACATTCCCTATTCCTAAGGGGCTTCTCAAGCCACCTCTAAGGGTCAAAGGTGACTCATAGGACACTTGTGCAAAGAGTCCTCATGAGGAAAAGGTCTCTCCCTCTTTCTCTCTTTGGTCTTCATGAGACACTTGACATGTGTCTTTCCCTTCCACCTTCTTCTCCCCCATGTCAATGTGAGAGGAACATCATCCCTATTCTTCCTCTCACATTCCAACTACATCCCCCTTTCTCTCAACTCCTTCAACCAAGTCAATCCTAGCCCTAGGATCTTCCACCTTTCATTCTCAACCGTAGGATTGTGCCACCTAGGCCTAGATCCTCCAAAACTCTATAAAAGGAGTCTCATTTCCCATTTGAGAGCTAATAGGTATTTTTGATAACAAGCATTCAAGCAATAAAGCATCCAAGCATTCAAGCAATCAAGCATCCAAGCATTCAAGCAATCAAGCATTCCATACAATCACCGTTTCATTTGCATTCCATCCATTAATTTGCATAAGCTATTGTGCACTCATTTCATTCAATCTCCACACTTTGGTAGCATCTTGGGAGAAGGCTTCATTTTAGAAATTTGAGAGCTCAACATCTTCAAGAAATCAAAGCTAGGAGGACAATGGAGACAAGCTGCATGGTAGGTGAAGGTAATTAAATTAGTTTCATCATTTCATAGTTACTTTGCATTCTTCATTGTGTTTGCATTAGATAGATTCATTGGCTTCAATAGTTAATTTATCATTTCTAGTTGCTAGACATTTTATTTGCATACATTTTTGGCACTAGAAGGAGGGCCAGCCTCCATTTTTAAGATTCTATTTTCTTAGTTTTCTGTGTGCAGATGTTTCCAGGCTGTTTTTGCGCATTCATTCATGATTACTGTGTATCCATTCATCTGTACTGCGCATTCATTTTAGATCATAGCAGTCTTTCCTATTTTTATTTTGATTAAAATTTGCGCATTTGTTCAACTTTGTTGCACATTTGTTACAATTTTCTGCGCATACATTCCATTTTCTGCACTTACATTACATTTTGTTGTGCATTAATTATTCTATTCTGCGCATTTGTTTAATAATTTTGCGCATTGATTCACTATTATTACGCATTTGTTATTTACAGTATTTAGATTAAAATTTTTGATTTATTTTAATTTTAGCTAACCTTTAACAAGTTTCTATTTGTTCTAGTAGCTTTTAGGCTGTTTTGCAGGACGTTTAGTAGAAGACCCTATTGCTAAAATTTCAAACATATTTCTTTGCAGGGATTCCTAAAGGGTTTGCAAAATAAACCATAATCTCATTTGGGCTCTAAAATAAGACATGCATTTGCTTTGTGTGTATTCTTTAGTATAGCTCAAGTGTCTATTGTGTTTTGCTTAATAGCATATCTGTAATCCCAAAATTATAACAATGTATCCTCTGCCCTCGCCATTCATGGACCTTGGGTGTAAGAGAAACTGTTATAATTTTTAGAGGGAGTCTTTGGTGGGAAAAGAGGTACTCACCCCAAGGAATGACCCAACTGGTAATAGGCTAAAGCCAAGCCTTTCCAAACTGGTATATAAAAAATTCTAGTGTGATTAGTCTCACATTAGACAGGTGTGAATTCATTGTGGCTGGATTTTATTATCCTAGTGGGGATTCAACAGATATCGTCCTTGCCAACCATAGGATTGTAAGCGTGTTTGTGCATTCATATTAGCATAGTCAGATTAACATCATTTCTATCTTGTTTGCATGTTTTTATGCATTTTTCACTTTGCCAAAACAAAAAAGAAAACCAGCCAACACTAGGAAAATCCAAAGCCTTTCAATTCAGATCAAAACTTAAAAACCTGCCCATATATCACATCTTTTTGCGCATTTATCACAATTTGTTGCACATCTGTTCAGACTGTTTGCACTTTTGATTACTTCCAGTTGCATCTGTTACATATTGTTGTGCATCTGTTTAATTTTGTTGCACATTGATCAATATGTCCTGCACATTTGTTGTTGTGCATTTACAACAGTGAGCATTTCCACAAACTTTGCAATTTTCAAAATCACTTTTTTAGATACCCATTTTCGTCCTTAGTAAGATTTTGGAGAAACAGTCAAGTTACACAGACCTTTGTTCTTTAGTTTGACCATTCATCACTTTTCATCATTCCTTCATCAAGATTCATCAAATCATTTTTCTTCCAAATCTTTGAAATTCTCAATTTTGTGTTGAAACATTATCTTATCCATTAGATTTTGATCTTTGTGAGTTTACAATATCAGGATATATCATCCTTAATCATCAAACTTTCTTAGGTTCTTATCTCTTGATTTCTCTTTGTCATATCATAGTGAGATCTATACCTACTATTGACTTAGAGTTTATCAAGTTGTCTTATCACTTTTCAACACATTTCAATATCTTTCCTATCAATCAATTTCCATACCTTCTCATCAAAAATCTTTCATCCCACAATCAATTCTTTTAATTTTATGGTTCAAACTCGATCTCAAAAATTTAAACAAGCCACCAATCCAGAATCCCTAGACAAGATGGAAGGCAATACCAGCAACGAAGAAAATCCTTGGCCTGAAGCTCCTAAGAAAACTTCACTTTTTACATCCACTGATGAACCCACCGATGAAGAACTTAGGGAAGCTTCACAAGATCCTTAATTTTATCATGTCATGGAAAGACTCTTAGGCTTGGATAAAGAGATGTATTTTCTCATGCTTGCTCAACAAGGAGCTAAGTTACCAAGTGATTTTGATGTTTCTTATCTTAGAGAACCAGCTCACACAAATAATCAACAAATTCCTAAAGGTTCTCAAGATACTCATGGAGAAAAGGAAACCAATCAGCAATCCAATGCTTCTCATAGTCATGAACAACACACTATTTCTCAAAATGATTAGCCAAATCATGCTTCACAAAACAATGCTTCTCACAATAATGTTTCCCAAAACACTCAAGGAAACACACCATTTTTGGATCCCGTCCTACAACAAATCCAGATGCTTCAACAACAAATCTGTGACATCCAAACTGGATCATCAACAAAGAAGTATTCCTTGGATGATATATGTCCTTATCCTTTTGATAAGAATTTAGCAATGATTCCATTCCCTCCTCATTTTGAGGTACCATAATTTGACAAATACAAAGGGAATTCGGATCCACAAGACCACATTCATGAGTTTTGTGCTGCTTGTATTGAATTCGCTCACAATGACACTTATTTTATGTGATTATTTCCATGAAGTTTAGGAGGACAAGCCATGGAATGGTTCTCTAAACTACCCCCCGACATCAAATCTTTCAATGAGCTTCTTGAAAAATTTGTGACTCATTATTCATATAACATCAAACATGAGGTCACTATGCTCGATCTTTGCAATGCACATCAAAAGAATGGAGAACCTTTCCTTACCTTTTTGCAAAGATGGCGTCAATTGTTTTCCAAATATCCACAAACGATTCCTGAACAAGAAAAGATGGATATTTTTGTGCATAACCTTACACCATAAATGAGTTATAGGTTACAATTGCAATGTCCACAAAATTTCAATAAGCTCATAGAAAATGGTATCAAGATTGAGGAAGCTATGGTCAGAAAAGGTGAGATCAAACTTTATTCTAAAGACAATGTTGGATCCTCAAATTCCAATTCCAACAACTACAACAATGACAAATCAAATTTTTGGAATAAAAACAAAAACATTGTCAATGATGGGATTGTTGATAATCGTAATGTCAAACCAATGCAACCCCTTCATAATCTCACCAGTCAGGCCAATGCTACTCAAGGAACCTACAATAATCAATCATCCAATCAAAATACCAACAAGGATTCATCTAAACCAAGATTGCCTTTTATGTCACCTCGAAGAAACTTTACTCCTTTGGGGGAATCTCTCGAATCAGCATTACGAAAGTTAATGACAAAGAAACTCATTACGCTTCCTGAAACAAAAGATTTTGAACCTAGAGTAAAGCCTTCTTGGTGGAATGAGAATGATTATTGTGAATTTCACAGAGGCAGAGGACATAAAACAAATGATTGCAAAAGACTCAAAAATGTAATTCAAGATTTAATCGAAAGCGGTGAAATTGGTGTTGACGAACATGTCTCGAATGAATCACATACAACTTTCAAAGATCCACTTCCTGAGCATGAAAAAGGGGGTTCTTCCAACAATAAGGGTGACAATCAAGCTAATTATAATTCCACTCCCTATCAATATGTTGGTAACATTTCTGAATGTCATCCTTCTATGTATTATGCCAATGTTATTACCATCAAAGAAAAATCAGAGAGTCAACTAGTCTAAGCCACCACTCGTGCTCAAGCCAAAGTTACTCTTCAAGGAGTCCAGTCTAAACCAAGCACTACACAAAATAAGTCTATTTATGTCCCAAAGTCTATCCCAAATACTTCCAACCAGTATAATCTTTTGGAACAACTTAAGAAAACACCCGCCCAGATATCCATCTTAGAGCTTTTGCATCTTTCCCCATCTCACAAAGATATCCTTGAAAAAGCTCTCTTAGAGACCCAGGTTCCAACCACTCTAGATCCTGATCAATTTCAAGCTATGGTGGGCCATTTAACAACCCCACACTATTTGTCCTTTACTGAAAATGATGATTTAGCCATTACCCAACCTCATAATGCTCCCTTACATATTGAAGTCCTTGTCCAGAATCACAAGATTAAAAGAGTATTAATAGATGGGGGAGCTGGCTTGAATATCTGCACATTAAAGTTAGTCCTTGCATTGGGATTTTTTGAGAATGCTGTTGATCCAAAAAAGAAAATCACAATAAAATCCTATGATGAGGAAGAGAGATCATCCAAGGGGTCTGTTGTTCTTCCAATTAGAATTGGTCCTATTGTCAAAGATGTATCTTGTCAAGTTCTGGACATGGATCTTTCTTATAATATTCTTTTGGGAAGACCATGGATTCATTCCATGCAAGCTATGCCATCAACTTATCACCAATGTATAAAATTCCCTCACAATGGTCAGGAGATCACTATCAAAGGAGATTCTAATCCTTTTCAATATTGTAGCAATGTGAAGATTTCTGATTCTTTGGTTCCCTATAATCATACTGGATCTTCTACAACTACACCTAGTGACCCTAGTAATATAGCATCAACTTCAAAATCAGATGGGATCAAGATAGACATCAAAGAAAGCAGTATGGGAGAATATACTTTAGGTCAAGATCTTTGTATCATTGAGCTACCTTTATCTCCCAAATCATATGGTAGATCTTTGATCACTAAACAACAATCAGAACCCCCTTCCACACTTGTTTATAACACATTTATAAGTGGGGGCACAATATCCAAAGAGGCAGTTGAGCGTTATGAAAATTATTGGCTTAAGACACAGAAGATTGAAGAGGATATTAAACATGAATGTATATCACTTGATGTCTATGGAAAAGGGTATACTTTGCTACAAAAGATGGGATATCAAGGTGCTGGACCTGTAGGGTTACAAAGAGAAGGTGTTATAAAACCAATTTTGCAAAATCCCAATTATCAAAGAGACACTACAGGATTAGGATATAAAGGAGAAGGACCACAAGAACCAAAAGGAAAAGCAAAAATACCACCTTTTCATGAGACATCTAAAGCTCCTGCCTTACAATTTAGAAAGCATGGTATGTATGTAGATCCAGAGAAACAAAGGATAGCTCAAAGAATCATTGATAGACTTGAAGATAATGATGATTCTGATTCTAATGATTATGAATGAGATTCCTTATCTGATTATACTAAAGAAATAGGAGTCGGTGTTGTCCATCAATATAGTAACAATTACCATGAGGGCGAGAGTTCAATGAGTGACTCACTAGGATTGGTCCCACGTAATACTACTCGTGTTGATCGTGAGCGAAGTGAGTGTTATCTTGTGACAGACAATTCAGATGAGAGTATGGAAATAGACCTCACTGATACTATCATAAACCTTGAAAAATTTTCCATCAATACCATCTCTTCTTTTGAAACCAACCCAAATGATCCAATGCCCCTTGTCCGTCCTGACCTTATCAATTGGGATTCTCCCGATCACCCATAACTTGATGTCTTCCATAATGATGACATGATCATTGACTATCTTGGCATCAGGGATCATTTACAGCTAGGGGATCACAAGTCAGGATTTTTGATAGAACTCAATGACATGGCCTATTTTGGAGAGAGTGCCAATCCTTTCAGTCATAAAAATATAAAAATAATCAACAGATCTAATGGTGAAAACCACTCAGTGGCAGTATTAGATCCAAAAATAGTAAAAAGAAAAGACGCATCTAATGGTGAAAACCTCTCTAAGGCGCCTGATGATGGAAGGATTGACACTCTTCCCAACTATCTATATCGAGAGCAATCTGCCATTCTTATAGAACCAATAGTACCACTTAACATTGGAACAGAGGAGTCTCCACGCATCCTCAAAGTAGCAGCATCCTTGACAGAATCAGAGAAAGAAGCTATTGCAAAAAAATTTAGCGAAAGACAAATCAACTTTGCTTGGTCCTATGCTGATATGCTTGGTTTGGACCCCAATCTCATTATGCATCATTTATCTATCAAACCAGGTGTAAAACCAGTTAAGCGAAAGCTCCACAAAATGCATCCTCACATTGCTCTAATGGTGAAAGCAGAATTGCAGAAGCTCCTAGATGTTGGATTCATTCGGGCTATTGATTGTGCTGAGTGGATTTCAAATATTGTTCTGGTTTCAAAACTAGACAAGTCTATCAGGTTTTGTATTGATTTTCGAGATCTTAATAAAGCTTGTCTGAAAGATGACTTCCCTTTGCCAAATATTGATATGATTGTTGACCTAAGAGCTGGGCATGAGATGTTATCATTAATGGATGGATTTTCTGGCTATAACCAAATCAAGATTGCGCCAGAAGACCAGGAAAAAATTGCTTTTACTTGTCCATGGGGTACATACTACTGGAATGTGATGCCATTTGGCCTCAAAAATGTTGGAGGAACTTATCAAAGAGCCATGACCATGATCTTTCATGACATGATGCATACCATCATGGAAGATTATGTTGACGACATTTTAGCAAAATCTAAAGACAGAGCTGGTCATTTGAGAGTGTTATTAGATGTCTAACAACTAGAAATGATAAATTAACTATTAAAGCCAATGACTCTATCTAATGAAAACATAATGAAGAATGCAAAGTAACTATGAAATGATGAAACTAATTTAATTACCTTCACCTACCATGCAGCTTGTCTCCATTGTCCTCCTAGCTTTGATTTCTTGAAGATGTTGAGCTCTCAGATTTCTAAAATGAAGCCTTCTCCCAAGATGCTACCAAAGTGTGGAGATTGAATGAAATGAGTGCACAATAGCTTATGCAAACTAATGGATGGGATGCAAATGAAATGGTGATTGTATGGAATGCTTGATTGCTTGAATGCTTGGATGCTTGATTGCTTTATTGCTTGATTGCTTGAATGCTTGAATGCTTGTTATCAAAAATACCTATTAGCTCTCAAATGGGAAATGAGGCTCCTTTTATAGAGTTTTGGAGGATCTAGGCCTAGGTGGCACAATCCTACAGTTGAGAATGAAAGGTGGAAGATCCTAGGGCTAGGATTGACTTGGTTGAAGGAGTTGAGAGAAAGGGGGATGTAGTTGGAATGTGAGAGGAAGAATAGGGATGATGTTCCTCTCACATTGACATGGAGGAGAAGAAGGTGGAAGGGAAAGACACATGTCAAGTGTCTCATGAAGACCAAAGAGAGAAAGAGGGAGAGACCTTTTCCTTATGAGGACTCTTTGCACAAGTGTCCTATGAGTCACCTTTGACCCTTAGAGGTGGCTTGAGAAGCCGCTTAGGAATAGGGAATGTCTCTTGACTTGGTTTAAGAGAGGACATGTGGTTATGAGACCAAGTCCTATGAGGCCACATAGCCCTTAAGAAGAGGACATGTGTGGCTGAGGATAATTATCAATAAATAATTAATAATAATTATTTATTTTAGCCAAAGTGATGTGTCAGGTGACTAGGTAGGTGAGGTGGACTAGGAAACTTAGTCATATTTAGGTGATTGTATATTTAATTAAATCACTTTAATAAGACTAATTAGAAGACTTAGGATAGAAGAATAGATTATAGTGAATTCACTAAATAAATTGAATAATTTATTTAATAAATAGAGGAATAATTATTAATTAAATAATAAATATTTAATTAATTAATGAAGCCATTTTTAGGTGTATACAGTGTGTTTATTTTTCTATCTCCAGAAATTCTTTCCTTCTGTCAGTCACATAGATTGGCCTACCGACAAACCAATTATTAGTCAAATTTCTGATATAATGACAAGTCTGGGAGATAATTTGAATAATGTTGTAGATGATTACTTTGAGTAGTTTAAGATTAAGATGAATCTTTGGAGTAGGATTCCAATTTCACTGGTCGAGAAGTATGAGATAGATATTTGTTTCTTAGTAGACACTAACCATAGTTTAATCAAAGCTATTGAGCCGAGAACAAAATGGCTAGTCCCCATGGGATATGAAATGGATCTTGATTTCAGTTTGAAATCAATCAAGGCATTACTGGCTTTATCGAAGGACAAGAAGGCCAAAAGGTTTGGAACCTATGAAGAGGCTAAAACTAGAATCAAAATAGGTCTTGTCATCGACAAAATAACTAGAAAAGCTAGGAAAATGAAGAAAACTTTAATTGAACAATTTGGAGATGAATTTGACTCATCTGATGAGTCATCGATTGAACCTACAATCGAAGGTTAGTTACTATTGACTAAAAAAGTACATGATAGTGAGGAAACTGAGCTTGACAAAGAAAAAGATTTAATACCTATTTCTCCCACTCCAACTCCAAAGAAGAAGCAGTTGCCAGTGCAATCTAGAGCACAAACAAGGCCTACAACTGGAGCTTCACCACCTCAGAAAAAGGAAGTTGGAAAGGTAGAAAAAGAAAAAGAAGCTACACCGACCAAGACATATGCAAAAAGAGGAACTAAGGTCGCAGCTAGAGCACAAAAGTAAAGGAGAAGATTGATTAGAGGAAGAGAAGACCTTGAGGATGAAGAAGATGACAAAAATCAATTCAAGGTTGTCAGTAATAAAGATAGAACAATAGATGAAGTTGTTGCTGATATAATTGAGCATGGAGCACTCACAGATCTAGAACTTAGTCGGTTTGACAACATGTCTACTGAAGATCAGAATAAAATTGAGGCAATCATCTAGATGATGATAAGCTTCAAATGACTTCCATTGGAGTTTGGACAACCACTGCCCAAGGCATTAGAAGAATGAATAAATTAGAAGTGGTCCTATGCCTTGGACACCAAGAAGAAAATGAGGGAACAAGCCCTAGTTCAGGAAGCACCAAATTTAACTCTTGATGAAATTAAGGATTTTATGGATACATATGCTAGGAGATTCAAAGTAAAAGGCCGGGCTATGAAAGTTTTAGATGAAAATTTGGCAGATATTGATGAGTCTGGCCAACTCATTTGGACATCAATTTTTGCAGCTAGAGAGCAAGCTGAGAAAAATGCATTTCTTAATCTGTCTAAGAAGAGACAAACATCAAAAGAAAAAGGCATCTACATAGATGATGGTGATTTAGCAAAGAAGACAAAATAATTAGATGTATCCTTTACCAAGGTGATTGATACAACACTTGTAAATGAAGTTATAACAATTTCACAGGATTCACCAGATTGAGTAGAGATCCAAGTTAAGGAGAAAAATAATGATGATGTACTCATTGAGGACATTACTAATGGGGATCCTAATGACAGAGATAATGTTGAAGATGTGAACATTACACCAGATAATACACAAGATGAAGGTCAAGTTACCAAGTTTGCATTCACATCATTACTGGGTGAGCTTCCTATTCTTGTAGAAGCAGTTGAAATTTTATCACAGGAACAACCCGATGGCTCATACCCAAAGCAACCAAAGGATACAATAGGGGAAAAAGGGTCAGAGATACCACCTGAAACAAACAAGCCTAAAGAGAAAGAGGCAACAAAGACAAAAACAAAGGATCAAGAGAATCCTAATGTAACCTAGGCCACTCTATCAGACACTACATCAGAGGCTCTGACACATTCAACTAACACAAAGGTCACCGAGGAGCAGCAGTAGGTAGATACAGTGTCACCCGGGTAGGTTACACAAAGTTCTAAGGTAAAGGACATTGTACCATTTATAAAGAGTTCACCTCAAGAACCGGAGAAGAAGAAGAAGAAAAAGAAGCAAGGAAAAGGGTCGGTCACCTTAGAAGAAGTCATTATTATACTCAATTGTGACCCAAGGACCCTAAGCCCCAAGGAATTTAGGAAATATGGGGAGTTCTGTACAAGGAAGGCAACACAAGAAAAATTGAGACAAGAATGAAAGAGCAAGAAAATACTTGAAAATGTAAGAGATATCTTACAACAGGTTGTACTAGAGGTACATATAGATGAAGATACTTTGATAATGGACAACCTTGCTACACTTGTTGGAGAAATAAATGCCCCAGATATAGAGGTAGACAAGAGAATAAAAGAAAGGGTAGAATCTAAAATTCAAGACAAGTTGGTAGAGAAAATAAGTCAAGAAGTTACAATCAACAAGGTAAAATTAGCTGTGGTAATCAATGAGATATAATCTATCTATATAATTAATTAGTCAAATTTTGATAAAGCTATGCACTATGGAAACCTTCACTGTCGAGATCAGTGAAAAGATTAAATAGCTTGATAATGAAATCATAGCCAGTGCACAAGAAGCTTTAAACAAGCCACAAGCTTTTGCAAAGCATATCTTGAAAGTTCAAGAACTCGGGTGGTTAAGAGAAGATCTCAGGAAATAGGCAAAAAGAGTCATTGATCAAGTCACAGAATTGCAAATAGAGTTGCTTCCCTACCTGAAATTTTTTGAGAAAAAAATTGGCAAAGAAGAAACACTTGTTGCAACACCAAAAATTTATGTGTTGGAAAATATCTTTGACACGCATGCACAAGTCGGTCTTGAGCACATTGCTCCCACCAACTTGAAAGAGGAATGGGAAAACCTCTTGGAGTCATTGAAGAAAACCCATCGACACATTTTTTATAAGCTGTAAGTATACATTTTTTTGTATTTGGCATTAATATAAAAAAGTGGGATAACAATGTATATGCCAAATATGTAAATAGAGGCTAAGTATACTACACATTACCGGGAGCATGCACCGAGGGGGAGTATAGAAATTTTTTGTTATGTATATAGGGCAGACATAGAAATTTTTTGAAGACATAATGTCTATATACATTTAAGGTTTTGATACTAATGCCAAAGGGGGAGATTGTTATCTCTATTTGAGCATTAAATGTTTTCATTAGTATCAAAGACATCGGTCGGTTACCTATGCTACTCTAGCCGGTAACTGCAAGTACTTCAAGTTAGTCAGTTAAGTCCTTACACTGAGCACCATGGTAGTTCTACTAAGCATCCATGTACACTGATACCGAGTGACAGTAAACACTAAGTAGACTGGACACCGAACACCAGTATAATTACCAAGCAGAATATACAGTGTTTACTGAGGAAGATAGAAAATGGCATAGTAATCAAGAATGGCACACTTATCTATGAAAATGGTTACAACATAATCACAAAACATTTTACCAAGATCAAGGATCATTTATTGTATGATTCCATCATTAATTGCGATGATGATCTTTTTGTAATTGCTTGATCTAGGTTATTTTTGTACACCATAGATCTTAGGGTTTTCTCTAAGATATTTTAACCTAATTTTGTTAAGCAGAAAAAGTAGTATGCTACATAAATGTAATTTCATGTTATTTTTTATGCGTGAGAGAGAAGCTTGACAAGGAAGTTATGAACAAAGAAAGAAGTTCTTGAAACATTAGCCAACTTCAAGAATATCAATTATCAGACAGAGCAGAACAATATTCAGAGATATTCAGATTAAGCAGAATTAGACAAGGCTACCAAGCAGTTCAGAGCAGAGATCTTCACATAAAAAGGTGATATCTATTCAATATTTCATTGATTTGTATCAGAAAAGATAGAGTTGTCATTAGCAGATATATTCTTGTTATTTTCTAATCATTGTAACAGAGTTTGGTAAAATCTCTTAACAGAGTAGACCTAATAGTCTTTTTGTAAATCTCTTAACCGAGTGCACACTCAAGTAGTGTTGTTAAAATTATATCACTAGGTAGATCTAATCGAACTGATATGTTAATCCTAACAGGGTAAGATCACCAGAAGTGATCACCACTTGTAGCCCTAACAGACAAACATTTTCTATCTGCAGTAGTAAAGAATTTGTGGGTTTCATCCCCACCGTAGTTTTTACCTTCTAACAAGGGTTTTTGTGTTACCAAAATACTTTAGTTATGTGATGGTTATCTTGTTGATTTCATGTTATTTACTTTAATAGTTAAATGAATGAATGATGCATACAATGGATTCAAGTTATATTTGAAAGTTACTACTGTTTGTTGTTTAAAGCCTGAGAGTTGAAAGTTTTTGTGAGCATTGATTCACCCCTCCCCTCTCAGTACCCTATCTCTCCAATCCAACATCTTATTATTCAGTTGAAAAAATATGTAGTGTACCTTACTATTTGTGTCCTTTTCATTATGATTAAGTAAAGGATTAGGAATATTTCAATTTGGGTTTAAATGAATGAAATATCTATCATGTGATTATGTTATGGATTGATCTTAGTAGATTAATTTAAATTTATGTGAATCTACATTATGGAACCCTTGAGACTTGTAATATGTAAATGAATTATATTATGAGTATGTATTCTCTTATGTTATATTGCTTCCACATTGTTATTCATTATTGATTTTAAACTCTTAAGAAAAAAATGTATTTAGTAAAATTAGTAACATGTTTTAGGTTAATTTCTCTTGGGTTCATTGGTGAGGCATTACACTTGGTATCAGAGTCCAAGTTGTTAGAAATAGGAAATACTGAGAGGGGGGGGGGGGGTGAATCAGTATTTCACAAACTTTTTCTTTTTCCCACTTATGGATACAATAGATTACTTTAGTGCATACAAAGATTATCAAGCTGATTAACAAACATAGCAGTAAATAGAAAGAACTCATAACACATCATATGTTCTTGAGGAAACCCTGGCCAAGGGAAAACCCCGGTGGGGATGGTACCCACAAAGATCACTAATCAAAAGTATCCTATTAGGGATATTGGACCCTATTAGGAGTCAATTTACAATATATAGTAGATCTATCCTGGTTAAAGGACTTTAGGCCTTGTTAGAAGCCTTAACCCTATTAGGAGTTAGATTACAAAACCTGATCACCAGCTGAGCTCACTGCCCAAACAGGTAATACAAAAATGTTTCTGACTGTAATATGGTACTACTTACAACTTCGTATCAATAGCCTTTGCTACTATCACAATATACAACTATTGCAAGTTATCTTTTCTTTCTTTTTACATATCACTTTCATATTTCATTACATTTCAAGTATGCCTAATATATGAGTTATTAAAGCTAATAACTTTACATGGTCGGCATTCAAAATATTTATCCAAGAGTAAACATCTAAGATGTCATTCCTTCATAATGTTAAGTCATTATTTTGAAAAGAAAAAATAATCCCTTAACTCTTTTGCTAAAACTGTCTCCAAAACTGCTCTGTCTGCAAAAACTATCTTCGGTAAACTTTGAATAACTTTGTCTATACTACTCCAAACTTTATGCACACTAAGATGGGGTATCCTCATACTCTATAGAAGCTTTAGTTAACTATGAAAACAAAAATATTTCTCCAGTGGACGTCGCCAACTAAATCTTCATCGGGTGCTCTGTCAGGATCACTGTATTCAAACTTAGACAATTTCTTCCTTCAACTTTCCATACTTGCATTCCAAATTTTGCACTCTCAATAGAGATCATATGTTGCCATAATGACAACATCTATGCATCCACATTAGCCAAATTGCCAAAAATCTCCCCCTTTGTCATTGGTGGCAACATATGGGAAAATTGGCTAAGTGTGCAAACAAAACTTCTAAAACACTTATACAAAATTTGTGGCCAAAAGTTTATACAATATGTATACAATATCATACTCCATAGAATAGTTCCCCCTATGAGTATCCTTCCTCAACATATATTCAATTTTTTTCTATCTCTCTCCCTTTGACAACAATGACAAAGATAGGGTGTACAAAAATTACAAAAACTTTATACCTTATTATCAGTTATTGCAAAGCCGGTAGGCTTGCAACACAATCACCAAACTCTAACTTCCAAGATTCAAAATCTTTCTCCCATATCTTCCTGATGGATTCAACAACATTGAGTAGAGTACTCAATCCGTATGCTGCTGTCTGACAAGCTTGCAGGGAATTGAAGCTAAACTTCTGAAATGATGTCTTTGCCGAAAGACACTGCTAAATTTGATCTTCAACAATTGATATCTTGATTGAGACATGCTCTCTCAAGATGTTAACCCTGATCATCTTTCTGTTCTTCTCCTCTGCTATCATTTTGATTTCATCTTTCAATTTCCTTATGTTCTTCTCTACAGAACTTATCTTGACATTAGGGCTTGTCAAGGTGTTGTCTCAGCTGTAATAGCATCTAACTTCTCTCTGATCTTCTTGTCCTCTTCAACTGTTAAGATTTATGATTTAGTGCATTGTATGTACAAATTCTTTCCTATCTCAAAATGTCTCCTCAAATTCTTTATGCATACATCTAAACTACCAATATCATTTCGAATATTTACACTTAGATTTTGTTGCATTTCTGCTTCAAAGTCTTCCTGAACTTTTATTCTAGCAATATCTTTCAAGTTAGAAAATTCAGAGTCAAAAGAATTCATTACTGATTGAGCTTTCTCAAGTGGATCTGATTCAGATACCTTAGTGCTGATCACACTCTCAAGTTTCTCTATCAAAACTCTAACTTTTCCTTCAAGGTCTTTCACCTTCTTATTCTTTCTAATAATTTTATTCAGAGATGTAATGAACTCAAGCTGATCATCATCTTCAACTTCTTTTCCAAGGTCTTCAAACATTGAACCAATATGCCTCTTCTTACTGTCAGGTGCACTAATGTCTTCAACTAGTTTAGAGGGTGCACTAGAGGTAGTAGCCTCTGTCAAAATTTTTTTGCCTTTAACTATGTGCTCTGCTGGAACTAATTCTGATACAGTTGGTGCTTCCTCTGCCTCTATATTCTTCTCTGATTCTGTGACCTTTTCTTGCTCTCCCAAAGCCAAATTGTCAACAATGTTTCCTAGATCATGAAACACTACATCATCTGATTGTAGAGTCACTTTGGTGCCTTCAATATCCATTGATTCTTTGCCAATATTGATATGTGAAGAAGATGGAACTTCTTCAATACCAACTTCCTCTGCATGCGGTTCCTTTGATTGCTTCTGCTGAGGGTCTGATTCAACATGCTCTTCTACAACTATATTTGCAAGAACTTGCATTACTGCATGCTCTGTCTCTTTCTGTACTTCCTCCTTTTTGCCTCCCATTGTAAGGATTGTTCTTCTCTTAGTTCTCAATAAAGTTCCAAGAGACTTCAAGAATATCTTCAAATGATCTTCATCCTTAACTTCACAAAACTATCTAATTACATGTTCTCTCATCTTTATGTCCTCTTCTTGTGCTCTCTATTTTCTATTCACAAGTCTGTTATACAAATCTTCTAGGATCTTACCATGAATGGTGCTAAGTTTCTTATCTGCCACAATCATGTGTGTAACCATTGCATTTTCAAAGTTTAATTTGTCAAATGATCCATATAGATCATAGAATTTATTCAACTTAGTGAAGTCTCCATGCTTCAATATATCTTCATTAACTCTTTCAATTCTTGGTTTCCAAGTTTTCTTCTTGACTGAAACTACATCATCATCTTTAATTACTACTACATTTCTAGGTATAGGTGGTACAACCACTTTCTATCTCTTGCCAGGTCCTGTTGCACTCACTTTTACTCTTTTGCTAGGAATAGGAGAAAAATATTTATCTCCTTCATCTTTTTCAGGTACTTCAACTTTTACCTTTACTGCAATAGGATCAACAGGATCTGCACTTGATGTCTCAGGTGAAATTACAAGATTTTCACTTTGCCTCAGGGCTTTTGCAGTCTTCTTAGCTATGTCAAACTCATGACTTGACATACCAAATTCTTTCAATATTTTATTCATAGTAGATTCAACTCTCTTACTAGATTTCTTCTTTTCTCTCAAACTTATTGCAGAGTTGAAATTCTCTTCATAGGTTCCAAACCTATTTGCATGACCATCCAACTCACACTTTAACAATCTATTCACATATCCTACTATTTTTGCTTCAGATATTTCATAGCCAAGAGGGTCTATGAATTCCATTCTAGGCTCAACTGCTTCAATGTAGGTGAAATCAGTTTCAACCATAAAATAAATGTCATCTTTATGCTTTTCAACTAAGGATTGAGGAATCCTTGACTTGTTCTTAACAATATTCTGAAAAGTCTTCAATACAAGCTTCACACTGTCATTAACTTTATCAAAAAGGTGCTTCATGTAGACTGAGTTTATTCTTTCCATTGTGTTCACATTGTCACTCCAATCTATTGTGTAAGGAAATCTTCTCAAAATATGGAAAAACATATAGGTTATCAGAGATGAAAACCTAAACTGAGTGTACTTAGCCTTCTTAATCTTTTCTAAGTTCTCAAATAACTGAATTTTCAAGATTTCACACAGGTCTACTGGTTTCTTCTCAATACACATAAGATAAGCTACATGAATCATTCCTGTAGCCATGTCATCTTCCCTTGAACTACCACAAAATTTAGTTGTTAGGATCTTGCAAAGGTACCTAACATCATCTTGCTTAATCTTACTTATCACAATTCCTCTACCATTGTAACTAGATCCAATGTTATCTAAAACAATCTTTCTCATGTTCTTTTCATTCAGTGGAATCTCTCCAACTTTTGATAATCAAGTAACTTCATGAATTAGGTCGGCTGTTATATCAATAACTCTATCCTCCATCCAGAATTTCCCATTGTGGATTCTACTTAAAATGATCTTGGTACATTCCTCATCATTGAATTCATACTTCATGGAATATTTGATAATTTCATTGTTCTCTAGATGTCCATAAGCTGGTTTAACTGACATGTCTTGATTGTACAATTTCCTATAATCATCACTAAAATCTGCATCTCCCAAAGTTTCAAACTTACAACCTAAATATCCTTTAACATTCTCAATGTGCAATACTCCGTCTAGTACAGATGATAATGCTAGACTATCATCAATTTCAGTTGGTTCTACTAGTTCTTTCTTAATCTTTGGTCTATTCTTATCCTTAACATTATGAACCATAGAAATATCCATCTTATCAACTGATTAAAGATCAAGAAATACCTCAACTTTGCAAATCTAGGGTTTCGGTATGATCGTCGCTGCAAACTGCTTCCAAACTTCTTCAAATCATCCTCAACTCACTTTTCTTCTTTCAAATCTCTTTTCAATCACTTTTTAATTGTAATAACTTTGATTTTGACCTTATAACACTTCACATTAACTCGATCTGACATCGCATTCATTCATTTTGCCGCTAAAACCTCAAAAAGCTGATTCTGCAAACCTGCAACCATAAAACTTTCTGCGACCTCGCAAAACACAATATTTTCTTTTGTGCACTTAACCATAGCATTAGTACAACATAATAAACCTATATCTAACTATGCAAAACTTAACTCATTCAAATTCCTAATCTACACTAATCCTAAGTCCTAAACTACAGAAACTTACATAATTTAAGTACTTAAAGAAGGGTCAGGTAAAGATTCATCCTTACCATCGGTTACATTACCTTCTTGACTACTTTCAGTGCTGACTATATCTCCTTGATCTGTGCCTTTCTCAAATTCTAATTCATCTTTATTGCTACATCAACCTTTCTCTTTGTTTCCTGCATTTTCATTCCTTCTTGCATTGTTCCTATGGTTAGGGTTATGATGATAACCTCCATTGTTCATTCTGCAAAATCTTGCTGAGTGTCCAAACTTGTTGCATATCTGACAGATGATTCCATTGTTTCCAAATCTTTGTCCTTGCTGGTTAATCTATGACCTGCAATTTCTAGCAATGTGTCCTACTTTGTTGCATCTAAAACATACTACCACTTTTCTTTGATTCATTTCTTCAATAGATTTCTTATTTGCATTGTTAGTATTCCCAATAATTCTATCATAATTATTCAAAATTACTTTAGGTCTTCTACATTCGTTAGCTCTATGTCCAAAACTATTACAATTATAACAATGTCCATTAAAGGGTTTAAATTGCTTACCTGTGCAATCTCTCTTCATGTGCCCAATAGTATTACAAGAAAAACATCTACCTTTGAATTCTCTTTGCATACCTTTAGATGATTCTTCCTATTTTGATTCTTCTTGCTTTGATTCATCTTTCTCTCTAGGTGGTTCTTCTTTAGGTGGATTTTCCTATGTGTTCTCATCTAGCTTTATTTCCTCCACACTTTTAGATGTCTTCAGATCTGGCTTCTTACTTTCATGGTTTTTTCTAAACGTACTATATCCAAATCCAGTCCTATCAAAGAATGGTTCTTCAAAAGAAATTTGTTTTTCAGTCTTATCACTTTTTAAATATAGCCTTTCAAGTTGTTGTTTAGATTGAGTTAGTTCACCTTTCACAATTTTATTATACTTCTCAAGTTCCACATACTGCACTTTTACTTTTTTAGATTTGGATGTTTCCTTTTCAAGTCTTGACCTCAGATCTTCATTCTCAATTTTCAATTTTTCATTATCAGATCTCAAATTTCCATCTTTCATACTAAGCTTCAGATTTACTATCTTCAACTCATGCTTAAGGATCTCATTTTCTTTTTCTAATTCATCACAATCTTCAACAAGCATATCAAATTTCTTTTCAGATTTCAGATCTTCAATCTTACCTTTTAATTTGTCAATAGCATTCTTTGCATCTTCATATTTTCTTCTTAAGGAGTTTCTTTCATCAGTAAGCATATCAATCTGTTCAAGAGCTTCTTCAAGTTTCTTCTGAAGTTGATCCATATCCATAGAGATCTTACTCAAGTTGCTAAGGTTTCCTTGAATGTTCCTTCTTTGAGTAACTGCACTCTGATACCAATTCTTAAAAATAGGAAATACTGAGAGGGGGGGGTGAATCAGTATTTCACAAACTTTTTCTTTTGCCCACTTATGGATATAACAGATTACTTTAGTGCATACAAAGATTATCAAGCTGATTAACAAACATAGCAGTAAATAGAAAGAACTCATAACACATCATATGTTCTCGAGGAAACCCTAGCCAAGGGAAAACCCCGGTGGGGATGGTACCCACAAAGATCACTAATCAAAAGTATCCTGTTAGGGATATTGGACCCTGTTAGGAGTCAATTTACAATATATAGTAGATCTGTCCTAGTTAAAGGACTTTAGGCCTTCTTAGAAGCCTTAACCCTATTAGGAGTTAGATTACAAAACCTGATCACCAGCTGAGCTCGATGCCCAAATAGGTAATACAAAAATGTTTCTGACTCTAATATGGTACTGCTTACAACTTCGCATCAATAGCCTTTGCTACTATCACAATATACAACTATCGCAAGTTATCTTTTCTTTCTTTTTACATATCACTTTCATATTTCATTACATTTCAAGTATGCCTAATATATGAGTTATTAAAGCTAATAACTTTACATGGTCAGCATCCAAAATCTTTATCCAAGAGTAAACATCTAGGATGTCATCCCTTCATAATGTTAAGTCATTATTTTGACAAGAAAAAATAATCCCTTAACTCTTTTGCTAAAACTGTCTCCAAAACTGCTCTGTCTACAAAAACTATCTTCGGTAAACTTTGAATAACTTTGTCTGTACTACTCCAAACTTTATGCGCACTGAGATGGGGTATCCTCATACTCTATAGAAGCTTCAGTTAACTGCGCAAACAAAAATATTTCTCTAGTGGACATCGCCAACTAAATCTTCATTGGGTGCTCTGTCAGGATCACTGTATTCAAACTTAGACAATTTCTTCCTTCAACTTTCCATACTTGCATTCCAAATTCTGCGCTCTCAATAGAGATCATATGTTGCCATAATGACATCATCTATGCATCCACATTAGCCAAATTTCCAAAACAAGTTTCTACATTGGGAACTTTGGGATGTTTGTATTCCCATTAGGTGTCTTGTAGTTGAAACTTGAAACAAAACTTAGACACATAATTCTTTTGTATTTGAGAGCCATTATAACTTATAACCTACTGGTAACAATTTGAAAAGTTGTTTAGCTACAATTTCCTTTGATGCATCTAACCCTTAGCGTCTATTTATTGTATTTGGGTACATTATCTAACATGTCTAGGATGTTGTATTATTGTGTCATGAAGCGGATATTCCCTTGAGTGTGGCTGACACCAGTCACCTTGTTATGTGAAGTTTTTTTATGATTGATAATTTATTTTGGTTATTGATGAATTATTCATGTTGTGTTTGTGATAGCATTGAAATTTTTGAACTTTTTTGTGCCTAGACTAGTCACCCTACTTTTCTTTCACTACCTATTTTGTGACATTGGTCACACTTGACTTATTGTTGAATTATCATGATATATTGTATTATTTTATATTGGATTTGGTATTTCCCCGCTTGGGAGTTTCCTTTTTTGAATTTTCTGGTGACTATTCCAAATGTTTAGTATCGTTAGCTTAGTTTTGTGATAAGTGTTCTTTCTACCATGTTCAGTATGGACCTTTGATATCCTATGTAAGGGATGAAATTATAGAGAATCATACTATATTTTTTATGATGGAATGCATTATGTGTCCTATATGTTTTTATGAATATTACATTAACTAGAATTGCATGAACTTTTCAATTTTTTATTTTATGTAAATACAAATGTGTACTTTATACAATTAATTTCTAGATGAATTATATGATATTAAATGAATAAAGATCTATATCTATTTAAGAAATTGTTAGATGATGAATGATTGATCAATATGGTTTTTGGTTTATGATTAAACCTGAATCATATTGCTCTTAGTGACTGGATATGCATGTCCTTGTGAAGATGGATTAATGAGGGGTTTGTATCAGTCCTTGTGTGATGTGTTTGAGTGTTGAGAAGATAGAAAGTAGGAAGTAATTTCTAATATTTTCATTTACATGTGTTATTTATTATGTGAAGATTAGGGTTTTTTTTATCATAGTAGGTCAATTGGGTCAAGGACCTAAGTCCCCAATTGAATTATGAATTGTGTTCATAAGAGAACTATTGTAGATCCTCTATGAAAAAACCTGTAATCCTTATTTGTTTTTCATCTTCCAGGAGTAAGCCTAATTTTAGGGGGGTGGATGTAATGCTCACCCATAATTTACTTTTCAGTATTGGTACTAGAATCTTCTAGATCACCTTTCATGTGTGCATTGGTTATTTTCTTGATGATGATCTATATGTTAGGATATCATTTACATTCATGTTTTACCGATTTATGGAAAGTCTTTTTGGGTTTTGATTTTACTTTCTCCTTGGTTCTTTGGCTGGGAGAATTAGGGTAGGTTATCTAGGAGCATAGTAGGGAAGTGACTTACTTTGGAGGTGCCAGAGCCCTAAAGTGGCTTCTTGGGTATCCTTTGTAAGTAGACTTAATAAGTGATATCTTAATAAATTTACTGAGATAAAATATTAATAAGATAATTGTGTTCCTCACCTATTTCTTGAGTGCTAGTATAGGCTAAGGATGGGAGTGGGAGAAGATGCTTTCCCATCTAGGGGATGTTGAGGTCTGACCTGATTGGTTTCCTTGTCTTCACAAGATGATTACTAGTTCCACATGGGTCTTACTTGAGGATCCAAGGTCTAGAGTGACCAGTCTAAGGTAACTCAAGTAGTTGACATTGTGATGAAAATTCCATATATGTGTTCTAGGTTCCTACATTGCATTTGGTATAGCTAATTTGTGTCATGATCATTTATACTTGATAAATTTGTAACCACTTATTACCATTTTATCCCGTGTACCATTGCATTAGTCTTTCTTTTTTGGTTGTTTCCTTGAGTATTGCCTTGTGCTATCTCATCAACATGGTGGGAGTGGATCTCTTGGTTCCACGTGATCGGTGGTACTGATTCTATTACCATTGAGATCCAATGTTTCTGACATTGTGTTTGGATGATCCTTGATGCTAGAACTATCTTCTTGTTCATTGCTTGGAGAATTTATTTTTATTATCATGAGATGTATATCTTATATTCTATTTTATGTATTAGTTAGTGACAAAGATTCTAGAGATGTATATGTACTTGTAATGTATTATTGTTATCCCCACAACATGTGCACTGGAAGATGTATTATCTAGAAGACTATGATGTATCAGTTTGTATCTTGTTGTATGTACCTTTGATTACATTGATGTCATGGATTTATCTTATTATTCAATTGAAAAAATATGTTAGTGTGCCTTATGATTTGTGTCCTTTTCATTATGATTAAATAGAGGATTAGGATTATTTTAATTTGGGTTTGAATGAATGTAAGATATATCATGTGATAATGTTATGGATTGATCTTAGTTTATTAACTTATATTTACGTAATTCTACGTCATGAAACCCTTGAGACTTGTAATCTATAAATGAGTTAAATTTATGAGTATATAATGCCTTATGTCATATTGCTTCCACATTGTTATTCATTATTGATTTTAAACTCTTAAGAAAACAAATTATTCAGTAAACTTAGTAACATGTTTTAGATTAATTTCTCTTGGGTTCCCTGGTGGAGCATTACAAGTATCTTGAATCTTTCTATAGCTTATAGGATAATTTCTAAATAGACTCTTTCCTTGTATTTACTGACATGAATATCTAAAAATCAAAAAAAAACTTTTCATTTCTTCATTTCTATACACACAAAGATTTGGAGGATTTTTGATGCAAAAATAAAATAAAATTGGAGGAGAGAGAAAGTGACGAAAATAGAGGAGAAAAAAAAATATATTAAAAAAAAAGATTATTCCATTTACCAAGGTGCATAGGTGGAATAAAATAAAAAGAGAAAAAAAAAATATTTCATTTATCGAGGTGTGTAGGTGGCATTTTAGAAATTTGTAGAAAGTTCTTGCATTTAATATTTGTAGCTAGGTAGTTACACCTTTCTATTTTCTTATTGGCCACAAAGGCAATGTAATTTTCTAATTGGCCCACATGGTGGTGCTTAATATTAATTGGGTGGGTATTTAATATTTGTATCAAGGTAGTTAGATCTATCTTTTATCCCACATTGGTTGTGTTGTCATATCTTGGGTGGTAAATGCCTATATAAAGAAGGCATTTAAGCATTCATAAGCAAACTCTCAAGTTGTAGGATCTTTTATTGGAGAAGAAGCTCTCAAGTGGTAGAAGCTCTTGGGTTGTAAGCTTGGAGGATGTAAGATCTCTCATGTTGTAGACCTCATATTTGGAGAAATCTCTCATGTTGTAAGATCTCTCAAGTTGTAATGATTTTCAAGTATTAATGTATGCTTTGTAACGAATTTTGTCTTCTTTGTCTCCATGTTGTTATGTCTTTGGTTATGAGTTGGTAAGGGTGGTGTGTCCCTTCATCAATTTTAAATGAGCTGCAATAATGATACTGGTTTTTCTTCTTATACAAATCTTATCCGTATTTTTGTTCAACATGTTGGTGCTTCTTGTTCTAGTGTTTATCCAGACCGTGGTTATTATATCATGATGCCTCAAAATTAATTTTATATTTATCTAATAAATCAAAAGCCTTTGAAGGATCCTCTAACATTTGATTCTTTCTATATAGATTCTTTCCTTGATGCATATGAACAAAACTCTCACTGATTGTAATATGTATTCTATTGGTACTTTTCTCACTATGCAGTTCTTGCCATTATTTTCCATGTTCTTTGTATACCTCTAATCATGTTCTTTTTTGTCATTACAATTATTTCTTAAAGTCATAATTACCATTTTTAACAAGATAACATTTTTTTGTATCACATAAATCAATCTCGACATAATACAAAATTTGATTTCTCTTGAAGTGTGCATGAGACACTCTATAAATATATTCAAGCATAAGGACAAAAACCATTGTATTTTTGACACTTTACTACTTTGTTAACAATGTTGATCCTTCCAAAACTATCAATATTTTGAAACTCCAAACCACTGAAAGATGTTTCCTATGATACTTAACATGATAAAATTATGACTTTGTTGCGGTATTACTTTATCCTTATTTGATTGATTACCTTGATGTATACATACATGTTGTTTCAATTCATCAAAAATTAGTGATTGTTCACCTTTTATTGACATTGATCTCACAACCTATACTCTCTTGTCTATTTGATCTTGTACAGTATATCAATATTGATCTTATTGTAACAATAATGTCAAATTATCATTGTAGTTAATAAAACATGGCCTCTTTTTCCCTCTTGATAGTTCTTTTAAACTATTGAGATCTCCTTGTAACAACAATGTCAAATTATCATTGTAGTTAATAAAACATGGCCTTTTCCCCCTCTTGATAGTTCTTTTAAACTATTGAACTACAAATGACTTGTTTCTATAGCTACTCCTTTCTGTTTGTGAGATATTTCTAACAACACTATTGCTTTTCATGTTTGATATTTGTTTTTCAACTGTGATATTTATTTAAATGTATCAAATGATCCTTTTAGATGTTGATTGTGCATTGACATACCTATGACTTTATTGATTAGCTTTCAATCTTTAAAACTCTCGATCATTGATATACCTTGGAGATATTGCCGATTGTTTTAATAATAAATTCTCTCTTTTTGTGTATGTTGATTATAGTCCTAAAATTTTTGACATGATAATTATCCATATATCCTTTTTATGTTTTCTTTCCCTCTATTGTGGTATTCTTTTGTTCCTTCATTAGCATGATCTTGGACATCATTAACTACTATTATTTAAAAGCCTATTGACCTTTGATTCAACATGTTGTACCTCTTATCTAATGATGAAAATTTTCTGATTTTATGGTTGATTTTATGTTCATGAAGGTCACTCTTGCACTTGTCATTATAATTAACATGTATGATTACAAAAGACACTCATTTATTGTTTTATGTACCTTAGCAACATTATCATTTCATTTTGGTATTGTATTTGTTATTTTTAACATGCCACCTTTTGTAATTTATGTTCTTTTCATTCATAAGAATGAATAAACTTGAATTTGCACGACAAAACAAGTCTACTAAGAAAAACATGATGTTCTTATTATGTCCTTTCTAATGATTTTATGATTCCTCTACATTTTGTATTTGAATGTATAGTAGTCATTACTAGGAATAAGGGTTGAGATCTTCTATTTCCCAGTCTGAGGACTGACTTCCTCTATCATTATTTCTTGCAAGTATTTCAAGGATGTGGGACCCAGGCCTCCATAAGCTCACCAATTATGGAGGATCTCCCTTTACTCCTCTTGTCTTGACTTTTGTACATGTGTAGCTCTATTTCATCTTGTTTTAAGAGCTCTACATCTTGTGTGGTTTACCTTTATTTTGTTCTCTTTTGCAAAATGAAAGACTCAAATTGAAAAATGTATTTGAAAATACTCTTTTGTGAAAATTGTTGCATATGAATGTAATGACTTCTTTCATGAATAAAATGAAATGTTTCTTTCCTTTCTACATTAACTTTAAGTACAAAGACAAGATCTTGAAACTTTATTTTTTTTTTAAATGTATCAATGTACCTTTCACTTAGTTAACAACTACCCAACTCTACCAATTGAGATGGATGTGAAAATTGGTAACATTTATAAATAAATCCTTCTAAAACATATCTAGACCTCTGAATGATCCAATAGATGGTGAGGCAATAAATTTCCATTTTTTCCATTTTTCAAAGGGTTGGTTGCATTTGTATTCTGTGAATTATGTTTATTGAAGAGAAATAATGTCTGCATCACTAGCCTCAATCTAGGATTTGATGAGGCATTTCTTGTTAGGGATTTTGAGGCCCCTAACATTCCAATTTATGAACTTCATAATTTTTGTGGAGAGAATTGGGTTCTCCATGGGATAATTTTTTCATCCAGGGTAAATTGAATACCTACTAATATTTTTTCCTTTGTTTATTTCCTCTCTTATGGTCTTCCGCCTTTACCCTTTTCTTTTTTTTGGAGTACAAAGTATATGGTCCACAATAGGAATTAGGAGGCTATTAATTTATAGAGGCTCTTCTATATTTGAGAGCACATGAAAAGGGATATCATCTAGTCCATTTATTTTTTGAATCAAGTTTGATATAACATTCCAGTCTAATTGACCTAGGGGGGTTAAAACCTGGGTTCAGGATCTACTCTACGAGGAGTACATACACTTATTGATGGTGGAAGGATAGTTTCATTACAATGACTATTAGTCACCATTTATTCTTAGAGAATCAAAGTTTGAGGAGCTATTAAGAATTCTAAGGGGTCTCTAATAACTATGCATGTATTTTTAATATAGAGGCATGAATTCCACTAAACATATTTGTTTGACAATCCTTGAGGATGAATGAAATTTTTTTTTACGGGTGTAACATATATTTCTCATAGGTGATAAAGCTATATAAGTGAGTTATGTATGACATAAGATTTTCTTAGAGAAACATGAATTATATCACTACATACCAAGGTTGAAGGATGTAGGGTGGGGAAAATTTGAGTGGAAGATCAAGTAGATATGGATAACTTTCGCACGTGTGAGGACACCTAAATACTTGTACATGGGGATGTATTTGGAAAGAGAAGAACATCACGATTTATAGAAAAGGAAAAAAAAGTAGGTATTCAAAGATAAATCCATACAAACATGGACATGTTCATTAATTTTCTAGTGGTAGTCCATAGAGAAATGACCCAGAAAGTTGATATTATCTTACACTCAAACAATGTCATTAATAACTACTTTTTGAATCCACAGCCAAAAAGTGGATTGAATATTGAGGAGCTCTTTACTAAAATCTAACAAGGGGAAAAAAAGAAAGGGGATAATTGCATGCTCAAGAGTATTACATGTCATGCTTCAAGAAAATTCCCAAGTGGTTTACCAAAGTTTAGGTAATTTCAATGTCTTTATATTTAACTGTTAGAGAGGGAAGAGTAATCTAGATTGGAGAAAATTTGATAGGGGAAGATTTTTAAGTGAGGTCTCCAAAGTTGTGTACATATGGAGGTCAAATCCATATAGGAACCATGTTTTGGTTCTATGATCCATGTCTCTGTCATTTTTATTTGACAATGCCACAATAAAGAAACCTTCCCCATGATCAATGAAGAAAAATTCAAGAAAACTTGTCCAGGACCCACAACACCAAGAAGATAGTCTATCGAGATGGGGTATAGAGTTCTTGAACTTACCCATAAGAGGTCTTTGTTTCCGTGGGGAGTGAAACTTTGAGTATTCCATCTTTTTCAAGTATACCAATGTTTGCAGGTATAAGAGAACATTCATATTGTAGACTTTTTTGGAGAGGCTTGCAAATCCATCTCTTTAGGACAACTCGCTTGGAGGGTTTTTATTTTAAGTGAGGGTCACCAAAATAACTCTTTTTGGATATCCTCCCACAAGCTATTTTAGATCATTTTTTGTTAAAATGTGAAACCCTCTTGTGTGATATGCTCATCTTGTTTTTCAAAGGGTGATTTTGAAGTTGAAAAAACCTACAATGACCTTGATCGAAGAGAGAAAGATGGTGTTTTCCCTAAAATCCTAAGGGCACATTGTCAGGGAAATAAGCTAAAGATGGACACTAGATGTGAGTGTTGTTTGGAAAGGACGCTAGAGAGAAGTCGACAAACATGTTTGAGTGCCTATCCTAATTTTTTACAAATATTTCTAAAACAT
Organism: Chamaecyparis obtusa; assembly: GCA_027943335.1. NCBI lineage: Eukaryota > Viridiplantae > Streptophyta > Pinopsida > Cupressales > Cupressaceae > Chamaecyparis > Chamaecyparis obtusa. The sequence goes on from BSBK01002401.1 coordinate 1,424,756, forward strand.
CTACAAATCCCTTGAAACCAATTCTCCATGTCCACAGTTTTTTCCTACCTATTGTGTCCAACCACTCTATTATTGATTCTATTCTCATGTTAATGGATCTTAAAATTATAATAAATTGGACCTAACTCAATATATCTAGAGTAACATGATTGAGATTACCAATTTAATAGATAAAATTTGTGCAAATATTAAACAAATTTTAACTAATTCTCAAAAATGGTACTTTGAAAATTTTAAATATTTATGACTTACTATTTATATTTAAAAGTGACTTCTCTCACTCTTCTTCTTTCATGAAACTAATTGTATCATCTTAAAATGGAAGCACTTCCATGATAAGAGTGTTTAGCCCTCCGAGTAAGTGGTTTGGGGTCATGTCAAGCACCTTGATTAGGTCTTTGCATGTATTTGGCTTTTCTCCCCACTTTCCACTTCTTCCCTGCACTTGATTTCTTCATTCTAGGTGAAATTAGGGTTAGGATCTTAAGGATTCTACTGATTTTCCCTCTTCCATGGCTCTATTTTCTAGGTAGGATGTAGAAATAGATCCTCCTAGCCTTCATCATAGTAATCATAGGATTTTATGTCTAGTCTTGAGATTCTGTCATGTTCTGGCATCAGTTCTAGGTTTCTGGGCATTCCTGAGACCTCCTGACTTGGTTCTGAGTCAATTTGGGACCAGGGTCAGGGTCGAGCTCGAACCTGACTAGGTCAGGTCCAACCTTGATTTTTCCTCCTTCCTTCCAATCTCCAATTTCCATGATTTTTGGGCATCGGGCTTTTGGGAGATTTATTTTCCCACCTCCAGGTTGACCATTTTGGGTTTCAGGATGGTAAATCCTTTAATTGCATTTAATCTAGGTATATTTTCTAAAGGTTAGGACCTAATTGGGATTTAATTCTCCAAGGTGGCCCCTCTAGAGGAGTGTTCCCTAGTTCACTATAAAAGGAGGCCTTCCTCTCTCATTTTCATATCCCATCTTTCACATCTCAAGTGCTCAAGCTCTCAAGTGCAAGCAAGTCTTCAAGCATTCAAGTGTTCAAGCATCCATCCATCAAGGAGATTCATTGTTAGCCATTGAAGGATTCAATCTCTTTGTAGCCCCCTTGAAGATCCATTCTTCTCCATTCATGCAAGCTTTCTCATATGCAAATATCAAATCAAGATTGGTGTTGAAGATCAAATACCATTGATTGGAGAAATCCTACATTCATTCCTACTTGTGGATTTGAGGATTTGAATCCTCTACAAGGACTTCAACATAAGTGAGGTGATTTGTTTCAATTAATTTTTTTATGCACAATACATTTCAATTTCAAGGTTAATTCCTAAATTGGGGTTTGACCAAGGCAAACCCCCCATACAACAAAAACCCCCATTTTCTTGCAAGTACAGGTGCGGAATTTCAGATCTAAGAGCAAATTTGGATACCCTTTTTGGCAAAATTCCAAGATTGGTGAACAGAATTTGAATCAAACTTCAAATAAAGAATGTAGTATTTGACCTTTTATGATGGTCAAACCCGAGCTGAGCCATCTTGGAGAAAGATTTATGGGTTTTCTCTATCTTGGCATTTCCAGTCCAGGACAAGTTTTAGATTTTCCCAAAAGTGTACACAGACATTAGAATTCAACATTTTCCAGATCTGCCCTAATTTGAGGTTAGTATTTGTATTTCAATTATTTTAGATTTCCAAACATAATATATATATCTTCCTTGATAGGGTTTTATTGGATTTACTCTCTCTCTCTCTTCCATATTCTTCAGAAATTGATTCAATTGTGTATTAACCTTTTGATTGATCAAATTGGATCTCTTCTTTGGGGAATTTGGGTTTGAGAATAGATCTCATATTCCCCCCTATACATTTGAATAGGGTTGAATCCATTTTACCTCTATTCACTAATATCAAGATGGATTCTTATAAAATTAACTTTTACTTCTTCTAGCTACTAAATTGTTTTTTAAAATACACTTACTATAATTTATGATTATATTTTAAATATCTAAATATTTCTTATGACCACATATATACTTTTTCCAATTTTAATATATCTATTAAATAACCTTATAAACTCCTAAAAATAAAATAAATTTTAAAACATAATTACAAAATTTAAAAATAAGCACATTAAAAACCTTGTAGAATTTATGATTTAAATAAAATAAAAATACCTAAACAAATACTAAAACAAAATTGTGAACAAGTAAACATCCTTTAAACCATTTTCCAATTAGGATTGAAAATTTCTCTTAAACATCATCTCATCCCGATGAACTAGTGAGGATGGTGAGTGGAGGAGCAAATGGAGGGCAAGATTGGCGACCAAACGGAAGAAGGCAACAGTTGGAGTCGTAGAGTCAGAAGTTCGAGCAGTTCTGCCACGATAAGGTTTTTTAGAGGTGCCCTTTTGTGGAAAGAAATCTACACAAAGGTTTCCTGGAGAACAAATATTCGAAGTCAATCTTTTGTGGTAAAGTAGTGGTTCAACCAGCAAAACCCTTCTTTCTAAATCCACAATTCCATGACCTTCACAACACTGCAAAACTGTTAGGGAACCCGTTAGACAATAAGCTTCCTGAAGCTAAAACCCTAACGATCAATACCATGAGAGCTACAAATAATATGAGACCTTGGCATGGCTGATCCACATTTGAAAAAGGAGAATCTTCGAAACAAACTTTTGATCGCTCTCTGCATGGTTCACATTTTCAAAATAATTTTGGGCGGGAGATCAAACATTTCAAAAAATCACTTCATGCACCTGACTGGAGAAACAAAGGTCCAAACCACTTCAACAAGAGTAGGAAACTTGGGTGACTTGTCAATTCTCCTCCTCAGGGTCATCAAAAGCAACCCACTTTGATATTTGTAAGGGTACTCCTCTTGGGTCTCTGGTTTGAATTTATGTTAGCCTACCAACTACACACACAATGGATGCGAGTTTAGAGCAGGAGATACTCGTTATTGAAGTAGTTTGTGTTAATAATGGATCAAAACTAGAAAAAGAATTACTGACTTGATTCTTGAAGCAAATATTCCAAATTCATTTAGGTCCCCCTTCAATCCAAAAAAATCTACCCAAATTTGGCAAAAGAAATATCCTTCGCCCGCAGATTCTAAGGTGTCTTCTGAGGGTGCTTCAAATTAGTTAAAGGTCACATTACCAGGTCATCTATTGCAGTATTGTATTGGCCTCCTCCATCAATCTTCTCTCATGGGTAAGGTTTCTTTCTCTTTCTTGTCATTTTCTGTTATCAAGGAATGGGCATTCTCTTCTTGGTCAGGGTTAAAGGATATTTTTTTCATTGATTTGGATTCCAAATACTTCATTGCCATCTTTAAATCTAAAGAGGACATGAACTTTGTTCATAGACAAAAAGGTTGGTTCTGCCAGGGATCAGGTCTCTTCACCATGATTTTGATTCCAAATTTTAATCCTCATGATTCAGATGTTCAGTTTTTACCTCGTTGGATTTCCTTTCCCCTTCTGCCACTTGAATACAGAGACCTAGAAATCATTGAAATCTTAGCTAAAAAACTAGGCATTTTTCTCAAGCATGACCTTATTCCCTTTGACTACCCACATTTGGAGGTCAGAGTATGTCTCCTTCTTGATATGCGTAAACCACTTCCTAGTCTAATTTTTATCAATTCTCAGTGGGGCACTTGGTCTCAGCTTATCAAGATTTAGGATGAAGCTACAGTTAACAAATTTCAACACAGACTTGGACATTTCAATACAAAATCTCAAGAAATTTGGCATGACACTACTGAAGTTTGTTCAGATCACAATTTTGATCCAGCATTATGCACAAAAAAAATCATTATGCATAGTCAAGATGCTCATAAAGCCCCTACACATCTTGTTAATCTACCTGTAGGTCTTCAGGTGGTATATGCAAATAAGATTCCAGACTCAAAGTTTGCACATATTTTGAATTTGGTTATGCCAATCTTTCAACACTTTTCATTCAGACCAAAATTGTGTTTGCCATCACTTCCTGTTGTGTACAAGGAAATGTACCTTCATAGAATTAAGGTTGAACAATAAATGAAATAGCAACTAAATAAACCACAATAGAGAAACTATTTAACAAATTAATGATCAATTGAGCATCGTATGGCTCTCTATCTAAGAATGTTAATGAAAAGCTCTCAGCAAGCTTCCATTAATGACAGTCCTAGAATGAGAATGATAAAATAATCAAGCTAAAGCTAACAATTAGATCAAATTAAATGCAAATTAAGCTCTCAAATGCCTTTCTAAACTCAAATTGCAAGAGGTTCAATGCAATTCTCATATGTGTGGTTATGAATTATGAAATATTTAGGCCTTCCTTTTATAGATTTTCCCAATGGTAGGGGGTGTAGTGTAGTTGATTATGATTAAGCCTTGGTTGAGTCCTTGGTTCCACCCTTTGAAGACAATGCAAAGTTTGTGTCCTCAAAGCTTGGGACAAGTAGACAAGATCAATGGACAAGATTCTCTTTCACTTTGAGTGATTGAGATTGAATTTGGCTTGATCCATGTGAATGTCTTTCCTCAAATCCTATTGGTTGATTGAATTTCCTCCCTTTGTGGTTGTTGAGGGAAATTAGGATTTATTAATTGATTTAATTGATTTATTTTAGCCATGTAACCCTTGAATGGGTTGAATTTGATTTAATCCAAGACTATACAATTATTTGATTTAATTGTACTTTGATTTGATTGCATTTGATTAAAACACTCTCAATTTTGATTTATCTCAATTTAAGACTTGATTTTAATTTTGATTGGCTAATTATGCATTGTGATTCAATTGCTTCAATTTTGTCCTTGATTTTCTTTGATTTGACTTGATTTATCATTGAATTATCTTTGTCCATTTTTAGGTGATTACAAATGCCCTTCTTTGAGTTGACATGCGAAGCATGTTGATTCAAAGAATACTTTGATCTTGCTAATGATAGGTCCTGGTTCATTGATGGTCGATCTCTAATGTTCGTTCTAATGTCTTTCGATGATTGATCCTTGATATCTAATATGAGATTGATGCAGATATGATTGATATGAAACTCTCAATTGATGTGGTATTCTGATGATCATCCTGATATGATGGTCATTTTGATGATGTTTGATTCAATGATTGATCTTGATATGATACCTGCTTTAATGATTAAGTTTGATGTGATGCCCCATCCATTTGATTACAAAAAATTTCCTAATAAAAGCTTTTGCTTTGATTTGATGATCAGTCTCTTGATTCTCAATGATGTTAGTGATGATGTTTGATATGATTTTCTGATGGTATGCCCCCTTGAAAATGAAATAAAATTTAAATTGATTTTTACGGTTAATAGATTTTTGGATGATGTTTGTTTTATACTAATAAAGTTCAAATGTATAATGAATTTTATTTGAATTTCTGATTTTGATGTTATGTTCGTTTGATTTCAAATGCCCCGGTTTCAATTAATCTAATGCTAAAATCTCTTGATTAGGTGAAATTTGATGAAAAGGTAGTTACTTAAGTCAAAAACCTATATAAAGGGATCAAAATCCCTTTTCACTATTTATTTTCACCTTCCACTTTTGACTTTTACCCTCTCTGATTCCTTTGTCTTTTCACGATGTTTGTCCCTCTTCGTGAGCATTGGTTCAAGAAATGCTACCGATATTAGCATCTGCCTGGCTCAGGACCTCTGGTGAGTACTTGTACCTCTTTGTTTTTCTCGTTAATGCATTTATTTCAATTTTTTCTAATTTATTTTCTGGTATTTAGCCCTTTTTTCTCTTTTTTTCTCAAATGGGTGCTTTTGCTTGATTAAAGGGCACTTTTGCCTTTGGAAGTGCACTTCTACACTTTTAACGAGCACTTTCACAAAGTGATAGAGCACTTTTTCTCGTCAAACTGATGCCTTTTCCCATTTTTGCAATATTATTGTGCACTTTCACATATGTTTGGTGCTTTTACAACTTTTAAGTGCGCTTCCGCTATAGATTTGAGTGCTTTTGATTCTTTTGCCTTTTTTAAAACATTAACATGCACTTTCACACATTTAAGCTGCACTTCTAATATTTTTTTCTTTTGCACCATGAAATAGCTCTTTCACTCTAAAAATTTTTGAATTTTGAATTTTGACCAAGTTGCAATTTTTTTCGACGTCTTCGATCAATTGATAAGTTAAGTTCCCAATCTTGAAATTTTGTAACAAGTTATGATATGTCAGTTAAAAATCCATCATAGTTGAAATATCGCTCATCAATCTAGATGCAGATGATGAATGAGGATAAAATTTCCATTCTATCTGAGTAGAAACACGAAATTTGATTATGGTTGGATAGATTTATAAATTTTTGATTGACTTAGGATAATCCCAATAATTTCTAATTTCAATTCTGATCTGTTTGAACTTGCTCTTTGTAGGAGGATCTTGGGTCCTTACGTATCCATGGTTTGTATCCTTTGTCATGGGATATGATACCTGACTTGAGTGCTGCTGACCATCATCACATTGCTTGGTGTGGCTTGTCCTTCCTTCTCTATCTTCCTTGATTCTGTGTGAATCAAGGTCTTATTACTGCTATGGCTAAGCATTGACACTCAGACCATAACACCTTTCATCTTCCCATTGGGGAAATGACCATTACACCTAAGGACGTCTATCGCATTCTACGGTTACCTACCCGAGGGGAGCTTGTCTACTATGATACTGTTTATGATGGCTTAGCATGTCGATGAGTCTTTGGTGATGCCTCTATTGGTGATCGTCATATCTAGTGGGCTTAGTTCATTTCATTCCTTGTGTTACCAGTGGTTCTAGGTACTCTGATAGGTGGTTTCTTACTTCCTGATAGGTGTGGACATGGGTTTGCTATTGGGTGGGGTCCTATCTTAGAGGATTTGATGGCAGAGCCTCATTAGTTTGACTAGGGTTCCTGTGTGTTGGCACAATTGTATCATGAGTTACACACTATCGTATATAGACATTCTACTACTTTGACTGTTGGAGCAATCTTATTATAGCTTTGGACTTGGGAGCATATCCCTCTGTCACGTCCTATGACTGCATGAGATCATCAGCTAGGTTGGCCTTTTGCATGGATGTACAGTGGTATTATTATCCAGACCCATATGGGTAAGCTAGATTACTGGCAACATCAGATTAATGACCTAGATACCATTGTGTGGAGACCTTATCTCGAATGTGAGGCTTGGCTAGAGGATGATGGTGAGCTTCCTTATATGTTCTGTCCTCACTGGATGATCGGCCGTTCTACATTTTTTATAAAGAGATTCTTCTTTCACTGTGTATTCCATTAGTATGGGCGTGTTCAGGATATGCCATAGGGGGTACCTATGTATGCTCGTGTGTAGGTCGAGAGGTCATTGTGGGGCCCTTGTGTGGATTTTGGTACAGCTATCTAAGAGATTCAAGAGATTGGGTATCATCCTTGGGCTCCTAGGTCAAATATCATGGATGCCAGTATTACTAATGAGTATGGTGCTTGGTTACATAGGTATCCTTTTCCTAGGTTTACTGATTCTACTGAGAGGATTCCCACCATTGAGGAGTTATCAGATGGGGATGATGGTGCTGGTGGAGATGGGGGTGATGATGATGATGATGATGATGAAGACAGAGGTGGTCATGATAGGATCAGAGGTTGGCATGAATGATGGGGTCGGCATGGAACTTAAGCAGGTAGAGTATAGATGCTAGTTTTATCTGCTACTCCTATTCCTCCTAGGGGTGGTGATCAGGGTAGAGGTGGACAGGTTGATAGGATTTTGCATAAGGTTGCTAGAGATCCTACACAGAGGCCTTGAGCTAGACATCAGAAAGTTTTCAATGTAGATATAGCACATATTTTACTTGATCAGGCACATGGTCCTCCTACTCAGTAGGTTGTTCCTCCTATTGTTCCTGTCATTTTTCCTTAGGCTCCTACAACTCAGGAACATGCTTCTATCTTGATGCATTCATCTTCTTCACATCCATCTTCTTCTCAGTTTGTTCCATCTTTGGGTGATTCATCTTCTTCATCAAGGTCATCTGCTTCAGTTCCACTTGCATAGTCTTTTGCAGCTCAGGGTCATGCCCCGGCCTCAACATCAGATGTTGCTTCTTTGTAGACCTAGATATCATCTATTCAGAAGCAGGTTTCATAGATGAGTGCCATGATGCAGACCTTCATGGCTGCTACAAGTCAGCATGGATTATAGGCTAGTTCGAGCTAGCCTCCTGATAGTGCTCCTGATCGTGATGGTACTGATGGTGCAGATGAATCTATCAGTTGATTTCTTATGAGCTATCTTCATTATTTCATTTAGACTTTGATGTTCTTTCTATTTTTATTGTGATCGAGACATTGGACCCTTGATGTATCATTTTTGATCAATTTGATGTTGTTGATGTTGATACTTGATATCTGATGGACATTGATCTTTAGATATTTCTTTTATGATCATGTTATAGACTTTGATCTCTCTTGTTCATTTATGATGATACCATGGACACTGATACTTTCTTTGATAGATTTGATTATATATGATGTCATTATGTGTTGGATCTCCTTTTCAGGTGTTTTGTATGATATGCAGCTCTATATGATTCTATATTCTATATGCTTTGTTTTATGCTTTTCAGAATGCAATCTTCATATGTATGCATATGTCCTAATGATGACTAAATGATTGTCTTATGTATGACATAGAGTAGATGAATGTAATGTGAAATGATTTAATGATAATGATATTGATGTATGCATGCAATGAATGTTACATGTATAATGAATCTAATGAATGCATTTCTTTTGATATGTAAATGTGATGAATCTATGGATGTTTTCCTGTGCTATGCAAATGTGATGTAATGATGCAATGATCTTTCAATGATATTATGTAATGTGAATGATTTTATCATGTATGATGTGCATTTAATGTTGGACAGTCTTAATGAATGCAATGAATGATATCTAGCTAATGCAATGCACTTTAAATGAGATGAATGCAATCTAATGATTCTAATGAACTTTCAAATGTATGTCATCTAATGATAATGATGAACCTTAAATGGATGAACTTAATGATAGTGATGGATTTAATGAAATATACTTAATAATTCAAATTTTGGACACATCTAAATCAATTCAAGACTTAATGATAATGATTTAATCAATGCAAGTGACCTAATGAAATGCACTTTATTTTTTATTTCCAACACATTCGATCCTATACAGTTGGTTTTTTGATGATCTCTTGATTTTTTGTTTACATACACCCCCTTTTAATTTCCCCTTGAAAATTAAGCTAAGAAAGGCAAAACAATATATACAATGCACTTAATCTAAAATGAATGCAGCTAACTACCATTATTCAAAATTTGGAGCTTATAATCATCATTGAGCATTTTTGGAATCCCATTTTAGTACAACCATCAGTAGCTCAACTATGATGATATGAATATTTTTTGCACCTCTTTGTTTGCTTTCCCATCTCTCTTCGGTATGAATATCACTGATTGAAGCCAATCATGAGAGTGCAAATACTGATTTTGTCAAATTCTATGTTGCAAGTGGATGTTACTATTTATGATATTGAAGATCAAAATAGCCAAGGTATCCTTTTGCGTAAACAACCAAAAATCTCAGTTTTATCCTATGTACAAGTCCTCAATGATTCTTTAATGATCACATCCTTAGACAAATAATACATGATTTAAAACTTTGATTTTAATACAGTCATTTAGAAATCAAGAAAATATCACCTTTCATCATAGCTTGTCTAGTCTAAAAATTTCTTCAATAGATTAAAGGCTTCTTCTCACTTGTCATCCTATTTGAAAATTGTATCTTTATGAAAAAGTTGGGTGAAATTATGACATTTTTCTGCTAATTGGGAGATAAATCTCCTAATGGATTGGATCCTTCATTGTAAAGATCTCATCTGACTAATTTTTTTAGGTGCTTCAATTTCCATTATAGCTTTTACTTTAGCAGGATCCACCTCTATCCCCTTTGCATATACAATATAGCCTAGCAATTTGTCGGATTGGACTCCAAATGCACATTTCTTGGGATTAAGTCTCACTTTGAATTTCTCTAGCCTTTCAAAAAAATTTGCCAAAATTGGTAGGTGTTCTTTTCTTGAGTGAGATTTGGCTAATATTTCATCCACATAGTCCTCCATGATCTTATGCATCATATCATGAAATATTGTGGTCATTGATAGGTCGCTCTGGCATTCTTCAAGCCAAAAGGCATGACATTACAGCAAAAGGTACCCCATGCACATGTAAAGGCAATTTTATCTTGGTCTTCTGGTGCTATCTTTATCTAATTATATCCACTAAATCCATCCATGAGTGAAAACATAGAATTTCCTACTGTTAGGTCCACAATGGCATCAATACTTGGAAGTGGGAAATCATCCTTAGGACATGCCAAGTTTAAGTCTCTAAAATCTATGCAGATTCTGATGGATTTGTCTGCTTTTGATACTGGCACTATATTTGAGATCCATTGTGCATAATCAATGGCCCTTATAAATCCCACCTTCAATAGTTTTTCTAACTCCACTTTGACAAGTAGTGCTATATGAGGATGCACTACTGACTTAAGCAAGCTCCTAGAGCATGGTATGAGAGACTAGATGGATACTTAACAAAGATTGGTTTCAAGAAAGGAGCAAGAGATTGTAATCTATTCATTAGAGAGACATCTGAAGGTTTGCTTCTTGTGGCTATATTTTTTTATGACATTATCTTTAGAGGTAGTTTGAGATGAGTATGATTGGTCCTATCAAATACTTTTTAGCACTAAATGTGCAGCAGATAGAAAAAGGGATTTTCATAAATCAATCAAAGTATGTAAAAGAGATATTGAAGAAATTCAAGATGGATGATTGCAAGCCAATAGGAACTCCTATGATCATTGGATGCAAGCTTACAAAAGAAGATGACTCACCAACAGTAGATATAACATTGTATAAGTCTATGATTGGTAAACTCATACATCTTACTCAGACTAGACCTGATATTTCAAATGCAGTTAGCATAGTTGGAAGATTTGCAGCAGAGCCTAAACAAAGTCACCTCATGGCAGTAAAGAGAATATTCAGATACTTGCAAGGCACTATAGATTATGGTCTATGGTATCCTAATTCAGAAAATGTTGAGCTTCATGTGTACATTGATGCAGATTGGGCATGGTGTGTTGATGATAGAAGTAGTACTTCAGGTGGAGCAGTGTTTCTTGCTGATAGACTTGTCACTTGGACAAGCAAGAAACAAAATTGTATTTCTTAGTCAATAGCAGAAGTGGAGTATGTTGCAGCAGCCTTGAATTATTCTACAATTATTTGGATCAAGCAAATGATGAAGGATTTTGGAATTCAGATTGATTATCCTATTGTTATTCACTGTGATAACACTAGCACTATCAATATGTCAAAGAACCCTATGATGCATGCAAAGACAAATCACATTGAGATCAAGTATCACTTCCTAAGAGAGAAAGTGGTAGTGAAGGAAGTCAAGTTGGACTTTGTGAGTACTAAAGAATAGTTGGCAGATATATTCACAAAGCCTTTGCCTAAGGATACTTTTGAGTATCTCAAGGAGAAGTTGGGAGTCATTCCCTTCCCTGTTTCTACCTAGAGAAAGAAGGAAAGGCATCAATCCTTCGGGACTGGTGGAAGGTTGACTACTCTAGCTCAGGAGTAGTACTCGTGCTTAAAATGAATGGTGCTCTTTGACATTGATGTCAAAGGGGGAGTATATATAGAGTCATGAAAAATAGAAGTAAAAAGAGGAGTAATATACTAAGGGGGAGCAGCATTTAGTTATGACAACAGTACAATTGAGGAAACGGAGAATATTAGAAAATATTCTAGCAGATGGAGGATTCATCTTTGGGGGGGTTTTGAAGAGGAAATGGAGAATGTTATAAAAGTAATGTTCATTTGGGTTGGTGGTGGTTTTTCATTCCACATGTTGCCATCAATGCCAAAGGGGGAGATTGTTGGAGATTTTCCAGCGGGCCAGTACTGACTGTATGTTTATCATTGAGGCTCTTTCTTCATCATCATAGGCTTTTATGGTTATCTTTTTCTTAGGGTCAATAGCCTCCTCAGAAAATCTTAGGGCTTTCACCAAGTTAAAGGTACAAATGTTTAGGTTGGCTCCTCCATCTATAAGGACTCTTTTCACCCTATGATTGTGAATCAACACTTCTATCTGTAAGTGAAGATTTTGAGGATGATTAAGGGACATGTTGTCTTGTTCAGAAAATGATAGGCAATGTGATGCAATTAGGTGCCCTACCATATTTTGGAATTTGTCTACCTCCAAATTTAAAGGCACATTAGTTTCCAACAAGGCTTTCTCCAAGATATCCTTATGAGTTGGTGATAGTTTGAGCAACTCAAGAATAGATATTTGTGCGGGAGTTCTTTGTAATTGATCAACCAAGTTGTATTGTTTTTATGATGATGTTGAAGCTTGATTTGACAACACAATCTTTGGAGCATTGGTTTTTTATGCTTTCCCCCTAGTGACAACATTTGATGATGCTTCCCTTGACTTATCTTTCACTATGATAACATTTATGGTTTGATCCTCTTCTCTTAGAGTATTTATCATGTTATCATAGGTATGAGAAAATTTTACTTTCTCATTGCCATTTTTTTAATTTTGATTAGCATTAGATGACTCACCCTTTTCATGATTCAAAAAGGGGGTTTGAAGGCCACTTGATCCTCATTATTTTGAGGACCTTCAATTTTAATGGTTCCATTGTCAATTAGATCTTGCACCAAGTGTTTTAACCTCATGCATTCATTTGTTGGATGACCTCTATTTGGATGATATTCACATTGATGGGAATCATTCCACCAATAAGGCTTAACTTGAGGTTCATAATCTTTCATATCGGGTAATGTGATGACATTATTGGCAACCAAGGTCCTTAATACATTCTCCAAAGGTTCACCTAAGTAGGTAAATTTATTTTTATTATAATTGGAGTAGGAGGATTTTGACTTATTCCCATTAGCATTATTGTTGGAAGTGTTGGAATTTTTATTGGAATTATTGGAATTATTGGCATTATATGGAGCTTTGTTTGATTGATTAACATTATTTAAAGAATTAGCTCCATATGGTAGGATAAAAGGGGTTGACTTCAAGCTGTGGGCCTCCACAACTCCATCATTCACAAGGTTTTTGTTGTTATTCTTTATCCATGATTTATATTTATCATTGTGATTGTTGGACCCTTGATTATTAAAATATTTAGGCACATAATTATTGTTGTTGCTATTATTGTTGTTGTTTTTGTTGTTGGACTTGTTATCTTTAAATAATTTGATTTCACCTCTCTTGACCAAAACATCTTCAATCTTGATCCCATTTTTGATGAGTTTTTCATATGTTGGGGGACATTGAAGTTGTAATCTATAATTCATTTCTATGGTCAAATTGTTGGTGAAGATTTCCATCTTCTCTTTCTCAGGGATACTTCATGGATACCTTGCAAAAATAGTCCTCCACCTTTGTAGGAATCCTAAGAAGGACTCTCCATCTTTATGTTTGGTATTACACAACTTGAGCATTGTGATTTCAGGCTCAATGTTATAAGAGTAATGGGTTACGAATTGGAGGCTAACTCCTCAAAGGTCTTTATTCCTTGGGGTAGTTTTGAGAACCACTCCATTGCGGGACCTCCTAAGCTCCTAGGAAAGAGTCTCATTAGATATGTATCATTGTGCATGAACTCAATGATTAGGGTACAAAACTCTCTTAAATGATCCCGTGGGTCTATTTTACCCATGTACTTATCATATTTAGGAAAAATGGTATTGAAAGGAAAAGATACCATAGCTAAGATTTTGTCGAAAGGGAAAGGACACAAAGCTTCAATGGAAAAGGCCTTAGGTTCAGCTGCCTTCTTCATGGTATCAATTTGATCTTGGAAGGCCTTTATCTACCTAGTCATAACATTCATGGGGTCATCTTGTTGTTGGTCTTTCTTGAGTTGGTCAATATCAAAATCATAAGGAAGCTTTACTCCCTTTTGGGCTAGGTTTAGAAAAAAATTCTCCTTATCTCTATCTATCAATTTCTCCATGACATCTAGGAATTCTAGATCTTGGGCAGCTCTCTCAACTTTCTCTTTAAGTGTTTCTTTAGAATTATGATTGACATTGTTGGTATTAAAATTATGATACACCGAGTTCATATCCATCTCTCCAAGTCTTTGTTCAAATAGGTTTGGGAAAATTTATTCTTGATTAGGATCTTTGAAATGACTTTGGTATTCAACTTCTTTCCCTCCGTTTGCAAAAATAGTACTATCTCCTTGTAATGATACCCTATATGTGTGGGACTGCATGGAAACTGGCATCCAACAAGGGTTCAATTTGGAATGATCCTTGATTCAAGAATTGTTGATTTTAAATTGAAGATATTTAAAAATATAAGATGAATTTTTAATGGATATATCTCTTACTTGTTTATGTATTTCAAACACAACAATCATGCATTCACTTGTCTCTTTTTACCCACTTAACACAAAATGTTTGATTTGAAGAACATTGTCATGGGTTTTGCACAAAAAGACACTTCAAGCACCTACCTAGCACAAGATTTGGTTCGTAAACATGGCTCTAAAAGGTGGTCTTTCTATTTTATCAAGGATTCAATGTAGATTCCATTCAAATAGATCTTAAAATTTCATCCCCCAAGTATGTTAAGGGGCTTCCCACAGGCACATAAGTATGATTTGGCGCAATCTGTGAGGACTCCTAGAGGAAGTTCAAAAAATTTAAAATCCGTTTGTCACACACCCCATTAAAGATGTATGTGTTTTGTTTTATAGTGGGTTGGATTCCTACAACAAAAGTGAGTGTATCCCACTTTGGGTTGTCCCTCTCACCGGCCTCGTTAAGGAAAACTCAGGAGGCGAGCCCACTAATGTTCTAGCATGTTCATGTTAAAGAAATGAAATGGAGTTAAGGTCAAGCTTTTGGGAATTTGGTTCACCAAAAGGTGAAGAGCATATCCCTAACTTTTCTTTTAGTTCCCAAACACAATAAATAATGTTCAATTGATTTCACCCACTAACTATAGGGATTCGAGTATTTCTACTCTCTTCCACAAACAAGGGGCTTTGATTTTATGTGGTTGATTCCTCAACCTTTCTTATTAATAAAAAAGTTCAACACCTTTAGCATTTTGATTCACTAGAAGAAGTGAAGAGCATAGGCCTAAAGGCTAAACTTTCCAAACAAAGAAAGGTTTTGTAATTACTAGATTTTGAAATGCATCAATGTCACAATTTAAGGGAAAATATTGACTAGTTTGAGGTTTACCTTTTCCTTGTAGCTAACCAAAGTTAGGGGCATTTTTGAGTGATTTCATCATTTTTATCATTACCTTGTTAATAGCTCCTTCCAAATGTGCTTTTCCACCAACAAGTTAGTCAACACCAACAATCACAATGAGGGAAACCAAATTGAAATTGAAGAAGCAAACTTATGTATTGAACCTTAAGCACCTTATTTGCAAATTTTAAGAAAAAATTGAACTAAGGAATAAAAATCCAATTAAGAGATACAAATTTTGTCTTGTAAGCTTCTACAACCTTAAGATAATTTTGATATACCTGGTTTTCTTCCTCTTGTGACTCCTCAAGAACCACTTTTATGTGAGCAAAGTTCTCCTTCTTGATCTTTTTGGCCAAAGCTTTTCCTTCTTGATTAAATTTACTCTCTGGTTTTCTCACCTTTTTATGATCTGTCATCCTTCAGAACACAGTAAACCATTTTACCATAGTCAGATTAATCAGATTAAGAAATTATGCAAAAGCACTCCTGAAATAGTTAAAAGCACTATTTTATTGCTTGAAAGTGTAGCTAATTAGGTTAAAAGTGCTACTTTAACTCTGTCAGTAAATACAAAAGCGCATAATTAAATTGCAGAAGCACTACAAAATTATTTAAAGGTGGTAAAATTAAGGCAAAAGCGCTCATGAAAAGAATGAAAGCGCCTAGTAGTCAGGAGAAATGCGCTCTTAATTCATGCAGAAGTGCTGAAAGAATGTGAGATAGAGAATAGAAAGTGTAAAAGCACTACAGAATGGTACAAAGGCGCACAACTTTGCCACAGAAGTGCCAAAATAGTGATCAAAAGTGCCATTTAACCGTGAAAAAGTGCTGCTCAATCTGTCAAAAGTGTTGTTTCCAGGAAAAGCTGAGAGTTAAACACCTGCAAATTTGACAAAAATGATAAATTTCCATATGTTTAGCAAAGTGAAGCATCCTGCCCCACGGTGGGCACCATTTTATGTACAATGAAATGTACCTTCATAGAATTAAGGTTGAACAATAAATGAAAAAACAACTAAATAAACCACAATAGAGCAACTATTTAACAAATTAATGATCAATTGAGCATCGTATGGCTCTCTATCTAAGAATGTTAATGAAAATCTCTCAGCAAGCTTCCATTAATGACAATCCTAGAATGAGAATGATAAAATAATCAAGCTAAAGCTAACAATTAGATCAAAGTAAATGATAATTAAGCTATCAAATACCTTTCTAAACTCAAATTGCAAGAGGTTCAATGCAATTCTCAGATGTGTGGTTATGAATTATGAAGGATTTAGGCCTTCCTTTTATAGATTTTCCCAATGGTAGGGGGTGTAGTGTAGTTTATCATGATTAATCCTTGGTTGAGTCCTTGGTTCCACCCTTTGAAGACAATTCAAAGTTTGTGTCCTCAAAGCTTGGGACAAGTAGACAAGATCAATGGACAAGATTCTCTTTCACTTTGAGTGATTGAGATTGAATTTGGCTTGATCCATGTGAATGTCTTTCCTCAAATCCTATTGGTTGATTGAATTTCCTCCCTTTGTGGTTGTTGAGGGAAATTAGGATTTATTAATTGATTTAATTGATTTATTTTAGCCATGTACCCCTTGAATGGGTTGAATTTGATTTAATCCAAGACTATACAATTATTTGATTTAATTGTACTTTGATTTGATTGCATTTGATTAAAACACTCTCAATTTTGATTTATCTCAAATTAAGACTTGATTTTAATTTTGATTGGCTAATTATGCATTGTGATTCAATTGCTTCAATTTTGTTCTTGATTTGCTTTGATTTGACTTGATTTATCATTGAATTGTCTTTGCCCATTTTTAGGTGATTACACCTATTTCTCCTCCATCGTCATTAATAGTCTCAATTCCCCTGATCTCTGATGTTCTCAGAGGAAAAAATATGAACAGGAGATTTAGCTTTCCTTTCTCTATTCCGAAGCATTTGTCTATCAGTATTCCATCTACAAAATGGAAGATTCACCAAATTGGGGATCAAATTGTTTCAGAGATAGCTTCCAATATCATTTTTGGAATTGCAAGGGAAGAAGATGTTATCATCAACGATCAGAAATCTTCAGTATTTGATAACTTTCTCAGAGATTTTTAGTATTGGAACAGTCAGGCTTCTGCAATTCCTCTTCCATATACAAGTAGGATCACAGATCTTGGAGAAGTTTTCCCTAATGTTATCCGAGTAGAATCTACACAACTAAATGTCAATCACTGGAGGAAGCATGATAATCAAGAAATGCCTAATCTTTTCTCTAATGAGGACTCTCTAGGAGTTGAGGAATGTATCTATTAGCAGGTGTAGAAGTGGACTAAGAATTTAGCTACTCAAACGTTGGATGTTAAATCTGAGGAGGATGAGAAATACACAATCTTCAGTGGAAACTAAGACCACTACTTCTGCGGGGCTCTTTGATCATCATCAAATTTTGTCAATTGCACAATCTCCATCCCAAAGTGTGCATGTTCCCAAGACACCAAAATCTAGAGGTAGACCAAAAGGATCCAAGACTAGGATAGAAATAGCAGCTGGTATTCAGACTACCTTGGATGACAAGTTTGTTGTCACCAAAAGATTGACAAGGAGAAAAAAAGGTTCTCCTTGTCAATAATGAAGATAAACTCATGGAATGTTAGAGGCATTAATTCCTCTAACAAAAGACATAGGATCAAACAAACAATTGATTATATGATGGTAGATATTGTCATGATTCAGGAAACCAAACTTTCTCAAGACACATTTGAAAAGACAATCGCCAAATGGCAAAAGTGGTCCTCATTGCACTCTTCAAGGATAGGACCTTCAGGTGGTCTTGTTGTCCTCTGGAATCCCCAAACCATTCAGGGGTAGCTCATTCAGCAACAAAATAATTGGCAGATGTTGAAGATGTCTGACTTTGATATTTTGTTCATTTTGGTTAATGTTTATGGTCCTACTTCAACGCAGGATAAATCTAGAGTTTGGGACAGCCTTACTCAGCTGATTTAGTTTCAAGACTCCCAGAATGTCATCCTTGGGGGAGACTTTAATGTAGTTTTGTGCCAATCTGAGAAAACAAGGGGTATTACTCCACCCCTCAAAACTATCCAAGATTTTTCTCACTTTGTGGATAACAATAACCTCATGGATATTCAACCTACACATGGGTCCTTTACCTAGACAAATAAGAGATCTAGATTTGTACATATTATTGTTCGGCTAGATAGATTCCTTTTATCACAAGACTGGGAACTTTAAAATATGGTCATAAGTTCAAAGATTCTCTCTCTGCCTGGATCTGATCATTTTCCAATCTCAATCAGTATCTTGCAATCTGATAATGGTGATAAAATTCAATATCATTCATCTTTCAAATTTGAAAGGATGTGGCTCCACCATCCTCACTTTCTACATCTTATAAAGTAATGGTGGGTAAATGCACCTTATGTAAATGGATCTAAGAGCACCAATTTTCCATGAAACTAAAGCATACCAAAAACCTCATTAGAAAATGGAATGAGCAAGTTTTTAAGAATGTCTTTACACAAAAACAAGAGGTCAAGCTACAAATGGATGAAGTCTATAACAATATTATCCAAAATGGTATGAATGAAGACACTTATGCAAGGTAGAAAAATCTTCAGCAAGAATGGGAAGAGTTGTGTAGTAGAGAAGAAATATATTGGAGACAAAAATCAAGAGAATTATGGCTACAAGAAGGTGATAGAAATACAAAATATTTCCATGCATCAGCTAAGAAAAAGAGAGCTGCTAAAACTATCTTTGAAATCAAGGATGCAGTTTCGAGGAACCTCATTTTAAATGCACATCTGATTCATGAAGAAGGGGTAAAATTCTTTAAGAATCTTCTCGCTCCAGCCACATCTCCTTCACCCTCAAATTCTCAAGTGAATGAGATCCTATAATGAATTCTAAATATGGTGTCACCTTGAGAGAATGCCATGCTTATGGCCCCTTTTTCTATCCAAGAAATTTGAAAAGTGGTTTTCTCCTTTCCTCCAGACAAAGCTTCGGGCCCGGATGGCTTTACTGCCCTCTTTTTTCAAAGTTGTTGGGATACTATTGGTTGGGACCTATTAGCTGTAGTTGAAGATTCAATGACAAATAAGAATATGCTCAAATATTTCAACACTATGAATATTTCAATAATACCAAAAGTCAAGGATCCAAAAACATTTGCTGACTTCAGGCCAATATCCTTATGTAATCTGACATATAAGATCATAACCAAGGCCATTTATTTAAGGTTACAACATCTCATTCCATCCATTATCTCACCTGAGCAAGGAGGTTTTGTCCCAGGTCGAGAAACCATGGAAGGGGCTTTAGTGGCTCATGAGGTTCTTCACTCAATTAACACTAATCAAACATCGAATTTTGTGATCAAACTAGACATGATGAAAGCCTATGACAGAGTCTGCTGGAAGTTTTTGTTTCATGTTCTACTTAAATGGGATTCTCAAGAGGTTGGTGTAAATGGAACAAGGCATGTATATCAGGGGCTTGGTTTTTGGTTATAGTAAATGGGAAACCAACGGGTTTCTTTTCTTCAACACAAGGTGTTAGACAGGGGGATCCTCTTTCACTGGTATTATTCATCATCATGGCTGAAGCATTTAGCAAATCTATCAAACTTCAACATGGGCTAGGTAAGTGGCAGGGTGCACATATCATTGACACAAACATATCTGTCACTCACTCCTTATTTGCTGATGACACCCTATTATTTGGTCTATCACAAGTTCAAGAGGCTCGACAAATTAAACATTCTTTACAACTTTATTCAGAGGTGTCAGGGCAGGCTATAAATGTGAAAAAGTAAAAAATATACCTTTTTCAACACCAAAAAAGTTATATTTGATCAAATAGTTTGGATCTTGGGTTTTTCAGTAGATTTCCCGCCATCTATATATTTGGGGATTCCATTCTTCATGGGTTCAAATAAAACATGTTATTGGTCCTCAATCCTTCAACGTATATAGAGTAGAATTGTGGCTTGGAAAGCCAGATGGTTATCTCTAGTAGGAAGAATTCTTCTTATCAAATCAGTGATGTCAACAATACCAAATTACTACCTAGTTGTCTTAAAAGAACCTCCCTCAATCCTATAACAAATCCAAAAGCTGATTAGAGGTTTCCTTTGGACAGGGAATATGAATGAGGTGAGGAAAATTCCTCTTATGTCTCTCCAAGACATGGCACATATTCCTGCAGTTGGAGGGGCGGGTGTTCATGACTTTACAAAAAGAAATGAGGCTTTTCGTGGCAAACTAGTATGGCAAATGTATAGTAAACCTTAGTCCACATGGTGCCAGATCATGCAATAGAAATATCAGGATAACAATGACCCTTCAAGAGTCTTGTCTATGTTGGATCCTCCAAAGGGTTCTATTATATGGGATTTTATAATGTCTTCAAGGGATATTGTTCTTAATTATGTCACTTGGGAAGTTAATAATGGAATTAAGGTTAAGTTCTGGAGAGACTCATGGAATGGTCAGCCTCCACTATCTAGATGCCAGAAATGTGAAGATATTATAGTAGTTTCAGAAACCTATTGGGGCACACAAATTAATCAATATGTGTCAGCAGTCTGCATATATTCAGGGAAATTTATATGGAAAGATCTGGATCTTTTACCATTGACACAACAAGACAAGAATCATTTTCGTAGCATTTTGGCTTCTCAACATGTTTTTCTTTCAGGCTGTGAAGACAAACTAATTTGGGCCCCAACTAAAGATGGTAATTACTCAATTAAAGAGGGTTATAAATTTCTATAGCAAATAGGATTAGATAAAGTACCATCTAGAGCATTTTCATTTTGTTGGAACCATGTTGTGTTACCAAAGTTAGGTTGTTTTGCATGGCTTGCAATTAAACACAGGATCTTGACAAGTGATAGATTAAATAGATTTCATATTTCCCCACCATTCAATTGTTTACTTTGCAATGCATGTGAGGAACTGGTGGATCATCTTCTTGTGACTTACCGCTTTGCTCATTAGTGTTGGACTTTTGCCCTGAATAAACTAAACTATAGTACTCCACTTCAGGATAATATTTGGGATCTTTTTTCAGGTTTGGATGGCTCTTTACCCAAACTCTCTATTTGCTAACCTTTGGAAATGTGTCTCGGTGATAGTCATATGGTCCATCTGGTGGGAAAGAAACAAACATCTTTTTAGAAAATAAATTTCTCATATTGACAAGCTATTAGAAGGCATTGAAAGATCTATATCAAAAGTTACTAATGTGAGCTTAAGAAGATGTAAATTTAATCCTATTGTCACTTCATGGGACTCTAAGGTGATTTAGGAATTGAAAAAGTTAATTATCCCAGCTGGGTGGGGTACAAGCAAATCAGCATCAACATCAGTAGTTTGATTAGATGTTCATTGGCATCCACCTTCAAAGGGCTTTATGAAGATCAATTTTGATGGAGCTTCAAGAGGAAATCCAGGAGTCTCAGGATTAGGGGCATGTATTTGTGATTCCCAAGGTAATGTAGTTTCTCTCACTACCTCCACTCTTCCAGTTGGCACTAATAAGATGGTTGAAGCACAGGCTCTATTCGTAGGACTAATCCTAGTTAAATAGGGAAATCATTGTCATTTGCATATTGAAGGTGATTCTTCAGTCATCACTAACGCTTGCATTCATAGGTAGACATACTCCTGGAAACTTAACTACATTTTAAATCAAATATGGAGGCTCTTAGACTGGTGTCATGAGGTGTGTATTTCACACACGCTTCAGGAAGGTAATAAAGTTGCAAACTTTCTCTCAAACTTGGGATGTGATGAGCTGGTGATATCTTCTCTAAATCCAAGGTGCATGATTGAACAACATGAGGATCTTAAAATATTGATCATAGTAGATAAGGAGGCATGTCGTCATGAAAGCTAATAACTTGATTATGATGTGGGAATGATTGTAACTGTCCTGCTCATTAAAAGAAATAGAATTGAGATTTTTCGCCCATGTCATTCCCTTGTGTGAACTGTGGTATCACTGATGCATGGGCTGTGAAGCATACATTGTAGTGACATGAGAGGACAATCATTACAAATAAATCACATGGCACCTCATGTGCCAAATTGTCCATCTTGTGCCACTTCATTATTGGCAATTACAGGCTGGGATATTACATATCCACATATTAATGATAATTTGCCCAAGTACACTTTTAGATTATAAGTTATGTTGTCAGTCACATTTTGATAGCATACTGTGAAAATGTCAAAGCCTCAGGATGTCTCTATTCTATGTGAAACTTGTCACAAGAAGCATCGGTCGATTTTGCCAAAAAACTATCGCATATGGCTCCCACCGTGTCTTGAGGAAATCATGCTACCAGTACAAGTGGATGATGCAGCCCTAGATATGATGTTTGTCATCCATTATCCCTCCATTCATCAGGAGATTAAGTAGGTAATTGGGGAATAATTTTTGTCTCCATCCTCGATGCATTTCCTCTACCCTTCAAACATGGTATCTATTTTCCTATCCAATGCTATGGATATATTGCAATCACCCCAGCTTTTGCAGTCATTAGCCTCCAAGGTAATTAGGCCTCATTTTCTTGCTGACAATAGACTTAACATTTCTATGCAACATTATGACTTGTGGAAAGGGCAGGCTCTAGTGGGTGGTTTGTTCCCTGATTCACAATTGCTACAAAAACATGAAGTGCTAGTTACATACGAAGCTCTCA
Source organism: Chamaecyparis obtusa (assembly GCA_027943335.1). NCBI lineage: Eukaryota > Viridiplantae > Streptophyta > Pinopsida > Cupressales > Cupressaceae > Chamaecyparis > Chamaecyparis obtusa. Next base: position 1,447,864 of record BSBK01002401.1, read on the forward strand.
AAAGATTTTTTGAGAAACATAGCCCTTCACACATGAAATCTACCTTGCAAGTCACAGCTCAGGTTCTTGGATTTTAACTAGAGGACCGTGTGAGAAAAACTGGGTATGCGATACTGGATTTGTTAAGGTTTTTAAATGCACCTCCCAGTCAGTTTCACAAAAACTACCTTCATCTTGGTCGACGGTCGTTTTGGGTGCTAAGTGGAATGCTTGGTTTCTCCAACACCCCTTCAACTACAAGATCCTCAAACTGATGTCCGCTTTGGGTTGGGTTGGTCTCCCAAAAATCTAGTTGATTAGAGTTGCGGTCGGGGCTCGAGTGTGCTCCCACAAAGTGACTTCAGTTGGGGTTTGGCCTCTAGTTCAGGTCAGGACACAATCACATAGGCCATTTTAGACTGTGGATGGCAAGGAGTTGTTGTTGATGATTCTCACACAAATATGGACTCTCAAGATAATGTTGACATTGAAGAATGATTGTTGGCAGGGGGGTTTTTCTTCTTTTTGGCTTTTTGCTTAAGTTATGTGCTCGAAGGTAGTTCATACTCCATATTGTAAATCAGATGCTTTGGCACCCTCGAACTATACTTAACTTGTATATATTTGATGATTCAAATTTTTGTATTGAGTGACGATGTCGGGTTTTCTTTCTGATTCTTTCCTGATTGAGCTCTTTTTGAATCAGTTTTATTAATATAATATTATAGTGGCTCGACCACTTTTGCCTAAAAAAAAAACATCATCTCATGCCAGGAAAAAATTTTTTTAAAAAAAATTAAAAATAATATGTAAACTTTATGAGGGATGGCCCCCTTTATTTAACACATCACACACTATTTTAATCATGCAATTGAAATAGGTGAGGAAAAATATAATTAAAACTCATATATATGTGTGTGGTGGTGGAGGTCATCCAGAAAGTCATTTTAGCTATCCAATAAGGGAGCACAAGCCTTAGGATGTACTTCCTTGACTAAGAGCTAAGTAATGAGGGGTATTTGTTTCACTAAATTTTCCCAAAGCACGATCCTAATCTTATCCCTTTTTTCAATGTCAAATCTTTACACTTAGCTAGACTTTATCCCAGGTAAACTCATTAAGAACCTTTCAAATTCAACAGTAGACTAGGGCCCATTGACTATAGTTGATGTTTTGTAGATTCAGTCGGATAAACATTATGAGTCAATACTAGTGAAGATATGTATATATATTTAGTATATATGAGATGTATATATATATAATTTCAATATTAAATAAATTAATATAATACTCAAGAGATATTATATATATGTATATGTATATATAATCATAATAGTCATATTATTAATAATGAATAGACATGTCTCATGAAGGGACATGTCTCTTATTGGCTCATTCTCAATATAAATGCAAGAGATTGTTGCATTTGGAAAATACATAAAATAAGATAGTGCTATTACATTTGCAATGATCCTAAAACCTTAACATGGTATTAAAGCCAAATTGCAAATGTAAGAGAGTAGTTTGTTGATGGTGAATGTGTGACTGTCTCAGAAAATACAATCTCGGTACGAGGACCATATCTCACAAATGAACCATTGGATTTTGCTAAATTTTGGATATGTTTTTGATAAACAAATTTAGAATAATCTCACTGGAGTGATTGGAGAGAAAATTTCAGGTTCAAAAGTTATGACCTACTATGTACCGGTCTATGCAAAAATCTGTAAAAGAGTGAGGTTCCTTCTTTAAAAGCCTAACTGCTTGAAGGGAGATATGATCATATTGAAGGTAGTCGTAGTGTATAGAACCTTTGGATACTCATGATAGGTCATGTAAAGAATTATGGTAATGTTCAAGAATGACGACATCATTTTGTGAATTTGCATGATATTTTCTATATGGGCTCACCTTACAAAATGAAATACTTGAATTTATCAAAGATAAGTATTTCATGTTTTATTAATGCACATAATTTTTTAGTTTTAAATTCATGCTATACTATTGGTTATTAAAATATTGTATGCTTCTATCATTGGTATTTCTGGTTGAGATAGTTTAGTGAGCTATTTGTTACCTCTCTCTGACATACCTTCAGGATAGAAGCACAAGATAATTGCATTCAATGGAGAAATAACTTGATGCTTGCAAAAAAATTGATGATTGAGACTAGATGAAAAGGGAGTCTGACATTTCAAAGAGGTCAAGAAGTTGGTAAACTTGAGCTTCAGAGGGAGAAAATGGTTCATTCAATGTGTGACAATCTTGATTGAGAGGGAGTTCACTATTGAAGATGAAACACTTCTGAGGTAAACTTGATATAATTGATTATTATACTAATGAATCATGAATGTTTTTAATGGACCTACCCCCTATGTAAATCATGAGGAAGTGACGACTTCCAAATGATTATCACTTGTATTTGTAGAAGTTATTGGAAGGTGACGATCTTACAATAACTTAAATCATGATATACATTATTTATAATGTTGAAACAGATCATGATGAATTAATGCAACAACTAAGTGTTAGATGTCATTAAGTTGACAGTCTATGAGTTGGTTGCATAAATATATCTTGTAAAGAAATAACTAAGTGCTAGATGTCATTAAATTGACGGTCTATAAGTTGCTTGTATAGATACATCTTGTAAAGCAACAACTAAGTGTTAGATGTCATTAAATTGATAGTCTATAAGTTGTTTGCATAGATATATCTTGTAAATCAACAACTAAGTGTTAGATGTCATTGACGGTCTATGAGTTGTTTGTATAGATATATGATAGGTATTTGGGGAATATCACATGTTGATATTTTGCAAGCCAATGCCTTATTGAGTACTTGTTGAATATCATATGTTGATGTTTTGATAGGCCAATACTCAGAGTATTTGGTGAATGTCACATGTTGATATTTTCATAGACCAATACTCAAGATATCAAATGGATAGAATTGTTGATGGAGGTAATCCACTTGAGAACTTGTGGATAGAATCATTGATGGAGGAAATCCACCAAAGAACTTGTGGATAGAATCACCAATGGAGGCAATCCACCTAAGAACTTGTGGATAGAATCGTCGATGCAGGCAATCCACTTGAGAACTTGTGGATAGAACCATCGATGGAGGAAATCCACTTGAGAACTTGTGGATAGAACCATCGATGGAGACAATCCACATATTGAAACTATGATTCTATTGATTACATCTTGAGGATGATGCCTTTATTGCTTACATCATATGATCTATTTTGTCAAGTGTATTAAGTGTTGACATTGGATTGATTTATCCTCCCTAGCTAAGAGGGAGTGTTGATATTTTGTAGCTTCAGTCAGATAAACATTATGAGTCAATACTAGTGAAGATATGTATATATATATATATAGTATATATGAGATGTATGTATGTATATATATATATATATATATATATATATATATATATATATATATATATATATATATATATATATATATATATATATATATATATATATATATATATATATATATATATATTAGAGAAACTAATATAATACTCAAGAGATATTATATATATGTATATGTATATGTATATATATAATCATAATTGTCATTATATTAATAATGAATAGACATGTCCCATTAAGGGACATGTCTCTTCTTGGCTCATTCTCAATATAAATGTAAGAGATTGTTGCATTTGGAAAACACATACAATAAGATAGTGCTATTACATTTGCAATGATCCTAAAACCTTAACAACTATTATTATACATATGAATATTCTCATGTTATCTATAAAGTTTGATGGTTTATTATTGCCTTTATGTAACAATGGTATTAATTTTTTATTATTAGATTTATAATATTTTTAAATGGTGAAGAACTTATTTTTAAGAGGGGATAAAATCTTGGAATTATAAAAGAGGTGGGAATGTCTAAGCTTATGATAGTGTTTGAATAGATGTTTATCTAAGAATCAAAATTTTGTTGGAAAATAAATTATTAAATTGAGATGGGTTAATAGTATTGATAAAAAGTGGTGTAAAATAAATGTTATATAATAATTAATAGTTTTTTTAAAATTTATAATTGCAATTTGTTTAGTTTTATAATGTAGGAAAATATTTTTCAATTTATTTTTATTTTATTTTGTGTTTAGTTTAAAGTAATCTCTTAACATATTTATATAGTTATAAATGATATAATTTTGTGTGTAGTTGGATTTTCATACTTAGTCTTGCTTACATTGAATCTAATGTTTATTTGTTATTTTTATGTTAATGTATATGCAACTCCAATCTAATTGGTTTATCTATTTGATTCTAGTTATAAATCAAATATTAATAGACACAAACCCAACCTAACTATCTAACCTAAGTCAAGTTTGCAGGTGTGAGATTGTCCTCCTTGCTGCAATCAGGATCCACTTAAGTATAAAAAATAAAACTAAACATTTACGTGACTAACATCAGCTTAAACTTTAGTCCTACAATAACTTTGCACAAATATTGAAATTTTGGTAGTGTTCTTATATACAAAAGGTAATTATTTTTATATAAAAGGTAATTATTGCATATCTATTCTAACCATCTAGAAAAGATGGTCATACATCATGGTGTGACATCAAAATATCATCAAATATATTCATTCACATCTAGACTTAAATCAAGAAAGGAATCTAATATATTTGATCACACTCATTCTAGGACATTTGAATTATTCAGTAATCATTCTAGAATCTACGTGCATATTTAAAGTGTGTTGTTTGTCAAGGTAGTTTAAATACCACAAACTTGACAAGAAACCTTAAGAGCTCTGAAGGTGACTTGGCACAAGTTATGGAAGCATATTCTTATTCTCATCCATATAGAGGATGGCCTAGTATATTTTCATATTTAGAGGAATTCCAACTTCACTATATTCATCAATTGACACTCAATATTTGATTATAAAGCTAAGTATTCTCTCTCCCCATTCTCTCTATTTATTCTTACTTTTAGATTTTATCTAATATAATCCATCGTATTTATATCCCATATTATTTCCTTAAGTTAATTTATACTTAAATGGGTTTATCTACCAAATTAACATAAGGAAAATATTTTTAGTTTTTAGTTTTTTGAAAATAAATTTAGCATAAAGTAAAACTAGCTCAAATGGTTGTCACCTTTTTAAATAAATACAAAAAATTTAATTATTTTATTTATAGAGAAATTATATAATATATATTAGTACATCTAGCTAAGAATGTGGTCCTCTCACATAAATACATATAGATTACATCTGATGTTTGATTGTTGATCCTTAAAATATTCATAATAAAATAATATCTCATTTGTTATGAAATAATAAAATATAGTTGATGAGAAATACAAATCAAGCCACACTATTGTGAAACATAACAAAATCATGAATCCTCTATGTAAAATTTATTATAGTATAAATTTTATAAATCAATAATTTATTAGTATTGGTTTGGTTTAGAAGTCCTTACACTAATAATTATGCCCATGGAAAAGAAAAGTAGATTCTGAAGGTTGGAGCCTAGTTTGAACAACCTCAAATCGACTATATTTTCAACAAATAAACAAAGAATAACCCATAATTTGTAGCATGAAACCTATAAATAGTCATTGACCAAAGGAAGAAAGGCTTAGGATTATAGAAATTTTCTAAACAACATCCCAATATTCTTAACAACATCTTCGGGAATCCCTTTTATCCACCTCTACTTAAGAAATTTTGGACACCATAGTTCTAACCAAGGAATGATGTGCTAAAGTGAAGGTCAAGGAAACTTGATATAGGGTTTTGGAGAAGAAATATAAGTGGGGTATGAAAGTTGGGATTTTTCATGAATACCTATAATTCTTCATATTCCAAAAGGATCTTTGATAATTCTAGATTTGAGAAACTCACTTTTGGGCTTCCTAGGGATCAACAAAAGAAGTATCCATGGGAAGAGAAGAAATTGAGTTTTCCTTTTTTATGGAATTATGGATGCTCTTATAAGGTGTTTTGTGCCCCTCATAAGATCAAAGGCCAATCAAAGATTGATAAGTATCTCATTTGGACAAAAGCAACAGTGAGTTCATCCTATCAAAAAAATGTAGGTTTCAAAAATCTAAAGAACACATGTGGAATAAGTTTTTCAAAAGAAGACCTCTCAAGAAGAAGAATTGATGAAGAAGGAATTTTAGGGGAAGTGAGAGTTAAATAATGGTCTCATTATAAACTTTTCAAAGGAAGTTATTTGACCTTATATCCAAGATCTTTGTTTGCAAGCCCTTATAAAAATCTCTCTATTAATAAAAATTCATTATTTAAATGGGTAGAAGAAAATTGGGCTAGAGTTAATGAGGTATTTTTTATTTAGAAAAGCCAAGAATTCTTTGTTGTAATTTTTTCTTCCAAGGAGATATATACTTTGTGTTTCATAATATATCTTGATTTTTAAATAGTTTTGGTTTGCATATGGAAACCTAGACCCCAAATTTCAACCATGCCTTTGAAATCATCAACTTCATTCCCATGTGGATTTAGTTTCAATCCATTCTCTCGGAGTATAGAGAAGTAGACATTCTAGAAGTTATAGGAAATAAAGTAGGTATCTTTATCAAAATTTACTATGTATTTTTTGAAAACTCAAATATTCCAATTCAAATCTTTTTGTTAATGGATTCAACTAAACCTTTTCCATTTGTATTGAAAATCCAATACAAAAATGGAATTTAGGATCAAAAATATTTTTTGAAGGGCCCAACTTTATTTGTATATTTTTCATCTTTCTTATCACCTTTTCAAAGACTTCGTAGATTACCATCATCATAATCTGATAGAAATGACAATCCTTGACCCCTTTTTTCTAGTGATCCCTATGTAATTTCTCTCTCCTAATACCAAATATGTCCATAATATTTTTCCAGAAATAGAAAATTTGGCCCTACCTATTCATAAGAGAGTGATGTATATTTTAAATAGGATGGTGTTTCCAAGAACTAAATCCAAGCTAGGAAATACGTCTGATCGATTCAACACCTCTTGTTTGGAACTTTTCCAAGGTATTCTCCTCTTTTATTGTACAAATGAATGGAATAATGGAAGAAGATGTCCTAGTCGATCCCTTATAGAAATTACCTTTTAAATTCAATCTATCAAATTTATTAAGGGATTTTAAAAGGATATCCCTTTTTAATTATAGCAATGGGAAAAATAGGTGGATGGTTGTTAAAGATAAGTCCTCAAATTTACCAACAAAAAAATTGTTAGCCCTAGGATGAATTTAGAAGCAAGGACTAAAGACAAAATATTAGAAGTTGGGTTGTCTATGGATATGACCATGCTTTCAAAAATATGAAGAATTATCAATGACCCATAGGAAAAAGAAGTTGTCAAAAGTAAGTTTTTTTTATACAAGGTTAAGTAATGGAAAACAAGAAGTAGAAGTTCTAAGAAGAGATTTTAGAGGAAGGGGGATTGGGATAAATGACAAAGAAGTTGCTAAGAGTTTAATTTTCTCTCTAGGGTTATGCAATGAGAACCAAGATGTAGAAGTTCAAAACAAAGATTTTAGAGAAAAGGGGATCACTATATATGACATACCAAAATTTGATATAATCTTTAATGATGAAAATATTTTTTTGAGGAGGATTTTTTGGATAAGGATAATGATGACATTGCAACTAAATATAACCTTGGGCTTAGGGTTTTCGGTGGAGGAATTTTTTGGACTAAGTATTCAAAGGTGAGTACTGAGAGGGGAGGGGTGAATCAGTACTATAAAATAATTTTAAACTATTTAACCTTTCCTTATTAACCATTTACTAAATCCATAGCTTTTGCATACATCTCATAAAACATATAAAAGAGATAACACATAACAAAAATATTTTGGTATCACAGAAATCCTTGTTAAAGGATAAAAATTATGGTGGGGATGACATCCACAATACTTCACTATTGTAGAATAAAGTTTTCTTAGTTAGAGCTACAATGCTTAGCTATTTCTGATAGCTTACCCTGTTAAGAGTATTAACCGAGTTAAGAGTCTTCAAACTATTAAGTATACCTTGTGAAAGGATTTTGCAATTCTAATCTAAGAACTGTACCTGGTTAAAATATTTACAATATAAGATCTATTAGGATCTGCTCGGTTAAGAGACTTTACAATTATGATTACTCTTTAATCAGTAACACAAAATATGTTTGTCAAACTTGCATCAGTCATATGCTAATCAGAATCTTTCTGCTCAATAACTCATTACCTCATACCATGTACCTTTCATAATAACAATTCAGTACTTGGTAGATTCACTTCTGAATCACAATAACCTTTTGTTCTTCACTACTATGTTACTTGGTGGCTTCACTAATCATCACCTTCTCAGTAATCTCTACTCATACATGCAGACTCCTCTTGCATTCATACCACAACCACACTGAACTTCATACTTTGATCCATTTATACAATTCTAGAAGTGATGCTAGGTGTTCTAAAATCATCTCATCAAGCGGTGCTAGCATTGGTTACTTCTCCAATGCATATTTCATACTTTATTCTCCTTGGTAGATCTCACCTTGTAATCATGTGTAATCATCATGTTTCAATCTCCAATGTTATGACATACAATCTCATTGAGATTAGTAAATCATTTTCTATTCGGTGTCCAGGTTCAATGTACTTAAAGATTCTCCTTATGTCGGCTTGCTATGCTCAGTAACACATTTTCTTCTTTCTCGGTAGCTATCTTCCCTTCTAAGTTTGGTGCTCAATTCTTCCTTGTGTGGTACCTAAACTTGCTTTGCCTTTATAAAAATTCCATGTTCCATATTTTCTTTACCAAATAGCTTTCCCTGCTTTACTGACTTGTCTTTTCTTTAGTATTGAATGAATTTGACAAACAATATGAATTTCTTATAACTAATGATAATAAAAATAAATCTTATGAGTGACAATCTTCCCCTTTGGAATTAGTTTGGTATGTTTGTTAAAAACTTCAAAGTCATAAAAAAAATTCTTGTCCATATAACCATTCCTTGATAAACATATTACTCCCCCTAAAGTAATATCTCTTGTACATATCCATATTGTATACATATCTCCCCTTTACAACTATATCAAATATATTCCCCCTTACTATATTATATAGTATATATTCCCCCTTTTTTAACAAAAAATGCCGAAATAAGAACTTTTTTGTTGTGGGGATCCTGTCAAAAATGGTTTTATACTTATCATGTGCATCCTTGAGTAATTCCTTCCATGTGTTCTTAAGTATCTGTAACACTATGATTTTATCACTTAAATCTGTAGTCAAACTTACCATACTATCCATAGCACTAACGTCCAGTGTGCTAACTAAATCTTTTGCCTTGTGAATCTATTTTTGCAATGATTCTATATGTGGTATAAAAATTGTTTGAAGCTCCAGTAGATCCATTCTAATCTAATTATCCTCCTTTCTAAGCTCATATTGCACTCCCATCAAGTGCTTTAGCCTATCATAATATTCTCTTATAGACTTAGGCTTGGTAGAAATGTTAGATAACTACTCGGTGAGCTCTTTTTCCACATTATTGTCTTTCTCTCTTATATCCTTCGTGAAATTGGAAATCAAAAAAATTTTATGAAATAATAAAAGAATTATTTTCAACTCATTTTCCAATTCATTTACTAACTCATAAAGAGTTACCTTTTCTAATGCAACTGATTGAAGGATTTAATCACTTTTGTCTCCATTTCTTTTTTGAGTACTTGTAGCATATACTTGGTTGTATCTATGCCAGGCTAGTTTATCTGACTTACCAATTCTCTTAACTGACTATAGATATCTCCTTTTTCATTTATTGTGGCCTCGGGTAAAATCTCATTCAAAATACCTTTTACTTTCTCCAAAACATCTATTTTTTGCTTCTTTGCTATTAGCTTATCTTGTGCAACTTTTCTTTTTAACAAGTCTTTGAACTCGGAGAGTTCCTTAGGGCTCAAGGTTAAGATATCAACCTTAGGAATAACAATGGTTTCACTGATATTAACCTCTTTCTTAGACTTTCTCTTCTTTGATTTCCCTTTAGAACTAGATGCCTTCTTTGCATCGGATTGTGTAGATGTATTCTCTTTGTCTTTTTTTTCTTTTTTTTTTCTCTTCCTCTTTCTTCTCTTCCTTATTCTCTTCTTTATGTTCTTTCTTTTCTTCAACCTTTTCTTTTTCTTTCTTTGTTTCTTGATCCTTCTTTTGTTCAGTAGTATCAGTAGGGGTTACCGATTCTTGATTTGGACCTTGTGTAGACTCGGTCTCTAGTGTATTTCTAGTCTCCTTGGTTTTAGTATCTTGTGCTGGCTCAATAGGGGCATCAGCTTTAGTAGGTACATATCTTTTCACCTCTATCTCAAGAAAATTTAATACCTACACAATTATAGGATCTTCTACCAACAACCTTTCCTTGGCAGAATCATCAACATCCATTACTTTGGTTTCTATGGCTTCGGTTGCCATAATGTCTTCATCATATTTTATTGTTTCATCCAGATCTTGTTCAATTATGTCCTCAATAATAACTTCTTCTTTACTCTCTGTGTGGAGGTAGACCTTGTAGATGGTCTGACACCGATTGGGCTAGGCATCTCCTTCTTTACCTTTATCTTCTTCCCCTTAGGCTGTGCTGGTTTTGCAACCTCTTCATGACCAACAACAATACCCAAATTCTCAGATAATGTATTTATCATTTTACTTGTTTTTTTATTGCCTTAGGTATCAATATACCTATCCTTATTTTCTCTTTTACCTCCTCATATGTTCCATACTGAGTTGAACTTCTGTCAACTGGTTTCACTAATAGTCCTTTGATTTGAATTGTGGAAGCATCAATGTTCATCTCATATCCCATAGGTGGTAACCACTCGGTTCTAGGCTCTACAGATCTTATGATACAAATTTCGGTATCAACCTCAAAACATATCTCATCTTTGTATTCTTCCACTAGCTAAGGTGGAATTCTAAATCTTTTGTGCATTCTTGATTGAAATTTACTAAAATAATCATTCACGATCAAATCAAAATTGTCTCATATGCCTTGAATATACTTACTAATATGATAGCCAATAGGTTTATCTTCTTCCAAGTTACTTAACTGACTGTTGGGAAAAAGTTCTAAAAATAGAAGAAAATGCATACCAGAAGTGGACCGAACTTAAAAGTATTGGACTTTTCTTTCCTTATTGTATTCATGTTGTCATCTAGGTGCTTTAACAATATTTCACAAAAATATATCTTCATGTCCTTCTTGACAATATTATAAGATATGTCAACTGCTCCATAGGGTACATTGTCAATCCAAGATTATTGAAATATTTGGTAGGATATAATGTTAAATGAAAACCTCAATTTAGGATCATCTACAGTGGATAACATTAATCCTCTTCCATCCCATTTTTATTTTTAAGCTCACATAGTTTTTCTTATCAGTTTTTTTGTAAGCCCTCTATCTATCACCGACCAGAAATCCTATGACTATGTGCAAGACATCTTTTGTGATATTCACTAGTCCATCGAGCCACATGAACTAATCATGCACTCAGCTTAATACTATCCTTATCCATTCATGTTTGAATACTATTGGCACATGCATAGCATGGACCAAATCCTTAGTCTGCAAATGTGTGTGGTCACTCTTCAAATTCCCATTCACACATAGATTCTTGTATGATGTGTCAATTTCCCCTTGGCATATATCTTCAATTTTGTAGTGGATGAAGGTGCGAATGTCTTCAATCAAAATAACCCTTGGTGGGATCGATGATAATGCTCCAGCTTTGTCAATTCCTCAACAATGATGGGATGCAATTTATACTTTGGATTCACATAATCAATCTTCTCAACTATTACTAGTTTTTGTATCTTAGGTTCCATCTTGATCTCAAAAATGCTCTTAAACACTAGGGTTCCACTTGAATAGAAAATAGAATTTATGAACTCAGCTTGTTAAACTAGAAATACCTTGAATGATATTTGTAGATTCTTGGAATGCTCAACTGAATGCTTGGAATCTCTATGTGATCTCATCTTTGTCAAATGCTTCAGGTGCTCATGAAAGTGGAAGGTAAAAATGAAATAGCATGCCCTCTATTTATAGTTTTTCCTTAGGTTAGGGCTTCCATTGGCTATAAAATTTGCATTAAATACTTCTTACCTACTTTATTTCACTGATAACCAAACTAATCATACTTTACCAAATGGAGTAAAAAAACTCAAACACTATACCGATCAACATATGAAATGTTAAATTCACAACTTATATCCAAATGCATCTTAATATGTTGATATGGATCTTAACACTAATTCTAGGAACTGATTTAAGATAGAATTTAGGTTATCAGCTCCTATTCATACCTTTGACTGATTAAGTGAATATAGGTACACCCAATCCAGTGGATGTGGTGTCATCAGTTGTTCCCAGTTATTTTCCATCATCTTGTGACTTCCTTCTCCAAGTCCTATTCATTTGATCTCTTATATCATCAATGCTAACTTGAGTCTTCTCACTCAGTTGTTCCTTGGTTGAATCCTTATTTTGGTACCTGCAGTCCTTAGCTAGGTGATTGACCTTGTGACAATGGAAACAAGCCATTCCAATGTTTCTCCATGATTTCCTATTGTTCATATCATGCATCCTAAAGTATTTTGCAACAATGTGACTAACTCTTCCACATGCAGTACAAGTAATTCTTGTATTATAATCCCATGGTATAGTAGGTCCTTGTCAATTGTTTGCAGCATTCTATCAATTGGGGACCCATTTCTCATTTTTCCTTTGTGACTTGCATTCTCCAGATTTATGACCATATCTCTTGCAGTTGTTACAGTAACCTTAAAATATTGGCTTCCTTGGATTGTTAATAACTCTTGATCTACATTCAAATGCCTTATGACAAAACTTATTGCAATTGTAACAATGACCATTAAACTTAGGAGTATTCAATGAATTACCTCTTTTACTTCTATAGAAATTTGTTGTGTTTCCTTCTTTCCCAAAATGATAACATGTAGGCTTACTTGACTTTGGTGGGGTAATGACTTTATCTCAGTTGTCTTCTTATTTGGAGGACTCACCCTTCTCAGTGGAGTTGTTTTCATTGTATCTGAGTCTAGTGGTGTCTCTCAGTTGTCTTTGATTTCTTAGTTGTTCATCCAGAATCTTCAATGATTCTTCATTTCTTTTCAAGACTTCATTAGCATCTTTCTCAGATTTTAGGTCATTCTTCAGATGTTCATTCTCATATCTCATTTTATCTATCTCTCCAACTTTCCTTGCAACATCTTGATTTGCACTAACTAGTTGGTTTGTCAAGTTGTAGTGAGTTTGTGTCAACCTCATTATTTCCCTATATTTCTCATCCAGTCTTGTATTCATTTATCTTCTCTCATCTTCAACTATTATTTTGTCATCTTTGGCTTTTCCTTTTTATTCTAGGATTTCACACATCCTTGTCGATTGTGCTTTGTGTTCTCTTTTCAATGCTTTAACTTGATCAGCTAGGTTTTTGTTCTTTTCAAATAGTTTTGATATTATAGCATCAGATTCATCAAACATGCTTCCCTCTAATTTTTCGTCAAGTTCCTCAACCTGATCTTGAGTATCTTTCAATTGATGTGCAATCTCCTTCCTCTTGTTGATTGATTGTTTCAATTTCTTGCTCAATTCTTCAACATTCTTATTATCCATTTTGAGTTCCATTTCAATGTTCTCAATCACCCTTTCATAATTGTAGCTTTTGATCTTTCCATATATTTCTTCTCAAGTGATTAAACTTCTTAATAAGACACTAAGCTATGATACCAATTGTTGGACTACATATTCAAAGGTGAGTACTGAGAATGGAGGGGTGAATAAGTACTTTAAAATAATTTTAAACTATTTAACCATTCCTTCTTAACCATTTATTGAATCCATAGCTTTTGCATACACCTCATAAAAAATATAAAACATATAGCAGATAACACATAACATAAATATTTTGGTATCACAGAAATCCTTGTTAGAGGATAAAAACTGTGGTAGGGATGACACCCACAAGACTTCACTATTGTAGAATAATTTTTTCTCATTTAGAGATACAATGCTTAGTTATTTCTAATAGCTTACTACGTTAAGAGTATTAACCCAGTTAAGAGTCTTCAAACTATTAAGTATAACTTGTGAAAGGATTTTACAATTCTAGTCTAAGAACTATACCTTGTTAAAGGATTTACAATATAAGATATGTTAGGATCTTCTCGGTTAAGAGACTTTACAATTCTAATTACTATTTAATTAGTAACACAAAATATGTCTGTCAAACTCGCATCGACCATATACTTATCAGACTCTTTATGCTCAATAACTCATTACCTCATATTGTGTACCTTTCATAATAACAATTCAGTACTCGGTAGATTCACTTCTGAATCATAATAACCTTCTTTTCTTCACTGCTTTGTTACTCGGTGGCTTCACTACTCATCACCTTCTCAATAATATCTACTCATACATGAAGTCTCCTCTTGCATTCATACCCTAACCACACTGATCATCATACTTTGATCCATTTATACAATTCTAGAAGTGGTGCTAGGTGTTCTAGAATTATCTCATCAAGCGGTGATAGCATTGGTTACTTCTCCAATGCATATTTCATACTTTATTCTCATTGGTATATCTCACCTTGTAATCATGTTTAATCATCAAGTTTAAATCTCAAATGTTCTGACATACAATCTCATTGAGATTAGTAAACCATTTTCTATTCAGTGTCTAGGTTCAATGTACTTAAAGATTCTCCTTGTATCAACCTTCTATGCTCGGCAACACATTTTCTTCTTTCTTGGTAGTTGTCTTCTCTTCTCGATTCGGTGCTGATTTCTTCCTTGATCGGTACCTAAACTTGATTTTCCTTTACCAAAATTCCTTGTTCCTTATTTCCTTTACCAAATATCTTTCCCTACTTTACCGACTTATCTTTTCTTCATTACTAAATGACAATAAAAATAACTCTTAGGAGTATCAATCTCCCCCTTTGGCATTAGTTTGGTATGTTTGTTAAAAACTTTAAATTCATCAACAAAATTCAAAAAAAATTCTTGTTCATATAACCATTCCTCGGTAAACATATTACTCCCCCTAAAGTAATATCTCTTGTACTATCCATACTGTATACATATTTCCCTTTCACAACTATATCAAATATATTCCCCCTTACTATATTATATAGTACATATTCCCTCATTTTTAACAAAAAAATGCCAAAATAAGAACTTATTTTATGTTGTGGGGATATTGTCAAAAATTGTTTTATACTTATCATGTGCATCCTTGAGTAATGCCTTCCATGTGTCCTTAAGTATCCGTAACACTATGATTTTCTCACTTAAATTTGTAGTCAAACTTACCATACTATCCATAGCACTAACATTTGGTGTGCTAACTAAATCTTTTTCCTTATGAATCTATTTCTGCAATGTTTCTATATGTGGTATCAAAAAAATTTGGTATCACAAAAATCCTTGTTAGAGGATAAAAACTGCGGTGGAGATGACACCCACAAGACTTCACTACTAGAAAATAATTTTTTCTCAGTTAGAGCTACAATGTTTAGCTATTTCTAATAGCTTACCTTGTTAAGATTATTAGCCTAGTTAAGAGTCTTCAGACTATTAAGTCTACCTTGTAAAAGGATTATACAATTCTAATCTAGGAATTGTACCTAGTTAAAAGATTTACAATATAAGATCTGTTAGGATCTGCTCAGTTAAGAGACTTTATAATTTTGATTACTCTTCAATCAGTAACACAAAATATGTTTGTAAAACTTGCATCATTCATATGCTTATCAAACTCTTTATGCTCAATAACTCATTACCTCATACTGTGTACCTTTCACAATAACAATTCAGTACTTGGTAGATTCACTTAAATCACAATAACCTTTTATTCTTCACTGCTTTGTTACTCAATGGCTTTATTACACATCACCTTCTTAGTAATCTCTGCTCATACATGCTTTCTCCTCTTGCATTCATACCACAACCACACTAATCTTCATGATAGACTACAAATGATTGGATATCTTAAAGGAGAGATTGATGACTTCAATGATGATCACCAAGCTACTAAGGTATATGTGAGACATTAAATTAGTTAATGTATTATCATTGATGTCAACTAGTTTTGACTATACTTATCATGATGGTTACAAACATCTTAAGAAGGAAATAATGGTGAAGGAATGAGATATCTACATGAAGATGAGATGTATGAGGAAGATATGGATATGGTATTCATTGGGTAACTTATTGATGAGTCTATGACATTATGTTAGTGATTTGATTTTATTGCATGATCTGTTATGGATTGAAGAACAAGAATGAACAAGTCTATGTGGTCAGTAAATGAAGAATTCAGTATACATCAAGTTGAAATAGTGTACACCAAGAAAGTGTAGTGTATACCAAGTACAGTGTTAACCAAGTTAGTTATCACCAACACATCATAGTATTGACCGAGTGAAAGAAATAAATGGAATACATGATTGTCGACTAAATATGATGAGATGGACAATTATGAATGATTCTGAGGTTAAAGATAATGTTTTTAATCAAATGACTAACAAAATTCAAGGATGATTGGATGAAGGAGAATGAAACGTGTTACTGACACAGCTGCTGAGGAAGGTTAAAGTGCCAAAATTAGTGATGAATATTAAGAGAAAAAATATATGGCTGGAAATAAAATGGTTTATTATGTCTATAAAATGAGATGAGATTCATTATGGTTTCTAGAGAATGCACGTGAGAAGATTGCATTCATTTGAGCTGGTCAAACAGGTTGAAGACAGAACCAAGCAATTCTAGAGTCAACACCGAGTGTCAGAGAAAAGAATTACTGAGCATAAAAAATTTGGATGAAACAAAGAGATTGAATCAAGTTTATTGGAAAGAGGTATTTTGAGCTTAGCATAGATCTAAAAATCTAAAAAATAAGTTGGATTTGAATCAAATCATTATTGTAACATTCTAACCATTGCTACAGATAAATCTCTTAACTGGGTGGGACTTAATAGTCTTTATACTTCAATATGACATTCAATGAATGTTGATTATTTTCTTGTTGACCCCATAGTGAATATTTGGTCACAGAGAAATGTTAGTGATAAATCCTCTAACTAGGTCACACCTTACAGTGATCTTTGTAACCTTTAACAGGGCTGGCTCTTAACTGAGATCACTTTAGAAGAGTGAAATTATTTTGGGTTACTAGTCCCATGTGGTTTTTCCCCTAATAGGGTTTCCAGGTTAAAAATCAAAGTGTTATATGTGTATGGATGTGGTGAATTTTTATCTTACTGTACACATTAATCTAACTGGATTGATCATTATATTCACTAGTTAATTTACTGCTATTCGGTAAATGAACAAAAGGGCATAGTTAAAGTTTTACCAAGTTGATTAAATTGTTTGAAATATTTGTTTTATACATCAAGGAGTGTTTGGGATTGTAGGATAACTAGACTTAACTAATTCAACCCCCCTCTTAGTTATCTAACACTTCATACTCTGATCCATTTATACAATTCTAGAAGCAGTGCTAGGTGTTCTAGAATCATCTCATCAAGTAGTGCTAGCATTGGTTACTTCTCCAATGCATATTTCATACTTTATTATCATCGGAAGATATCACCTTGTAATAATGTTTAATCATCATGTTTCAATCTCCAATGTTATGACATACAATCTCCTCGAGATTAGTAAACCATTTTTTGTTCGGTGTCCAGGTTCAATGTACTTAAGGATTCTCCTTGTGTCATCCTGCTATGCATGGTAACACATTTTCCTCTTTCTCGGTAGTTGTCTTCTCTTCTTGGTTTGATGCTCAATTCTTCCTTGCTCGGTACCTAAACTTTCTTTTCCTTTACCAAAATTCTATTTTCCTTATTTCCTTTACCAAATAGCTTTCCCTACTTTACCGACTTATCTTTTCTTCATTACCGAATGACTTTGACAAACAATATGACTTCATTATAACTAATGACAACAAAAAATAACTCTTGGGAGAATCAGAAGCATGACACTTGAATGGGGTTCACTGAGTATTGAGACTCACTAAAATTTGACATGGAGTAAGTTTTCCTTCATGCGACCTTAGCATTCCTCTTGGCTGGAGTTTCCTTGCTAGTAATAAGTTCCACTCATGTAGAGATCATCCTACTGGATTAGAATATTTTTATTTTGTTGTGACTTGGAGAACAAGAATGATATAGTCATTTCAATGATGGGAAAGAAATTATAATCTAGAAGACCATCTCCAACAAATATCTGATCAGAACACAAGAAAAAATCAACACTATCATAGGCAAAGTAAATGTGAAATCCATGAGCTTGATATATGTTTATTTTAGAGACATTGTTGAGTTCTCTCTGATCATCTCCCATCCTCATGTCAAGGAGAGTATATGAATATCAACACTAGTTGAAGGAAATTGATAACTAATATTGGTTAGTATGTTACCAAAAGGTGTAAACCTTTGAGACATAAGACATTTCTTATGTAAAGACATATCTCCTCCTATGTAACCATTTGATATGGTTGGATATATAAAGTGAATGATGATCAATTAGTTCGAAACAATTGGAATTTGGCTAGCTCTTAGGTCCTCTAGATCAGCAAATACATCTAGATTCCCTCCTTATTGATTGGAGATTAACAAATGAATATTACTTCTCCTTCTTATTCCAATTTGGAATATGGATAGTATGCTAAAAAATAATATCAACGGATAATCAACATCAACATAATCTCACCTTTCTTTAATACATCATTCATTGAAGAATATTATTAAGATGCATTAGGAATAAAATAAAGAATTGAGTGGAGTTTTCTCCTAAGAAGCTAGAAGGTCGGGTCACATTATTTTTGATGAAGAGGAGCAAATAGAGGATATGTTTTAGTTGACTTTTGAGGATCTTGATCATATTGATTCAAAGAGAGTTTGGCACTTCAGAGGTAACTTTGGATGAGGATATCAAAAGATTGATATCAGATTTAGAGGGAGTCTGATAGTTTAACTTAAGAAATCTTGGATGAAAAGATCAACAAATTGATATATGCTCAATGAGTTCTTCTCTTTGAGAGAAATTCAAGGTGAAATCCCTTGTTTCCACCCTCTATGCTGAGGCATGGTGGATGTCATGTGTATGACTCCTTGTTAAAAAAAAATTAGCCTACCCCCTGTGTACATCACAAGGAAGTGACGACTTCCAAATGATTATCACTTGTATTTGTAGAAGTTATTGAAAGGTGACAATCTTACAATAACTTAATATTGTATTATGATGTACATCCTATAAAGTCTAAGAAAATCATGATAGATGATGACTTTCATGGTGGATTAAGCTCCTTAAATAGACCATGGCCTTCTATTGTGACAGACATCTTATGATGTCTAAGAAGATCATGATAAATGATAACTTGCATGGTGGATTAAGTTCCTTAAATAGACCATGAATTTTCCTATGGTAAGTATCATTCAGGATACATGTACACATACCTTATGAACATTTTGAGTATTTGGTGAATATCATGTGACTTGATATTATGAGGCCAAATTACTCAAAGTACTTCGTGAATATCATGCGACCTGATATTCTGAGGCCATTAATCCTGATATCATGATATGATATCTAATGGTGAATATCTTCTGATCAAAGATATCCTTAATCATGCCAACTTGATATTACATCGAGGTAATATATAACAATGTGCTTACCTGCCCTAGCTAAGAGGGAGTGTTGATATTTTGTAGCTTCAATCGGATAAACACTATGAGTCAATACTAGTGAAGATATGTATATATATAGTATATATGAGATGTATATATACTTAAATATATATATATATATATATATATCATTATTATGTAAATATTAGAGAAATTAATATAATAATGACTCAAGAGATATTAGGTATATATATAATCATACTTTTCATTATATTAATTACATAATAATGAATAGACATGTCCCATGAAGGGAAATGTCTCTTCTTGTATCATTCTCAATATAAATGCAAGATATTTTTACATTTGGAAAACACATACATTACAGGAAGTGCTATTACATTTGCAGCGATCCTAAAACTTAACACTACGAAATAGAGGAATTGATAGATTAAGTTATAGGAGAAGACAACCAAAACTATGGTCTCTTCTCATATCTCTTAAATGAGAAGAATGATCAATAAAGTTTCAACCCCAGTTAAGCCTAAAATTGGATAACATAAAAAAGAAGAAAATGAATCAAGCATCAACAATAAAAAAAATTTATCCTATGGTGCCTTTAAATCTTAATTCTAATTGAAGAAAATTAATTAGACTTTAGGAGAAAGAAAAATTTAAAGGGTCACAATCAACACCTATTAGGAAGATTAAAATTATTTCATCACCGCTAACCGAAGAGGGGAAGGAAAATAATCAACCAAGTGTGATTGCTAAGACAAAAGGAGTTCATAAGAAAATATATCCCTCCTAAATCAAACCCCATTAGATCAAAGGAGGGTGAGGAAGCTAGAGAAAGAGGGATTAATACTTATAGAATTAGAGGTAGTGTGTGATCTATTTGTGATTTCTAAACCCAAAGAGGAGGAGAATGAGGAGATTAAAAAAGAGAAACATGCTTTGATCCAAAAATTAATAGAATTATATGAAATAGATGAGTATGAATTAGGAATACTAATATTTTTCAGATCTCAAAAAGTTGGATGGTGAAGAACTAGATCAAATTAAAATATCTACCTTATTCAAAGAAGGGAAGGGGAAGGTCCTTCCCTCAGAGAAATGATGCTCTTAAATTGGAATTTTAGGGGCTTAAAAATGCCCCTAACAAACAACACTTACTAAATGTTGTGTCTTCTCATCAAAAGAAGAAGTAATTATGTTGCAAGAAATAAAATTGACTACATAACATATGACAACTATCAAAAATAAATTAGGATTTTGGGAGATAAATAGTAGAAGTTGTGGGTGCCTTTGGGATTTTGGCCAATCTTTGGAATCCTGGGAGAGTGTCTTTTGAGAAACTAGAAGATAAGAATCATTGGTATGGGGATTTTATTGGTATTTGATGTAGATGATATGTGTTCTGATCACATGATTTTATTTTGGTGTTGTCATTACTGGCAACATGATCTGTTGATGAAAAGAGATTAGTTTTACTAATGGTATTGGAGGATCAAAATGGAAAAGCAACTAAGTGTTCAATCAATTGGTAAGAAGATAGTATGCAAGGTAAAGGCACCTAGATCTAGAGTTGGAGATCGATTTAAGGTGTGTGATCATACAAACATCATCTACAAAGGCATATTTGACTACATCTATGATTGTATTAGTTAGCTTGAAGAATTTAGTAAGTTATTAAGGATTGAAGCGACATTGGTAGTAAGTGTAATACCCCAAAAATGGGCTATAGGTTCATTAACCTCTTACATCAACAATTCGATCAAAATTGACATCAAAGTCCTAACCTAAGGTGCATCTGCACATTATTGAATCCTAATTGATTTTATCTTAAATTCTACATCGGGCAATATTCCTAGCAATATTCTTATTTATCCTAATTATCTTGATTTAATAATTATTTGGCGATAAATCCTATTTATCCTAAAGTTTGATTAATTGAATATTCTGAATATTTAATTAATTAGATTTAATACTACCACTTAATTATTTAATTAAATTATTCCTAAATTGTATTATTTAATTTTGACAATAAAATCTAAAATTTCATGACTAATTGATTAAATTCTTATTTAATTAATTAATGTCAGTTGTCAATATTTAATAATATAATTTTAGAATAAAGTTTGATTTAATAATTGATTAACCCATAAATCAATTATTTTAATTTCAAAAATCAGTTAAGTTGAGAATAAATCACTTTATTTCTAAATTATTTTATAATTAAATCATGCACAATTAGAAAAGCAGACAACTAGAAATTAACAATCAATTTTAAAATTAAACTCAACATCTGATGATGAGTTGAAATTTGATCTAAAACTCTATTTTGAGTTAAAGACTGCTTTTGCATGATTTTTGTGAGTTAATTATCTCTAATTTCCTAATAACTCAAAAATCAACCTGAGTTTATCAAGAGTGATTTATGACTTTTCTCCTACATCCTCAAAGTCCTGGATTTCTATAAAAACAAGGCTCAGCTCTTCACAATGGGACCTCGAAATTGCATCCTCACTCTGGTGAATTTGTGAGTGAAGAATCAATCTTTTGTGAATCAAGGCTATTGTGAGATTTTCATTTATTATTTTGAGTAATTCATAAGTTTCATATCATAGATTTCATATCATTCTTAGATTAAATTGGCATACCATTTTCAATCAATGCTAGCTTAGATTCATATAGTTTTTCATCCTAATTGCATACAAAATACAAAAAAATAGATTAATCTGCATTCATACAGTTTTTCATTCTTTAGCATTAAATCCTTCATTTAGGTGTTGCATTGTCACTGATCTCAATTCCAATCTGAGAACATCATACCCACACCTACTAGAAGGTAGTAAATCGCTTGGTTAGCATAGTTTCAATTATTTGCAAGATTTTGATTTTGCTAACCTCTAATGTTTTACTAAAGTGTTGTGTCTACAGCTAGGTACAAAATTCACACACATCTCTGGCGCCCACCGTGGGGCCCTGAAATGGGTTTCCCTTTTGTTCTATCAATTTTCTATCTTTTTCTATCAAAATTGCAATTTTCAATTTTTTGTCTATACTTTCATACATCCCTGTATGGATTCTTGTGTGAGATTTTCATCGCATCGCTCGAAGTTTTGTTGGTTTCAGCACTTCCTCACGTGAGACTTCATCCTTCATCGCATGAGACCGTACTTCCTCACGCGGGACCACATCCTGACTCACATGAGATTTTGCATCTAGAGACTCTAAATTGATAGATTTGTACTTTTAGATTATTGATTTCTAATCCTTACTGTTTGCTGTTGATTTGCCTTGATTTTGTAGTTTCAAATGTGTACTAAATTCTGGATTGCAGAGCATTGGACCTAAGGTATTCTTCTCAAGTTGATAATATTTCAATTTGGATTAAAATAAACTCTCATGTGTCAAGCTTGTGTGACTTTTCTTGCTTTCATATCAAAGACTTCATTTTGGGCTATAAAACGAACATAGATTTGCTTTTTGCATATCTGTTACACATATTAAATAGGCCCTATGAACACTATTTGTGGATAATCTTGAGAGACCGAGCTTCTTTCGCTTGTTTATTCATGCGAAGCTCTTCTTGATGAAGGATCCCCTTGTAGGTAGAGGAGGTTACTGAGAGTGTCTCACTTTCTACTAGATTTGTGTGTCTTCAACTTTTGACTGATACATTCTCTCTCCAGAGAGGTTGATAGATCATAAGTGGTTGACATCATAGATCTTTGTGAGATAATCTTGGTCTTAGCATGTCAAATTAAACTGTCTGCATTATTTTGGTTAAAAGTGAAAAGGCTAGAGGACTATGCTCTACTCCTTTTTTGGGTAGTATCAGAAACTCAGATCCTTGAATCTAGAACCATCCCCATGTGGTATCTTTTGTGAGTCACCTTTAGTGAGGGTTAACCGTAGTGGACATTCCCTTAATTGGGTCAACCACATGGATGGAACCTCAAGCGGTAATAGCCATTTTCACCGTGGTAGTAGCAGCCACTATATAAATGTCCTTGTGGAGGAAATCTTCATAGGTGTGGTCTCTTGTTGGGCTGTCAGATCTCCCTAGCAGCTCCTGA
Organism: Chamaecyparis obtusa; assembly: GCA_027943335.1. Taxonomy (NCBI): domain Eukaryota; kingdom Viridiplantae; phylum Streptophyta; class Pinopsida; order Cupressales; family Cupressaceae; genus Chamaecyparis; species Chamaecyparis obtusa. Next base: position 1,471,659 of record BSBK01002401.1, read on the forward strand.
TTGATTAATTTCTCAGACTATGTCAAAACCCCAGTGTACCTAGATTGGAGTTCACCCTCTTAAGATCACAAAAGTTGTAGAGTCAAACCATTACTACAACCCCTAGTGAGGCCAATTTTTCATTTTCTAGGAATATGTGCATTATTGAAAAACTTTTTGGAACATACACAAGTAGTACTTCTAGGGATTAGCACAATAAGTCACTATTGCTTATTCATGCACAAGGTTGCTTTTGCCCTTGTTTATTTTTTTTAGATGATTGCTTGCTTCCCTTGCTTGTTGTTTTGTGTGCTTGATATCTTCTTGGTTACTTGAAACAAACTGTTACACGGATCTTCAAAATTTGCATAACAATCTAATACTGAAACACTAAAAAATTGCAAAATCTGAGCAAAAATCCTTTTTTGGTGTGAGAACTAAATATTTTGTTAGACAACAGCCAATGATATGCCTCGAAATATGTGTCTTGAAATCTGTGCCTCAAAAACTATGCAAAAACTATCAAATTATGTTCTTTTATCGCGTGAGATTTCAGCTTTCTAAGCATTATTTTGCGCGAGATAGCACATTCTCGCACACAGCCTGGTACTTCCTCATGCGGGGTAGCATTCTCTCACACGAACCTATCCTAAAATCTAAAAAATAGTGAGCTTATTCCTGTCAGTTGGTCAACTTTCCATCAGATCTAATTTTTGTCTGGGGTCTGTATGCCTATTTTCTTGTTGCACACTGTCTGAAACTCCATGTCTAGAGTTGAGAAACAAATCCCAGAATCTGTCAAAAAAATCATTGTGTCAAGAATAGAGCAGAGCCTATAAAAAATCCATTGATTTTCCTAAAGTGATCTCTTGAGTCTGATCTAGCCTTCTAATTTATCGATTTGAGTCTTTTTCATCTTGTGTCAAAACCTTGTCAAAATTATCTTCAAATTCAATTTTCTTACTAAATGGCTAAGTGTTGTGAGCTCATGCCCTCCATCTATTGGGCATCTACCCACACTACTATGGCACAGTATCCTTCATTTACGTCTGATCTAATCTTTAATCACTTTAATCTTGACAAGGTTGTGTCATTTGATCTTCTTGAATTAGATCTTTCTTCAGTTTTCTTTGTCTTTCTTTTTGCTTCACCCAAGTTTAATGGTGGAAACTAGAGCTTCCTCACACAAGAAATATGGAGAAGCACTGAATACTATCCCTTTGACTACTCACAAGGGTCCAACTCTTGAGCAACTCTACAATTTTGGTCTTTACGAAGATGATGGTCTTGGCAATTTTTGATTGAAAACTGGTTACATACCCCCTCCATCAACTCACAGAGGTAACCAACAGACTCCACCTCAATCTAATCCAGGGAGTCCTAAAACTCCTAACATGTCTCACAAAGGGACACATCATGGGTCCCAAGGACATCACTCTCAACATGATATGGATCAAGAACCCACACCTTCTTAAATTGCTTGTTATCAAAATGATGATGACTTCAAGAAAATGATGAGGCATTTCTTGAAAGAAGATAGAGAGGCATATTTTCTAGAGTTAGCTAATCAAGGAGCTAAACTTCCTCCAAAATTTAATGTTGAAAATATCATTACACATGAGGAAGAAACTCCTATCATAGTTATGATGAAACAGATGCATGTCATGCAAGTCAAACTTAAAAAACTTGAAAAAGAAAAGGAACCTAAGGAGTTCTCCATGGAGGCCCTATGCCCTTTTCCATTTGTTAAAGACTTGTACATGCCACCATTCCCTAAAAGAGTGGAGATGCCTAAATATGATAATTATGATGGAAACTCTAATCCTCAAGATCATGTCAGAGAATTCTATACTCAATCTATGGAGTTTATGCATGAAAAAACCTACTTGATGCATCTTTTCCCTCGATCTCTGGGAGGAGCAACCATTCATTGGTTCTCTAGAATGCCTCCTACTATCAAAACTTTTGAGGATTTAATCAAATTGTTCTATCAATAATATTCCTACAATATTCAACATTCAGTCACCATGATCAACATCTGCAATCTAAAACAATATCTAGGTGAACCATTCCTGACTTTTCTCAAAATATGGAGGAAGAAACTTTCTCTATATGCTAGACCCATTCCAGAAACTGAGAAGCTAGAAATCTTCATCAATAATCTTGTTCCATAAATCAACTACCCTTTACAAATGTAGAATCATACATCCTTTGATAAGATGGTAGATAATGCAATCAAAATTGAGAAAGTACCTGTAAAAAAAGGAGACATCACACTTCAAAAGGACAAGTATGAATTTGGATCTAGTTCTAAAGACAAGAACAAAAACTAGAATAAGAATAAAGGTGTTGTCACTCACGGTGTTGTTGATACTATTCGTGCCTCACCTAAGTCACCTACTTTCAATCTCACTGTTGGCACCCAAGCCATCAAAGCTTCTGAAGCTAAAGTAATAGATTCCAACAAAAATTCATCTAACTATAGGCCTTGGGCTACAGATCCTAAATGCAAATTCACTCCTCTTGGAGAATCCTTGGAATCTTCCATGAAAACTCTATTGGACAACAAAATCATCTACTTGCCTAAGATGAAAGTCTTTGATCCTGAACCTAAACTGAAATGGTGGAGAGAGAATGATTTATGTGACTTCCATCGCAATAAGGGTCATAAGACTAATAACTGTGTTCGCTTGAAACACATTATACAAGACAAAATTGATAATGGAGAAATCATGACTGACAATCATAAGAGCAATAATGATTATATAGCATTCATATAACCATTTCCTAAACATGGTAAAGAAGATTCTTCTTCTCAGTCTAATATGGGTGCTAAAGTCAATTATGCCTCCTCTGGAAACAATGTTGTCATCAATATGGTTGAACATGGTAAAGAACCATTTCCTAAACATGGTAAAGAAGATTCTTCTTCTCAGCCTAATATGGGTGCTAAAGTTAATTATGCCTACTCTGCAAACAATGTTGTCATCAATATGGTTGAACCATGTCTATCTAAGTGTTGAAATGTCATCACAATTGTATGAAGAGATAGAGAAAATCAATCAGCTAACGCAGTTACTCAATCACAAGCTCAGGCGCATCTGCAAAGACAAATCCTAGATTCATCCAATGTCCCTAAGATGCCTTTCAATCTTTCATTTGCTTCTAAATAGAAGGCTACATCTAAATCTTCAAATCCTAAAGACACGAGGCCTACATCATACAGTATTGTCCAACAACTCCAACATATAAATACAAAAATCTCCATGTCTGAGTTGCTTCGGTTATCTCCAGCTCATAGAGCCATTCTGGACAAAGCTTTGCTTAGATCCAATGTTCCTGATAACCTTTATTTAGATAGATTCTAGACTATGGTTGGTCATCTTACGTCTCCATAGTATATTTCCTTTTCAGAAGAAGATGATAACTCCTTGAGTCATCCGCATAACCAACCGTTTCATATTGAAGTCTTGATCCAAAACCGTCGTGTCAAACATGTGTTGATAGATGGGGGTGCTGGTCTAAACATTTGTTCTTTCAACTTGATTACACAATTCGGATTCTTAGAAATGGCCATTGATCTTAGAAATAAAATAACTATCAAAGCATACGATGAGCAAGAAAGGTCTTCCAAGGGTACAATTGTCTTACCTATCAGAGCAGGTCCAGTTATCAAAGATACTACATGTTAAGTTCTTGATCTACCTTCGGCTTACAACATCCTTCTACGAAGACCCTGGATACATGAAATGAAAGCTATTCCTTCTACATACCATCAGTGTTTGAAATTTCTTTATCAAGGAGTAGAGGTGACGATTCCAACGGATCTATATACAACTTGCAATGCATTGAAATAGAGTGTTGATAAGCTCGTTCCTAATAACAGAGAATCTTCCACTAAGCAGCTAGATGTTTTTCAACATCCAAGATGGAAGACATTGCTAAAGAGGTTAAAATCAAAGAAAATGGTATGGGAGAATATACTATAGAGCCAATTTTATCTTTGACATCTCTCCGTATCTTGCCTAAGTCCTATGGGAAAACTCTAAAATAGTCTAAAAAGGAGTCTAAAGAACCTCTTGAAGCATATAAAGGAAATTTTGTTGTAGAACAAGTGTCTAAACAAGAGTTTGAAGAGGATGAAGTTGTGCTTGCATGGATATACAAAGATGAACCTAAATCTCAAGTTGTTCAAAAGTGTGATGGTAAAACACCCAAGATCCCTTCTAAGTTATATGGCCCAGGGGACAAATTGATCACAAAAATGGGATATACTAGAAAAGGACCTCTAGGACTACAAGGTAAAGGTCTTCTGTCACCTCTTGATCATCATGGCCAAGAAAACAAGAATACAACAGGTCTAGGATATAACAAGAAGCCTTTCTATCTTAGCAAGAACTCCCCACATGTCTTAGAATATATTGAGCCATCCAAAGCAAATCAACTAAAGGGAGGAACAGCATAACAATCTGATAGTGATGATTCAGACACTACTAAAGATCTTATTCCTTATGAGCATTTTCCTAAAGAGATAAAAGACCTCCTTGAAGCTGAAGATGATCCAGTAAAAAGAATCAATGTAGTAGAAACACAAGAACCTACTATAGAACAAGAGACAGTTGCACCACAAGAACCAGTTGATCTTGAAGGAAATAAAATAGACAAAGAAGAAGGTGGTAGCTATTCTAAGATAGATTCTCATGAGTATGAATTTAAATCAAAATCTAAGGGTAACCCTTCTTGGGGTATTCATCCTGACTTTACTCATGTTCTTAATTTTCCTAGAGGCATAGATGAAGAATCTAATGACTATGAATGGGGACCCATTCCAGAAGAAGATGAGCTTATCACAGAAAAACATGTTGATGTCATTCACCATTATGCACCTAAAACCAGCATAAGTCTAGAGCAAAATGATGAACTTATCAAGTCTGATCCACCAATGGCTAAAGTGGAATCCCTCGATGCCATTGAGCCTATTCACAAATTAAATGTCTTAAGTTGTAATATCACCTTTGAACTAGAGCATCGGGTTAGGACCAATGATGACATATCCATATCCATAAACACTATTTCCCAATCTTTCACCACTTTGACTATCCAACATCCTGAACTTCTTGACCAAACCTCCACAAATTCGAGCCAAGGTATCTATACTTTTCCAAATGACTATGCCATTGCTTGCTACCTCAATGCATTTGAGCCTATGATGACTTCCATCAGTGAACCGAGTGTTAGCATGATGGAGTCAAACATCAAGTATCTTAGTCAAAAAAATAAGAATAAAAATAAAAATAAAAGGAGTTATGAGGGTGAAAGCCACTTTGTGGCAGTCTCAAAACCTACAAAAGTAAAAATAAAAGATGTATCCAAGGGTGAAAACCTCTCTGAGGTGCCTAAGGATGAGATATTTGATGTCCTTTCAAGTCATTTATAGGATAGATCTCCAGTTCTAATTGAGCCCACTCAATCTATCAACTTGGGAACAGCAGAAGAACCACAGTTGATCCATGTAGCACAATCCTTATTAGAAGAAGAAAGGAAAAATTTTACTACATTCCTAACAGAGAAGAAGATCAACTTTGCATGGAAATATTTAGATATGCCAGGGTTGGATCCTAATCTTATATTGCACCATTTATCTATAGCTCTAGGCATCAAACATGTTAAGCAAAAATTGAGAAAGATGCATCCACATGTTGTACTCTTGGTCAAAGCTAAATTAGAGAAACTACTAAAAGTTGGATTCATCCATGTTATTGATTATGCTGAATGGATCTCAAATATTGTACCTATATCAAAACCCAAAAAATCAATAAGAGTGTGCATAGATTTTAGAGATGTTAACAAAGCATTCCCTAAGGATGATTTTCCATTACCTAACATCGATATGATAGTGGACATGACTGCGGGCTTTGAGATGTATTCTTCAATGGATGGTTTTTTTGGATATAATCAAATCAAAATTGCTCTAGAGGATCAAGAGAAAACTACTTTCACATGTGCATGGGGTACCTTCTGTTGGAATGTCATGCCATTTGGACTTAAGAATGCTGGTGCTACATATCAGAGAGATATGACATCTATTTTTCATGAGATGATGCATCGAACTATGGAGGATTATGTTGATGATACTTTAGCAAAATCTATGATTAGAGTTGAACATCTAAATGATTTGAGCAAGATACTAGATAGAATGGAAAAATTGTCTTACACTGAACCCTAAGAAGTGTGCTTTTGGTGTAACTTCTGGCAAGCTCTTAGGATACACTATTTCAAAGAAAGGCATTAAGGTTGATCCTGCTAAAGTAAAAGCTATCATGGAGATGCAACCTCCCAAGAATATTAGTCAAATGAGAACATTACAAGGGAGATTACAATCTATTAGATGCTTCATATCTCAATTAGCTGACATATCACAACCTTTCACAAAAACATTACATAAAGGTGTGACTTTTGCATGGAATGAAGAATGTGAGAAGAACTTTAATCATATCAAAAAATATCTATCAAATCCTCCTATCTTGATGCCTCCTATTAAAGGGAAGCCTTTGATCTTATATGTCTTCGCTACAGATACATCACTGGGGGCATTGCTTGCACAAAATGATGAGAATAAGAAGGAAAGAGCTATATACTATATCAGTAGAACATTGGTGGCATACAAAAATTAGAACTATTCTATGATTGAAAAGGCTTGTCTAGCTGTGATCTTTGCATCACAGAAATTGAGACATTATATGTTGGCGCATACCATGAATTTAGTAGCTAAGATTGATACACTAAAGTACCTACTAAGCAAAGCTGCCCTCATAGGTAGATTAGCCAAATGGGTCATCCTCTTAAGTGAATTTGACATTGAATATGTTGAAAGAAAAGCTATTAAATGCCAAGTTATTGTTGATCAATTAGCAGATGCACCTTTGTTCAATGACACTCCAATGCAAATGGAATTTCAAGATTCCTCTATCATGAATCTTTCTTCTAGAGAATGGCAATTGTTCTTTGATGGCTCCTATACACAAAATGGATCTAGAGTAGGCATCTTGTTTATCACTCCTCGGGGATACTCCATCCCTAAGGCATTAAGAATCAAATTTCTTTGCACAAACAATATTGTTGAATATGAAGCCCTTTTAAATGGAATGAAAATAGCAATTGAGTGGAGAGTGATAGAGTTACACATTCATGGAGACTCATAACTTGTAATACACCAAGTCAATGATGTGTATCAAACGAAAGATGAAAAGCTAATCCCATACAAGAGAATGGTAGATGATCTCAAGAAATACTTCATATCTATCACATTTGAGAAAATTCCTAGAATAGAGAATAAGGCTGTCGATGCAATGGCAATGCTATCTACTTTATTACAGCAGCCTGAACATGAGCTACGCTACGAGTTCCTGGTGGAAGCACTATCTTATCATGCATATGATTCCCCTGAAACCCTCATGATCTTCACTGTTGTTGGTCATGATTCATCTAGATACAAAAACCTTTTCTCTTATCTCAAAGACCAAATCATTCCTAATACCTTTAATCGCCATGAGAAATGATACCTTATCCGCAATGCATCCCGGTATGTCATCATTGGTCATGATCTATATAAATGAGGTCTAGATGGTACGCTACTTAGATGTTTAGAATGGGAAGAGTCTCAACATGCACTCAAGGAAGTCCATGAAGGTATATGTGGGTCACACTTGAATAGTTTAATGATAGCTCAAAAGCTTATTAGGGCTAGGTACTATTGGCCTGAGATGGAAAAAGAGGCAATCAAATTTGCTAAGAATTCTCAAAAGTGTCAAATACATGGTAGCTTGATTCATGCTCCAAGGAGAGATCTAATTCCCTTCACTACATAATGGCCTTTTCATCAATGGGCATTTGATCTTATAGGATCCATACATCCTCACTCATCTAATGGGCATACCCATATTATTATAGCTACAGACTATTTCACAAAATGGGTAGAAGCAGTCCCTTTGACTCAAGCAACTGGAAAACAAATTTCAATGTTCATCTTGAACTACATCATATGTCGGTATGGTATTCCACATTCTATAGTCATAGATAATGGTGGACAATTCAAAAACAAAGACTTAGATGATTTATGTGCAAAGTTCAAGATTGCATAGCATTGATCATCTATCTACTATCCTCAAGGGAATAGACAAGCAGAGGCTTCTAATAAGAATCTATTGAAAATCTTGCACCATACAGTTAATAAAATAGGAAGAGACTGGCATCTCATGATCAATCCAGCTCTCTGGGCTTATAGAACAAGTATCAAAATGCCCACTAGGGCTACACTATTTTCTTTAGTTTATGGGTCTGAAGCGGTATTGCCTATTGAGGTTGAAATCCCATCACTAAGAATCAGAATGCATGGTCTAGTAACTGATGATGACTATAGAGTGTCTAGGTTGCAAGAACTTGAACTACTAGATGAGTGTAGACAAACAACATATGATCATCTCAGAGTATATCATAAAAGAATGTCTAAAGGTTACAACAAGAAAGTCAGACACAGATAATTTCAGGTTGGCAATCTAGTCTTGAGAGAAAATCTTAAAAATCAATCACATAGAGAGCACAAAGGGAAGTTTGAACCCAACTGGTTGAGTCCCTTTGTTATCACTACTAATTTTGGCTTTGGAGCCTATCAACTCTCAATGACTAAAGGAGAATAGCTTTGAGAACCAATCAACGTTCTCCATCTGAAGAAATTCTACGCCTAAGGCATTCAGTCTATGGTAAAATGTCCTGAAAAAAATCAGAAAAAGTCCTAAAAAATGAACATCTTGGTGAAAACCTAGCAAATAGGCACCTTGATGTATCACAAAAAAAAATGGAAAAATATCAAAAGTACAAAAAAAATTGAAAAAATGAAAAATACAAAAAAAGAAGAAAAAGAAAATGTGCCTTGGTGAAAACCTGGAAACAGGCGCCCTAGTAGCAAAAATAGAATCTCTACCAAGATGGTGAAAACCCAGAAAATGGGTGCCACTTGTTCAAAATGCTCCATCTATCAACGCAATCTTGGTCTTTCCTAGCTTTCAATCTTGCTTTAGTTTGTACATATCTCTTGGTTTGTTCCTGCATTCTTATTTTCAATAAAGTCAGTCTGTACACCAATCGACTCAAGCATCTGTATCCTATCAATACCTAACACTTGGGGGCAATCAATGTCATATCCTATAGCCTCCAGTACATCTTAGATGAGTCATATCCAGTCAGAGTCCTTTGAAGCTTCATCTGAGTCAATCAGTCAGTCTCCTCTCCAGAAAGGATTTTGCATCTACAACAACGCAATCAAACACAAACTAAAAACAATCTATGCTTCTTCATGCTTTTAGCTCCTTATATGCTTACTAATTCACATTGAGATTTTTGCATATTGTGTCTCTTTGAGCTCTTCAATGATGTCCTTTACAGGATTTAGAGAGTGATGACTGGGGGCATAATCTTTTCTTTGTCTTCTACTTGTATGTGAAAATCTAACAACTTTGGAAATTTTGGATTGCAATGGTGTCTATCTATAAGAGTCTCTATCTCAAATTGGATGGCCATGCATACCTCGACCATTGATACCTGTAAAATTCAAAGAAGTTTGATCTAACTATTGTCTTTTTGAGCGATTTCTTTGTCCTACTATGAAACAAGATCTTGCCTATGGATGTGAACGATAAAGGGTCACTACGGGTAATTCACACTAGATTTAGAATGATCTCTTGACTATTTGATGTGTTTGACCGCAAGGTGTATTCAAGTCATCACGACGTCTATGTTTTGATGCTTATACAAATTTCTATATCAAAATGGACATGATATTCAGGTCATCCTGGTGTTTATGCCTTGGTGCTTATATCTAATCCGACATTCTGAAAACAAAATCAATATTCATATGTCCAAGGTTGTCTAACCAGTGGGTGTTGTATTGATTCATGCGCATACAAATCAATATGCATATGTCTATGGTTTCATAACTAGTGGGCATTGTATTGATTTATCTGGTAACCTAAAAGTTCAATGATGACAACGAATCGACACATGATCAGTGACTAGGTCCTAGGTCCTAGGTTTGCATTTCATTTTGCACTTTGAATGATCTCACAAATTGCTTGAACACTCAAATGATTCTTCAAAACCAAAAAATGCTAAACATGACACAAGGACTGAGCATTGTATGAAGGTTCCTCAAACGAAACAACAAGTAGAATCCTTTTTCGGGATCAAAATTGAAATCTGAGATCATTTATATTGTAAACTACTTGCATATTCGATCTTCAAACATCAAAAAAATCCATTTTTCAACTTAATTGATTATCTTACATCAAACTCTTGAAATTTCAACTTGATCAACCATGGTCAACTAATGGTCAAACCTAGTGAAACTTGGTCTTCAAGACTTCCAAACGATGTAGAACGCATTCTCAAATGTGTATAACCACTTCTCAAATCAATTAACATGCTTTTAAACCATTCAACACTGACTTTTCTTGTCAGATTTCAATTTTAATCCCGAAGGGGGCATGGTATTGCACATAATCTAAATCTGAAAATCAAATCTTTCCTCAGTGATCAAGACAACAACCACGTCTAGTTATTGGTTCATCAAAAGTCCTCATTTCTTGGGGCAAATCTATCATCTCTTGGGGCATATCAAATTCATCGAGATCCATATCAATCTGGTATCCTAATCTATCTTGTAAATTGTATCAACTTTTCGTAACCATCGGTACATTAGCGTCATTTCCTTGGTTCTTCATAACTGATGGGTTCAGGATGTGATACCAATATGATTCATACAAGGACATTTAGGTCTAGAATCGATCACTCACTTCTTTGCAATCATAAGGTTCAAAATCAGGTGTTTTGGCACTTTTTCGTAATCACCGGTTCATTGTTGCTATAGTTAATATTATCTTTGGTAAATCAGGACCTAAATCTTAAATCTTGAATCTTTAAATCTTTCAATCAGTTTTTGTCTTGGAATCGATTAATCTTTCAAATCAGTTCCATACATCAAACACAGACTAATCTTTGAACCACTGTGCTTCACACAGTAATTCAAAGAGGGGAAAAATGTAATACCCCAAAAATGGGCTATAGGTTCATTAACCTCTTACATCAACAATTCGATCGAAATTGACATCAAAGTCCTAACCTAAGGTACATCTGCACATTATTGAATCCTGATTGATTTTATCTTAAATTCTGCATCGGGAAATATTCCTAGCAATATTCTTATTTATCCTAATTATCTTGATTTAATAATTATTTGGTGATAAATCCTATTTATCCTAAAGTTTGATTAATTGAATATTCTGAATATTTAATTAATTAGATTTAATACTGCCACTTAATTATTTAATTAAATTATTCCTAAATTGTATTATTTAATTTTGACAATAAAATCTAAAATTTCATGACTAATTGATTAAATTCTTATTTAATTTATTAATGTCAGTTGTCAATATTTAATAATATAATTTTAGAATAAAGTTTGATTTAATAATTGATTAACCCATAAATCAATTGTTTTAATTTTAAAAATCAGTTAAATTGAGAATAAATCACTTTATTTTTAAATTATTTTATAATTAAATCATGCACAATCAAAAAAGCAGACAACTAGAAATTAACAATCAATTTTAAAATTAAACTCAACATTTGATGATGAGCTGAAATTTGATCTAAAACTCTATTTTGAGTTAAAGACTGCTTTTGCATGATTTTTGTGAGTTAATTATCTTTGATTTCTCGATAACTCAAAAATCAACCTAAGTTTATCAAGAGTGACTTATGGCTTTTCTCTTGCATCCTCAAAGCCCTGGATTTCTATAAAAACAAGGCTCGGCTCTTCACAATGGGACCTCGATATTGCATCCTCACTCTAGCGAATTTGTGACTAAAGAATCAATCCTTTGCGAATCAAGGCTATTGTGAGATTTTCATTTATTGTTTTGAGTAATTCATAAGTTTCATATCGTAGATTTCATATCAATTCATATCATTCTTAGATTAAATCTGCATACCATTTTCAATCAATTCTAGCTTAGATTCATATAGTTTTTCATCCCAATTGCATATAAAATACAAAAAACTAGATTAATCTGCATTCATACAGTTTTTCATTCTTTAGCATTAAATCCTTCATTTAGGTGTTGCATTGTCACTAATCTCAATTCCAATCTAAGAACATCATACTCGCACCTACTAGAAGGCAGTAAATCACCTGGTTAGCTTAGTTGCAATTATTTGCAAGATTTTGATTTTGCTAACCTCTAATGTTTTACTGAAGTGTTGTGTCTACAGCTAGGTACAAAATTCACACACACAATAAGAATAGAGTATCAGTTAATATAGTTCGTTAGATCAGTGTAGTGGTCAAATGTAAGTGATGGGCCAACATTTTGTTGAGATTAGATGTTTTGGGTTGACATCAAGGATGTTGAATTTTGGTTTTGGCATGTTTGATCATATGTTAAGTTGTATTTTTATGCCGACTTGGAAAAATATTTTAGGTTTCTATCACTGACTTAAGACAAGTATATAAGCGATTGCAAAAATTGTTAAATATGTTGTTGTAATGGTATGTGGTGTATGATAGTGATTGTTGAAGGAAGTAAAGAGGAAGTAGAGTGTTCAGAGCAGCGCAATTGAGTAGAGAATTGGATCTGTTTGGAAATCTAGTGCTAATCTTAGATCATACATTTGAGTTCTTATACTCAAGGAAGACTCTAACTAGTCTTTAATCTAAATCCCTTAATAGGGTCACTTCTAATAGGGTGAGAAAGATCCTAATAGGTCTAAAGGTCAAAATCCTCTAAAAAGGTAGCTCTTTAACTAGAGTTTTGAAATCCCTTGACAAGGTAGTGTTTAACAAGACCGTTGTAGTTCTTAATCGGGCTATTAATACTCTTAACTAGGTAGAACCTTAGAAGAGTTTATTGTAATTTCTCCTAACAGGGAAGATTTGATCACTACACTAGTGAGATTTGTGGGCATCATTCCCACACATAGTTTTCTCCCTCTAGCAAGGGTTTCCACAGTAAAAAATATTATGTCTTGTGTTCATTGTGTGTGAATGTTTATATGTTATGCTTCATTATTATATTATCTTTTGCATGTTGGTTATTTTGGAAGATAATTATTAAAATTTTTAGATTTGTGGATACATTGATTCATCCCCCCCTCTTAGTGCCTTATAATACTAACAATTGGTATCAAAGCCTTGTTCGCTTGAAGAAGCCTAATAGCTTGGGGAAGATCCTTAAGGAAAAAATGGAGGGTTTGAGATACAAGAGAAAACTTGATGAAGCTGAAAGGGTTATCAAATAACTAAAAGATCAGTTAAAGAAATATTTGGCCAAGCGACAAGAGCTTGTTGAATAGCTAAATAAGAGTCAAGATTACACTGAGAAATTGTCTAAATAGAATGGATATGAGGAATCTAAAGTAGCCCTAGAATCCATGACTATGGAAAATGAAAAATCACACAAGGACAATAAAAACCTTAAGAGAGAGATTGAATCCTAGTCAATCAAAATTTTTGAAGATTTGGAAGCAAGGAGATTCAAAGAGGATGCAAGGAAAATTGTAGAAGATGCCCCAAAAATCAAGGATGAAGCACTAAAATATGTAGAGGGTGAACTTCTCAAGATAAGACAAGAGGTTAGCACATTGCATAAACATCTACATGATACAAATGAGGAAAATGGAAAATTCCTAAGGGAGAATGAGAATCTGAGAAATGAAAATGAGCAATTAAAGGGAGATATGAAGAATGCAAATGATTTTCTAAAGAAATTCAATGAAATTATTACAAAACTTGATGAGAAAGTCAATATAAATTGAAGAAGAACCAAAGAGACAACATGCCTAGGATATACCAGTTTTGCTACTTTTGAAGTTGGTGAATCCTCTAGAACAAAAGAGATCAAGAAAGAAGGAAACTATCCACTAAAGATAACACAAATAACTTCTGGTAAGAAATCCTACAAGCTTGTATATTTTAATTGTCTCAAGGTAGGTCATACTGCTAATGTATGTAAAAGTAGATCTTGAAATAGGAATAGCACTTTTGATGGATATTTCTATAACTACAATAAGTATGGTCACACTTCTCATGATTGTAGATCTATATCCATTAGTATATATATTAGATTCGATGGTCACTATTATAATTGTAATAAATATAGTCAAAAATATGATGATTGTAGGTCAAGAGTGAACAATCATAGGTTACTTGTGAATTGAAAAACACCTTACCAAAGGGAGAGGCAATTAGATGGTCACATGCTCAATCTATGGAAATTATGGACACATGGTTGTAAATTGTAGAATGAGGAATGTAAGAGGTAATACTGGACCATGGAGATCAACTGGTATGGTATTTTTTCATTGTCATAAGATTGGACATCTAGCAAGGGCCTATAGGCTTAGGAACCAATCGATAAACCAGTCAAGCAACCAGAAAGGAAAGTAGATTGTGAATGTAGAAGAGACTAGGAAAGAGATGAACAAGACTTGGAAGAATAAGGAAGATATTAATTCATCAGAGCAATTTGTATCTCCATTGGATGTGGAGAATTCTTCATCAAACTAAGTCTTCACTTGTCTAAGGAGAGAAAGTATTATTGAATACATCTTCAGACTCCCTATAGATGTACGGTAAGATCTATTAGCATTTTAAGATGTAATAAGTCTTTTGGAATGTATTCTGAAGTTTTGATAAGTGGCATGGTGTTTTGATTATTGGTAACAATCTTTTGGGTCAATCAGTGAAAAGGTATGTTCTATCAATGAGTACATTTAATAGGTGTGTGAAGGTAGATAAAAAGGAATTTTTGGATTTCTTTTTCACCTTGTGAAAGCTAGTGTGGAGTGAAAGAAGCTTTGTTTGAGCCATTTGCATAGATCCAAGTGATTAGAAGGAATTATTTTGGTGACCTGAAAGAGAAAATTTATTGGTAGTGGTAGTTTTTGTCATGGTAGTAAATGACATTACATATGAAGAGGTGAAATACACATCTATGGTTATTGGTTACAAGGTCTACTATTCTAGTCAGTTGTGTAACATACTCGGTGGTGCTATTCATAAAACATACAAGATTATCAAGGAAAATGTTGACTATGATCTGGCTAAGGTGATGAGAGAGAAGCTAATGTTGAATCTTGAGAAGAAAAAAAAGGATGAGATAGAAATTCAAATATGGACAAGTGATTATGTTTTTATTCTTCTATTTCCAAATTATGTTCCTCGATATCGGTGATATTGCATGGAATATAGGTAGTCCATCCTTTATTCAGATAAATAACAACATCATAATCTTAGGAAGTGATTTTACTAGCAAGGTTTGGGGATATTTCAAAGAATTTCAGAAGAAGATGCATGAAAAATAAATGATTCCTTCTGAGATTGTTGATAAGTACAAAGATACTATTTGTTTCATGGTTGATGATGATACTTGTTTGATAAAATTAGTTGATCCAAGAACCTCATGGGTGATTCATATGGGCTATGAGGCAGATGGAGATATTCTAACCATGTATGTTGAGAACCTATTAGCTCAACTGATAGATCCCAAGACTCCAAGGTTTGGAATGTTTTAAAAGAATTCACTCAAAGTGCATAATGACTTGATGAAACTATTTATTGAGAAGAAAGTGAGAAAGGAAGTTGAACAGTTTATGATTAAAAAAGGCTTTACAAAAGAACAAATTGAGAAGGCTAGAGCCAAACATCTCGCTAAGAAATATAGCATATCAGGTACACCAAAAGATGATGATGTTGAAACTATTAGTGCAATGAGTAGTGTCTTAATCAGTCAGAAAAAAGAAGTGCTATTGCAATAAAGAAGGAGAAATTTTTTTTAGTGAAGATTCCAGTCAAAAGACAAGTTTGTTGGCAGTGGGCCAGCGTCCCTCGTAGGGTTTGCGACATGGCTTAACCACCTCCTGTGTCTTCTATAAGTCTATTGGTTGTATTGGGCATTAACATATCGATCTTTTGGTGCAACAGTGACCGCTACTTGTAAGAAGTGGTATCAGAGCTTGGTCACAGGTTTGAATCCATGCAGGCCACAACGAGTGACAATGGGAGGGGGATTGTTGGTAGTGGGCCAACGTCCCTCACAGGGTTCGCAACATGGCTTAACCTCATCATGTGTCTTCTATAAGTCTATTGGTTGTATCGAGCATTAACATATTGTTCTTTTGGTGTAATGGAAACTACTACTTGTAACAAAGTCATGAAAACATAATTTGAGCCTACAAAAGCCAAGGAGGTTACTGCTGCAAAAAAAAATTGGAAAGAGAAAGAAAGAAAAAGATAAGGGATACAAATAAGGATACGAAGAAGCTAAAGGACCAAAATTAGAAGAAGAGAAGAAGGAACTCAAGGATCAAGGTAACAAATATAAGGTGGTAGGTTCTCCCACCACTAAGTCAGTTAAGCCTAAATTAGATTTCAAATTGTTAGTTTCTATTGATAAGATTATCAATGAAGTGAGAAACTGGGGTATACTTGTTGGAGTTCACAAGTATTATGATAAATTTGGAAAGGAGGAAAAATAAATAATTGAAGATGCTATAGTGTACATCATGAATAATCTTAGAAAAAGTTTGATGGAGTTACAAGGAAAAATACCCACTTCCTTGTATGATAAATTTGATGCTAGGTGGCATACTGCTATTAGACAAGACAATGATCTAACCCAGTATGTTCTATTGCAACTTCAACTGGAAATTTCAAAAGAGGAAATAAAGAAGATACTTGCAGAGACAAGACCACTCTTCAAAACTAAGAAGAGATTAACAAGACTCTTATGTGGTGAGTCTCTTAGAGTTCAGGATGAAGCTGAAGGGATCCCGATGAAACACTTGAGAATGATTGAAGATATAAAGGATGAGGAACTGATAAAAGAATAAGAAGATGATCCAGTGATTTCTCAAACAAATGAGGGAATTATAATTGACAATGTGAAGGTCACACTTGAGGAACTCAGATATGAGATGGATATTGTAGGTGATATCCTAGCTATGGAAATACATGATGAGCTTATGGGTACAAAAGATCAATAGGAAAATGATGAGCAACAAGATATATCTAAGGAACAAAAGGAAGAAGAACCAGTAAGCATGGGTACCAGTGAGGCTATGATCGATGGTGAACAAGTTAAAACTCCTACAGATGATCAGTAGACAAATAAAGTGGAAGACGAGGAGGATACAAATGATGTGATGCAAATCAAACAAGAGGAAGTAACTGTAGATGCCTAAAATCATCCCTTAACATTATAATTATTTAATTAATTATATTCGTAATATTCTTCTACCTATTCAATTAAATTTGGTTCACTATTCTATAGTATTTAAATTTAATTTAAATACCTCCCTTTTAAGTGTATTAAATTTTATTTAATACCTTTCCTCCATTTAATCCCTCTTTAAATAAATTTTAATTTATTTATTTCTCTTCACATTTTATTATTCTCCTAAACCATGATTAGTCTAAATTTTAATTTAGATTAATCCTAAATCTGGACCTAGATCCTACTCTACCCACATCACTCTCAATAAATAGGCCTAGTTGTTAATTAACTAAGGTTAATTAGGCTAATTTTTTGATTCCTACACCCATTAGTCCTAATTATTTGCTCACACATGTGTGAGAAAATTTGTAAAATTTCCTTTTCAAATAATTCTAAAAATTCCTTAAACAAGGTTTCTTACAACCTTGACGACACTTTCTTACACTTTCCAAATATGTTTCATTGGACCAAACCTATGACAACAATGACAAAACCTCTTACATGTGTACTTAAAGTACACATTGACCCATCCCATCTCAAGTTGCTCACACATGTGTGAGAAAAATTGGACTCTTTCATGGCTTATGTATCCCTCATGTGGCACCTATGTGGATGCCACATGTGATCCACCTCACCCAAGCCCTCCAAAATCCTATAAATAAGAGCCTTTCCAAGAGTAAATCATCCATCATTTTGCATGTTAGAGTTATTATACTAGTTTGTGCTTAAAGTCATTTTTCTTGCATTTAGATTTTTTGTTAACTTGTTTCATAGTTATTTACATTTACTGCATTCATGATTCTTAGTTTTTAGCATTCAATACTAGGATCTTGCATTTATCTCATTTTCCTACTTCTCATCTTAGTGTTGAATGCTTGAGACTAGTTCTGCATAACTAGTTCTTGAGTAATTCAATCTCACTTTCATCTAGTTGCATTTAATATCTTTTATTCATCATTTGATCAAACTGGGATTAAATATATTGTGTTGGGAGAGAACACCCACAACCATCTCTAAGATAAAATCAACAAGGTTTGGGTGCACTTGTTTGGCTCATTGGAGGTTATGGTGGAAGCTTTTGGTGTTGCAAGTATATAAACATGGTAGATTAGAAATGAATATGCCTATTATCTCTATTGTTTACATGTTTGAGCTTGCTCCCCATAGGTAGATTTCAACCATATACACCTATATAGTTTTTTATCACACTTTGTAACTCCCTTTCTTCTTACCCATACACAAACAAAGGATAGAGACTTTTATCAAAAACAAAGGAAGGATGTCAATTTATATTTCATTGGATTTTTGTGCAAATCAATAAATTTTTGAATTTATGTATAAATTTGATATCAAACGAAATTTTGATTTTAGTTTTATAATAAAAATTGGTGTAATGTCTCATAAATTGGTGTTTTGATTTAGCTAAATTAGAATTTTGATTGTTTGTTTTATGAGATTTATTTGGAGTATAGTTGCTAGTTTGAGCTTATCCTCAAACTAGTCTGCATTAAATTCAAATACCCAAAGCCTTGGTAGAGAATAAAATTGGTTGGAGTATCAAATGTTTAAGATCTAATAGAGATGGTGATTTTTTTAAAAAAATAGGGGTAAACTATTTGACCTAGACCTATGAACCAGTGAGGAAAAAATGGGGGACCTCATCCCCAATGGAATTTGAACCTTGATGGAAAGAAAAATAACACAACTACTTTACCATCACAACATGCCAATATTGGCAAAGATGGTGAGTTTACTTCTAATGAATTTGAATAATTATTTAGAAATCATAGAATGTATAGACAATAATCTACCATAAGGACTCCTTACCAAATGGAGTAGTGGAAAGGAATAATAGAAAAGTGTAAGGGATGGAAAGAAAAATACTAAGACAAGATAAGATACCTAACTTGCATTTTTGTTCATAACACAATCTACTTTTTGAATAAAGGACAAGTTTGAGTCAACAACACTTAAACACCATATGAGTTATGGAAATGTAGATTCATGCTAGTTGGATAAATTTTAGAATATTTGAAAGTAAATGTTACATCAGAAGGTATGAAGAAATATTGGATAAGCTTGACTCAAGATCTAATGAAGGTATATTTCTTTATTATTCTAAAAGAATCAAGTGATATACATGTTATAAAATAAGGTTGCACAAGATTGTTGAAAGCACTAATGTAAAAATTGACAAGACATTTCATTTTGAGAAAGCTTCAGAAGATGATGATGGTGATGAATCATTCTGCAATAGTGAAGAACATATTGAAAGTAAACCTAAGAGTACAATTGCAAAAACTTGAGAAAAGTAATTTTTGTTGGAGTAATTATGGAAAGTTAAATACTGAGAGGGGAGGGGTGAATCAATACTCCAAAAACTTTTATCTACTCTTCTAACCATTCAAAAAATTGAAAAGTTTGCATACATCAACATAAAACATATAAATCACAATCTTGAAACACAAATCATAACACCATGATTTTGGTCTCCCAGAAATTCTTGGTTAGAGGAAAAAACTATGGTGGGGATGACACCCACAACACCTCACTACCGCAGTAAAAAAATTTCTCAGTTAGAGCTACAAAATTAGCTATTTTTTATAGCTTACCCTGTTAAGAGTATTTACTGTACTATGAGTATAAAGACTTATTCATGTTAGAATAACTAAGAGGGGGGCTGAATCAGTTAGATCAATTATCCTACAGTCCCAAATACAAAGATGCACCTTATCAAACAATTCCAACAAATTATATAGCTCAGTAACATAAAATATCAATCTATTTGTTCACTTTACCGATTACCAGTAAATAACTAACTGTGATTACCAACCAAAAAAACTATGCAGTGTGTAAAGTATGATAGAAAAAAAATCATCACAAATAACACAACACAATGATTTAATGTGGAAACCCTGCTAAGGGAAAAACCACCTAGGACCGGTAACATAAAATAATTCACTCTTCTGAAGTGAGCTCGATGAAGAGCCAACCCTGTTAAAGGTTACAATACACACTGTTAGGTGTGACC
Organism: Chamaecyparis obtusa; assembly: GCA_027943335.1. Classification (NCBI taxonomy): domain Eukaryota; kingdom Viridiplantae; phylum Streptophyta; class Pinopsida; order Cupressales; family Cupressaceae; genus Chamaecyparis; species Chamaecyparis obtusa. The sequence continues at coordinate 1,491,993 of BSBK01002401.1, forward strand.
TGGTTGGAGGATTTATCACTAATAGTTAAATTTTGACCAGCATTCACTATGGGGTCAACAAGATAACACTTTACATTCAAGGAATGTCATAGGGTAGAACATAAGACTGTTAAGTCCACTTGGTTAAGAGATTTTCTGAATCAATGGTTAAACTAATACAATATGATCTGATTCAAATACAACTCAATTTCAGATATTCAGATCTATGCTAAGCCCATAAAAATCCTCTAACAATTAATCAAATTCACTCTTCAATATTCTTCAACTTACTATCACTCGGTAAATGGTTCTCTGGCGCTCGGTAAACTCTGGAGCTCATTTCTTTCAATAACCAGTCTAATCAAGCATGCATGAATAGTCTTCACATGAAATGTCTACAGTCTTCTTCTTTCGGCATGTTTCAATAATGAAACTCATATCTCTTATATAGACAAGTAAATTGTTTTCATATCAGCCATTAGATTTTTTCGCTTAATCTCCTTCATCCATTTTTGCCTCTTAAACTTTCCTCGACAAATGTGTCATTAACATGTTTCAATCTCATCATTTAGATCTTCTCTAAATTTTGTTAGCCATGGATCTCATAACAAAATTAATCCTTAACCTTGAAATCATAACAATATCTAGCTCATCAAATTCAATCGGTTGTTCTTAGCATTTAATGTTTTCATCCATACTCGGTTAATATAGAAATGTGTCGGTGATAACTATTTAAACTAGCTCGGTTAATACTCTCAGTTGGTATACACTGCACTGGCTTGGTGTATATAGAAATCTTTAATTACCGACCACATTGACTTAATTAATTTTAGATCTCTTCTTCATAATGGATTAACACAACATGCTCAAGTCAACAATATAAACTCATATACTCATCAATAAGTTACCCAATGTTTACCTTATCCTTATCTGTCATATCCATCTTTTTCTCATGTAGATATCTCAGTTCTTCATCTTTTCTTTTTTCAACAGATGTACAGATGTTTGTAACTAACATTATAAGTACTATCAAAACTAGTTGACATCAATGACAACATATTGACTAATTTAATCATCTTACATATCATTTCAATACTCGATGATCTCTAATCACTATTTCTTCAGTTCATTCAGATATTCAATCAGTTGTAGCTCATCAATCTCTCCCTTTGGCATTGATGGAAACACAAGCAATATGAAAATATGCCAAACACATACCAGACATGTATTCTACAACTATACAAGTAAATTTTGTAGCTCGGTAAGCATTTAATATATTTAATCACTACAAAATATAATAACATTACAAGTGCAGACTCTCCCTGCAGATTTGATCTTTTAAGCTCTTAGATTCCCTTTATTCTCAGTAACAATTATTCAAGTATGTCCCTTTCTGTGTGTTCTCAGTAACTGATTTTCCATATTCATTCTCTCTCCCTTTGAAAACAATGCCAAAGAAAATATACAAACAGCTCTGTAGCAGCCAAGTATTCTCTATTGTTCGGTTCATATCATGTACCTTCAGTGTACAGATAAACAAATTTATGTTCCAGCTTTTACAATATTTTACAACCTTAGTCAAAGTCCAAAGTGTGAGCTATGTGTATCAACATGAATGATATTTTGATAAGTGTAGGTTGATGCAACCTCCAGATCACCTTAGTGACTGATAGACAGGGGACGGACCCCATGTCTAGTTCTCAAATATTCAAATGTGTCCTTTGGTAATAGTTTAGCAAAGATATTAGCAAGTTGTTCCTTAGATGTTACAAATTCTAGTTTCACTTGCTTCTCTTGAACTTGTTCCCTTAAGTAGTGATACTTAATAGATATATTCTTTGTCTTCAAATGCATCACAAGATTCTTAGAAATATTTATAGCACTGGTGTTGTCACAATATATAATCACCTGGCCAGTGATTACCTCATTCATTCCTTCCGACACTTGTCTAATCCAAGCTATATTTGAACAATTTGTGGTAGTAGCAACATAATCTACTTCAATAGTGGACTAAGAAATGCATGCTTGTTTCTTGCCAATCCAAGTCGCAAGCCTTTCCCCTAAAAAGAATGCTCCATCTGTTGTTCTCTTCCAATCATCTATGTTTCGAGCCCAATCTGTATCGGTGTAAACTCTAAGTTCAAATTTGCCTTCCAATGTGTACCATAATCCATAGTACTCTATTTTCTTCAAGTATCTCAATATTCTCTTTACAGCAACCATATGTGAATCTTTAGGATTGGCAAAAAATATTTCCACAATCCCCACTGCATGTGCAATATCAGGCCTACTGTGTACAACATACATCAGTTTACCAATCATATATCGGTACAGAGTCTGATTTACCTCAGTAGATTCATCATCCTTTATCAATTTACAGCCAGTTACCATCGGTGTTCCCACTGGTTTAGCATCTTCCATGCCAAAAGTTCTTAATACTTCTTTAATGTATTTTGATTAAGTGATGAAAATCCCATCTTTTTGTTGTATAATCTGCAAACCTAGAAAGAATTTAATCTCTCCAAACATAGACATCTCAAATTCCTTTCTCATTTCATCAACAAAATATTTGCAAATATGATCTTGTCCACCAAAGACTATATCATCAACAAATATTGCAGTAATCAAAATGTTATCATCAAAATTTCCTTTCATGTACATGTTACTATTTTCACTAGTTCTTACAAATCCAATACTGATAAGATAAGCATGTAATCTTTCATACCATGCCCTTGGTGCTTGCTTCAGTCCATATAAAGTTGTGTGTAGTCTACATACCATATATTTCTGATTTAGATCAACACACCCTTCCGGTTGTTTTGTGTAGACCTCCTCCTCAAGATTTCCATTCAGAAATGTTGATTTCACATCCATTTGATATACCTTAAATCCCTTATGTGTAGCATAAGAAAGTAATATTCGAACTCCTTCCAGTCTAGCAACTGGTGCAAAGGTTTCACCATAATCAATACCTTCTTCTTGTGCATATCCTTTGCAAACAAGTCTTGCATTATTCCTTGTAACTTCTCCATTCTCATTCAGCCTATTCCTAAAAATCCACTTAGTACCAATAACATTTTTATCTTTCGATCTAGGCACTAAAGTATGTGTCTTATTCTTTTCAATTTGTTCAATTTCCTCATTCATAGCATTGATCCATTCCTCATTTGCAAGAGCATCCCTAACATTCTTTCATTCAAACTCATAAACCAAGCATTTGTTTTTTCTTAACTTACTTCGGGTTAGCATGCCAGCTTGCTTATCTCCAATTATTTGGTTCTCAAGATGGTTTCTTCTAAAAAATCTTGCTAGCACTTGATCTCTTCTCTATTCTTCATTCTGTTCAGGTTCAATTTCTTCCTCAGTAGCTTCTTCCTCATTCTCAGTTTCCATTTTCTGATTCTCGGTAGCATTTTCCTGATTCTCGATAGCATTTTCCTGATGCTCGATAGACTCAGCCCATGGCTTTGGTAGATACTCTGGATCTTCAACATAAGTGAACCTACCATAGTCTTCTGGCTCCTTCATGCTTTCTACATCATTCTTGTCAGCAAACTCATCAACTTTTACATTAGCACTTTCTATCATCTTATTAGTAACTTTGTTCAAACATTTATAAGCGTTACTCTTAGTAGAATAACCTAAGAATAAATCTTCATCACCTTTAGAGTCAAATTTTCCATTTCTATCATCTTTCAGAATATAAAAACTTGCTACCAAAGATTTTGAAATAACTTACACTCGGTGTGTATCCAAACCATACTCGTAAGGTGTCTTGTTTGTGTCTTTCTTCATTTGAACTTTGTTCGGGACATATACTGTTATGCTAACTACCTCTCTCTAGTATATTTGTGCAACATTTTTCTTAATCATCAATGTTCTAGCACAATCAACAATAGATATGTTTCTCCTTTCAGCAATTCCATTTTGTTGTGGTGTTCTAGGTGCAAAAACCTTCCTTTTTATACCCTGCTCATTACAAAAGTTAGTGAATTCATCAAAAAAAAACTCACCTCCTCTATCAGACCTTAAGCATTTCAATTCTTTTCTGATTTATTTTTCTACTTTAGCCTTATACCATTTAAACAGTTTGAATGCCTCAAATTTTTCTTTCAAGAACATAACTGTCATCAATCTAGTATAGTCATCAACAAACAAAATAAAGTATCTATCACCATAGTAGCTTTGAATTCTCATGGGACCACATAAATCGGTATGAACCAACTCCAAAATACCTTTAGATGAGTAGTCCTTACTTTTAAAACTAGATTTTGTCATCTTTCCTTTCTAACATTGATGACACATAACATGATCAGGTTTGGTTAGACTAGGCAATCCTCTAACTTTTCTCTTTTTACTAATCTTAATCATGTTATCAAAATTTACATGACATAACCTCTTATGCCATAATCATGCATCTTCATTTTTCACTAGTAAACAAGAAGTCTCAGCATTGTCAAGATAAAATAAATTACCTTTTGATTGTCCTCCTATTCTGACAAGCTTTCCATTTTCATCATAGATCTTTACCTTCTTGCTCTCAAATGCCACTCGGTGACCTGAGTTATTCAATTGCGCTACAATCAACAAATTATAATTTATTCCTTTTACCCAGTATGCATTATCACATATAATTCTATCATTCAGTAAAATAGATCCTTTTCCTTTAACCATGCAAGGTATGTCATTTCCCATTTTCACTAATCCTCCATTATAGTGCTCAAGATGATCAAACTTATCTTCATCACCAATCATGTGAAGTCATGTATAGCAGATTCTCCAATTCTAGATATGTGAAGTCTCATCTGACTTTGCCATGTAGTAAAGTTGTCCTTGTTCAGCTTTGGCACTTCCCTCTTATACATCTTGTAATCTTTCTACTCAAGTCCTTAAAACTTTCTTCCAAGCAACCAATGCTCTGATACCAATTGTTGGAATAATTGTGAGGGGGGGTGAATCAATTAGATCAATTATCCTATAGTCCCAAATACAAAGATGTACCTTATCAAACAATTCCAACAAATTATGCATCTCGGTAACATAAAATATCAATCTGTTTGTTCACTTTACCGATTATTAGTAAATAACTAACTGTTGTTACCGACCAAATCAACTATGCAGTATGTAAAGTATGATAGAAAAACAATCATCACAAATAACACATAACACAATGATTTAACGTGGAAACACTGCTAAGGGAAAAACCATCTAGGACTAGTAACCCAAAATAATTCACACTTCTGAAGTGAGCTTGGTGAAGAGCCAATCCAGTTAAAGGTTACAATACACACTATTAGGTGTGACCTGGTTGGAGGATTTATCACTAATAGTTAAATTTTGACCAGCATTCACTATGGGTTCAATAAGATAACACTTTACATTCAATGAATGTCATAGGGTAGAACATAAGACTTTTAAGTCCACTCAGTTAAGAGATTTTTTGAATCAATGGTTAAACTGATACAGTATGATCTGAATCAAATACAACTCAATTACAGATATTCATATCTATGCTAAGCCCATACAAATCCTCTGATCTTTAATCAAATTCACTTCTTCAATATTCTTCAACTTACTGTCACTTCGTAAATGATTCTCTGATGCTCAATAAACTCTATAGCTTGATTCTTTCAATAACCAGTCTAATCAAGCATGCATGAATAGTCTTCGTGTGAAATCTCTATAGTCTTCTTCTTCTTGCATGTTTCAATAATAAAACTCATATCTCTTATATAGACAAGTAAACCATTTTCATATTAGCCATTAGATTTTTTCGCTTAATCTCCTTCATCCATTTTTACCTCTTAAACCTTCCTCGACAAATGTGTCATTAACATGTTTCAATCTCATCCTTTAGATCTTCTCCAAATTTTGTCAGTTGTGGATCTCATAACAAACTTAATCCTTAACCTAGAAATCATAATAATATCCAGCTCATCAAATTCAGTTGGTTGTTCTTATCATTTAATGTTTTCATCCACACTCAGTTAATATAAAAATGCGTCGGTGATAACTAGTTAAACTAGCTCGATTAATACTGTTAGTCCGTATACATTACACTGGCTCGATGTATACAAAAATCTTAAATTACCGACCACATTGACTTGTTCAATTTCAGATCTCTTCTTCATAATGGATTAATGCAACATGCTCAAGTCAACAATATAAAGTCATAGACTCATCAATAAGTTACCCAATGTTTACCTTATCCTTATCTATCATATCCATCTTTTTCTCATGTAGATATCTCAGTTTTTCATCTTTTCTTCCTTCAATAGATGTTCAGATGTTTGTAACTAACATGATAAGTACTGTCAAAACTAGTTGACATAAATGACAACATATTGACTGATTTAATCATCTTACATATCATTTTAGTACTCAGTGATCTCTAATCATTGTTTCTTCAGTTCATTCAGATATTCAATCAGTTTTACTTCATCAATTCAGTCTACCTTGCTAAAGGATTTTACAACTCTAATCTAAGAGATGTACCCTATTAAAGGATTTACAAATTAAGACCTATTAGGGCCTACTCCTTTAAGAGCTTTTAAAATTGTGATTACACAATAATCAATAATAAAAACTGTCTATAATGCTGCATCAACATATGCTTATCAGACTCAATATGCTCAATATTAATTTACCTCATTCTGTATTCTACTCACAATTCAACTTCTATACTTGGTAGCTTCAACTCTAAATCACATTCATAATTCTTCTCTAACTTCTCTATTACTCGATAACATTTATGCTCATCACCTTCACACTTATCTTTGACTGATCATCACCTGCTCTCCTATAATTTTTCTTCTCTCTCTCTGACTTACACTCTGATTTGCATACTCTGATCCTTTTATACTTCTAGAAGCAGTGGAAATATTTGAGAAACTTCTCCTTAAATGGTGCTACCAATGGTTACATCTCCAATGCATATATTACTCTTAATTTTCATTAGTGGATCTTACCTTGTAATCATGCACAATCATCATGTTTAAATATCCAATGCATTACCAAACAATCTCCTCGAGAGCTATAAAATATTTTATGCTCAGTGTCCAGATTCAATGTATCTGTTATGTCATCCTGTGTTACTCAGTAACACATTTTATTTTTTTTGATAACATATATACTCTAGGTAACTATTGTAACTCGGTAGCAACTCGATGCTCAGTGCCTGCTCCTTATACCCCTTTCCCAAAATTGTCTTTTCCTTTACTGACTAACTTATTTTATTTACCAAATGATTTTGATAATCAATATGACTTTAACACAACTAATGACAACAAAAGAAATTTTTTAGGAGTATCAATCTCTCCCTTTGGAATTAGTTTGGCATCTTTGTTAAAAATTTCAAAGTCATCAAAATTTTGTGTCCTTCTCGATACTATTCTTCTCGGTATAAATCCGTATAACCCCATAGCTTCATAGCTCATTACTCCCCCTATGATAATACTTCCTATATACATATCTATCCCCCTTATTACATATACATATATCCCCCTTTTTTTTGACAAAAATTCCAAAAACCAAATTACTTACTGGGAACCAGTGGAGGAATCTTATCAAAAATGTATTTATACCTCTTTTTGCATCTTTTAGTGATATCTCCCATGATTCCTTTATTGTCTACAACAACACAATTTGTTCACCTATGTCATTTGCAAGACTCATCATGTTATCCATAGCACTAATATCAAGGGTGTTCACTAGCTCATTTGCCTTATGAATATGATTCTACAGTGACTCAATATGGGGTAACAAAATTGTTTGTAACTCCATGAGTTCTATTCTTATTTTGTTCTCTTTTATTAACTCATGTTGCACTCCCATTAAATTCTCAAGCCTTTAATAGTAAACTTGGAATGTATCAGGCTTGGTTGTGACCTTTTCTAGCTGCTCAGTTAGCTTTTTCTCAACAGATTCATCTTTCTCCTTTATATCCTTTGTAAAATTTAAAATTAAACAAATTTCCTAAAATAATTAAAGAATATCTTTCAAATCCTTTTCCAATTCGATAACCAATTCAGAAAGGGTTATCTTATCCAATGCCACTAATTGAACTAACTCTTCAATTATCTTCCTCTCCATTTGCTTTCAATGTACTTGCATCAGGTATTTAGTGGTCTTTGTACCAGATTGATTGATCTATTTTACTAGTTATTCTAATTTTCTATATATATTTCCCTTCTCATTTATATTAGCATCAGGAACAATCTCCTATAGTATCTCCTTAACATTTTCTAGCACATCAGTCTTATGTTTCTTTGCTAGCAATTTATCCTATGTTTCTTTCTTCTTAAGTAGGTCTCCAAATTCTTATAGATCCTTAAGGCTTAGGGTTGAGATGTCTACCTTTGGAACCACAATTGGTTTACATAAGTCAACTTTTTCCTTTTCATGCTTTCTCTTCTTTGACTTCTTCTTTTCAATTTATACAATAGCTCTAGTAGAGAACTTGACATCTGATGTAATGGTCGTAGTTGTATCTTCTATCATTTCTTCTCTTTCCTTGTTATCCTTTTCCTTTTCCTTTTGCTTCTCCTTCTCTTTTTCTTTTGATTGATGTAGACTCGTAGTCTCGGTAGAGATGACTAGCTCTTTATTCTGATCTATTATGGTCTCAGTCTCTTTGGTGTCCTTGGTGTCCTTTTGTTCAGTTTCTTTTACTGGTTTGGTGGACTCCTCTATATCAGTGGGAATCTATTTTTTAACCTCTAATATAACATCATTAATCTCAGGAAAATAAATTACTTGTTTAATAACTATATCTACATCCATAAATTTAGCCTTAGTTGAATCATCAATGATTATTACTTGTTAGAATTAGTAATCTTTCCTTGGTGTTTTTATTGTAAATTTGGATAAGCCAAGGTATCCTAAAATGTAATTTGTCCTCTAGTCCAAGTGGGAGGACAACTCATATTTTGTAATTCCTTTATTAAGGAAATTAGTTTATTCATCCTTATGAGGATGCTCACACTTGGCACACACTTAGTATAAATGTGGCATTCATTCACATGGGAGTTACATTCTAACTCCATCACTCATCTCTATTTAAGAGATGCTTCTCCACACACTTGATACAATTTTCTCACATTCTTTCACACAATTTTCTCTCTTCTTTCCTTAGCTCTCTCATTATTATATTGAGATTCTTGCTCAAATTATCTCTCTCTTTAGGCTCTTTTTTGCCTCATTTATATTATACACAAGGGGTTTTCTTTGCTTTCCCCTTTCAAAATCTCCTGGCTCATTGTTTGGATTCTTGGAGCATTCTCATGTTGGTGATTGATATTGAAGTATTTTCTCATTCTTGGTCTATGGTAAAATTTCTTCTTGCATTACACTTTCTTGGGTTATTTCCTTAACTTCTTTTCATTTTTCCATACTTCTAACATGGTATCAGAGCAGGTTTAATCCTTGTTTAAGTGTTTGTAGGAAGGTTCCATTCGAAGGAGCAAGCCTTCTCTTCTTTTTTCTAACTTGTTGCTGCTCTTTCTTGTTCCTTTTGTTATTATAATTTTTTTTCTAACCCTCTTTGGAAGGCTTTCCGCCAGAGAGTAGTTTTTAGAAAAAAAAATCTGGGGTTTGGACGGTTCACTGCCAAACTCAGCTCAGTTATCTTCATTTCAAGTTTTCTCATCCCTTGCATGTAGGGTATTTTAGCTATCTTCATTTTGATTCATAGGCTTTTCTAATCTTTTGTGCAGGATTCAAACTAACTATCTTATTCAGTTTTCTAATCCCTTGCGTGCAGGGTATTTCACCTTTTTCTGCATATTTTAGTATTTGATCTGATTCTAACATTATTTCTATCTCAATTTTATATCTCAGTTAATCTTTGTCTTCTTTGTTTCATTTATTTTATCTCTAATTTAATTCTCTATGTTTATATTATCTCTTATATATTAATCTCTATTAAATTACTCTATGTTAAATTAATCTCTGATATGTTTTCAGTGTTGCAACCTTGCCTCAACCCACATTTAATATTATATTTCTATTTATATTGATCCATTTAACATTACTTTTATATTATTATTTACATTTCCTAGCATCTTAAATAGTTATCTTAAACAACGATATTGTTTAAATCATTGCTAGCTTTATCTCAATATTTCTATTTAAATCTCATTGTTTATATTATTGTTTAACTTGTTTAGTTTTCTTCCTTCTCTACGTAGCTTCAAACTCTCTTTTATCCTACCTCCAAATGCTTCCTCTCCTTGTGAAAGATTCTTCATTCCTTGACCTCATCTTGTTTTTATCTTGCTTTTCATTTTCTCTCCAACATTGCATAAAGCTTTGGAGGGCTATTGTTTTTTTTGAGAGCTACGTTCTTGAGTAGCACCTATTCTTCCTTGTCAGCATTCTGGCCTACATTTTTTTTTTGGAAAATAAATCTAGTTAAGACTATTTCACATTATTTTTTTCACTCCTTTAACTTGTCATTCCATCTCTCCAATCCTCCTCGCACCTCTTCCTTGACTGCTTCTTGATCTTACCTCTTGTCTCCCTTAGATGTTCCTTTCGCAGCTCCTTGGCTGCCTTAGTGGCCTTGGGGGATTACTTTGTCCTTCCTTGCATTGCGTTTCATCCTGCATGCTGTGTTTTTTCATAAAACTTCTCAAATAAAGATTGTTGTGGTTTCCAAATAAATATTGTGTGGGGTCTTGACTATCTTGGCTACTTCCAATCTCATTCACCAAAGATTCTTCCAGTTTGTCTCTATGTGCATCAATTTTTTTTTGCTCATCTGGTTCGTCGCTTTTTGAAACCTATCCCACTGTTAAGAAGATAACCATCAAGCCTCAGACTGACCAGTTTCTCTATGACGGGTTCACTATTGCTGCTTCCTTACATCATTTGTTTTGTAGGTCTATGACCGCTATCATTTCATTCCTTTTACCATTCTAACATTTCATTTCTATTATTAGCTTCTTTCATCATTTCAAACGCACTCTCCTCATATCATTGCTTCTTTTTACTAACCTATTTCTGGTATTTGCAGGTTTTTTCAGCTCTAATATTAGTTAATCATTTATCTCTAGATTTCGTGTGCATCTTTTATCAATTTTGTTTAATATTTTAAATTTTTTAAAAAAAATTATCAAATTAATTTTAATCGTTAAAATTAATTTTATTTCTTTTTGCATAAAAAGTTTAAATGAATAACAAAGTATTTAACTTTCATAGTATTTAATTTCATTAAGACCCATTATATATTTTAACTTTTAAAACATTATTTAATTTCCATTATATTTATTAGTTTAATTTTATTGTTATCAAATTCAATTATTGTTTAATACTTTAACGCATTCTTGTTTAAATTCATTATTTTTTCAATATTTATGATGCTTATGTTACACCATTTTCCTATCATTGCCAAAATCTTAGAAAATGGTCTTCATCCTTGCAAAGCCCTGTGAAGTTATCATGCCCTACTACAAAATAGTTTAGATCAGCAAAGAAAATATAAGAGGATTTGTGGCTTGCAATCTTAGACAAGGATAGTTCAAGGTATGTGTAAGCTCCAATTCAGATCGCAAGATTTTTGGTGCAAAAACCAATGAGATATGGCTATTTGAAGGTCTGAGAAATAGATCTATTTCATGAATAAGGGTTTCAAAAATTGTCTAAGTCCACAAAACCCTAGCCAGTTCTATTTCTTCATTACCTTTTTCGGGCCACTTAAGTTATTTTTTTGCACGTGCCTTTTATTTTCCTTTGTTCACGTGATCTCTTAATCCTAGCAATTAGTTGTTTTTATCCAATGAATATAGTGTTCACTCTATCTCCTAATCTTAGCAGTTAGTGTCCAAACATTCAACGATCTAGTGAGCAGTTAAGGATTGCTTCAGTCGTTGAATCTCTAATTCAAGTGGTCAAGTATGCTAACATTCAATGATTAAACGAGGGTCATAGATGGTGATCTAGATCAATGGCTGGCATTAATTCTCTTAATCAAACTCAAGGTTAAGAAAAGATTATGTGATCATGTGAATGCTTTGTCTGTGTGTTCTCAAGATCTAACCAAGGTCAAGTGAAAGATTCAACAATCATGAGAAGTCTTCAGTCGTTGGATCGCCAGAAAAGAGATGAGTTAAGTTAAAGGTTTTGAGATTCAGCATGGGCCGTGGATGTGGATGTGATTGGACAGTGGTCACATGATCTCTTGATCAAACCATGAGTTAAGTGAAATTCAAGAAATTACGTGAATTCTTTGGTCACTGAGTCTCTAGACCAAACTAGGGGTTAAGTAATATGTTAAGAGATCACGAAAAATCCTCAGTCACTTAATCGCCAAATTGAGTTGGGTTAGAGATAAAGGCTTGGAGATTGAATATGAGTCATTAATGAAGACAAAATTGGATGGTGGTCGCTAGTTCACTGGATGAAACCATAGGTCAAGAAAAGATTATGCGATCATGTGAATGCTTTGTTTGCGTGATCTCCAGACATGACCCAAGTTAAGATAAACTTCCAGCAACTGTGTGAAGCCTTTAGTCATGTAATCTCTAAATGACTTAGGGTTAAGGTGCTTGCTGAGGTTAAGATAAATATAGTGCCAGGTGTGATGAGGTGTTCATTTCTGATTGGTTGCCGAAGGAAAAGATGATGTGGCCAAATATTTTTCAAATCTTAATTGACTATTGTCGATGAATAAGGATCGTCTGATGTACCAGGAAATATTATGATCAAGGGTTATGTTTTAGACTAAATCAGTTAGCCGTTGTTACCAGATTTTCAAATTTGATTAAGGGTTTTCTACAGGGTTTGATACAGTGAACCATAAACGACAAGCTGAAATAGATTTTTCTATTCTAAGGATGCTTACGGGGAGCGCTTTGAAGCCCAAAATAAGATGTTTCAACAGATGAAAATTGATTAGATATTTTGACAGAAAGGAAGGATGAGGTGGTTACATTTTCTTTGGCCCAGTAAAGAGGTTTACAATTCTGGGAGAGATGTTTCTTCCTCAGAGCAAACAGATAGAATAAGCACCCACTAAGATCATAACAGGTG